>CM061527.1:80286282-81486282 GCA_030068015.2 Neoceratitis asiatica | reverse complement strand
ATGCGTATTACCATCGCTCGCTTTCCTCTCCCGCTCTCTATCTCTCTCTCTCACTCTCTCTCTGTGCAAATGCAGTATCCTTTCCTTAGCGTTTAGGCTTACATATGCTTCACTATTGTTTATCTTCACCTCACTCCATTGCTTTTGTTGCTTTGTTATTGGTCTCATCCTGGTTTTGCTTATGGTCTGTCGAGCAATTAAGCAAAATTTCATCTTTGCATTGTAATTAGTTGATTGCTCGTTGGCTTGTTGTTTTTTGGTTATGCTCATGGTATGCATATTTACGTAGTACGTGGAGATGGAAGCTTGTTTTCACATCGATTGATTGCATTTTCATTGTGTGGGCAGTAAAGTATTTGATTTATATTTGCTTAAAGGGAAGACTGAAATTTTGGAATAAAATTTTTTCTCTTCATGATTTTTTTTTTTATATTTTTTAACTGTTTTGTGCTTTTTGTAGATTTCCAAGCTGGTTTTGTTTTTTTTTAAATCTTTTTTTTTTTGGTTTTATTTTCGAAAAAAAAAAGATCGACCCACTAAAGTCGATCCAAAGAAGGATTCTCGTAAAAGACATTAAAATACGCTCTAGATGAGAGGGGTTACAATATGCATCGCTTCCCTCTTCAACTCTCGATACGTGTTGCGCTGAATCGCAACGTTACGAGGTTGGTAGTGTTTTTCCTCTAAGATACGGCACGGCTATTCTCATCGTACCACCTCTTTTTATTGGACAGCTACATTATAACGAATTGCTGATGAGTGCTCTCAGAGAGCAGCCGTGTAAGTCCAGCAGAAAACCGTTAGGCTGTTATTGATTTATTTTCTTTGTTTTCCTCAGAACGTTCCTCAGAACATTCGCATATCTAGAACAATAGATACATGTGTTTCGTCTATCACAACATAATCGATCTGGTTGCAAATTTTTACAATCGTAATTTAGCCCTGCGAAAGCAATCAGCCTCATCCCGAAGATATCTTTTTTTCCACACTGATGTTGCAGTATCAAATACAATTTTGGAGTCGTGGCAATGGCAGTACTCATAAAAGACATCTTGAATTACATTGTCCTTCCTTTCCACCGAAGCCTGCCTGCAAAGAAGCAATATGTTGTGGAACGTTTATCCACCGTGGTGAATGCCAGGACTCGGCAATTAATATTTGTGATCCTTTCTATGGCCGTTGTAGTAAATTTCCCAGGGACGCACTCTCCTTCGAAATCTCCCTACTGGGCAGCGGCACCGTTCAAATTAAGGGACCGGAAATTCCATGTTTTTAATAAATAAAATCAAAGGATTCATATTGGTTCAACTTTCACTGTAGTAGCTCTTTTTATATTCGAAAAGTGCGAAAATTTGCTTGAGCAGGGCTCCCGCCATACTAAAAGAGCTTATTCTTGTTGAAAAATATTAAAAATATTATCAATTTAAATATCCTGACCAAACCGTCTTTCCTTTATAAATAAAATTTCATTCTACTAATTTATTTTGAAATAATATCGGATTAATCCGATTCAAACTATTTGAAATCATTTTAATTATTTTCTCATGTCGCTTTTCATGCTCTGTGCCACAGGAAATAAAAAAATATAAAGCAACACTGACATAGTGATGTATGTACCTCATGTACGTATTAAAAATATCTAGGTAAAATCATATTTTTCACTTTTTTGAATATTAAATACCCAGAGATGTGTGTAAGAGGTTATACATTTAGTGGTTTCGAGAGTTCAGGGCTTCATTTTGATATCTGTCAAACTTAACTGTCACACCAAACATGCTTTGTTTTAGTTAGAAGTCAGGCATCTATGAAAATGGACTGGTTAACAACCGCAGAATCGCTGAAATCTACCGCATAATCGTCCCATACTCAAGCAAGCAAAAAACTGAAAAGACTAGGTCTCGCAGTAGACCGCGATTTTTCAAACAAAAATTTGTTCCGCGACCAGACATATTTCTCACTCTGTGGATACGTAAATAAGAAAAATTGTCACATTTGGTACTACGAGAATCCTCAAAGAATTGAAGAGATGTTATTACACTCAAAAAAAAATTTCTCTCTTTTGTGATCTTTAGGCCGGAGGTGTGGTTGCACCTTACTTCTTTGAAAACGATAACGGCAAGACTGTCACTGTCAATTTGGAACGTTACGATCGTCTGATAACCGACTTTTATGGCTTGGACCAACACAAACAAGATGGTGCCACATTGGCCACCGAGATCATAAGATTTGACACCATTCGACCTGTTTTTGTAGAACTACGCGAAAGATCTTGTTTATGTGTTTAAATCTTTAAGCACTTGAGCGCTGGAAAACCAGCATTCGTCAAATTATGGCTGAGATACCGCCCAATCTGTGTAAAAAAAAGTGGTAGAAAATAATTTCAAACGGATCGAAGTTTACAAAAATTCACGAGGCGATCATTTGAATGATGTAGTGTTTCACATTTGATGCCAAGGTTCAAACTTTATAGTAAAAGAGGAATTTCATGATAAAAATTATTTTATTATTTATTTATTCGTTTGATTTAGGTTTATTTTGGAAACTGCAAAATGGATAACCCTGTGCATACTCGTACATAACTATATATGATGTGATTTTGGTGGTTAAACCTTTGCACTGTCGAGATATATATTTTTCAAAATAATTATTTACATAATATAGGTAATTGCATATCCTTTTTTAAATAACGGCATTGGCGCGCATTTAATCCTCCATTTCTTTGCTATTTATTAACGCTCTTTATTTTTATTAATTAATGATACTAAAAAGAAATTAATTGCATATTGTCAATTTCGTTGCGTATAATTTTAAATTTAATTTGATTTAATTCCACTATGGTGTAGTATATACAACTGTATATACAAATAAGTAATCGATATTTACTTATCACCGTTATTTATTTATTTATTTCGATAAGGCATATATTAATGGCACAATTTTTAAATTATTAATGTTATCTTTTAAAGCATATAACGGTAATATATAAATTTTTATAGCTGATGAGTAGTGGCGAGCAAGGTTATATCTTGCTCTCTCTCACTCCCGCTCTTGCTTACAAATTTGAGTACATATTTTGTAGGCTCATTAGTCGTGCTACAAAACGTAAATAAAAAGTGGATAAAATTATTTACAAGAAGTATTTATTTTTCATCAAAAATCGATTACTGTCCAATCAAAATATAAATCGATTTATTTTCATAAAAAAAATCTTTAGTGCAACTGTTTTTTTTTAACTCAATTGAAGCAAGAAATCTTAATAAACTGGAAATCCAATAAAAAAAATCTAAATTCTTCTTCTACTTTTTATTTTTGTTTTTTGTTTGTCCAAAAATTGATAACTTAGATTAATCGATAAAAAAAAATTTGTAATCATTTAATTTTAAGTTTTTTTATTTCTCAATGAATCGGTTCAAAAATAAATAAAAAAATTTCTGTCGGCTTTTCCCTGTGTTCAAATAAATCGATAACGCCGCGTCGATTAATCGATATTATATTATTCGATTATCAATCGATATATAAACTTATTAATGCAGCAATTTTTCGTCTTCCAATTTCCTACATTAAACATTTCCACCCAAAAATTTCTAAATATGTGTTACTCCTCGTCCTATTTGACGCAAGGACACTGCAACCCTAGCTTCATGAGCTGTTTGCAACCAGCAGAAGTTCTACTACTGCTAGCCGTACAAAATAAATGCTCATGTGGTTATCCGTCTGGCCAATAGCTCCATATCTTTTGATTTTGTGCTCGTTCACCGCGTATTAAATAAATTTATGTTCAATTGATAATTTAGTGGCATACGGACACATCAATTATGCGTAAAGTGCTCAAGAGTCTGAGAGTACCGAGAGAGAGTAGAGAGTCTACCGACAACAATAGCAAGGTGCCGCTACTAGAAGGAACCACAACTGCTTGCTGACTGGATGATACACTAGCTTGCTGCTCATTGCTCGTTGGTCGCTCATTTATGGCAGATGAAGAATTGTTATTGTATCTCGAAAGAGACACAAATCGTACAAAATGTTTCACATTTTTACCGCACGGAAATCTTTTACCGCTACACTTGCTAAACGACTCGATGTGGCATTGGCAAGCGATTTTTTTCGCGCTCTCCAGCGTTGGTGCCTCTTTAGTAACAGTTTTTTTTAAGTTTTTTATAGTCTGGCAGCACACTACTTTGCTACCCAGCTGCTTGCTACATGTGCGACCGCTTCACGCGGGACTGGCACGTTGCAATCACATGAATTATGTTTCTGTTGGCATCATTAGGTCTTTTGCAGTTTTTTTTTTGTTGCACTTTTTTCTTGCCTTTTTCTCTTGTTGTTGTTTATAAACGGTATCGTTTTTTTTTCGTTTTTTTCTTTGTCTGCTTTATGCCCACCATTTACCATTGACCGACGCAATAATTTATTTAATTTGCGCACCATTTTTATTACCACGAATATTTTTTCGTTCACGCGTGCGCAATCGCTCTTCGACAATGTATATACATAGATATTTGGAAGCAATCAAAGCACCTACACATTGAAGACTCACTCCTCCAACACCTCCTCCTTAAGCTATGACAATACCATTTACACTGTGCCACAACTATTGATTTGCTTTTAGTATTCTTATTGGTATTGTTGTTGTACACCCTCCGCAAGCCGTTACATTACCTACACAAGCACCATTGTCTGAACCATTCGTTAGCTTTAATGTATTAGCTCATGCAATACAAAGCACTAAAAGAGCCACCAGCGCGGCCGTTTTCTCTTTACCACCATCATCTTCGAGTGGTCTTATGCTGCCGTAGTATGGGCTAACTCATTGCTGATGGTAGTAGTAGCCAGCTAAACGCTTTGACAGTATTTATGGCTAAACTAAGTGCACGAAGATATATTTTCGTAATTTCTTCCTAAGGTCAGAGTACTAAATCTGCAGCATGCAAGATGCATATAACCATAGATCTGAATCAATGGTCTTTCAATGGCAATTAATTTCAATCGAAACATATTTAGTGCCACTGGATTGTCTTAAGTAGTTTTGCGTTAGCGCTGATATGACTTTAGAGATCGTTACAATTAAAGCATTGAAAATATTGGGAAAACATTGATTTATTAAAAAAAAAAATTAAATGCAAGCAGCTCGATGTTCGCTGGGTGTTCGCTCGATGCTCGCTCATTGCTCAACCGTTCAGCAGAACAAACAAAAAATTAAATTTTGTTTGTCAAAATTTCTTTGGATTTTCAATGGTTTTCCACTTTACATAAATAAATTTAAAATTAATTTAAAAAAAAAATTGAGAAAAAAGTCAAAGTGCTTGTTATAATACTCGAAGTGCTCGTGCCCGACTCGAAAAATTTTCGAGTAATGAGCAATGAGCAGATGGGTGAATGCTCGTTGCTCAAATACTCGCCCTGTTCGAAACTGCTTGAGCAAAATCTGGAGCTCTAATTTCTAGGCACTCACTGCCAGTACCAAAAAAAATATTCTCTCCATGAGAAATCAAAATAAATGACCAAGATCATCTATTTAATATCTTCACTATTGGGCAATTCCAGTTTATTTATGTTCCACTATTTGCGCCGTTTTTATTCCTTTTTTTTTGCTACAAAAATTCAAGTAAGCTTACATACGGCCTGTGAAACTAAACTCTGTATAAAGTTTTCTCCCCCAACTCAACACCATTAAATATTTTGTACAGGACACATTCGTGCTTACTGCTTTAACTAAGTTAGTATTGGAGAGTACAGTGGAAGATCAACACAATCATCATTATCATCATCATTAGTATCAGTGTGCTGACTAAGCAATTTACAATGAAGCGGCAGCAGCATGAGAACGTAAACTCTTAGAGTCAAGTCTAAACTAATAAAGTCAAACATAAGTTAAGTTTAACTCCGTGGCAGAGATGAGAAGAAGAAAAACAAAAAACAAAAAAGGGGAGAAGAAGTAGCAGCAGTATAGAGCTTTTTTGCTGCGTATGAATGAATGCAATAAGTAAAGAGGGTAGAAAGAGAGTAAAACTAGCATTTATTCGTTAGTGACCCAGGGAGAAATTTATAAATAACTACCACAGGTAAAAGAAGAGCTCAAAATTAGTCCAGGTGAGCTAACTTAGCGTTTGATATGCAGAGTTTACTGAGTATATGGAAGAAACTCTTCTCGAGTCTGTTGTATAGCAGTGAAAGTGAAACCCACAGAGATGGTCGACTCGTTAACGATAGAGGAAACGTTCCACTAACCGACTATGATGAAGCCCGAATAACAATTACCCATCTGGAAAGAAACAGAACGGTAGGTGATGATGGTCTAACGACTGAGCTATGAGGTATTAAAACCTAAGTGTGCTCAACCCGACCCGTCACAGTTAGGGCTCCACAATCTACGTCAATTATTACCATAGAATATCATTATCATATCCTATTTTTTTGAAAGATTAAAAACCATCGTCAACGAACTAATTTAAACCATGCAAAAAATTTTGAAATAGATCCGTGAGAAGAGGGCCGACAAACACACTTCAATCACAAAAAAAAGTGGCTACCTCTAAGCCGCTATGTCTGAATTTCGTATCCTTCAAAGCCGTAGAGAATTTCGTCTATCTAAATAGAAACCAGCATTAAGCCGATGACAACGCTGTATCACTCTTGTTAGCAGGTTTTTTTTTGGGCAAGAAAGTTAAATCTTCCCCAGACGTACAAAGATTAAGCTCTACAGATCTCTTCTCACCATATGGTGAAGAAGCGTGGATGGAAATTGATACTACTGTGCTCATTGGTAGACGATGGAACGATGATCTGTACGTAGTATAGGATGATATAGACATAGTTCAGCGAATTAAGAAACAGTGGCTACTTAGGTGGGATGGAAATACCATAATCAGTATATCCATAGGAACTTTTGGATTTTTTTTACAATAAATATTAGGATTATACATAAATGTCCCGTGCGACTCTGGTTAGGCTTAAGTTGAAGGAAGAGTATTTTTTGTTGTAAATTCGTGACCCTCTTCAAGGGACAATATATGAAGCATTAAATTGTGTTTGGCGAAAATCGGAAATTTAAATTATTTTATTGTGTCCCGTGCAAATGTTATGGTTTTTAAAATGTCTAGAAAATAAAAAAAGTATAAAAAATTCAAAATTATGGGATAAATTCAACGCATTAAATAACTATTTAAATATTCTTAGGTAAAAAACGTTAAAAATGTCCCGTGCAACATGCCGGCATAGTGCTGTAAGCTATATAATTTTCTTTCCGTTCTTCCCCAACCAAGTTCTAGTGGCCACTTTTTGCGAGACAATACCAATACAATATCACTATACAAAAATCCACTCAAACCTACATAAATATATTAACAATTTAAGTCACTAATTGAACGCTTTGCCCGACACATCAAATAAATCACATAATTTTTGCCACAACCAAATGCACAACGTTGCAGCGCACAAAAACCACAAGTGGAATTCACAAAAAAATGAAAAAAAAGACTTACGACCATAACAATGAAAATGGCCAATAATGATGGTGATGATGATTATGCGGCACATACATACATACATATTCGTACATACATGTGAGCATCGCATAGTTGCTGCCCGTTGGCTATTGCCTACGCGGCGCAAGTGTGGCAACTTTGGAGTCTAAAATACGCAACAAAGCTGGTTGATTTAAGCGCGCTCGCTCGACGTTTGGTTGTTTTTAGCAACGTGTTTTTCTGCAAGCTCCAAGCCATGTGCAAGGTGCCTACGATTCTACGGCTACTATTAACCGCTGCTCACCGCTGTCTGCTGTCTGCTGTCTGCTGTCCAATGTCGTGGTCAAAAGCTATATTTTTGCTGCTTAAAATGCTATAAAATATTGGCAGCGCAGACAGTTAAGTTGTGCAGCAAAAAGAAAAAAATTGAAATAAAAAAACCTGAAAAATACTGCCAAACGCATGAGAGAAATATACAGCTTCCACCGGTGGCACATTGCAAGTTGCACCACCACCGCAGCATTTGTTCGTGTGGTAGCATCAATAATGTTTTCATGTTCGCTTCTGACAGCGTTGCATATGCGAATTACGCTGTGAATTTGCGCAGTTGTCAGCTGGTTTTTGTTACTGTTTTTTTTTTTTTTTTTTGTTTTGATTGTTTGTATATTCAGCTCTTTGGTGCTGCTGCTACTTCATTTATAAATACAACAATTTAGTGCATTTGTTGCACACTTTGTCAGCAACATCATCAAAATGTTGCCCTTGAAATGTTACCATTGCCAATGCTGGCTGCCATCATAGCAATGGCAACAACTTGCCACAGCTGAGTCGCTGGCAATTTATCATTGATTAAGCACAGCAATGACTGTTGTTTTCGCCAATGTTGCCAAACATGGTGACAATTTGTCCATTTGTAGACAAAATTTTCCTGACGTAACTCAGTTGTTGTTATACAGTAGTTGGCACTGACACTACTGCTGCTGGTGCTGCTGCTGCTGCTTCTGCTGTTACTCATTTGGCTGTTTGGCTGCTTGTCTGTGTCTGTGGAAATATTATATAAGAAGCAACAATTGCTATGATGACTTGTCTATTTACTTAAAATGAAATATTACGAAAATGATTTCATTCTACTTCAACTCGCTCCCATGTCATCATTCACACCAATATGCACACACAAAGTCTTCCCACTTTTTATTTCTTTTCTGTTTAGTTTTCTTCACGACTTTACTGTTTCTTCTCTATGCTCTATTACTTTTTATTTATTTTATTTCATTTTTTATTTCATTTTTTTTTTCTCCTTTTATCTCTTGGTTAAAGAGTAATGACTGCTGACTCTCCATATTTGGCGTAAAGGAAAAATAATTTCGTCTAGACCGTAGTACATTTGTTAGCGGTGATCTATCGAAATAAACTTCCATTTATGTATGGCCAAGTAATAAATGAACTGGCATAATATATATGTATGTAATATAACATAAGTGCATAAAATTGAGTAAGTTTTTGAAGAATTTAAAAAAACTTTGTCCCTGTATTATAGAAAACGGGTTTGTGTCGCCTTTAATTTATAAATAAATAACTTTAAGCTCAGCTTAAACTTATCAGTTTTTTGACATCGTGCAATATTTTATAAAGTACTAAATAATGTAGTTCACTTTCAGGTTAACTAATTTTTCGTAGCCGACGTTCAAAGCGTAATGAGAGAAAGAACAAAAACGGAATTTTTGCTTATTTTATGAATACATATATATTTTAATATGCAGGCTTATCTATTTAGTAGTTTCGAAAGTGTAGCGCTGTATTTGGACATCTGTCAAACTTAATTGTCAGACCATACACGTTTTGTTTTACTTAAAGGTCAGAAATTTATGAAAAGGGATAGCTGAACAACCGCAGAATGCTTTAGAATTGTTGAAGTACAAAAATGGTTATTTAAATCATTCGTGCTTTAAGAGGAGGTTATGGTGCACATAATGGGCACACTAATCAAGCAATTGGTAAAATTTTAAAGAGTTTTGAAGACACTGAATCGGTTATATATATTGTAAAGCCTGCATATCATCTGAAACTCTGTTTTATTTTTAAGATATATCACGTAAGTAAAAATAAAAGCAATTAGCTTTAAGATATTGATTCCTTCAAATATTTTTTAGAAATCTGCAAGACAAGTGGAATATTAAAACCTTAGAGAAGATATGAAGGACTAAAAAGATTTCAACAAATATTATCAAAAAATCAGAAGTGGAAAAAAAAGACCTAAGAGACCATCACTAGTCAGTTAAGGTATGAATGATTAAAAAGAATTCAACGAATATTATCAAAAAATCAGAAGTGGCATATATAAACTTATGAAACCATACGTAGTCAATTAAGGTATGAATGATTAAGTTGAATTTAACGAATATTTTATGTTTAAGGGCATTGACCTGGAACTTTCCGTCACCTAATTGGAAAGGTATCGCCACGCAGCTGGTTGACGTACTTCTCGCTACGATGAGATCTATAACATCTTCTATGGAGCTTAACTAATAGCGCTACTTTTGCCACGAAATCAAAACTATAACTTGGAATAGTCAGATTATTTAGCCCACTATGCGATCTCTCAAAATAGTTTGAGGCCCATCGACTCCATAAGGGCTCGAAATATGTCTACATATAGTAGCAAATTCCAACGTTAGAGAACCAAAAAGTCTAAGCATAGTGCAGGAATACGAAGAACTTGAGGAGCTGGTCAACAGGAGAAAGATCTATAAGTAATAACTAAGGATCAGAGCATATTTAGTTAATGAAAAAATCACTTTTCAAGATTTCTTGACTGTTTTTTTTTTAAATGCTATTGAAATGGCGAGACTGAACCTCCACTAGATGACGATGGTATAGACACTTAGCTTTGATTGAACTAGAACAGTGATTCAGCGCTTAAAAAATAACATAAGCGAGCTAAACGAGGAAGCAAAGCAGAAAGAAAGTCTTCACTTCATTGAAGAGATAAGATGGGGAAGGATCTGGTTTTTTTTTTATTCAATTTTACTACAAATAAGATGACGAAAATACTTCCATATGCAAACACATCATGAGTAACATTTCTGACTGTATCACGATCTCCAGAGAAAAATTACTGTTGACAAAATAATACAAAAAAAAAAAAAATCAGCCTTGCGTTAGGTAGGCTTTCATTCGGTTTTAAGACCTAACCAAAGATGGCATTTTTAATTAATTTTATTTAAATCCGTAATTCAGAAGTGGCATAAAAGTACTTATATATCTGTATGGATGGCATTTTCAGCGTTTTTTTTTCATAATCGATAAGGCAGATTAGATGACCTCAAAAAGGTTAACGGTTTATGTTACATTGTGTTCATTTCTGAAAAAAATGTTGCCCTATTTCTGTCATTTTGGTAAGCCCTTTCTCAAGGAAGTGCCAATGCATTATTCTTAGTCTCCATTCCACTACATTGCATTTCACTTGATTTGCATCCAAGTTATGTCCCATTACCATATGTGCAATAAGAAGTATTTAAGTGAGCAATAAAGAAATAGCACAAATACCATACCAGTGGTTGGTAATGCCAACAATAAAGAATGACAGAACAACACTTGAGCAGTAGCTACTTGCATACGCTACATAAACGCAAACCCATGCATACACTCATCGTACTCGTAAAGTAGAAAACGTAATTGGGTATGAACATTTAAATGCCAAATTAGAAATGTCGCGCTTTAAGACAATGTCAACACCATAAAAGCCACAAAGTGAACGATGAACGTTCGACGATGCGCTAGAGTGCAGGCCACAAGACCCAACAACAAACACAAGGCGAACACGGACATGAGGGTTAAGAAAAGTGCAGAAAAATTGCAGGCAAGCAAACAGCAAGCGAGCAGCTGGAAAATGGAATTTTAAATAAATGCGTGAAGACTTGAGCTGCACGGCTTCGATGCGGCGGCACCAACAACAACAAGAGGACGAAGAAGAATAAGCATTGAATTGCAACACCGTGAAGTAAGTCCATTTGTGCTGCGGCGACAAAGGTCGCCGTGGCTGTTGTCTGCACTGTCGTTTGCTAATATTTTATTAGTAACTCCTCTATTGGCTTTCAGTGGCTGCTGGCTGGCTGGCCGGGCAGACTATTGTCACTGTCTTTTGCGCTCTCTAAGTGGCTGTTGGACGTTGCGAGCTAAAATACTTTTCTTATTGCATTTCCATTTGTTTTTAATACGTTTGTATGTTTGGAATTTTATTTTTTATTTATCTTTGCTGCTGCTGATGCTGCTGCTTCTTCTTCTTTCACTTTGCGGTTGCCGTTTGGTTGTCAACGTTTGTGGCCATTTTCCAATTCAATTATTTTGCAATTCGATTTTGTGCTAAATCTGCTTGGCTGCCTTGCAACATGCGGCACACTTCCCTCCCCTGCTCCCTCCTCTTCGCTCTCTCTTCAATATGTTCAACGAGAATTTTGTCCTTTCTTTCACCCACTGCCTGTTGTCTTTAAAAGCATTTAGACTTTCTTTGCCGCTCTTTTTTTAGTGTAACTTCTTAACAATTCTTCTTGTGCTACTTCGCAGCACCAGTGTTGCATTTCTTTAAATGGCATTTTTAATTCAAATGTTTTTTTTTTGTTTTGTTTAACTTTTTTTTTGTAGAATAATTGCATTTAAGGTTAATTTCAGTCGCAAATACTTATATCATGCCGGGGTACACCTGGCATTCGCACCGCAATGAATCCTTGTCGCAAAGACACCTTTTTGTGCAAAAATATTGTATTATTGGAATACCATTGCCCACTTCGATCGCATTGGTCACACATTGCCTGCATTTTATGCCCCTAATCGGCAGCGACAGCACCATTGTTGGCACATCTGTTTGTACATGGCAACTTTACCTGTTCGCCAGTTGCTCAGTGAGGCCTTCGCTCACCGCTCAAAGTTATGTGCTATAAAATATGTGAGCAACGTGTTGAAATTTTAATGAAATCAAGCAATTCAATTATACGGGTGTTTGGAAAAAAACAGCATATATTTATAGAAATATTTATTTAAACTGGGTTAGGCATAAAAAAACAAATAATGAAAAATAAAATAAAATAATTTAATTTAAAAAAAAAATATAACTGAAAATGAGGCCATTCTTCATCTGATTCTTCCAACGGAATGAAGGAAGTCTTCCTCTTCCTTTGCTTCAACCAGCGGGTAATCCGCCGAATATTTTCAAAGCTGAAGCGCTTTCATCCATTCAGACAACAGAAACTACGTCAACGTCGTCATATAGCTCGTACAACTCATCGTTTTTTCTTCTGCGATATTCGCCGTTGCTAACGCTCAAAGAACCATAAATCTTTCGCAAAATTTTTCTCTCGAAAACTCCTAAAGCTGACTCAATGGATGTCGGCATCGTCCAGGCTTCTGCGCCATATGTCAAGACGGGAATGATGAGCAGGTTGTAAAGTTTGGTTTTAATTCGTCGATAGAGGGAGGATGTTACTTTCCAATTGCATACTCAGCCCGAAGTAGTACCTGTTGTCAAGAGTGATTCTGCGATTCTGTTGGATTTCAAGTCTGACATTATTGGTGTTGTTAGCGCTGGCTCCTAGATAGGCGAAATTATCTACGACTTCGAAGTTATGACTCTCAACATTGACGTAGGAGCCTAGTCCCGAATGCGATGATTGTTTATTTGATGACAGGAGATATTTTGTCTTGCCCTCGTTCACAACCAGACCCATTCGCTTCGCTTGTTTGTCTAACTTGGAGAACGCAGAACTTACGATGCCGTTATTATAGTCAATTATATCAAAATCATCAATTTTACACTCTTGTGGAAGATTGTGCTGGTCTATTTAGCCCTGCAGCTCGAGTTATTTTCTTCAGCACCAAATTGAAGGAATCACACAATAGAGGGTATCCTTATCTGAAACCTCGTTTGGTATCGAACGGCTCTTAGAGGTCCTTTCCAATTCTGACTGCGCTTTTGGTATTATCCAGAATCAGTTTACATATCCGTATGAGTTCTGTAGGGATATCAAATGCAGACATAGCGGCATAGAGGCAGTTCCTTAGCGTGCTGTCGAAGGCAGCTTTAAAATCGATGAAAAGGTGGTGTGTATCGATTTTTTTCTCCAAGATTTGGGTCCTCTCTAAGATTTGGCGCTTGGTGAATATCTCGCCAATGGTAGATATGATAGGTCTAAAACTACACTGATAAGGTCCGATCAGTTTGTTGGCAGTGGGATTTGATCTTTCACCCAATTTGCTAGATAGGACCTTATATGCGATATTAAGGAGACTTATACCACGATAATTGGCGCAGATCGTGGTGTCTCACTTTTTTTGGATTGGACAAATCACCCTTATGTTCCATTCGTCGGACATGCTTTCGTCTGACCATATTCTGCAAAGAAGTTCTTCGCCACCGCATTTGATTAGCCTTCGGCTCCCGCCGTTTTGTTTTTGTTAAGCGGGCAATCGCTATTCGAATTTCTTCATAGTCCAGTGATGGAATGGCTAAATCCGATTTTTTTCACTTTCACTGCCATTCAGCAGATTGGAGAAGTGTTCCCTCCATTCACTAAACAAGCTCTGGAAATCTGTCGCAAGATTACCTTCTTGGTCCCTATATGAGCTCACGCATATCCATGCAGTGAATATCATGCGATTAAATATTAAAATATCGCTTTACGAAATCTTCAATGCCATAAGGCATTACTCTTCTCACATATATTGTACATCCATTAAAATTCAAACTGAAGCAGTTAATTAACTTTCAGCCTTTTCCAATGTCGCACAAAACAACAAACAAAATGAGATCAACCGAATCGGAGGAATAAAATGATATTGAAGAATATTGAACAGTTCAATGCCAATTTGTTTGCATTTATTTAAATTTATTGCATTTTAAATTACAATTCCGCTGTCATTATGTTGAACGCGGCAGGCGGCCTCCAATGGCAGTGCACGCACACACGCTCCATATGAATATGCAAAACTTAACGCACACACACACACACGCCCATATGTAAAGGCAAGCCAATGTGCTTACGCCGCTGAGGAGATCGTTTATGGTGTGGTGTGGTGTGTGTGTGGGGTGGTGAGTTAAGCAAAGAAAGAAAAAAGGGGAATAAAGAGATTTCATTAAGTAGTTAATTTGATTTCTTGCGCTTTTCTGAATATTAAATCGGCATGCAACGCAGCAATAACAACAATCAGCATAACTACCAAAAACAACAACAAACGTATGCAGTTGCGTTTTTCTGCAGTTATTTGCATGGATATGTTTGTAAAATGCACACCACGCATACACGCTGCGAATCGATATGCACAATCACAGCCTAACTGACCATTCGCACAGCAACAGCAGCAGCAGCAGTGGACGCAGCAGGACGAGTGCGCGGGTGGTAGGCGCAATGGCTGGCTGGCCGGCTGACTGGCTGGCTGATTGGCTTGTGGCGACTTCATTTCATTTCATTTGCGTTTTGAATGGTTGCTATATCAGCCGGTAGTATTATGAAATGAAAATATAATTGGTAATTTATTGTACTCTAGATCGGCGGCACCGCCGTCAACCGCGCTGTAGAGCCATACATACATATAACCAGGTACTTGGCACTGACTGGGCGGCAGTGTTTTTTTCAATTTCGATTTTTTCTTTTTGTTTTCCTTTTATTTATTTATTTATTAATTTTTTAAGCTTTATTGCTGTCAATTGAGGCTGGCGGTGAAGGGTTGCAATCGGATATTTGGCGCTTGGTTTTGTATGGTTATATATGTATGTTGGGGGTATGTCTGTGGTTATTGTGCTTTTTGAATAGTCCCTCTTAACTACCAGCGCCGTCTGTGTGGGAGCCAAATAAATCAGAACTTTGCAGACGGCACGCAATTGCCATCAACCTTGTACAAACAAATGCAATGATATACATATAAACCTACCGATTTGCATGGAAATAAAGCGTCACTTTACTGAATATGCATTTTTATACGATTTTAGTGCTTTTGACAATTCGGATAATTTCTAGAAGTAACTATAATTCATACCATAATTTCATGACTATCAAACAAGTTCATTGAAGTCTCCCAAAAAAAAACCTTATGAGAAGGAAAGAGTCAAGAATTCTGCTTTTCTAGCCAAGGAAGGCTTCGCTTCTCTCTTCTCCTTAATTTTTTAGTTTCGTTGGTACCCTCTCAGCATTGCCGCTTGAAAAATATTTGTCGAGTTTAGTGGTAGGGAGGCTCAGGCCACTGTCGACCCTTTCTTTTAACTTTAATTGCGTTTTGATTTAATAAGAGCACTTTGAAACGGGCTCATTGCATAAGATAATTAAACTTTGAATTATATCACTGATTAATGGTGTTCACACACATTCAATTAGGGCACAAATTATATATATATAGGGTATTGGTACTTTTAAGACCCAAATGGAGGCTAATTCGAGATTTCTTCTTCTACTAATTCTTTGAACTGCACATTCCCTAAATTCTGGGTAATTACAGATTATTCGCAAAATCTTCGCTAGATAAATTGTTGAAAGAAAGTTACACTTATAGCCGGTAAAACTTCACTTTTCTCCAGAGTTAAACCTGAAACATTACCTGTAAATTGTCCGCAGGTATAGTGTCAGCACTAACGAAAAGCTCTAGATCTTACAACTGAAAAAAATACCATCCTTTACTGATAATTAAATCAGCTTTAAGCCGTTGATGGCCATAAATATATTTTTTGTGTGATCTGTTTGAACACTCCATACTATCTCTTAAAAGTTCTAGACCTATGCTGCACTACTCTACTACTCTCATTCAACTACTGTTAATAGAAATAGTGTTGAACCTAGCAAAGTAAATTTCATTTTACTTGGGCAAAATGTGGACATTTTCAACCATTTTAAGAAAGAAAAAAATATGTTTCAATAAACCACCAATCCTCATGAAGCTCTTCAATTAAGGTCTCCCAAAAATCCAGTACCTCCAGAACACCGATCATATTCCAGTATAGGCTTCCCCTACCGAACTGTACTTTCATCTTTATGTTTTTACCAATAAATTGAGGGACCCACCGTTTATTCTAAGTAGCCTTCGAACGGCTGATGAATTTTTATGACAAGCATTTTATTTCATGTCAGGAATACACTTGGAGGGCTTGACATTCCCTGCTGAGGGGCAAGTGCAATTAGAAAAATGTATACTCTATAATTTTGATTGTTGGTCGAACCTGGGCTTGAGGCCTAGCCTTCCGAATGGTAGTCGGCAGTGCTAATCACTCGGCTATCGCGGGCGTCGTTATATGGTCTTAAGATTCTTGTTTCGGGCAATCAAATTATATCAAACTTACACGCACTGTTTGAAAGTTGACATTACAGGCAATACTTTGTGAAGGCTGTTTTGTAGGTCGTAATTCGTGTTAAAAGATATTTCGCTTAAAAAAAAAAAAAATTTCGAAGAAGTATTTCATGTGATGTTTTTTTACTATAAAAAGTGAAAGATCTTCGTTGTAAAGTTTTGATGCACCCAGTATATACCCAGGACTTTGCACCATCTGACTACCTTTTGTTTGGATCTCTACAAAACTGTCTCGATGGTAAAAATTCGAAGACCGAAGAGCAACGGAAAATATTTTTATAAAAATTAATCATTCAAACAGATTTGACTTGTGAACTAATCTATTTTGCTTATTTCTTCCATTTTGATTCGATGATGCTGCTTCATTGAGTTTTCGTATTCATGGAATTCGGTGTGTTTCTTTTTACTGAACATGTCCATTCCTTATCTCATTAAATAAATCAATTTTGGAGAGTAATTAATATTGCTAACTCATCTGCTGACGTTTAATTTACTGATTTTCACACAATTAATTACTGATTTGCTCTCAATTAGCTAATTGTGTGTCTGTGTGAACAGTGTTATTTACAATAACAAGCTTTTGTTGTTGTCAACCGCGCGTTAACTAAGATTTTAGTCAATAATTTCACTTTTTATTTTACAATATTTTCGAAATTCCAAAAACCTACCTTTGGGTGACCTTCACTTTCAGATAATTCAATCATATGAAAAATAATGTACCAAAACATAAATAAATTTAGTATTAACGCTCACAGTACTCCCGCACATCTTTCACAGCAAGCACCGCAAAGTCATAAAAAATTTGTATCCACATGGCGGACGCGGTGCGTTGAGTGTTGAGCGTGAAGCGCGTTGAGTGGAAATTGCAATTTTTACTCATAATTAATTCAATTTGACAGTAATTACATGAAAGTGCAATAAAGTTAACATAAATTTTAATGCGCTCGTATGTATTTCGGCACTTTATGTATGGCGGACACTCAAGTCGAGCGTGAGTTTTTATACGCAGCAGCAGCAGCGTGAGATGTACGAAAACTAACGGTAGCAACCAAAATGGTTGCAACTGCACTTAAGTTCCGACGCCAGTCGCTGGGTGTGAAGGTTAATTATTTGTTCGCGAAAACATACGCACATGCCACTATATGAGAGTGG
Organism: Neoceratitis asiatica; assembly: GCA_030068015.2. Taxonomy (NCBI): domain Eukaryota; kingdom Metazoa; phylum Arthropoda; class Insecta; order Diptera; family Tephritidae; genus Neoceratitis; species Neoceratitis asiatica. The sequence continues at coordinate 81,468,343 of CM061527.1, read as the reverse complement.
GTGTTCATGCATGCTCGCCGGTGTTGGAATGTGCAAAATCGCGTTAAAATTAATGTAATTTACGACAATGGCCATTAAGTTATATTAGCGCGCTGGCGAAACAGCGAAACAGCGTCCAAATGTCGATAAAAACCAAGGGAGAGAGGGACCAGGTGCGGTAGATGCACTCTGCAGTGTGAGCAACGAAATTTCAATTGTGTTTGTGTGGTGATTTCGGAAATTCCAAAGCGTTAAATTCCAACGCGTCGCACGGCCGCACAAAAGGAATAGCGCACGCCTGAAAGCATGCTACAAATTTGTGAATGCATTTGATATGTTTGTTGTTGCTTTCGCATTTTGGTGTTGTTTGAATTGCTTGCTTTGTATGCACGCATTCACATGCATTCATATGCAAAAAGGCATTTATTTTTGGTCAGATAATTTTAATTCCCATCATTGCCATTTCCACTGACACTGCTCTGCTCGCTCGCTTTTTGATTTCAACTCATTCGCAAGCTCACGGCTTTTCCGATTGCAACACAGTCAACTTTAGAGCGCGGAGAGAGTGAAACACAGTTCACCTGCAATAGTATCTTTGAAAAGGTGTAAAGGAGCGAATGAAGATGGTCTCAGCGGAATTTATACACAAAAAAAGATACTGGGCTGCACATGAGATCCTTCAATTATCTTCTCTCATTGGATCTTCTTAAAAGCCTACTACCACAGAAAAGACAACCTACCAAGAAAGACAAGGTGAAAGTACAGACCTTCAACGGTCAGCCTCTAAAGAACACAACTCACAGTGCTTGTAGCGATTTGAAAATATAACCGGCGAACCTAAAAACTTGGCATTTAGAGCTGAAGCGTGGATAAACGTTTCAAATAAGCTGAAAAACAGGTTTTACGGAGAGAGAAGCATAGCACCTGACTTTCGAAAAGTTTGTGGTAGTTACAAAAGAGACAGATGGTTGGCACAAAAAACTCAAGTTCCTGCTGTATCTTCTACGTCGAAATATTTACCATAAAAAGGCGGCAGAGCTACTACTGGAACTGGGCCTATGTCGAAGACCATAGAAGCAGCCAAAACCTTACTTTATAGCACAAAGTCGGTGGTGGTTCCACTTTGTAAGGATACAGTACCACCAATGAGAGATTGTACTTAACTGTTCTACGAATGTGTAAGATCTAGTTTGCTGTGTGTATTTGGAAGTAATATCTACTTTAACGTTCCCAAATTTATCCCTCGCTTTCTCATATTAATATATTTCACTCACTGGGTATAGCTGCGACAATAAAATGCCCAGACATAAATACATCCCTTCATTTGTTTGTTACCAAGTTACCAAGGAAACAAACCCCATTGAAGATAACAATTAAAAACAGCATTTAAGTTCAGGGGCAATTCCAGAAAGAATTGCTTGCTTTACAGAAAGAAGTAAGAGCTCATTATGTCCGAGATCCTAAGTATAATGGAATCGCGAATTTTTGAAAACTTCAATACGTTTGAGGTAATTTTCGAGCCATAGTGTCAAATCATACGATCTCGTTAGCCAATTGACATCGTCTCTCGGTACAATTTTCTTGAAACCACGTATTATCCAAGTCATCCAGGCCACAAAAGTCGATTATCATACGACCATAACAGTCCGAATTGACAGTGGCTGTCCAGCCGTTATCATTTTCAAAGAAATAAAGTCCAATCACACCTCCGGACTGAAGAAAGCACCAGACAGAATAGGTTTTTTTGGGTGTAATGACCACTCTTTAGTTAGTTGAGAATTCTCGGAACCCCAAGAACAAAAATTTAGCTTAGTTACATTTCCATCAAGTAAGAAATGTGCCTCTTCGCTGAAGAAAATTTTGTTCAAAAAACCGCGGTTCACTTGTTATTCGAACACCCAATCGACGTGACTACGAAATTGTGAATAGTCAGCTGGCTTCAGTTGAAAGTGTGAGCTGGACTTTATATGAAAGTAGGGGTAAGTCCAGGTGAAAAAAAGCGCCATAATGTGCCGTAGGAAAGTCTCAGCTCTTGAGAACTTCGAGAAATAGACACATTCCTAGGGTCCTTGGCTACACTTTCACGTACAGCAGCGAAATTTGACGTAGAACGAGCAAAACGATGATGCATAGGCGGTATAATATCTGTAACCGATCCAGTCTCTATAAATTTCTTTAAAATTTTACAAATTACTTGAGTAGTCGAACCAGTTCAATGTGAACCATAATCTGCTCTTTAAGCACGAAACGTGGCCACTTTTGAATCACTATTTTTGGTGTAGATTTCACCATTCTTGGCACATTGTGGGGTTGTCAAGCGATCCATTTTCATAAATGTCTGAATTTTAGCTAAAACAAAACGTGTTTGCTTTGACAGTTAAGTTTGACAGATGTAAAACTACAGCCCTACACTTTCGAAACCACTAATTGAATAACCCTTTATATATGCTAATTTTTTTCCTAAACTACAAATATAATCGCCGTTTTTGTGATTTAAAACTCAGTCCCGCATTCTACAAATAATCGTAGTATAAAGCTGGTACTGATATTGTAGTATACAAACCATTTTTTCGTATTTTTTTTCAGTATTGAAATTGAAGTAGTATTCTACCTCAAAAAAAAAATAATTTTCTTCCAAATTTTTTCGAATTTTTCTAATTGCTTCTGCTCTCAACGCTTAGTGTTTTTAGTGCTTCTCCCAAGCAACATACAACTTTTATAACCATTTACACCTCTGCCACTGGACATTATCACGTACCATTACAAAAATTATAGTCAACCATAAATATTTGTTGCCGACGGGAAATACTTTGATTTTAATTACACAAGAATTCACATTCGCATTTTTATTGCACTCGACGGCTTGCTTGGCTGGCTGCTGGGTATTTAACTGCACTTTTTGTGCGTACAAAAATGTAGTTGTTATTGCTTTTATTGTTATTGTTGCCTTTTCAACAATTAATATTATTATTATTATTTTTTTTTCTTACGATGCCGAAAAAACAAGGGAAATTAATTTAAATGCTGGCTTTTCGTAATTAATTGCACTTTATGGTATGGTATGGCAAGTGTGCAAGGCATGAGTAGAATGAGGCGTGAGAGAGAGAGAGAGTGTGTGATGGGGGCGTAGAGAGATAGTGCCGAAAATTGGAATATGGATGCTACGCATATTTTATTTCAATAAATTTATTTCATTTGCATGCATTTATTTTACTGTTTCTTTAAAATTTACGGTGACTCTTATTGCTTTTGGATTATGTTTAAAGGCGAATATAGTGGTAATTGATAGAGAGTAAAATAGTTTGAGAGTAGTTAAGAGCAGTGCTTGGGAGCGCTGTTTTATTGAATTATTGAAAAATTAAATATTTCTAATTCATGCCCAATAATTCCTTGTTTTTGTTAAGCGCATCAAGTGATATTCAAAATGAAATTTTCTAGTTAAATAAGGTTATCAGAAATTTGCTTAATTACTCAAAAAAATATTCAAAGCTTTCTTAGCACTTTTGGTTTTTGTTTTATAAATTTTTGTTTTTATTTTTTATTTATTATTTTTAATTTTTTATTTTTTTAAAAGCTTTTATGTGAGTCTTTAACAATCTTCCAATTTTTCTCTTATGTCTTTTTCTCGTTCTTATGGTTTATTTTACTTACTAAATGCTCCACATAACATCCTTACATGTCTTACAACTGTATTGAGTTATTTTTTTTTTTCAAACATACAATCCATTTTAGTTAAGTTTCAGTTTCGTATTCAAATTACAAATTGAAAAGTTGCCAACTAAGGGCAATTAAAGTTTTGCAGCCTGGCATACAATCTACATATCTTTTACCGCTAAAGCCTTCCAAGCAAACCCAACAGTAAAAAAAAACATAAACAAAATTAATAATAATAAAACTGAGTGTAAACTAGTATTTAAAGCATAAAAACTATAACAGTTTGTTATATCATACCAAATTTGTAGCAACAGTATATTCACTTCACTCAAGTTGGTGTTCACACACATTTAATTAAGTTGAAATAATTAGTGTTTGGCACTGCTGAGCAATTAACGATAATTTGATGCAAATTAGAGATTTTTAAATGCCTAAGTAAGTTATATAATTATAAAGCTACACTCAGTTAGCTAATTGAGTAGCTGTGTGAACAGTTTTTGTCACTCTTGTTGTCTTCTATTTTAGGATAATGAGCAAGAATAATAAAAAATGTACTAGTTGCTGCAGAAGTTATTTACTAGTAAAAATTTTCGACTTAGGTATGCTTTTAATTAGTTAATTGGGCAGCTGTGTGAACGGTATTTACCAGTTCTGCTTTATTCTATCTTAGTAATATGAGCAAGAATGATGAAAACTGTATTGGTTGCTGCGGAAATTATTCGATAGTATAAATTTGAGATTCAGATAAGTTTTTAATTAGTTAATTGAGCAGCTGTGTGAACAGTGCTTACCACTTCTGCTTCGATCTACTTTATTAATATGAACAAAACAGATGAAAGCTGTGCTAGTTTCTGCACAAAATATTGGCATTATAGCTAACTAGTGTAATTTTTCGCTTTAAGTACGCTTTCAGTTAGTTAATTGAGCAGCTGTGTGAACAGTATTTATCACTTCTGTTGTGTTCTATTTTCATAACATTTGGAAAAATGATGAAAACTGTGCTAGTTGCTGCGTAATTATTAGCACTATAGCTCATAAAGATAAGCTTACGCTTTGTAAATGATTTTAATTAGTTAATTGATCAGCTGTGTGAACAGTACTTACCACCATTAGTGTGTTATATTTTAGTAATAAAAAGTAGTATAACTAAAATTGAACTAGTTGCTCTCGAAATGCATACTAGTGGCATTCTAGTTCTCTACGAGCAACATTACCTTCAGAGAAATCAGTAATAAGAGTATCAGCTAGTTTCATATACTTGTTTCTACAACGAGCGCTCATTTTTACCAATTTGCTTCTGTGTTTATTTTTTATTTTTATTTTTTTTTCACCACAAGCAAGCTGCTTGGTATTATAATTTTCTTTTAAGCTCGTAAAACTTTTAAAACTTTATTTTATACATTACATTTTACCCGCACAGTATACATAAGTATCTATCTATGAGCTCAAGTTGCCGCATATGTTGTGGGTGTGTGTGGAACACTACACAGCATGCATAAAATTTATATAAATGTCGCAGTGAGTATAAATATGAGTGCATTGAAACGCGCAAAAAAGTGGTATAAAGAGGGTAGAAAGTGAGTTTAGGTTTTCTTTTTTTAATATATAGTATTTTTTGAAAGCAGATATATAAAGCGTTGAAATTTCAAAAACTTCTTTTAAATATTTTTATATATTTTTTTCAAAAATATTTTTTATTGTCCATTGAAACAAATTTTATGAAAAGTAAATATTTAAAATATTTTTCATTGAAAAAAATACATATTTTTTTTTATTCTTTGTACTGAAAATTTACTTTATAAAATTTAATTCTTTAATATCTTCAAAGTAAAAAAGCTTAAGATTGCTAGATCTTCATGTTTCAAAAAAGTTTATTCCTATTTTTAAAAAATTTTTGCCTCTTAGGCTGTTTTTTTTTGCAATATTTATGCCAAATACATGTTGCGAAATATATTTAATATCATCGTAATTTTTTCCAGTTCTGAAATACAGAGAGGGCTCAAAAACAACCAAAATTCTTAGAAAACTGCTTACATTTTTAAAAATATAGAAAATACACTTATTGCCATGCCTTCTATTTCCTACAAGCTCTTCCTTTATACTTCCTCTTCCCTTCCTTTCTCTCCACATTGCCACCAACAAAGTTTAGTTGCAGCCTGTTACGGCATCCACGTAGCTGGTAATTAAAAGCTCGCTATTATATGCCGTGCAGCATAAGTATGTGTATGTGTATGTTCACACGCATACATAAATATATTTTTCTTAGCTGGCTTATGCGCGCCTTCAAGTATGCTAAAGTTTTTTTTTCCACTTATTTTTTGTGTTTTTTTTCCTTCTCCGTAGCAATTAAAATGGTTTCATTGTGGGTAGGTGTGTGTTTATGTATTTGTGCGCGCGTCTGTGTTTATACAGTTTATTATAGTTTACTTAGTTTATTCTTTTGTAATTAATTGTAGGCGAGGTTTTAATGTTGTTTAACTTTATTTATGTAATTTTCTTTTTTTCAATTTTATTTTTCTTTTATTTTTCTTCTATTTTTCTATTTTTTCTCATTTTGCGTGGTAAAAACTTTGATTTGTTTATTGTGTGTTTTTTTTGCTTAGAGGTGTTTCGTTATTTGTTTGTTTATTAATTTTAGTTAATAGCGGTAAAGTTTTTTCCACAGTTATTTTGGTAATTTCAGCGCCAAAGCAGGTCATGGCTTAATTGCGTTACGAAAATAGTGTGTTTTGTTGGAAGTTTTGTGAACAAATTGTGCTTTGTGTGATTTAAGTGCCAAAATAAAAGTACTAAATGATGAGTGAAAGAGATATCCTAACGAAAATAATTTATAAAATATTTAAATAAATAAATAAAAAATAAAAGTCTTCGATTGGCAGCTAATTAATATTTTTTTATTATTTTATTTATTATTTTTTTCAATATAACTTTCCTACGTGTAATAATTTCCAGCAAATCACTCGCTATATACATAAATTAAGAAAAAATTAAAAATCTATAAATAACCAAAGGACAAAGTGTGCAATAATCCTTGCAGCTCTTCTTAACATTTACCCTCCACTGAGCTTGTCGAGTAAGCAATTGCTAGAGCATGCCAGCAGTCTTGATTCCTTAATGTTTCAGCGCTCGACTTTCACTTTAAGCACATATATATGTACGATTTTACTGATTTCATCTCCAAAAGGATCTTCTTCTATTCATTTGCTTAATGCACACAATTTCACTAAGCTTTCTCCCTTACATACCACACTTAACGCTGTTTTTCCTTTCTTTCTCTCAGCTTCGGGTTTTGCACTTCGGTGCTCTGCTTGCAATTGAGCTCGGACGCATCTTCTTAATCCTGAAGTCTAGCTACTTTTTTACTTTCACTTCTATGAACTTGGCCTTACTAAGCCGCTTTATTTTTGCTCTCTTAAATTTATTTAATTTACAATTAATTTTTACTTTTTCTCCAATTTTGTATTTAGTTTTTTTTCCTTGTACTTTTGTATTTTTTACTTGCATATCCAGAGCTCGCAGTTATAGGTGACAGAAAGGGGTTTTGGGGTTTGTGACCTTCGAGTTTCCTCTATCTTCTGAGAGGTTGCTTTAAGTATATTTGGTCCCACTGAGTCCTACAGACGATAAATAAAGGGTTAAAAATGTCTCTTTTAACCTCTTTGAAGTTTACGAGTGAGAAATTTTCCTCGTCGCTGATGGAGTTATGTTATGTTGATCCACTACTTGTCGTTCAAGCACCCAATCGACGTAACTACGGCGTTATAAATGGTCAGCTGCCTTCAGTTCTTCAGTGTAAGCTGTAATTTATATGGATGTTGGAGTGAGTTCGAGTGCAAAATACGCCATCATGTGCCGTAAGTAAGTCCCAGCTCTTGAGAACGTCTAGACACATTCGAGTCATTGAAATCAACGGAAGGACCATATGAGACATAGCTGCGGCCAACATTTGAAAGAGAAAAGCTTCAAGAAAATAAATGCCAAAAAATGCCCTTTCGAATGATAATAAACATTTCCCATTAAATTTGAATTTTCTGTGTTTTTTCTTTAAGAAAATAAGGAACCTCGAAATGGATCACCCGTTAAAAATAAATTGCTGATTCGGGGTAGTGTTTTAGGATGTTCAAGCGTAATAAATTTGAGTTTTTGCCTCAATATATGACCATGGATGAAATGTATCTCGACCCCAGCCACTATTTCTGCTTCTCATATCTCAAAAACATACTCGCTGGGAAAAAGTTTTCGTCGAATGAAGAACTGATCGCCGAAACCGACGCATATTTTGAAGTAAAAGACAAATCGTACTACAAAACTGGTATCGAAAAGTTGGAGGGTCGCTGTTATCAGTATATCACCCTTGAAGGGAACTATATAAATATTTTTTGCAATTTTTTTTTTTTTTTTTTTTTTTTCATTTTTAAATAGAACTTTCAAATCTATATAGCTTATGGCAGCAAAATATGCTCGTTTTCCGCAGTCACCGATTTTTTCACTAGATAATATTTTAATTAAGATGTTCGCCATGCACGTACAAGCCCCTCAAGCCAGAGTGTGCCCCGCCAGCCAATCAATGACCATCAAAATAACTGACCAGCTAAGTGCAACAGTGAATACCGAATACAGTTGTTATTGTTTTTGTTGTGCGTTGCACCAATGACTCGCTGTTGACGCTGTCGACAGCAGTCGGCAAGTGGTTAGAGAGCAACAACAACAACAATAACAACAGCAGCAAGCGATGTGCATAGTTGCGTTTAATGCTGCCGCCGCTGCCGCTGCCGCCCGCCGCTACTAGCGTTGGCGCATCATCACTAGGCACACGTACACCTCGGCTAGTTGTTGTTATACGACGAACTCCTGCGTTGCGATAACATTTTTTGCAAATTTTCAACGCCATCAGCACAGCACATCACAGCGGTGGTGCGCTTGTTGCTTGCTTAGTTGCAGCCAAATGCAGGCGGCAGTGAATGCGGCGGCGTTTACATACATTTTTACAAATTTATTAGGATCTAGTATGCGCATGTAGAAATTGCAAAATTCGCCGCCTTCACCACCTTTGTCTCGCACTTGTCTCGCGCGTAAATCAGCAGATGCGCTTTGAGATTAAATGCCGGTTTTATGCGCTTAATAACAGCGTTTTAGCGGTCAAGCGCGCCGCCAACGGTGCAACATAACAACAACATAACAACGTGAAAATGAAACTAAAAAAAAAAGCTAAAAACCGAAACTGCAAACGTTCAAATGTCAGGCGTTGTTGTTGCTGTTGTTACTGCCTGCCAGTTAGTGGTGATTATTGCGGTTGTTGCAATCAGCCATGGCAGCCAAATCAGCAACACCCTGGCAACGCAGCGCTCGCTCGCTAGTCTTCGCCTGCGCCTATTTGCTTGTTATTTATCTTTTGTTATTATTTTTTCTACTTTTCTTGCGTATCACTGTTGCTTTGCCATAGTTTTTACGCATCAAATTTGTTTGCTTTACTTCTGCTTGTGTCGGTTGTTATGATTGCTGTGCAGTTTAATTATCATGCTGAGTGTACGCGGTGTGTTTCTCGTGTCAAAAGACATATGTTTTTATGTATGGGAATTTACTTGCACGTTGGCAGCTCTGATTATTTCCTGTACCTCTCTTCACCATAGATAAAAACATATGTCACTTGATGTCTGCTGTAGGAGAAATATTTTTATAGGGAACAAATTATTTCTGAATGATAACAGTATTTTCCTATATCTCTTGATTTGCCAAATTAGTTACGGAAAAATAGACGAAATCTACTGACAGGAAGCTTCTACTTAAAGCAGGAAAGTTACTTAGCGGGAGAAAAATTGTCTTGAGGTAATTTTTGATCACTTTTTCACACGTATTTGGCGGTATCTCAGCTATAACTGGTTGGTTTTCAAGGGCTCTAGACTTCCAAATATATCCGCATGAAGTCGGTCTTTCGCGTAGCCCCACAAAAAAAAAAAAAAAAATCAACGGTATCAAATCACAAGATCTCTGTGGCCAATTAACACCGCCAAGGCGAGAGAATACGCGGTTGGGAGATTTCTCTCGCATGAAAACCATATTCGTTCGTGTTGTGTAGCATGTGACACCATCTTGTTAGAACCACATATTAACCACTTCGTGTTCTTCAATTGCAGGGTAAAAAGAAGTCGGTTTTCCTACGACCATAACACTCCGAATTGACAGTGTCAGTCTCGCCGTTATCGCTTTCAAAGAAGTAAGGTCCAATCACACCTCCGGACCAAAGAGAGCACCAGTCAGTAAGTTTTTTTTTGGTTGTAATATCCTCTCTTAAATTAATTGAGGATTCTTGGAGACCCCTATGCGACAAGTTTGGTTATTTACATATCCTTCTTCTTCTCCTTTGACGTAGGCACCGCTTACGCGATTATAGCCTCATCAACAATAGCGCGTCGTTTCTTCTCTTTGTTGTTTGGTGCCAGTTAGAAATACCCCGTGATACCAGGTCTCTCTCCACCTGATAATTCCAACGGTGTGGAGGTCTTCCTCTTCCTCTGCTTCCGCCAGCGGGTACTCCATCAAATACTTTCAAAGCTGGAGTGCTTTCATCCATTCGGACGACATGACCTAGCCAGCGTAGCCACTTTCTCTTAATTCGCTATGTCAATGTTATCGTATAGCTCGCAAAAACTTTCTCTCTCGAAAACTCCTAAAGCCGACTCATCGGCTGTCGACATCGTCCATGCTTCTGCCCCATATGTCAGGACGGGAATGATGAGCGCCTTGTAGAGTTTGGTTTTGGTCTTTGGCAAGAGTGTTTCTGCGCTGGATTTCAAGGCTGATATTGTGAGTGTTTTTAATGCTGGTTCCAAGATAGACGAAAATGTCTATGATTTAGAAGTTGTGACTGTCACCAGTGACGTGGAAGTCAAGTCGCGAGTACGATGACTGTCCCTCGCGTCCCTCTTCAGCTCTCGGTATCTACCCCACCCCGCACGTATTGTAGTCGAACGCAACATTGGGAGGGAGGCAGTTTGCTTACTCTCCATTGCAGTTCGACATTCCTCATCGTACCAGCTGGTTTGCTGGTATTGTTGAAAACCAATTGTTTCCGAAGCATCCGGTACGCAAGGAAATTGCTATTTCGTTCCACGACCGTCTTATATCGAGTCGCTGATGAGTGCTCTCAGAGAGCAGGTGTGAAAGCCGAGTAGAAAACTTGCTTTCTGCAAGATAATGATCCGAGTCGATATTTGGCCCCCCGGAACGTACGCACGTCTAGAACACTGGAAACATGCCTTCCGTCTATCACAACATGATCGATTTGGTTGCGTGTTTTACGATCTGGCTGGAATCTGGTACTACAGATAACCATATTTTTTATGTATCCACCGAGTGAGATATTCGCGGTAACGCTGAAGAAATTTTTTTTGGGAAAGAGGCAGCTATAAACGATGGGCAGACAAGAGGACTGCAGATAATTAATGTAAGAGCTCTTAGCGCTGCTCTTATTGCTGTAGCATTTGCACGTGCTAGAAATTTAGTCTGGTCTTCTACGCACCTTCTATGTGCCACAACTTTGCCATAAGCCATTTTTGGCTAACCTCTTGATATTTTCACTATAAATTCCGCAAATCAGCATTTTTTTGCCTAAAATAATTAATACATATCACTCTACTCATCTCTTCCTCAGTCTCTATAAAGAAAAAAGGTAAATCAAAAAAGAATGCTCACAAGTGTCGAACAGCGATTGCGACATGTTGTTGCTAAATACATGAAATGATTTTACTTATGCTCAACATGCGCACGCATGTGCCAAACCAACTCACGCAATTTTCAGCCACAACACATGTTGTTGTTATATAAAAATGAAAAAAAAAAATCAGCAAAAGTTCGCCACCAAACATTGATGCTGAGCGACAAGCAATCGAGCAGCCACCAAAATACACACAAACATCCTTTGCCATAACAAGGGAAGAGACAGCGAAAGGAATACAACAAGCAGGAATGCTAAACACGTTGTTGTCCAACGAACCAAGCAAATGCCGCTCTACACACAACCAGCGGCTACGCACATACATACATATGTGATATGTTGTAGCCCCAGTCAATGTCGTAGCCGCGGATGCCGCTGTCGTTTGACAACATAGTTGCTTATGCAACACAGCCACGCATTTGGTCGTTAATGAAGTAAAATGTTGCTCAACGCCGCCTGCTGTTTGCCAACGGGCCATCGCTTGCGCCTTCACCTTCGCCTTGGCCTTTGTTGGTCAAGGCGATTGGAAAGGCCGCCGCCGGTAGTGGCGGTGTTGTTGTTGTTGCTGTAGCTCCTTCTGCTATTGTAAGTTATTTGCAAGACGCTTTCTTCTTGTTTTTGTTGTTGTTGTTGTTGCTATTGTTGTTGTTGTGTTTGCTCTCGTACAAACACATCAAAAGTGTCGGTCATTAACGCCATTAAACCAGTTTGAACATTTTAATTAAACCAGCCAAATGTTAATGTGACGCGCCCGACAGCCAACACAACAACAACAGCATCCGTTGTTGCCACTATCGCCACCACTGTTGTTAAACTATTGGGGGGGAGGGGGGCGCTGCTGCATTGTGACCGGGCGCGTTAGTTTTTTGTATGTTAAAAGGTCTATGTTGGCAAATGTTCCATTTCGTTCAACTTGATTGCATTGCAAATTGCGCTCACAGCGGGTGGCGTTGGGAAACTTTTGCTGTAGCCAGCATGAGTGGCTCCCTTCACGATCAGAGTGAATTTCTTTGAGGTCACTTGCCGATGTTTGCTCGATATTGCTGTCTAGGATGGATATTGATATATTTTTTGTAAAATTGAAATATTATCTCTCCAACCTTCCCTTTTTATTTGATACACGACTAGTACATCTACAACCAGCGAAATCCATTGGCGGCCCTCATCAGCAGTCGGATGAAGGAATACCGGTTCTAACTGGGAAGTGTGGGAAGTGGCGCTGTCTTGTTGAAACCAAGTGTCACTTAGATTGCGGGCTGCAATTTCAGACATCAAACAGTTGATTACCATGGCCCGTTAACGGTCGCCATTGACGGTTAGGTTCACACCGGTATAATTTTTGAAGAAATATGGACCGATATTCCACCGGCTCACAAACCTCACCACCCCGTTGTTTTTTCTGTATGAAATGGCAGTTCTTGGATCTCTTCAGGTTGCTCTTCGTCCCAAGTGTGGCAATTTCCTTTGTTTACATACCCGTTGAGCCAGAAATTAGCCTAAGCGCTGAACAAAATTTGGCTCGAAAACGTCGGATCTTCATGGAACTCTTCAAGAGCCCATAGAGGGAAGCGATGCCACTTGTGTAGGTCGAGCGCCATTAGATCCTGCACAAGCTGTATTCTGTACGCTTTCAATATTTAATACCTCAACGTAAAATGCGCCAAGTCGCTCCATACGTCGCTCCGAGCAGTTGCGTACGGCACCGAATCGACTCTCCACGGTCTTCGCGGATACTCTCAGCTACGGCCGCTATAATTTCTTCACTGCGTGCTAGGTGTGGACCATTCGGTCAAATATTATCCAGTAATGAATGGTGGGTCTCAAGATGGGTGATGCTGTTGCAAATAATACGTTGACCATAAGTTGAGCGAAGCGCGCGAAACACATTCTTTACAGAACGTGAATTTTCGTAATAAAGTTGAATGATTTGGAAACGCTGTTCAGACGTAAGTCTTTCCATGATGAAATGCCAAACAATACTGAACGAAAATAGCAAGGAAACTTGACGCGACTCACGCGTGATCTATCAAAAAAAGGCTATTGAAAAAAAACCTCGACTTGGATCAGCCTTTAGCAATTTGATTCAAGTTTTTTTCATACAGCTGGCAACCCTAAAAATAAATATTTTAGTTGAACCTGAATCTGATGCTCACATTGTATAATTTAGTTGTATTTTAGAAGATTTTTTGTTTAAATTTTTTAAATAGGTGGCAACTCTATTATTTTTTCACTCAAGCCAATTTAGAATTACACCGAACAAGAAAAAATTATTGTGCTCAGCTGTTTTCATTTTCATGGAGTCTTCAATTTTACTAATAATTTTTATATAAATTTTTTTACAGGTGGCAACCTTTGCAGAAAAGACTTTTTACTGCAAGTACCCTTAAGCTTGTCCAAATGAAAATCATTATTTTATTTTCTGAAGATTTTTTTTCTTACAAATTTCGAGCAGGTAGCAACCTCCTTTTTTTGCAAATTATCCAATTAAAAAAAATTAAATGTTTTCACGATGGCCTTGCTTGGCTTACTCCAAGTGTCATGGAATTTTGCTGCGAAATAGAATTTGGCAACCCTAAATAAGTTTCACACCAAAAATAGTATCTTAAAAATATTTTGAAATTTATTTTGACCAAAACATTGGGGAAAATGCTGAATTCTGATGAAAAAGAAGAAGAAGAAGAAGATAATTAACCAAAATAATGACAAGCCATGGGTACGAGCGACGTAGACACCACCGCTTGTTGCACGCAGACAGCTTGACGACGCTGACATTGATGTTTTAGGTTAGGGCAGTAACAGCAACAACAGCAGCAAGCGGAAGAACAAGCATAGCAAGCTAGCTGCACTCCTGCAACACAATGCAACTAATTAGTGAGGCACGCAATTGCAATGTTGCGCGTGAGCAACACTAACGCCCACCATAACGCAATGCCTATACACACGCATACATACTCATATGTATTGCATTTATATACAATTCACAAGTGTAAGTACGCGGATGAGCATCACTGCACAGCTGTGTCTGACGCGGTGTGTGAGTTTTCTATTGCCTACCGCGCTGCGGCTGTCACGCCTCCTTTCACTCATTCAGCCAGCCAATAACTCACTCACTCGCACACACATACACACACACACACACACACACTTACGATCATTCAACAAGCGCAAAGCGACGCGCAATGGTGCGGAAAAATTTATCAATCGCGCGACTAATTAGGCAAGATTGCGAACAAATGCAAAATTTAATGCCTAGAAACACTAACAACACAAACAATGGCACAACGGTGGTGGTGCTGTTGATGGTGTAGACGGTGATATGTTGTTGATGTACTAGAGTTAGAGTGTTGTTGCTGGTTGTTTGTGTTGATGTTGCTGTTGTTACTGCAGCTGCTGCTGTTTCAACTGCTGTTGCGTGTCGCTTTCTCATTGTTGCCCCTTTCGCTGCCATTCTCTGTCATTGACACGCACGTTTTGCTGTCACACATGTCACACATGCATACATACATATGTTATGTATATATTTGTATTTAGTTGTATGTACAAGTACAAATGTCGCATGATTAATTTGTCAAATCAAGCGCGTGGAGATGCATGTTGCATGTATCATGACAAGTACTTTGCGCTTGCCATTTTATTACACCTCCTTGCCACACCTTTCAGAGATGCGTGCTCTCTGTCTGGAGTTAATCGATTAAAAATCACTTGGTAGCAGTTAAACCATGAATATTGAACTTCAAAAGGAATTAAAAAATAGTTGCTAAAATATATTTCTAAAATTATGGTAATTAAACATGTGGCAACTCTACTCGAAAGTATCGTTTTTATTATTTAAACAATTTTTTTATACTTTATAAGCTCATTTTATATATTTTTTGTGATTTAATATTCAAACAGTTGGCAACCCTTTTTAAAAATATCTTCCACCTTAAATTTTTTATTCCCTAAGCCGAAAATCAGTACTCTAACTTCATCACAGTCCATTATTGGAACATATTCTCCATCATCAGCGATCATATTTTCTTCAGTTATTGATAGGTCAGTTGGGGTTTGCTATCGCCCTTGCTCCGATCTTGAAACTTTCAATAAGTCACATAATTTTAGTCTCATTTGTCTCATTTCCCTCTTCAGCTCTCGCTCGATGGCATCACTGCGTGGCAAGCAGTCTCTCTACTCTCCGCTGTAGTTCGACCTTTCTCATCTTAACAGCTCTCTTTGGAAAAATGTCGAAAAGTAACTGTTGCTATGGCGTTGGTTCGTAGGGAGCTGTTAAGTTGAGAAAAGTTGAACTACAGCGTAGAGTAGACAGGCTGCTTACTGGGAGCTGGCATTCCACAGTTACTTAAAAAATGAGTTTGTTAATGTGTACTCTTAAAAGCAGGAGTACAGTTCGAGTACAAATCCGTCTGTCTGTCTGCTGTGACCTGTGACTGCAATTTTTTACCGTCAAACCTTCCAAGTGTTCTTTTTGACTTAGGTTTCTTGACACAAAAGAGGCGCTTTTCTGGCTTTTCTACGACAACATACTTTTTCTGAGCCGATGTTAGGGCCTCGGATCGTGCACATGTCTAGAACATTAGGGAGACATGTTTTCCGTCTATCACAACATGATCGCTTTGGTTGCGACATTTTCGTTTAGAAGACAGGCAAGTAGCTTTATGAATTTTCTAGACGGAATCTGGTGCTATAGGCAACCATACTTCGGGTCTCGGCGAAGTCTGTCAGCCTCAGCCCTTTTGCCATGGAAGTTGGATTGTGCCGAATATACCAACCTCGCCCATCCTGACTTTAAAACCGCCAAGCACAATGTTGAATGCTGATAAGTATGCTCTAGCCCCTGCGGGTTAGGGGTTCACCGCTTTAAAGCATGCCTGTTGTAAGAGGCGACTAATATCCAATAGTTCACGCGACAGTCGGGTCTTTACACCTGAGTGACGCGTATTTTTATCCACCCAAAGACTGTCACTCCCGCAATATGCCCTGAACTCCATTTTGAGGAATTTTTTTGCAGTTACAACAACAACAACAATGCTCTAGATGCTCATAAAAGGCATCTTAGGTTACATCGTCCTTCTCTCGTTCGTTGTGGCGTGGCCACAAAATCCACTTTGACTCGGATTGGGGGGAGAGATGTTCATCCACCGGTCTGAAAGCCAGTACTAGGCAGCATAGTTTCTTTTCCACTCCACTTTTTTTCGGTCATTTTCCCATCTGTGGCACTTCTTAGACGGCTTTTAAGAATATTAATCAGCAAATAAGCATCTACAAATGAATACAGTGCTCATTCTAGAGGAATATCATCAAAAGGGGAGTCTCTCATCCTTAGCTTGGATCGGAGCATATTTTTTATATGGTGGGTCCCAAATTGCAAAAGGTTCGCCTTCTCACTTTAGATCGCCTTCAAATGAATTTTTGTTTGCTACCCAGTGGATACTTGGTCGTTTCTGGTCGATCTCAGGTGAATAGCAGTCAAAAAGATTCCCCACTTGCATGGGCTATTACACAGGAGGATGTGGAGGACGATTATGCTCATATTGTGTTCCAAAAATTAATGGCAGATCCTTTAGAATGTTTTTCCTTTTCGAGGCTAAGCATAGTTTTAAGCCAACTTGCACCTAAAATTTCTTATTTTTTTGACTTATAATTCCACAATTACTCACTTTTTCCTAAAAAAATTCAAAGTTAAATGTTAGATACTCAATAACCTCTCTCTAAGTTGAAGTTTAACCTCGAAATAAAACTCGAGTCGTGCACACATTGTGGCCATTTTCTAATTTATTCAATATCTACTACCACATCTGCGACATATCCTAAACCAATTTCCTTGTCTTGAGCCGCCGTTGTAAAATATGCAAGTGAATTCACACACAAACGCTCAAGCGGGTACGCAAACAAGGGCGTCTCGTTGGCAATTCCTTAAGGTGAGAGGAAAGGTGCTACATGCATGCTGCGGCACATGAGTGACGCCAGCGTCTGACGTTCACCAATTTCAACTAAACGAGAGCTTTGTGTGAGATACATGTATACCTACTGCATGCACATACTAATACATACATATGTATGTATTATATAACTTCACCTGTCTACGTCTGGTTAGCTGTCTAATGTCTAATACTGCTTGCCGACTACAGTCAGCAATGAAATATATATGTACGTATTTCAGCACAAATTATTCAACACTTGGCATTTCGCATCGCAGACATGACAGCTGAGATGAGTTACATGAACAGAGCGGTAGCTGGAGCAGCAGCCACAGCTAGTGAGGCATGCAATATCGATATATTTAATACATATTTGTTAGACACACTTTGTAAATGCATTGTGTGTATGTAGCCACCTTTAAGTTGAGTGTACATATGTGTGTAAGGCAGTGGCCAAGAAGCTTGTAAGCGCCACATGTTCCCTAACGTAGCTCACTCTCTCGCCTCTCAGTCCTTTGTGAGTGGCGCTGCCAGATTATTGAATTTAAGATATTTTTTTTTTAATGATATTCATTTTTTAGATGTGAGACAATATATCATTCAAATGACGGACTCGTAAATTTTTGCAAACTTCGATCCATTTGAGGTAATTTTCGACCAAATTTTGACATATATTTGGCTGTATCTCAGCCATAACTTGACGAATATTGGTTATCAAGTGCTCATGATATAAAGATTTATCCGCAGTTATATGAACACGAACGAAAAAAAACAGTCCAACGGTATGAAATCTCACGATCTCGCGCGCCTATTGACATCGTCAACCGAGAGATTAAGCGGCCGGGATATTTCTCTCGCATTAAAGCCATATTCGCGCTCGTGTTGTGTAGCATGTGACAACATCCTGTGGAAACTAAGTATTGTTCAAGTCGTGTTCTTTAATTGCAGGCTAAAAAAAGTCGGTTATCCTACGACTATAACACTCCGAATTGAAAGTGATTGTCTCGACGTTATCGTTTTCAAAGGAATAAGTTCCAATCACACCTCTGGACCAAAGAGCGCACCAGAAAGTAAGTTTTTTTCTAGGTGTAAAGGGCTCTCTTTAATAATTTGAGGATTCTCGGAGCACAAAATACGACAATTTTGTTATTTACGTATCCACCGAGAAGAAATAAGCCTCGTCGCTGAAGAAAATTTTGTTGCAAAAATCGCGGTTCACTGCGTCTTGTTCGAGCGCCCAACCGACGTAGCTACGGCGCTTTCAATAGTCAGATGGTTTCAGTTGTTATATCAGCTGGATTTTATATGGATGTATGTGTAAGTCCAAGTGCAAAATACCACATAAAGTGCCTTAAGAAAGTCCCATCTCTTCAGAATTGCCGCATTTTGGATGAAGATAAACCTGAAAAGATTCAAAAGCTGCCATTTCATCCAGAAAAAAACAACGGTTTGGTGTGGTTTGTGAGCCGGTGGAATCATCGGTCCATATTTCCTCAAAAATGATGCCGGTGAGAACGTAACCGATCATTAGCGCGCCATGATAACCAACTATTGAAATTGAAGCAGATAATTTCACGTTTTGGGAAATGTCTGAAATTGAAGCAGATAATTTCACGTTTTGGGACGGTCGTTTGGCTACCAAGATCGTGTGATATCACACCGTTAGACTTTTTCCTGTGGGGATATGTATGCGGACAATCCCGCTTCGATTCAGGCCTTGGAGCAAAACCTCAAGTGTGTCATTCGCCAGTTACCTGTTGAAATGCTCGAAAGAGTCATCGAAAATGAGACTCAACAGATAATTTTCTGTGTTTTTTTTTTTTTTTAAAGTAGGGAGCCTCGAAATGGATTACCCGTTATTATTTATATTTGTTTTTGAAAATTAATTGAACTCAAAATATGAGTTGGGGCAACGCCTGCAGGCAAATAAATTTAAGTTCTCTCTACCTTTTTTGGCATATTTTTAATAAACTAAAATTTTTATACAGGTGGCAGCTCCGCTCAAAAATATTTTCATGTTCAGTTTCAAAAGAAAAACCTCTTAAATTTATACAAAATATTACAATAACCTAAACATATACACAGTGTGTAATTCAAACTGCCAGTATGGCAACACTGATTGCTGCTGAGAGTTGAGGTTTTTGTCAAACATCGGGGCAGCGGTTATGAACACCATGAATGTGTGGGTGTGTGTGCTATGCGATGCATGCTGGGCTAAAACTTGCTTTGTTATTAACTCAATAATAAATCAGGTTCACACGCACACATAATTACAATTACTACGAAATAAATACATATACATATGTATATGTCTGCAAAAATGCCTTTCTGAGCATACTTACAATGAATGTACTCGTCTGTAACTAGTGCTGTTTGTTACAGTGTCTACTGTGGAAGCAAGGCATATACTTACATGCAAAAACTGTCGTCACTTTCAGTTGGTCTGTCCAAAATTGTGCATAACAAAATACATATTGTTTAATATACATATATACATAACTGCCTGTGTGTAACACTTTCTCCTAGGTCACCAGTTCCCTGTACTAAGTAGCGCAGTTATGCACCCAGTGACTGCCGACACGCGTGAATGTGTCAATAAGTTTGTGCAACACAACGCTACAACAAACAATTGCCGTAAGTCAGTTGAGTTGACAGTGCCGTCATCTACAAAAACAACATTTTCAGCACAGCACCATCTCTACCCTTAGTTGCTTTCCCGTGGATATTAATCCTTTTGTTTTTGCGAGCTACAACCGTTGACTGACATTTGTGGCAGTAAATCATGCCAATTTAAATGACTTCACACACACTCATTGCACACAGGTTGCGCAGTGACTTTTTGCATTTTCCTTTCTTCTTTTTTTTTCTTTCACCTTAAGTTCTCGTCGATTTGTCGTACACAACTGCCTTCTGCTCGTTTTGAATTCATTTCATTCTTAGCTGGCATAACGAGAACTACGACAAAATGTTGCATTCATCATTCACACATGTTGCATAAATGAGTATGTCACCTCGCATCGTTACTAATGCACACTCATTTACATATATATGTAAGTTCATACGACCTCATATGAATGTGCCTCCAAGCAGCAGTCATCCTTTTCTCAATTTATCACATCTCTATGTGGTTGCTCTGCCGTTCCTGTACGTGTGTGTGTGTGTGTGTATAGTATGCTATTAATGAACATTTCAATTTCATAATAAATTAGTTAGAATTTGTAAAAGTCACGGCTTAGCTTGAGCTTTTAATTGATAGGTGATTTCACTTGTCTTTCGAGCTTCAAAGCGGAACTATAAAATATGAAAAGGTTGATTGTGCATTTGCTTTACCCAAGAGGCATTAAATTAGTGCGTTACTTGAGATTTCCCCCATTTACCAGAAGAAGAAGAGTTAGACCCACGAAACTTTATACCGCCGGGATCAGAACGACGGTTAAGCTGATTTAGCCATGTACGTCTGTCCGTCTGTCCGTCTGTACGTTTGAACCCAACCAAATTTCCTGGGCAGAAACACCTATACCTCTAAACGATCATTTGTTGAAACCGGGCTACTGGACCACCATAACATATATACGAACTACTAAAGTGTGATCCAAGAGGTCCTTTTTTTGACAGATCACGCGTGAGTCATGTCAAGCTGTCATGTTATTTTTGTTCAGTATTGTTTGGCATTTCATTAAGGAAACCTCCTACGCCTGAACAACGTTTAAAAATCACTCAACTTTATTACTAAAATTTACTTTCTGTAAAAGATTTGTTTCGCGCGCTTCGTTCAACTTGTGGCCAATAAAAGCGGCCTACTGAGCAGACTATTCGCAACACCATTACCCATTTTGAGACTCAGCATTCATTATTGGATAATATTCGACCGTATAGACTACGTCCAGCACGCAGTGAAGAAAATAAAGTTGCCGTAGCTGAGAGTGTAAACGAAGACCGTGGAGAGTCGATTCGGCGCTGTTCCCAGCAACTCGGACTGTCGCACGGGACGACTTGGCGCATTTTACGTCGAGATCTTAAATTGAAAGCATACAAAAAACAACTTGTGCAAGAACCGAGTCCGCTCGACCTACCCAAGGGACATCGCCTCACTCTATGGACTCTTGAAAAGTTCCAAGCAGATTCGACGATTTCAAGTCAAACTTTGTTCAGCGACGAGACCCATTTCTCGCTCAATGGGTATGTCAACAAGCAAAATAGTCTCATTTAAGACGAAAAGTAACCTGAAGAGATTCAAGAGCTGCCATTTCATCCAGAAACTCCAACGGTTTGGTGTAGTTTGTGGGCCGGTGGTATCATCGGTCCACATTTCTTCAAAAATCGATTGGCCACCAAGATCGTGTGACACGACACCGTTAGACTCTTTCTGTGGGGATTTGTAAAGTCTAAAGTCTATGCGAACAATCCCCCTTCGATTCAGATTTTTGTCCTTAATTTTTTTTTTTTTTGCGTAAATTTCTTATGAAATTCGACTCAGTGGACTCCTCAGTTCCTTTTTTGTTTGTTTCTTAGATAAAAAAAGAATATGAAATTTTAACGAGCTACCTCCTGTAGTTCCTAAAAAAATAATAATAATTCGATCAAAGAGACAGGGACTGGCTGGTATTATGCTTCAAATACAAGTAAAATGAAATAATAACTCCAATATGAATTATGCGCAGACAAGACAGCGCTTTCAATAGCCACGACGGCGCATGGCGCTTAAAAGGCAAATGGTCAAATAAATTTGCCTTCGACGACAACGACAGCGACGTCGCAATATACGAGCAGGTACTTAATTTGTCTTGGCGAACCACATAAAATCATATAAAGACCATGAATGTGCTCTAGCGCATCTGCACCCCACCAACGAATGTGCAGAATATTTGTTTACGAGCCAAACAAACAAAGAAATAAGCAAATCCAACAATTGGTCAAGTGGTGTGTAGAAAACCAAAAAGGAAATAAGTGTAGAAGAAAAAAAAACAAGAGATAAACAGACGTTTTGTCTGCAGCAAGGTCGCTGCAAGCAAGCTTTGAATACGAATATAAGCTGAAGGTTAACGAAGGAAAGACTCAGCGGCAGGTTTCGATAGTTGAGCTCTGTATGTGTGATTTGTGGCAGCAGAAATGTCTGTTTATAGCAAACAAATTTAGCTTGAAACAAGTGCCGAGCACATTTTCAATGAGAGCTAAAGCGATTCAAAACACACTCGTACACACATCCATTACTTGCTGCCGTCCATCGCAAAGCGTTTTTTCAACGAACGCACGAGAGCACTTAACGCGCGCAATCTTCCTCCGCGTACTATTTGCGCAGGCGACCAATGGCGAAGACAGCATTGTTTGATGCAAAGACCTCGCCATACATGGGTACATATGTATAGACATAAAAATATTTATTTATTTGCTGGGCATCACAATATTGATAACCTAGAGGTATATACGTATGCACATAGGTACGCAGAGTGTAAGCGCCGCTTGGTCAACGCTTTGTTCTTGCCGCTGCGCGCCAAGTACTCGCAGTTGTTGGCATGAATTTCACAGGAAATTGAACTGTGCAAGCGCGGCGCATTTGATTTTGAGATATTCTGCAGCATGTGGTACATACATACATACATATATGCATATTTGCTTATTTGTTGTTGTTGTTGTTTTTTTTTTTCGAAGAGCGTGGACAATGTAAATATGTATGCACACAAATTTAGTGCATACTTGCGCTTGGCTCAATATTTGCTCACAATTTCTCGTTAGCTGCATACAACTGAAAAATAAATAAATATTTCGAATGCCTGCAACAATAACTACAACAACAAATATTTTATTTTTTATATCAAAATTTTTCAAAAAAATTTCAAAAATAAGAGATTCAAGCGGTTTTTAAATATCACTGAGCAGACATACAGTTGTGACCGCCTTTGAGGCGTGTGTGTCTCGTCAAAACGGATGCTAGCCGCCACATACATACCGTTGTCGTCTCCCTGCGCCACGCCTGTTTGTCGCTTAAGTCTTTTGTTTGTCGCTTACATATTTACATATATTTACTCTGATTTGATAGATTTTTGATGTAGAGTCGCATTTAGCGGACGCTTGTTGAGTATTATAGAAAGAAGTACGGTAAACATGCGCAGGTGTTAGTGTATGGTTCGGAGGTGCCAAGTACCAAAGAGCTAATATCAAAGTCTGAATGGACGAAAAGCGTACACATTGCTAATGCCACTGAATATAATAATCATTTAAAGAACGACAGTAACCTCTGAGAGAGCCTAAGAAAGTGAATGTCGGAATAGTAATACCACTGGCAGTCGAAAAAACAGCTTTTTCAAAGAGCTTGAAGCTTAAAAAGTAAAAAAAAGAGGCTGCGAGAGGCTCCGAGGCACCTACTTGCACGTAGGCATACGAGTAGCTAAAAGAAGACAATATTCACAAACGACTCTATCCTCCCGTGTAAATTGAAAGTTTCTAAAAAGTCACAAGCCCATATACTTCTTTGTACAGCACCAACGGTGTAGTAAGAAGATAAAAGCCTGGCGGTGGGACAGAGAGTAAGGAAGATTAGGACATATATACACACATTGTAGACGATCATCACGTCTGCCTTCAAAGAAGAGAAGAGAGAGAGGCCTCTAACTACGGCAGAATGGTGAGAGATGTCTAAATTACCCACAAGTCTGCATAAAAATTGCTTTGAAACTGCATTCCCCGCCGCAGTTGGTGTTCCTTTAGAAAAGAAAGACACCCTGGACTACTACTTTTGCAAAGATATTTCTTTTAGCATATTGAGACGCCTTATATTGCACCAAGCCTTCAGCTCGTTCCACTTTAAATTTCGCTGCTGTAAGTGACAGGAGACCCGAATGTGTCTATTTCTCGACGTTCTGAAGAGCTGGGACCTTCTTACGACACTTTATGGCGTATTCTGTCCTTGGACTTACATCTACATCCATATAAAGTCCAGCTTATATAACAACTGAAACCATCCGATCATTCAGAATGCCGTACTTATGTCGATTGGGTGCTTGAACAAAAATCAGTGGATCGCGATTTTTCAAAAATTACTTTTTTCAGCGGCGAGACATATTTCTCACTCGGTGGATACGTATATAAGCAAAATTGTCGCATTTAGGGCTCTGACAATACTCAAATAATTGAAGAGAGACCATTACTCACAAAAAAAAAATGTACTCTCTAGTTCGCAATTTGGTCCGAGGGTGTGATTGGACCTTACACTTTTGAAAACGATAACGACGAGACTGTCACTGTCAATTCGGAGAGTTATGATTGATGATGAATTGAAGAACACGACAAATGCAATTTGTGTTTCCAACAAGATAGTGCCAGATAATACCAGACAACACGAGCGAATATGGCTTTGTTGCGAGAGAACTTTTCCCGTTGGCTACTCTCTCCTCTTGACGATGTCAATTGGCCTCCGTTATCCTCCGATTTGACACCGTTCGACTTTTATTGTGGGGCTACCCGAAGGACCGTGTTTATGCGAATAAACCTTTAACTCCGGAGCAGTAGAAAGCCAACATTTCTCAAGTTATGGCTGAGATACTGCCAAATATGTGTCAAAAAGTGGTCGAAAATTATCTCAAGTGAATTTTTTTCTCCACCAAGTAACTTTCTCACTCATAAGTATTTTGTTATCTGGTGTGGTGAAACGAATTAAGACCAAAGTCAGCTGGAATATTCATCAGCGAACGCCTTGGAGTCCTCCGTAAAAGATTCTGGGGTTACTACTAAAATTTAAGAGCTCCAGATGGAGGCGCGCAATTTGAAAGGAATTGATGATTATTTTTTAGATGTTGCTTCAGCTTTAAAAGTCGAATACCACACAAAATAATCTTAGAGTTGCAGCTGTAGGGGATCGCAAGCTGGAATAAATGTACGGTGATATTTGCAAGTACCTTCATGAATTTACCACTTGGTGACTGGGAATTGATAAGGTTTTTCAGAAGAAAAGTTCAGTGCTCAGAATTCTTTGAACTGAGTGCACTACTGAAGTTTCATGAGAGGAATTAGAATAAAAAGACGGTTCAATTTCTGATTTCTGTACTAACATTGAAGGATTTGAATTTTGTATATACCTTCCCTCCTGTGCTCTCATTGGTTACCCACTTTACGTGTCAAAAATAATTACTATAAAGTTAAAGTTCAAACCTTATTGTAAAACATTAATTTATTTTTAGGAAGAACTTTTTGTCCTCTTCTTTTGATATCTTCCTATATTTTTGCAAGTGCGACCCCCAAAAAGTATAGATAGAAAATAAATATTATAGAAAATTCAGACACAAAATAAAAAGGATATAAAACCGTAAAAACTTAAAATTTCATAAGCAGCCAGAATCCAGAAGCAATAAGTGAAAAAAACTTAAAAAAAAGCGAAAAAAAATCAGCAGCCACAATGAGCTGAAGAGAACTCTCCTCACAATAGTCGCCATCAGACGTCTAGCGCGAAGCAACTAAAATGATTATTTCACTTTATTTTATTTTTATTTTATTTCATTTTATTTTATTTTATTTTATTTGCTTCTAACTTGTCTGCCGTATGTTTATGTGTCTATTTAGTTGCAAAGAAGCGAAAATCAATAAGAAAATAAGTAGGGAAATCGCATCATAACTCACAGCTAAGCTAAGCGCAACAAACTAACGAGCGTTAAAGTGCACTTTTAGCTTTAGCTCTTTGCCACAGCAATTTCTTTTAAATTTTTTCACTTTAGTCATTGCAGCAGCAGATGGACGTTGCGCGACGTTGCAGGCGAAATTTTTTCGCTTCCACAACCGCTTCATTGTGGCGCGAACTGTATTGTATTGTATTGAGCTATACAAACAACTCTATAATCCGAGTGTCTGTCTGTTGTGGCGGACAATTTTTCTGCGAAAATTTTTATGCGAGAAATTTGAAGTTTCAGGGTTGCCAGGTGCAAGTGTTAATGGAAATTTAACAAATATTTTTATCAACATTTTATGCTTTGACAAGTAATAATATATTTCAGGTCAGACTTTGGAATTTAAAATTCTGCTTGTGGCCAATTGCTCTGAATAAAAGTAGTATTTAATATGATTTTGTAATATTCATGCATTCTGGCAACTCTAATTCTTTATTCCCTTACTATAAAGTTTATCCATTTAATACGATGTCCAGAGATTTTCTATTTTTGCTTTTGTTGTGTTTTTCTGCTTTGTAACATTGTGACTTTGTTGCGTTCGAGTGTAGAGCGAAATAGATTTGAGTAGCAGTCTCCTGATTGCATATACCGTTATGTGTTGAAATGAATAGTTGTGAATTTGTTGGCGTAAACCGTTACAAATACGAAATATTGAATTTAATAAAACCAATAAGACAACAAAGCCACTAAAGTGTGGGTTATGAAATTCAATTTAAAAATTCAACGATTTTTCAATGATTTTTCAAATTATTTTTGCTTATTCGAAAGACACGTTTCTACAAAGATGTTTAAGAAATTCTCCAACACTTTTGTGAGCATTGTTTGTGAAATTATTATTATTATTAAGCGCAACTTTTGCGATTAAAGCAAAAGTGAAGGACAATTTAGAATATTAGAAGAGGTGGCAATGTCAGAGATATTTTTTTTTGGAATCAGAGATAATTTCTTGAAATCGTTTCTAGTACAGAAATAGCAGATTTATATTGCTAACTAAAAAACAAAGTCAATCCCAAGGAATTCGAATAGATATTTTTTGTATAATAAAAGATAAAACTCTCCTTTCCTATAAACACTAATAAACTCGACTCGCCAACTGTAAAGTGTGAACAGATCATACTAGCATTTATATAGAGTATATCTCAATCAATAGGGTCTCGAATACACAAAATAGCTGAGTATTCTGGTCCTTCCAAAGCTGTAAAAGGTAATCCATTTCAAAGTTCCCTAATTTTTTTAAAGGCAAAACACACAGAAAATTCAAATTTAAAGGGAAATGTTTACTATCATTCCAAAGAACATTCTTTGGCATTTATTTCTGGAAGATTATCTTTTTCAAATGTTGACCGCGGCTACATCTCAGATGTTCCATCCATGGAGTCCAATTTTCGATGATTGGCTCGACCATTTCGACTGGAAACTGACGAATGACACAGGTGATGTTTCTCCAGGGCCTGAATCGAAGCGGGATTGTCCGCATTGACTTTAGACTTTACATATCCCTACAGGAAAAAGTGTAACGGTGTGATATTATAAGATTCGGTGGGCAATCGACCGGCCCTAAACGTGAAATTATCTGCTCACCGAAGTGTTATTTTAATAAATCCATAGCTTGATTTGATGTGTGGGAAGTGGTGCCGTCTTGTTGAAACCAAATGTCAAGGAGATCACGAGCCTCAATTTCAGACATCAAATAGTCGGTAATCATGGCGCGATAACGGTCGCCATTGTCGGTTACGTGCACACCGGTATCATTTTTGAAGAAATATGGACCGATGATTCCACCGGCCCACAAACAACACCAAACCGTTGTTTTTTTTAGACGAAATGTCAATTCTTGAATCACTTCAGGTTCCTTTTCGTCCCAAATGCGGCAATTTTGCTTGTTTACATAACCATTGAGCCAGAAATGGCCCTCAGCGCTGAACAGAATTTGGCTCGAAAACGTCGGATCTTCTTGGAACTTTTCAAAGGCCATAGAGCGAAGTGATATCGCTTGGGAAGGTCGAGTGACTTCAGTTCTTGCACAAGCTGTATTTTGTACGCTTTCAATTTAAGATCTTAAGTAAAATGTGCCAAGTCGTTCCATGCGTCAGTTGGAGTTGCTGCGAACGGTGCCGAATCGACTCTACGCGGTCTTCGTGTACACTCTCAGCTACGGCCGGTATATTTTCTTCACTGCGTGCTGGACGTCCTTTATGTGATCGAATTTTATCGAATTATGAATGCTGGGTCTCAAGTTGAGTGATGGTGTTGTGAATAGCACGCCGATAGTAGGCCGATTATGTTGACCATAAGTTGAGTGAAGCGCGTGAAACACATTCTTTACAAAACGTGAATTTTCGTAATAAACATGAATGATTTGTAAACGTTGTTCAGGCGTAACTCTTTCCATTGATGAAATACCACACAATACTGAACAAAAATAACATGACAGCTTGACATGACTAACGCGTGATCTGTCAAAAAAAAGGCTATTGAAAAAGTACCTCTACTTGGATCAGCCTTTATTTCGCCAAGATCCTGAAATCAAATATTAATGCGAATTTCGAAGGACCCAAAAGAATTCGGTACCGAATTTTTTATTTTTTTTACTCTAATTGGATCAAACAACGTGTCTGTGGAGTTCCTATAAAACAGTTCATTAGATTTACATTTGTTTTGTATTTTTTTATTTTATTTTTATTTTTTTAGTTAATTAATTTTTGTTTAAGCTTTTATATGTTTTTTTTATTGTATTTAACTTTTTTTCATTTCATTTTATCTTATTTTTTTTTTTTTTAATTTAAAATTTTATTTATTTTATTTTTTCATTTAATCCTTTGATTTTTCTTTTCATGTTATTTATTATGTCGGCATTATTTCTTAAAAATTATTACCCTTCATTTGTTTCCCCATGTTGAGGCAGTCGCAAAACCACCAAAATCGCATCAAGTCATCATTATTTGCTAAATCATTGCAATCGCTCTTATTTACCGCGAACTGAACTCGAACTTTTTTTGGCTTACTTTTTCCTATTTTCCTATTTCATCTTCTCAGCAATTTTTTATATCAATTTGTTGGTTTTTCTTTATATTGGTCATCGGTTTTGACTTTCCTGGCTGCCCCTGCCTCTTCTAACCGCACACCCCCTTTTTGTTGTTACTCTCTTTTGCTTTGCTTTTGATTTTGTCCTCTGCCATTGACCCAAAGCAAAGAAGTGAGCATAGTTCATACTAACATCAATCGATGACTTCAAGTGCATGCTTGTCTATATATATATATATATGTACACATGCATATATACTTATAACATACAAATATATCTGGTATATGCTTGTATGCCCTCTCACCTCTTCACTGTCTCTGCGCGCGTGGTGGAGCGCTTGTTTGCTTGTTAGATGCTAACACTATTGTTATTATTATATTGCAATTGTTGTTGTTGTTGTTTATTGTTGTAACTTAGTTGTAACTGATGCCACACTTGCCACATTGTACAATATTATTATTGTTGTTGTTTATCGTACTATAATGATTTCAACGTTTACAGCACTTTGGTCCTGTTAAACTTTCACATCAGCGCTGAGCGCATGTATCAGTGAAAGAGTGAGTAAGTGAGTGAGTGAGTGAGTGAGTGAGTGAGTGAGTGAGTTAAGTTCAATTCGCGCGTAAAGACAACTCGCCGTCGGTGGTTTCCGTTACTTGTGCCAGCGCTACAGTACAGAGTTACCACACGTCCTTTGCCCGAACCCAAATCACCTCAGTCATTCCTCTGCTGAAACATATTTTTTTGTTTCTCTCGATTTCCAACAATTTTCCATTGCATTATTTTGCTGATCGGGATTTGTTGTTGTCTTTGTTTAGCGTAAATATTTTTATTCAACGCCCACTTTATAGCAAAGCCAATCAGCCCCGGCGCCCGCTCACCCATTCGTCCGCCGCCTAACCTAATCTTATGGGTGCCTCCTGTGTAATCTGTTGCTTTGCTTGCTTGCTTGCTGGCCATCATAAATTGGTTTGTTTCTGCTTTATTAACAATTGACATTGGAATTTTTCTATTGTTTGTTATCATCGAGTGGTCGAGTGTGTGTGCTAAAGTGGGTTTGGGTGTGTGTGTCTGTTCAGAAGAGCTTTGGTTTATTATTTATATTTTTTTATTGTTGTTTTTGACTTTGGTTATTGTTGAAAGTAGGTCAGTTATTATTATTGCTAACTTTTGTTTTGAGAAAGTGTAATCTTGATTACCGTTTAGCTATCTGGCAAAGGGCTTTTCTAATACTTTTTTCAGTTGTAATTGTTTTGGTGTTCGAATTATGCCCATATTAACTCAGAAAAGTATATTGAAGGTTATAAGTATAATAAATATCTATTTTTACCAAAGGTTAATGGCCTGGGTTATAAATCTACCCATTCTATGGTAATAGCTACAGATCCTGGTGATATTTCCTTACAAATTGTGCATAGAAAACGTATTTTCGAAGCATTAGGTATGTTTTCGTCCAAGCATGTTCTGGAACAAGCCTTTCTGTCACGCTCGACAGTATTTCTCTTCATAGTAACTCTATTTTCAGAAAGAGAGAGAGAGAGAGAGATAGGGAGAGAGAGTAGAGAAGCTCTCGGACCGTGGTTGACGCTTAATTCGATTGAGCGAGCTCAGTGAAAAGATCGGTGTCACTCGTTCCGATTAGAAGCGAGATGATTTTTAGAAACATTCTGTAGAAACCTAGTAAATACAATACTTTATCTTATTAGGAGTCAATGTGAAATTTTTCAGCTTCAACTCATGCTCATTTGCAAACTTCCCCCTTCAAAAGCACCCCAACCAAATGACATTGTGATCCCTCTGCCTCTTTACTCGTAGATAATCCTAAGTAGCATATTCAGCTGAAACTGAAACACACAAAGGTTGAGATTGAGAAAGGCCATTAGCAAGAGTTGGATCTAGAAAGGAATATTGGTAATTGGAAGTTTACGAGATAGTGGTCATTAGACCTACCAATTCTATAGCCACCTGACCACTGCCAAAACCCATATATAAAATACTGGAGAAAATTGGAAGAGGCTCAGCAGATTACGGCTGCCCTACTTCAAAAGCCCTCTACACTTTCTTAAATTTTCTTTATCTAGACCTGACTTCAAGCTAACTGATTGAACGTAACTCAGCCTTGGAGGAATCATTTTGTAGGGCATGACCAAAAATTGTCTATCACACAATTTCTGGAGAGGGCTGGACTACATACATCAAACTTTCCACAAGAATCTCAGACATAATGGTGAAAACATTCTAGGTCAAATAGACATATTTACAGAGGTCTCATGAACCAGCATGAGCAATCAGACCAAGAACAATATGCTGCAATCACCAAAGCCGACCACAGGACATCCCGAACACCGAAAATCCCATGTATTTGCTTGACGAACGAGCTAACCATAGGAGAAAAGACTTCAGCCACAATAAATTTTGTGCACGAAGTGAGTGTATCCTTACGAGAGGCTCAATATGGCTTAAGCTACGCAAGGAAATATCAGATGGTGACTTCGAAGGAATGGCTGGCATTGGATGCTAAGAGACCAAGGTATTTAATCCTTCTAAGCGTGTTATTTATCAGAAGTACGTCTTCTTCTCCTTCTTATTCTTCGCCACTCGTTCCATCTCTTGGGTGTTTGGTGCCAGTTGGAATTACCAAGTGAACCAGGTCGCTCTCCACCTGATCCTTCCAACGTAATGACAGTATTCCTTCCTCTTCCTTTCTTTCTAGCAGTGGAACAGCTCAACTCGTGTTCACTATGCAAATACTTCCTTCTTCTTCTTCTACTTGTTCCGGGCAAATGTGCTTGGTTTCTTCTATAATTGAAATTGTTCAAATTCTTAAAACCCGATTTGTTACCAACAATTGGGTAATAATAAAAAGAGTTAGGCCAATATCTCTCTTTCTTGTCCCGTGCGACAGGACGAAATTATGATAACATACTGATTTCTGGGAAAACAAAACAAAGGAAACTAAGATCCTCTCAGATTTCTGCCTACAACTCTCTCAGGCACCATTGGGAGCAAATATCTCCAGAAATAACAGCTTTTGAAATCAAGTTCTCCTCTTTAAATTTTATATTGGAACTACCCACATTAAAAAAAACGCGCCAATAGCATAGTTCACTCACTGAGAGCACAGTAAAGGGGAGAAAAAGAAGAGGAAGACTGCGAACAAAAAATCGATACCAAACCCATTAGGCCAAACCCCATTACCACAGCCTGTCTAATCTCTATCGCATATTAATCTCTATTAGTTTTTTTTTTATTCTTTCATTTCTTTATAAGCTTTGAAATTTTCCGGAACGTACGCTCGCATGTATATAGATATGTGTACGTGTGTACGTGTGTACGTAGTACAGCATGTCCTAGTACCCCATTGAAATGTCATGGAGTGTGGCAAGATTAAGCAGCTATTGTTGTCGCTGGTGATATCGTACATATTCTCGTACTTAGACACAATAAAATTGTGCACACACACACACACATACACATACACATACATACCTCAAAAACAAAAAAACGAAGGAGAAAAGCAGCGGAGTAGTGACACAGCAACGAAGTAACTGACGATAGTTAGGAAACACAATGCACCAAGAAAAAAAATAGTGCAACAACAATAACAACAAATTAAAAGTAAACAATTACAACGACAACAACAACAACATGTTGCAAGTATATGTGGCAAAATATTGCACAGCGCAGCTAATACGCTTGGGAGCAAAAACCGGATAATGATGCCCCACACAGCAGTGGATGAAGCTGCAACAAAACCAAAAAAAAAAACCAAAGCAAAAGCAAAAACAAAAAGAAAAAAACGACAAAAACTTTTGAAGCGCTGTTTGCCACAACTGTCTGCTGCCACGTTGCAGCGCTTGTATTATTATTGTTGTTGTTGTCTATAAATTGCCAACATTTATAAGCATAAATAAGTATCTGTTTGTGTGTAGTTATGAAGCGCCGGCACTAGGAATTTTACTGTGTCTGAAAGCACTTGTGGCATAAGGTGCAGCGCCATGTTGCAGGATGTTTTTTTCTTCTTCTTCTTCTTTTAATTTATTGTCATTGTGTTGGCAGAGAATTTTTTGCTTTATTTGTAGTTGTAAAAAAATTCACTACTAATATACATACAAACAAAGGGGGCGCAGAAAATTATTATGTAAGTCACATGTACTTTTTTTGGGTCTAAACGGCAAGGCAGTGAGTGCGCACCCTACTTGCCATCAACTGTTTGGCGGTGTTGCAACGCATCAGAGCATTTGCTGTGCATTTCTCAAGCTGATGCTGTTTTTGCTTTTGTTGTTGTTGTTGTTTTTATTTTTTCTGCTGCTGCTCCTGCATTGTAATCCCTGATACTCCCATCAATCCACTTAACTCAGCGAAACAAGCGCTGGAGCAGTAGTTAGCGACAAGCAGCGCGCTATCAAGTCATCCATCTCGCCAACTAGACAATATAGCTCAGTGCCAAGCATGCTTGGTTTAGCGTCATTTTTCACTTATTTTCGTTTCTAGTTTTTCCTCTCTTCTTTCTACCTTTTACTCATATTGTTCCAGCATTTTTCATTCACTTTAAATTGTTTAATTTTTTTATTTTTTATTATATTTTTCTTTTCAGTTTTTTTCCTCTATGATTTCAGCATTACAAATGTTGGCATTAAGTCCATCATTTGTGCTCCTTTTGTTCGCTTTTATGCTTAAGCATTAATTCTTTGTTGTTTTTTTCGGTTTCACGAAAGGCATTGTTCTTACAATTTCATTTGTCATTCATAGTTTATTATTCGTTTGAGATAGACCTTGACTTGCTGACACAAATAAAAAATGGAATTCGTACGTTGTCTTTTTGATTTCCGCACAAGAAATCTTCATATGCGCTGGCGCTGGAGCTAGAAAACCTTTATTTCGGTGAAGAATTTTAGATGAATAATTTCTTAACGAAATAACAGTATTTTTATTGTAAAACTGCTTAAAAATTAAATAGTTTCTCTTGATAGAAATTGCTTTAATAAGAGCATGTCGCACGGGACGTTCTGGAAAATTCAAACTGTAACATCTTATTATTTAAAATCCATATTATTTAAAACAGATACTTCATTTTATAATACTGAAGTAGTTCTTTAATAGCTGATAATATTGTTTTGGAGCATTTGTGGGTTTAAGGAAATTTTCACAAAACACTCATCATTCGCACGGGACAAATGTTAGTGTAGCATTTGTGCACTGCAAAACTTAAATTTGAGAATTTTTTCTATGAAATTTTATAGCATTTAATTGGACCCCAGGCTAATGATAATTTTGATTTTGAAAAAATAATAATAATTTTGAAGATATTTAAAAAAGAAGCAGTAAGAAGATATTCGCACGGGACAAAGAGGAAAAGTGTTTATGGTGACCATGAATTCCGTTGACAAATATCGAGCTTTATTATGTTTTGACATATTTTAGGGTAATTAACATAAACTACATAAAATTTGCAAACAAGCAAAATTTATAAATTTGAGACGAAGAGCAACCTGAAGAGATTCAAGAGCTGCCATTTCATCCAGGAAAAACAACGGTTTGGTGTGGCGACCGTTATCGTTCCATGACAACCGACTATGTGGTGCCTGAAATTGAAGCTCGTGATCTCCGCGACATTTGGTTTCAACAAAACGGCGCCACTTCCCATACATCGCAACAATCAATGGATTTATTGGAAGAACACTTCAAAATCTTGACAAAATAAATGCCAAAGATTGTTTTTTTCGAATGATAAAAAAAATTCCCATTTAATTTGAATTTTCTGTGTTTTTTCCTTAAAAAAATACGGAACCTCGAAATGGTTCATATTTACAACCTGTTGGAACTCATATATGTACACACAATATATGCAGTATTCGAGCATATACGTATGACATGTATGTCTCTTTTACATTTTCATCTTCCTTTGCTCCTCTAGCGGCTAATTCAAAATCAATTGCCATTGATGCACAAAAACCATAAACGCTGTATTCATGCCTCCTGCTGAAACATACATTTATCAACCAAAAGCGATCTTATTAATTAAGGATTATTTTAATTAGCGTAATAAATTTGCTGCTGCCAAAGCGGTTGAAAAATTTGCGATGGCAAAGAAATTTCAAAAAAACAAAAATTAAAAAATATATATATAAATTCACCGAACAAAAACACCAAGCAATCGTTGAAGCGCGCTCAACATGAAACCAAATGCGCAGTGGCATGTCGTGCCGAAAGCGGCAGCCGCGCATGTGCATTGCCAAAAACGCACAGCGTGTTGCCGCCTTGCAATGCGACCTTTACAGGTAGGTATGCTTGTAGATAGGAGCCACTGTCAAGGTGTATGCCTGTGTATATACTCAGTTATATGTAGGTATATATGCTGTGGCATGCCACAAGCTGTTTGCGTTGCGTTTAATTTTGCATTGTTGCTTTTCATGTTTATTTTTTATTGAATTATTTTTAAACATTTTACTTTGCTTTGTTTGTGTTTTTCTTATTTGCGCTGCCGCTCTTTGGCGCATTTTGCAAAATTAACGAGCAACAAATGAGTTAAAATTTATGCTGCTGCTGATTTTTACGCTGATGATATTGCGTAGCGCACGCCCAAAAAAAATTGGTAGGAACAACAGGCAGCAAACATACTCGTATGAACATGAAATATCAATTGAGATGACCGAATGTTAAAAAGAATACACTGCTTATACGTACAAGTATACATGCGAGTGTCCTAAGTCGCCAGTCATCACACTTGAGGCCATTATACGAGAGTATGCTTATATTAAAAAAATTTCGCGACTATTTTTGACAACTTTCGACGTGAATTAACTCAGCAACAGTGCTTCCATGAACTTAATTCAATTTTTTTTGACGATAAAGCTCTCCCAAGGACCAGTGTTTATCGATGATTTTGTGAATTCAATCGTGGTCGTAGCTCAATCCCAGACGAATTTCGTGAAGATCGTTAAAAACTGTCATTGTTCTGCAATGCTGTGCGCAAGCTGATATTACTAGATCGTCATGTGACCTTTTGTGAGATTGAATAACAGGCCTTGGTTGTAAAAAAATTTGTTTTGGTGGGATCCCACACAATTTGTCATTCGCTCCAAAAAAAAAATCGATTAATCGAGAGAAATGTTATAAAAATACGATGTCGTCACTTCGAAACACATCTTTGACATCGTGACAGATGATGAATCGTGGATTTACGCGTATGAACCCGAAAGTAAACAGCAGTTGACTGTATGGGTGTTTCAAAAGGAGCCGAATCCAACAAAATTTGTTCGCGCACGAAGAACTTCGAAGCAAATGGTTGCCTGTGCTTTGGAAAAACTGGGCGTGGTTGCGACATGCCACTAGAACAAAGCACAACAGTATATTTGGAGTGGTATACAACCACTTGCTTGTCAATTGTCTTTCAAGATATCGGGATAACCAACCGTTGAAGACGGTTTACTCTTCACCACAACAATGCGAGCTCCCACCATCGACTGAGCACTCAGAACAACGATTTTAGGAGTCATCCACCGTATAGTCCTGACACGGCACCAAATGACTGCTCTTTATTTCCGTACGTTAAAGAATAAACTGAGAGATCAACGCTTTGCGACACCTGAAGAGGCAATAGATGCGTTCAGAACGCATGTTATTGGAGATACCGCAATCAGAGCGGCAAAAGTGTTTCGGCAATCGGTTCAAACGCGAAACATTTTCGTAAAAGCATTACCTGGAATAAGCTACAGTTCTCGCCACGAATTCTCCTCTTCTCTTGTTAAAATTCGACTGTTCCGCAGTAGCAATTTGAGATTTTTAAAGAGAAAAAAGTTGGAGCCATTATCAGCCTCGTAATGAATAAATTAATATTTTTGGACAATTTTTTGCCTGAGCTTCTGCTACGCTTTGTGCTGAGCATCTTGAAATTTTATTAAAAGAGCGTAAAATTACAATTATAATGTGCCTCCGAACGCCTGATCAATTGTTAAGTGAATATGTATACTCAGATTGACTCAAATTGGTAATGACTGCCGAGTGGCGTTCGCTCTTAAAACAAAAATTTCTGTAAATTGATTGTTAAACTAGGAGAAAAAATTATATTACATTCAAGTGTCCTTCCGTGATATTCCAAAATTTTTATACTTCGGTTATTTTATGTATTTCATTTAATTAAAATTTATAGGCAGTTGGCAACTCTCTTAGAAAAATATTTTTTTTTAATTTTTAATTTATTTCAACTGTATTAGACTCTACTTATTCTTTTGGCTTTTAATTTGTTCTTCTTCAAATTTTCACTTTTTTCTTAGGAAAAGTTGGCAACCCTATAGTGTTATTTGTTATCTAAGCCATTCCGCTCAGTGTGTACGTTAACTGGCGGTCGCCTGGGCCACTTGAAGCGCGCACTCACCTTTCAAAATGCTGCATTGTGCTGACTATCATCATTATTCACACATAAATAAACTTAAAAACACATATACATATGTACATACATACTAACATATGTTGGAGTAAACATACGCACATACGCGATATCTAGGCAGGATAACAGCAGATAAAGCGAACGCAGGCTTTGAGAGTGTTGAGATTGCGGCTGAACATTGAGACTAACGTATATATGTAAGGATGTGTGTATACACATACATACGCACACTTATGAGGCTATATTAGGCCAGTAATAGTCGTTTTAAAGTCTTGTAATATTTTATCAACGCTTAAAACTAGTAGCAATATCCCGTAGCTTATTCCCTACCCTCACAGCAAGCGGCTAACTAATAAGCGAGTCAGCAGGAAAACAACAACAACAATAACAACAACAACAACAACAACAACAACAACAACAAAACTCCGAACAAACAAACAAACAAACAATGGCAAAGTGGCAAAGAAGAAGCATTATCATTGGCACACATTGTCCAACATTTACGTGGCAGCGGGTCGCTGTGTGACGGCCGGCAGTAGTAAGTGACGGTGGCCAGCCTTAAGTATTGAGGTACCTTGTAAGCTGTCAAATTATAAAATTTGCAATGACAGCAAACATGGCAACGCAGCTGAGGAGCATCTTACAGCGACTAGTGTGCACAGAGAAGGTACCGCCGACGAGAAGAACGACGACAACGGCGAAGTGACGTCAATGTAGAGAGATAACAAACAAAAACTCATTGTCAGCGCATGAAATTGAAGCGAAGCTGAAGAAATAAGAAGAAGAAAAAACGAAGTGGCAGTTTGTAGAGCAAAAAAAGCGAGGAAAAAGGCTTTAAGTAGCAACAACAACAAAAAACAGGAACAAAAGAGTTCGCTCATAAAATAAAAGAGTGCAGCAAAGCGCCAGCTGAGTTTGCAATCCAGCGGCGCCATTTGTAGTGGAATGGCAGCGAGCGGGGCGTGGAAGCGAGTTGCTGAGGTTTCATTGATATGGCGCTCAGCATTTTTCCTTTTTTTTATTGATTTTTCTTGTTTTCAAAAACACAAAAGCACACAGTAAATGATTAAATTCATAAAATGAGGCGCAGAAGAACAAAAGCACGAAAGAGCAGTGAGTGGCTCAGACCACAAAATTTAAATTAAATATTATAACAAAAGCGGTAAATGCCAGTAATTATCAAAAGAATTGAAAAGAAAAAAATGAATAAATGTACATGTGGAGATGTGTCAAAAACTAGGTTCAATTTCCAATATGTCTTACTTCATCAGTGCCATTTTGTGCCTCAATCAGCTATGTTTTCCTGGCAAACGTTAACCCACTAACAACTCTCACTGTCCTCACGAATGATTGCAAGCTGGTTATAGCGGATAGAAACCAATTAAAACAAGATAATTCCAGCATATGCAAACTCGATCTATTTTTATTTGGATGGAATAAAACTTGCTAAACAATTTCAGTGCTTGGATCTACTCAAAGGAGCTTAGTAAGTCCTTTCGTCTACCGGATCACTGTGATGTATATCAAAAGAACTGATTGCAAACTGGATATCTTCTCTGATAGCCAGATAGAACTAAGAGCATTGGGATATGTAAAAATAAAATCAGAAATTCTAGAGAATTCCCGCAGATTATTGGACGTGTTCAACTAACGGCTGATCCATTTCGAGGTTCCCTGATTTAAAAAAAAAACACAGAAAATTCAAATCATTCGAAAGAACATTCTTTGGCTTTTTTGTTTTTGTAGATTACCTCTTTCAAATGTTGTCCGCGGCTACGTCTCAGATGTTTCATCCGTTGAGTCCAATTTTCGATGACTCGTGCGAGCATTTCGCCTGGTAACTGGCGAATGACACGAGTGATGTTTTGCTCCAAGGCCTAAATTGCAGCGAAGAGTTCTCTCAACAACTCCATTAATTGATGCCATGTGTGGGAAGTGGCGCAGTCTTATTGAAACCAAATGTCGCGGAGATCACGAGCTTCAATTTCAGACATCAAATAGTCGGTTATCATGGCGCGATAATGGTCGCCACGGACGGTTACATTCTCACCGGCATCATTTTTGATGAAATATGGACCGATGGTTCCACCGGCCACAAACCACACCAAACCGTTAGGTATTCTGGATGAAATGGTAGCTCATGAATCTCTTCAGGTTGCTCTTCGTCCAAAATGCGGCAATTTTGCTTGTTTACATACCCATTGAACCAGAAATGGGCCTCATAGCTGAACAAAATTTTGCTCGAAAACGTCGGATCTTCTTGAAACTTTTCAAGGGCCCATAGAATGAAGCGATATCGCTTGGGAAGGTCGAGCAGATTCAGTTCCTGCACAAGCTGTTTTTTGTACGCTTTGAACTTGAGCTCTCGACGTAAAATGAGCTAAGTCGTTCCATATGTCAGTCCGAGTTGGGCCGAACGACGCCGATTTGACTCTCACGATCTTCGTTTACACTCTCAGCTACCGCCGCTATATTTTCTTCATTACGTGCTGGACGTGGTCGAAAATTATCAAATTATGAGTGCTGGGTCTCAAGATGGTTGATGGTTGCGAACAGTACGCTCAGTAGGGCGCGGGATCTGTCAAAAAAAGGCTATTGAAAAAAGTACCTCTACTAGGATCACCCTTTAGTTGCATTAACCACTGTGTGTTAAGTTCTTTTCAAAAATATTAGTAAGAACACATTTTTTGTTGTTGTTGTTGGCGAGATTTGAAAATCCCTTTCATACACTTTACAAAACCACGCAGCATCATAAAAATCGCTGAGAGGTATACATTTGCTCACCTGTCACCACATTAACGCCTACCATCCTCTGAAACTTCCTTCCGTAACGCAGACAGGCCATATGTTGCAAACACAACTTATCTCCATATCTCTCTCTCTCTGCTACCTTTCGTCATTCTGCTCTCCACTTATACCGAACCTTGTATAATAATTACTACCTTTACCCTTACCACCGCTGCCATGAACACCACAAATGTGCCACTTGTTGGCTAATAAATTTCCATTTTGATTGCCCAAGATCTCTCGACAACTCTGTCTGTTGCATTGTTTACACCTGTTCTTGTCCAACTGAGATCTTTGGCGCGCTGATTTGTTGTCGCGCATCCTTGCACATCCTTGCAGTCGCTTGCACTTGCTTGGCTTGTGAGTGGCAAGCCAAGTCAGGCTTCTTGTCGGTGTTTTGGGTGCTTTGTTGTTGGTTTCCATATATTTACTATGTCACTTGTGTGGTGTTTGTTGTGTTTGTACTGGCGAGCCATGGCAAACAATTTACACCTTCTGTTGTGGTTTTAGTCAGTTGTGGTTGCATTAAATCAATTTTCGGTAGACTCTGTTTGATATAACAAGCCAAGAGACTGTGTGGTCAACAAATAAATTATGGGTAGAGCTCGTTGCCAGTGTGTGTAAGGGAGTATCAGATATCCTGCTGAGAAGCACATGTTGCAAATCTCACTTTGTTGAGGAGATGAAGGTGTGAGAGACGAAGAAAATTGTTAAAAAAATATTTATTTATTAGTTTTATTGAGAATAACTTGATTACACAGATTTTAGCGATCCTTAACTCTGAAGATCTTACTGTTCAGGTCTGAATTTTTATTAAAAATTCGTTCGTAAACTCACTTTGCCGCTGACTCCGTAACCCTGGGTAGTAGAGAGAAAAGTTCTAAGTAGGCTCTCCCCTCCTTCCTCACAGGCAGGGTTTTCAGGACTTTGGAAGCTGCAATTATCTAAAAGTTAAGGGTCAATGGCGAGCTCCCAGCATGGAAAATCCTTAGCGATCTCCCGATTCAACTACTTTTCCCAATACATAGTCGTAATGAAGTATACTGACCTCTTGCCCGGAGATTGTATACAGTAGATAGCTAGCGACCTAGATATAAAGCAGAAACTAGAGGGAGAGAACACAATTGGGTAATATGCATGACTTTATTTAAGCACAGCATGCAGCACTACAATTTCTTCGCCAGAGCACTTCAGCAATGGAGTGGACTCTTCTTTCGGCAAAAGTTTTTATAGAGTCCTCACCACTCCTTGCATTTAAGATACCTAGCATTATATGATCTAAGAAAACGTACTTCTCATGTACAAAACCACAAAAATTTGCGAAATTTTCATTACAAAAAAAGAACTGGAACCTAAAATTACTCCGAAAAATATATCATAGATACTCCAAGATCCGAGCTCTTTCCAGTGTTCTTCTTCTTTCGAAGTTTTCATTACAAAAAAAAACTGGAGCTTAAAATTACTCCGAAAAATATGTCTAAGATCCGAGCTCTTTACAGATCCGAGCTCTTTCCAGTCGACATCTTCTTGCGAAGTTTTCATTACAAAAAAAGAACTGGAGCCTAAAATTACTCCGAAAAATATGTCTACAGATCCTCCAAGATCCGAGCTCTTTCCAGTCTTCTTCTTCTTTTTAGCTGCTGCCGACAGCCTTTCTGGAAGAGCACTTTCAAAAGAAAATATGACATTAAGAAGGAGCTTCAGAAACTTCTCAATGGGTCGAGTTTCCTGACATGTCATTCAAGAATCCTGAGCTCTGCTTGTTCTTCTACAGTTTATTCAAAGCCGTCTTCGAACCGCTGAAGGATTTTTATGAGTATATTTCACTTGATGTGAGAAATACATTCCGAAAAGTTGACATTCCCTGCCGGAGAGCGACCTCATATTTTTTTTTATGATGCGCGCCATGACACTCCACGTGGTAGCACGCTTGACTGAGTGAAATAAGCATACATACATTCTTCACACTATGCGAAGCCTGCAACAACACCAATTCCCCCCCTCCTGAGCATCCACTTTAAACTTGCAACAATCGAAAGCCGCCTCTCCATAG
This sequence comes from Neoceratitis asiatica, assembly GCA_030068015.2. Classification (NCBI taxonomy): domain Eukaryota; kingdom Metazoa; phylum Arthropoda; class Insecta; order Diptera; family Tephritidae; genus Neoceratitis; species Neoceratitis asiatica. The sequence goes on along the minus strand of CM061527.1, from coordinate 81,426,173 downwards.
TAAATCACGTCATGCCAATTTAAGCTAATATTATGTATGTAGCTTGTTGTTGTTGTTGTTGTTGTTGTTGTTGCTGCATTGATTATGCAACATTACGAAATTTTCACTGCTCGACATTATGATTAACATATCACGTTGCACGTTGTGGTGTCGGGCGCAACCAATTTTCGCCCAGTTCGCTTGCTGACTGCCTGCAAACCTGCCCGCTGCGCCGAAACACTCCCTTTCTTTTGAGGTGTTGCACTATTGGATTTATTGGAGCTCCTCTATTTAATGTTGCACGTTTTTCGCTTTTAGTTATTTGAATGCTGTTTGTTGAATGAGACTTATGGTGGAGCAGTGTGGAGACTGGGCATGTGAGCGTCAAAGTGTTGCAGAGAGGGGGAGCTGAGGTAAGCGGTATTGAGGCGGTTAAGCTCGTAAACAAGAGAATCTGACACATTGCCTAATGGGCAACTAATATGCAGCAAAATGTCTTACAACAACAAAAATTACAACAATAATAGGCGCTTTGTAGTAATAATCAGCATAGATAAGTGGAGAGGAGAGTGGGCAAACCGCTAACAATGTTGATAGTGGTGTTAAACACTGAGACACCAACGGAGCTTTGAGGCATGAGTCAGGCATGAGTAGTATGTAAAAGCGCTACATGCTCTTTGTTGCTGTCTGTAGTCAACTCATCAGTCATTCGGCGTGCAGTGAGACATTTGGTAATACACGAATTTCATGTGTTGGAAACCATAAAGCACGACTGCCAAATGTGTGAACTATGACTTCGCTGGCATTATTATTAGCTGCCACAGCAGCACTTGCAACATTGTCGAATTTGTTGCACCGCTACATATGAGAGGTGAAAAATGTAAGAGAAGCTACTGTATGCGACTGTCAAAATATGGTATGGAACGGTGGAAATGTGGAGCACCGGAATGGCAAGAACTTGAGGGAAATCTAGAAAAAATATTTATCTTGTCTTATATTACTCGAGAACCTATAAAGTCTTCAAAATGATAATCTAAAGTTCCACCTGAACTTTTATTTAGAATAAATTCACTTGAAACATAATAAATACGTTATGTCGCATGGGACAATTTTAAGAGGAGATTATGGTGCAAAAAATCATCCAACCGCTCAAGCTTCTGATAGAATTTTGAAGAAATTTTAAGAGACTGGATCGGTTACAGTTATTATAAGGCCTGCATATCATCGTTTCGCTCGATCCTCCTTAAATATCGCTGCTATAAGTGAAAGTATAGCCGAAGACCCGACTGTTTCTCGACGTTCTCAAGAGCTTGTTTACGGTACATTACGGCGTAAATCGCACTTGGATTTATGCCTATATCCATAATAAGTCCAGCTTTGTCAACAACTGAAGCCAGCTGACCATTCAAAACCCCGTAGTTACGTAGATTGTGTGCTTGAACAACCAGCAGACCGCGACTTCTCCAACAAAATTTTCTTCAGAGACGAGGCCCATTTCCCACTCGGTATGTAAATAAGCAAGTTTTTATTAAATTTTGTAACTTGTCCCGTGCGACATATCGAGATACTATTGCTTTTTCTGCAAAGATGCTTAGTAAAATTTTTATTTTTTAACTGAAATACGGAAAAAAATTTTATTAGTTATGTTATTGGAAGACTATAACCATTCGCTTCCTTTGGAACAGTAAAGGCAGGAAAGTTAAACCATTTTAAACCGTTTTGGACCATAGCTTCTACTGTAAAGAACTATGGAAGAAACGTAAGAATGAATATCTCTACTTCAGTGAACATTTCATATGAATAAAAAATTATACAGAAATAATATTGCTAATTATGGTGTTGCACGGGACTAAAATTGATTTTTTCATAGTTTTTCAAAGTCTTATTTTAATATTTTTAGGCCTACTTTTTCCTCACATAAAATATTTCAAATATGAAATCACTGCACCGAAATGACCATATATGTAGTGAGATTGGCTATTTTTCGCTTTCTATGCATTATTATGTATTAACACCAACATTATTTCCAATATAACATTTAATCACCGCCAACGCGAGCTCTAACAACTTACATAATACTCTCGTACTCGTACTCGTACAACTACAACAAGCAACTCTTTAACATTACCTACACCAACGCCGAGGGCAATTGCACGACTAACAGTTGGAAAAATGCAGTAAAATGGTTTGAAAAAAGTTTGAAAAAAAAATGCAATAACAAAATGTTTCTATTGACTAAGCGCTCGTCTTGCCGTCCGTCTGGCTTGTAATTCGAATTGTCTGTATATCTGCAGTACATATACAAGTACAATATACCCAAAAATGTTATCTACCCTTTGGGGACAAAAGTGAAAACATGTCTTGATTTCGTTGAATTTTTACATTTTTTTCCAGCATTTTAGTTTGGAATTTATTCAATTATTATTTTTTATTTTATTTTTTATTTTTTTAATTTTATTTTTTAATTTTTTTTTATTTTCTTTTTTTTTTTAACTGCAAATTTATAAATACTTGCACCTAAATAGATATATATATATATATATATATATATATATATATATATATATATATATGTGCATATTTATGCAATTTTATGGTATGTAACTGAGGTTTTCTTGCCAGTCGGCGCTTGGTTTCCATTGATGAAGTAATAAAAAGTTATTTTTCCAGCAACAAAATGCCCAATATTTTACCAGCTGGTAGTTGTAAGCATAAATAATTACATATATACTCCATAAATGCATATGTATGTCTGTTTTTGGGTTGGTCTGACTGAAGAAAAACTGAGCCGGCAACAAACTTTCGGTCTATTGAAATTTTAGTTTTACTCTGCGCAGGGGAAAGATATGTATTTCATGTGACTCGTACCCTATTCTTTCCATACAAAATTCTATCATGGCTGAAGGAGCAGCTTGCAAGAGCAATTTCTTCTAATTGTTAGGGTAAACTCGTCGGTCCGTAGGTACTAGGCACTTTTTCAGTTTTAACGCGAATTTACTTCATTCCCTCGAACGAATTAAGCTGGCCAAGAGTCCTTTAGGCGCTGAAAGCTGCTGATCTATACATGTGCTCTACCAGTTAATTTCCTAGGCTCACTTCGTCTAAACAAAGTCTACCACTTCCTCAATTATGACCTCAACAGCTTGAGAAACGGTGACATTGTTGGTACAAACTTCAATTGGGAGCCGCCGCCTACTCCACTAACCTGTGCGTTTGGTTTCTATTCAACATTTCCATATTCTTTAGGGTTTACTACATTCCCTCGAAGGAATCTAGGTGACCAAAGGTCTTTGAAATGCTAAAAGATTCTGTTTCATGTCCACTAACAGTTTCATTTGGCAAAGAGAGCCACATCTTCGATGCTCTCACACTACATTTCCTTTTCCCATACACCATTAACAGAGGCGGATCCCGCTGGGAGTTGAAAGTACTCGGTAAGCTCAAGCAAAATTGAGATTTTTGTAGGAAAACTTTGAAATTTTTGAAGAACTACAGTCAAATAATGTGTTTGAACAGATTTACTGTGAGTGTGGTACACCTTTTTGTTGAAATTTTCATCTGTATTTGGGATTTAATGTTTCAACAATTAAGGTATAAAATGCTATCATTAACACAGCAGCTGCATAAATTGAGCTTGTCTTGTGGATAAGGTTTTATTGGACTCAGTCTCAATAGAGTTTTTTACTGCTTCCAGCAGAACCTTCTCAGAAACTCCCTAACCTCCATAACGGAAACTTTTTTTCTTTATGCTACTCTTGATAAGCAAAATTGCCACATTTGGGACGAAGAGCAACCTGAAGAGGTTCGACAGCTGCCATTTCATCCAGAAGAAACAGCGGTTTGTTGTGGTTTGTAAGCCGGTAGAATCATCGGTCCATAACCGTCAATGACGACCGTTATCGTTCCAAGATCACCGACTATTTGATGCCTGTCTGAAATTGAAGATCGTGATATCCGCGACATTTGGTTTCAACAAGACGGCGCCACTTCCCACATATCGTATCAATCAATGGATTTATTGAGAGAACACTTCTGTGAGCAGATAATTTCACATTTAGGGCCGGTCGATTGGCACCAAGATCGTGTGATATCACACCGTTAGACTTTTTCCTGCGGGGATATGTAAAGTCTAAAGTCTATGCGAACAATCCCGCTTCGATTCAGGCCTTGGAGAAAAACATCCCGCGTGGCTTTCGCGAGTGCCAGTTTCCAGTCGAAATGCTCGAACGAGTCAGCGAAACTTGGACTCAACGGATGGGACCATCTGAGATGTAGCCGCGGCCAACATTTGAAAGAGATAATCTTCAAAAAATAAATGCCAAAGAATGCTCTTTCGCCATTAAATTTGAGTTTTTTTTTTTTTTTTCAAAAAGTAGGGAACCTTGAACCCCGTTAGTTTTAAATTTCCAAAAATTTTTTTCGAAAATATTTCTATATTCACAATTCAATTAAATGCGATGGTAGTGTAAGTCGCCACCTAAGCGCAGATACTACAATTAAATAACCGTTAATTTACCACCGCTTAACCTTGGCAGTTTTAATGGCTCTCACTAAATGCTAGGGCGTGTCACACCACGCACACAAACAAACGTTCAATAATATACATGTAATACACACAAATGCACATATAAACTACCAAGTTCGGGCACTCGCAACCAATAATTAACTCCATTGGATATTTTCGGTGTCTCCAGCGCCAATTATCTGTAAGAAATAACTATTCAAGGACTGAATTGCACCAACCAACAGTTATGGACCCCACCGCCGCGCCATACGCCACCTTAGCTTTGCTTTAGCGCTTAAATTGCTTAACTTACTGCTTGCGCTGTTGGCGTAGTACGCGCTATCGGCGTGGCCCGCATTATGCCAAGTCAGCAGAGGGCAATTACTTTGCAATTATTGAGCTACGAAAAAGACGACGTAACCACACTCGTCGCTGTAGTATATTTGGTGCAGCTCGTGGCAAGGTCGCATATCACCTTGTTAATAACAGTTAGCTAACTAACGGTAGCTCTATGTATGTATTCAAATTGCTTTACTACCTAAATACTTCCGCTTTGGACGGCATAAAAATGGTTCGCGCTTAGTGAGTGTTAGTGAATGTGAGGCAAGCAACCTTTGAGGTTGGCGTTGAAGGACATTGCTCGTTTGTTGTCATTGTTTTGCTGGTTTGTTTGTATTAAACCGTTATGTTGGAATTTTTGTTAAAAATGTATGTGCTTTGCTCATGTTTGGTTATTAAAAGTACAAATTGCTGGCCTAGTTTAGTCTATTTATGGAATTCCGTCTTGGGGAAGACTTTGCGGACAGCTGTGGAAGTTAAAATACTCCTGAAAGGACATAGACACTCTGAAAATTCTGTCATTGGTACCTGATTTCAAGTGCAAATCAAGTTCAAAAGCACAAAAATGCATCTTCATGTGAGCATTAATCTCTATTACGTAACCAAATCACTCAGAGGTAGCGTTCCGCCAACAGCCTTCTCTTCTCTTGGAAAAACGTAACTTCCATCAAATAATAGCCTGATTAGACCTCACATTCTACCAACTATTTAATTAACTAGATCGATTCGCAAATCATGCTGAGCTAGGCAGCTTTGAATCAGTCTAGGAATCAGGACATGCAGAGCGCATTTATTGACGAGAACATCCCGTACGCTGCGGGTTAGGCTTTTAAGAATTTTCACCCGTGGTAAGTTATGCCCTTCATAAGAGGCGACTAAAATCCAATACTTCCCGTGACAGTCGCATCTTTATGCCGGAACGATGCGGACTTTTATATGTCCAGCACTGTCACTCCCGCAATATTGCTTTAAAATCAATTTGACTAGAGCAACAATATGAGAATATACCTCACTTTGGCAACAACTACCCTTCGAACAATCATTTAATCATATATCATAAGATTTAAAAGAGTTGCCAGATTTTTAAGGAGGGCTTTCAAGGTGACTTACCAAATGGACTATCGAACTCGAACAAATTCTCCATGTGGTTCACATTGGAAAGACTCTGAAGAAATATGTTAACTGCTTATAGAAAATTACTCTTTCAAAATTAACAAATTTAAATGAAAAAGTAAGTGGCAGCCTGTGTAAAATAATCCCCATAATAAGTTCTTTATGCACTGCCTTTGATGAAAAAATTATGAAATATAATTGGCAACTCTATTCAAAAAAAAAAAAAAAAAAATCCTGACAACTATTATTTTGCCATTAATTTTAACGAATAATATTTTCGAAAACATGTGGCAACCTTATACAAAAATATAGTCATTAATCTCAATAGAAAGTTTTATAGAAATTCAGAGGTAACTCTGCTGAGAGGTAACCCTTTAAATAAAATATTGAGGCATGAAATTTATTTAAAAAAATAGTTAAGAGGTAATCCTGTCCAAACTGAGCGGCATCCACACCAAAAATTTCTTTAAATTAATTTTTCACTCATTAAATGAAGTCTTAATGCATTAAATTTAGTTAAATTTTTTTTATTAAAAAATGGCAACCCTGTTTTTCTTAAATGAAATATTTAAGTGTGAGATTTACTAAAACAAATTATGGAAAACAAGTGGCAGCCCTATTAAAAAAAAAATCCTTAAATAAGCTTTATAAGTATTAAGCCTACAACAAAACAAGAAGTAAGTGCCATTTTCGGCCATGCCCAAGTCTTTGTACCTTTCAAGAGCAGAGGAAGTTTCTGGAAAAATGCATAAATCGATTTCAATTATTTTCACTTCAAATTTTTATCAAAAAATGTTAACCCTGATTTCCTTAAATAAAATTTTTAGGTGTAAAATTTAATTTAAAAAAATTATGGAGTGGCATCCCTAGTAAAAAATAATCCTTAAATAAGCTTTATAGGTATTAAGCTCCCGAATATACAAAAAATAAGTGTCGTCTTCGACCATGCCGAAGTCTTTATATCGTTCATGAACAGAAAAAATTTCTGGAAAAATGCAGAAATCACGTGGGTAACAACTCATTGCATATTATCAGTCGCTTTTTTCACGGACTTTTTTATTTCAAAACTCATTTCTGAACAAATAGGTTATATGGGAGCTGCGTGTGATATAGTCTACCGATTTCGATGATTTTCAGTACTGATAATTACTTCAATATTTTTGTGTAGAACGCCGAACTTCATGTTTTTAGATAGTCTATTGAAGTATATATGATCCTAAAATGTATATCCGAACAAATCTATTGTATGGAAGCTTTTTTATATAGTCAGCCGATATTATCGGCTCCGATAAATGATCAAAATATTACAAAAATACGCGCACATACTAAGATAAGGATCTCTCTCGTCTCCTTCTGGTACTTACATACTTCGGACCAAATTTAATATACCTTTTCATGTACATGAGAGGTATAATTTGGGGAAATAAGTGGCTGCTCTATTCAAGAAAGCTTTTCATAGATAAATTTTTATCGCATTAAATTTTTTTTTAAATATTAAGGAAAATATTCAATTATTCCAAAAAATTGTGCGCATAATTATTTTTTAAGCCTAAGTTCAATAAAAACAGTATTGAAAATCAATCGCAACTCAATTATTCTGCATTTTTCTTAATCGTAGCTACTCAGAGACATCTATCAGACACTTTTAAAGCTCTGAGGCAATATCGAATGGTAACGCTATACGCAATTCCACTTAACCTCAAAGACACATCATCCCACAAGTAGTCACTTCAAGAATCAAACGCTACATTATCCTTCCATTGGTCATATATTTGTGTCTGCTTGTCTGTAGGTCTTCCTGCGTTTACCGGCTGCATTCATTCACCACAATGCCACAATTCAAAATCGTACAATTAAATTCCTTTCAAATATTAATTTGCAGTTATGTAGGTTGCTGCTGCTGCTGCTGCTGCTGCTATTGCCGCCCGTGCCATTGTTGTTAAATCATAGTTTCAGTCGGCGCATACTGGGAAATAGCAGGGTTTAAATAGCAGTACACGGTAATTTGAGCTAATAATTTGAGTTTGAATTGCCATGAAAGGGCGTAGGGTCCACTATTGGACTTGGCATTTGACGTGCGAAAATTAAGCAATTCGAACGGTTTTCGTAATGATATTTATTAGTAGCTAAATAACGGTGTATTAAAGGAAATTTAACCTGCCACAATTTGTATTGTATTGAATTTATGCTAATATACATACATACATATGTATACATATTGATTTGCTATTACACATTTTAAGCCATTTTAGCCCATTTCAAATAAGAGAAATTAATTTTCGCCCTAAAATGAGACAAGATTAAACTCATCGCATTAATCAAATATATGTTTTGCCATAAATTAAGTAAAATTAAAGCAAAAAAAAGAGCTTTCGTCTATAGATTGAAACTACAGGTAAAACCACAACTATCAACTGTGTGCCTAGCCTCAGCTGTGCTTGCAATAAAGGCACACACACTCTCTCTCTCGTTCTCTCTCTCTCTCTCTCTCTCTCTCTCTGTTGGAATCCAAAAAGAAATGAAATAAAATCACCAGAATTACCCAAGCACATTTCAAACTATGCCACTGAGCATGTATTGAGTTGGCATTAACCTCCAAAACCAACATTTACACACACAACACACACAGTAGCCACTTCGGAGCCAAAGGCAGTCCAAAGCTTTAGCTCAAATTACAAGAGATTATATGAAAAATGTTCAGGTGCTTTGTGGTTATGAGTTTTTTCAGATGCTCAAAAGCAATGCCGAAAGATTTTCACTGCTCCGATATTTAAATGTAAAAGGTGAACCATTTCGAGGTTCCCTACTTTTTTATAGATAAAAAAAAAACACGAATAATTCAATTTTAATTGGGAAAATTTATTATCATTCGAAAGAATTTTTTGACATTTATTTTTTTAGGATTATCTCTTTCAAATGGTGGCCGCGGCTATGTCTCAGATGGTCAATCCGCTGAGTCCCAGTGTCGATCACTCGTTCGAGCATTTCAACTATGGTAACTGGCGAATGACGCGCCTGATGTTTTGCTCCAAGGCCTGAATCGAAGCGGAATTGTCCGCAAGGACTTTATCCTTTACATATCTCCATAGGAAAAGGTCTAACGTTGTGATCTCACACGATCTTAGTGGTCAATCGAATGGCCCAAAAAGTGAAATTATCTGCTCACAGAAGTATGCTCTCCATAAGTCCATTGATTCATGCGATGTGTGCGAAGTGGCGCCGTCTTGTTGAAACCAAATGTGGCGGAGATCACGATCTTCGATTTCAGGCATCAAATAGTCGGTTATCATGGCGCGATAACAGTCGTTATTGACGGTTACGTTCTCACCGGCATCATTTTTGTATAAATATGGACCGATGATTCCATAGGCCCACAAACCACACCAAACCGTTATTTTTTCTGGATGAAATGGCACCTCTTGAGTCTCTTCAGGTTGCTCTTCGTCTCAAATGCCGCAATTTTGCTTGTTTACATACCCGTTGAGCCAGAAGTGAGCCTCATTGCTGAAAAAAATTTGGCTCGAAATCGTCAGATCGTCTGGGAACTTTTCAAGAGCCCATAGAGCGAAGCGATGTCGCTTGGGAAGGTCGAACGGCTTCAGTTCTTGCACAAGCTGTATTTTGTACGCTTTCAATGAAAGATCTCGACGTAAAATGCGCCAAGTCGTGCCATATGTCAGTCCGAGTTGCTGAGAACGGCTCCGAATCGACTCTCCACGGTCTACGTGTACACTCTCAGCAACGGCCGCTATATTTTCTTCTCTGCATGCTGGACGTGGTCTATTCGGTCGAATATTATCCAGTAATGAATGCTGGGTCTCAAGATGGGTGATGGTGTTGCGAGTAGTACGCTCAGTAGGCCGATTATGTTGACCAGAACTTGAGCGAAACGCGCGAAACACATTCTTTACAGAACGTGAATTTTCGTGATCAAGTTGAATGATTTGTAAATGTAAGTCTTTGATGGCTGGTTTTCGTTAGGCCGAGAAATCGCATACTTCTCATTTCGTTTCAACTTTTCAGTCAGTTCAGCAATTTTTCGTTCGAATTCATCAGCATTTTAAACTAGGTAATGTCACACTTTAAGCCTACCTAGCTCTTATGAATTTTAAAACGTCGACATATGTACGTGTAAGCGCTACACTCCTAACTAAGTAAGAGCTGAAAAGCAGGCTAACTGACTCCACGTCCCAGTTGCCGCTGCGTTGTCAGTTGTGGAACGTCCTTGAAATGCCTTTGCGGTTTGCAACGGTAATTAGATTTATTTAAGCTTAAAATATATATTTCGTTTAGTAAGTGAGCCTGACTGAAGTATGGGTCATTAGGAAAAGCTAAAAAGGACGAACGTGCACATTGTTGGGTTTGCGGTTACGGAAACCCCAAGCTTAGCTGCTGAGATAACTGTAAGTAAATAAATATATGTACAAGTATCGAACGGTGGTCAGGTGTGACAGAAAATCAACTTATCTCTACATTTTAAGTCCATGTATTAGTGCACCTACATACATATATACATAGTTGGTTGTAGATGAGAGCATAATAAACTTTTTTTTTTTTTTAAATTTATTTCCACATATTAAACTTCATTTCCCCACCAATCAAGCAAAAATAAATCAAATTTAATCTCTTCATTGCGAACACACCCGTTTTTCGCTGCACAGGGTGTAATGCATGTACTTGGTGCATCGCATTTAAAAATCCCATTTCTACGCCCAGCTCCCTGTGTTGCATTTTATATGAACTTACTGTCTTATGTTGTTGTTTGCATTTCTTCTTTTGCTTACTTTCTGCTCATAGAAATATATACATACATACTTACAAATAAATGCCATTTGTGTTTGCTACTTGCACTGTGCTACGCTGCTACTGTGTTTACTTTTCATTTGCATACTTTCAGGCTCAACAGATACACAGCTCTCACACTCTGTGAGCGAGAGAGAGCGCCTTGAGTATTGCAATGAAAATGTAAAAATGAAAAGTGAAAGGTATATATGTATGTAATATGGTGAAAGTAATAGAGGTTAGGTGAATTTTTCCAACAGCACTGCTGTGTGCAGTGTGGTGAATAACTAAATGCCTTTATGATTAATTTAACCCAGCAGTAAATTCATAAACTGAAATAAAATAAGATAAAATAAAATAAAATACATATAAAATAAAATATATAAAAATAAAAATAAATTTAAAAAATTAATTAAAATAAAATAAAATTAAAAAAATTAAAAAAATTAAATAAAAAATAATATAAAATTTAATTAAAAAAATAAAATAAAATAAAATACAATAAAATAAATTAATATAAATTAATATAAAATAATATAAAAAAATAATAAATAAAAAATAAAAATTTAATTTAAATTTAATTAAATTAAGTAAAGGAAAAGTAAATAGGATTAAAAATAATTTAAAAAATAAAATAAAACAATTTAATTAAATAAATTAAAATAAAGTACAATTAAAATAAAAATAAAAAAAAATAAAATAAAATAATTAAATTAAAATAAAATAACATAAAAAAAAAATAAAAAAAAATAAAATAAAATATAATAAAAAAAAAAAATAAATAAATAAAAAATAAAAAAATAAAAAAATATTAAAAATAAAATAAAATAAAATAAATTAAAATAAAATAAAATAAAATAAAATAATTTAATACCAAATAATATTAAAAAAATAATAATAATAAAAAAATTGAAAAAATTAAATAAATATATATAAAAAAATAAAATAAAAGAAAATAAAATAAAAGAAAATTATATAAACTAATATAAAAAAAATATAATATAATATAAAACCTAAAAAAAATAAAATAAATTAAAATAATATAATATAAAATAAAATACAATAAAATAAAATAAAATAAAATAAAATGAAATATAATAAATTTCAAGCTTCTCAAGTTCACCATACTTATATGCATTTGTCAAATTATGCCAATTTAAAGCAGAAAACGAATTCCAAAGGGCTTGATGTTCTCCAAAATGTACTTTGAAGCCTTCTAGTGATGATAAACATAAAACTATTGGCAACTGATTGAAAAAATAAAATCTTTTATGTTCGAAAATCAATGAAAAAAGCGGAAAATGAAAAAATAACACAAAACACATGTAAAAAACAAAAAGGGTGTGCAGAAAAATAGAGCATAAAGGAATAATAAATTGAAGTACAAAAAAAAAAGAGCACAAAGACAAAAAAAACTAAGCAAACAAGGACACTTATAAGGACAATGACTTAAAACAAATTGAAAGCGAAGCATTGTGTCACCAAATTTTTGCTTGAACAGGCATGAATACGCACACAATTTTAGAGGCTCTCATCGCGCACCCTTCTCTTTGCTTATTTTTATTTTTTGCTTTTACAATATATACTCACTGCTTTTACGGTAGAAGAATGTAGGCATATTAAATGCAGTGGCCTATCACACCTGCCTGTTTTTTTTTTTTTTGCTTTATAAATATTCAAAATTGCTAATTGCTTGTGCGCCAATGAAGCGTATACGATTTTTTTTTAAATTTTTTTTTTTTAACTTTTATTTTTTATTTTTATTTTTTTGTAGGTTAGGAAGAGCGATTTTTTTGCTTTGCTATTTCAAAACGTAAATTTTCGTACCTTTTAAATATCTGGAGTTTTTTTTTTTTTGAAGTTGTGAAATTATTATTTTTTCAATGAAATATAGTTTTTGTACCAAAAAAAATTTTTTTTTCAACGAAATGAGAGTTTTTCGGTAAATAATTTTTTTTCTAAATTTCAAATGTGATATAAGGAAGTAGTGAAGACTGGACTGAATAATTGGCATTTCTTGTGCTTAAAATTATATCGAAAGCGCTTCCGATGTACAAAGTGGTCAAAAATCAAAAAATTCGCTTTAGAATGGAATCTAAAGGACACATATTCCGCTGCTTCAAGCTTAGTTAGAGCGAATTTTTCGCTGTCCAGTGACCAGCGTTCAATATAAATTGTATTTCATGCATTTTTTAATTCTAAATTAAAGCCTTTGTGCCATAAAACCTTTATATTCATACTCTTCGGGCAATAAAGATCCAAGAAAATTCTGAAAATTTGCAGCAAAAATCCATGCATAAAATAGCCTAACTAAAAATGGCGAAAGAACGCCAAGTAGACGGACGGACATACGGACAAACAGCTTTCATAGCCAGCAACTCACTCGCTTAAATAGAATCTGTGTCGCTGGTTGTTGCTGAAACTCAAAAACCCAACTAACCTAAATTGGAAAATTGGAAAAGCGTTGCTCGCTCGGGCAGATACACAATCCTTTTGTGTGCGGGCGGCAATCTTTACAAGCATACAAACTACCATAATTTTTTTTTTGGCAAGCAAGGACATGAGTAAGAGTGTGTGTGTGGATATTGTATGACACGCAGGCGGATGTGAGTGTGAGTGCAGTGGCGCGTATTAGCACTCGCAGAGTCTTGCCGATGCGGAGCATGTAGTCGATTGTGTAACTGTGAATTTAATGCCATAGCGGCGAAGTCGCTGTGATTGCATGCGTATGTATATATATGTGTGTATACAACTACAACAACTACATTATAAAGGAGGAGCAGCAAAAAAGTGAAGAAAGAAAAAAACTCGAAAGCTAAAGCACAAAGACATGCAATTGCATACATTCAAGCGCTGGCTGAATGCAAGATGAGCTTGAGTGTTGGAGAAGCCAGTACAATACAAACACACACACACACACACACAAGCGAATACATACGGCAAAGCACACTTATCCTTAAATGTGTTTATGTACTTACACAATCAAAGCGGCAAATAGCAAAGGGAGCAAGAGTAGAGTGAGAGAAAAAAATAGTGGAAAAGGCGAGAGGATAGAGTTACGTTCGCACTCACTTAGAAAGGACAAACTGGATATACTAACAGGAATTAGAGTGGAGCTTTAACTTTTTTTCGAGTTTTTTTTTCGAGGTTTTCTCGCACAAAAACCCAGCAGAAAGCGCAAAAAAACCTGACAATAACCTAATGCCACAGCAAGAAAGTGTGAAAAAATGTCGCATACCACATTAACAAAGAGCGTAAGAAGAAGAAAAAGGAAGAAGAAGTAGAAGAAAAAAACCCCGGGAATTTACAAGAGAAATGCGAATGCAATTTTAGACAAAAGACTTTACAGATTGCCGACAGCTTAGTAAGTGGGCCACAAGCGAGGCTGGCTTTAGGATAACGAATGATGGCGCTCGAGCTGCTGCTCAGCGATAGGGTAGAGTACGACATACGTGGTTTAAAAATAGTGAAAATTTGCAAGCGCAAAGGCAATGAAAAATGCAACAAAGTGCTTTTGTCATAGTAAAATCGTTGGCGAAGAAAAAAAACAATAAAAAGAAAATTTAGCGCATATTTGTGTGGGGCAAAATGTTTGAGATTTTCATTTAAATGTGTTTGTGAAAGGTGAAAAACACACAAAAAAGCTTTGAACTAGAAGGTCGGGAAGAAACGGCAAAAATGCTTGAGTTTAAATTCAAAATTAAATCACACTGTCAACTGCTGCTATATAAGTATTTATACGAATAAACACATACTCTTATCTGCTTAATATATTGAAATACGAATTTAGGTTAGGAATGTCACTGGTGTAGGGTGACAAATGATTGAATGAGAAAGGTAGAGTAAATACAAAATTTTTCAGAACCAATAAAATAAAATAAAATAAAATAAGTAAATAAAATATAATAAAATAAAATTAAGTAAAATAAAAAAATAAATAAATAAATAAAAATAAAATAATAATAATAAAATAAAAAAATATTAAAACTTAATTTAAAAATATATAATTTAAAAAAATTTAATTTAAAAAAATTATGCAAAAAAAATTAAAATAAAATTATAAAACTAAAAATTAAATAAAAAAATAAAAATAAAATTAAAAATTAAAAAAAAAAACAAATAAAAATTTCAAAACATAAAGTAGAACTGAAAAAAAAATTAAATATTAAAAATAGTAGTATAAAATATAAAGTAAAATAAAAAAATTTAAAAAATAAAAATATCAGAAAAAAAAATTAAATTAAATTAAAAAAATAAAACACAATAATATAAAATAAAATAATATAAAATGAAAAAAAAAAATAAATAACAAATATCAAATAAAAATAAAAATAAAAATAAAAATAAAATTAAAAAAAATAAAAATTAAGTAAAATAACCAAAAAATAAGAGGAAAAAAAAAATAAAAAATAAAAAATTAAATAAAAAAAATAAATTTAAAAAAAAAAAAAAAATTAAAAAAAAAAAAAAAAATAAAAATAAAATTTAAAAAAAATTAAGTAAAAAAATAAAAATAAAAATATAAATAGAATTAAAAACTATAAAAAAAAAATTAGAAAAAAATAATAATAATTTAAAAAATTAAGGTAGAATTGAAAAATATTTAATATTAAAAATAATAATATAAAATATAAAGTAAAATAAAAAAAAAAATTAAAAAAATAAAAAAAATCAGAAAAATAAAATAAAATAAAAAAATAAAATAATATAAAATAAAATTAAATAAATTCAAATTAAAAAATTTAAAAAATGAACTAAAATAAATAATATTAATATAAATAAAATAAAATTAAATACAAAAAAACTAAGGAAAATTTTTTTTTAAACTATGAAGAAAAAATTAATAAAATATTATTAAATTAAAATAGTGAAAAAATTAAAAATAGAATTAAATAAAATGACATAAAATAAAGAAACAAATATATAAACAAAATAAAATAAAATCCAATAAAAAATAAAAAAATAAAAAATTTAATTTTATAATTTAAAGAATTAAATAAAATAAAAAGAAAAATGAAATGAAAAAATAAAGTAAAATAAGAGATAAAAAATATAAAAAAGAAGGATTAAAAAAAAATTAAAAAAAAATAAATAGAAAAAAAAAATAAATAAAAAATTTAAAAAAATGAATGCATTAATGAATTTAAAAATTAAAATAAAAAAATTAAAAAATAAGAAAAAAAATAATATTAAGTAAAATAAAATTAAATTAAATTAAAACCAAACTAAATTAAATAAATAAAAAAGTATATAAAAATAAAAAAATTTAAAAAATTTAAGTAAAAATAAAAATAAAATAAAATAAAATAAGGTAATATTAAAAAAAAAATAAGACAATTAGAAAATAAAAAAATAAAATAAAAATGGAATGAATTTTTATAAAATAAAATAATTTAAAAATTTAAAAAAAAAATTGAATTTTTTCCAATGCCACATTGAGTAATTTCGGAGTCACCTATAATTAATTGTTTCTGAATTTTTAAAGTAGGAATTAACTTTAGATTTTATCACTGACCTACTTTTCCACATGCCGAAACATCATTTCTCAAGTTGGACAATCTTCGCTAACTACATATGCGCCACTAACAAAACAGTCAACTGCCACTTTCCTTCTTGTTAACTCGGTCAGTACGTTTTTGGGCTTTGCTTTCCTTTCCTTTTTTTTTTTGACACGTACATGCTTAAGAACTCAAAAAAAGTGAGCAACCGCAAAGTAGTCGAAATGTTCAACGTTGACTTACAGAGTGGAGAGGCGCGCAAGTAAACAATGCTCGTCTATGGCACAACAGCAGGCGGCAGCAGTAGACAGGAAGGATAATAGAACAATACACTGAAAAAGTTGAGAGCTGTTTTTGTCACACCAAAATACTATATGCTGTGGTGGTCTGTGCGTTATTTTGACCAACAGCTGTCTGTGTGCCTGGCTGTGTATACTTGTGATATTTGGGTAAAGGTAGGTGCGCTCGTAACGCCTAAAAGTATGCTTTGTAACGCCAAATGCTGTGGGCTGTGGGTGTTGGTCATACTACGTATGCAGTCTTTGTATATAGATATGCGTATGTATAGCCGTCTAAGTGTGTGTAAATTGTATTTGAGTTGTTGACTGTCACACATGTCCATTTTGATTGTGATTAATGGCAAATTGTTTGCCTTTTTATTGTGTGCTTTTTTTTTTGTTTGCCATCTTCGTTTGTGTTGGCATGTTTTTCTCACTGATTTCGCTCCACACACGTTTTCTATTCTTCGCAATTGTGCTTTTCGTCACACACGTTTATTTGCCTTAATTTTCTTAGTTTGTTTTCATTTGTTGTCCTGAAATACTTATTGTTCTCGGGGATTCTTTATCTGCAGAAAATGTTTTTTTTTTCGGCAAAAAAAATTTTTTTTCTTCTATGAAATTATTCTTCAACAGTGTCTTAAATTTGAGAAAAAAATTATAGCTATCCCATATTTTACTAATAAATTCTGCCACATAACGAGGACTTCACATTGCATTTAATTAAATATTTATTTTTTAATATTTTTTTTTTCTTTTATTTTTTTTATTTTGTATTTTTTTTTTTGAATTATTACTTCATAAAATAGTTTAAAATTAATACAAAACCTCTATTGACGCAAAAATTTGCGGTGACAGAGTTGTATTCCAAAGCAATTGAGCACTCACTGAGGAAAGGAGCCGCTATTCTGGTCGCCAGCTGCAGCGCACAGGATATGCAAACACAAATATCCCGTCGAATAAGTGTGTACTCGTATATGGCATCATATATCCAGTAGTTTTTATGAATATATGTATATATATATGTCGCCAAGCTTAATTACACCTTGTCAAGCCTCATTTAATGGCACTCCACGACGCAAACATTTATTATTTCGCCTTTTCGGGCTGCCTGACACGCCGCCGCCTTTTCTTTTCAGCACTATTTGAGTAGTGGAGATGTACTCAAAACGAAAATAAGTAATAGAAAAAAAAAATCCCAAAAAATTGTCGCATCAAACATCTTGAGGTTGACAAATAAATATCGTCGCTCACCGGCGGCACTTTATTCAAATTTCAAACAAGTATCAGCTCAACGCTGGTTGTGTCTGGCTCTACCCCCAGTTTCTTTACTCTTCCTACTTTGCTTTTATACTCATTCCTGTATTTATTTTTCAGTTTTATTTCTTGCTATGAAACGCAATTGATATTCATATGTACCCTTGCGTTGTGCGCTTTGTGCTTTTTTTTTTTTTTTTGGTTATTATATATTCCACATTTATTTGCTTGTTTGTGCAATCTAATATCCTTTTGGGTTTATTGAGTTGACATTTTTTTTTCGTTTATGCCATTTATTTTGTTGTTGGTTTTCTTAAGTAGTAAAGGCACATACACATATTTAATACTTTGAAGTTGTTGTTGTTGTTTTTTTTTTTTGCATTTAACAAAGAAATTTTTTTGCTTTGTTGTTTGCAGCACGGCATCGTACCCTTTAATTTTAATATTAAGCATGTGGTTTAGGGATGTGATATATCCGGTTTCAATACCTAAAACCTATGATACTCATGCAGATGAAATAAATACTGGAACCTGATTCTATTAATAGTCAATTTAAATGGAAAAAATAAATAATAGACGCCTAAATTAAAATTATTTGAATTTTGAAAAAAAAAATATTTTTAATTCTGTTAAACCAGCCACCACATTTTTCCAAACTATTTTATTTTTCATTTTTCAAATTCTGTATAAATAAAAAAATTTAATTCAATTTAAACAGAACTATTTACATTTTTTCCACATATAAATTGGAAAAACTGAAATTTTTGGTCTAAAATTATAATAATGATATTTACATGTGCCAAACAAATGCTCAAATTAGCTTAGTAAAACTTCTTTTGTATAAAACCATATTATACTCTCTGTGAGACAAAAAATTTCCATTTTACTTATTTAATTTTTTGTTTTAAATTTTTTTAGCATTTAAATTTTTTTCATAATTAATGTTTAATTTTTTTGTTTTTAAAATTTTTTTAGCTTTCTATTATGCCATATTACTTCATTCTTTTTTATTTTCTTTTGATTTTATTTTATTTTAAATAATTTTATCTTTTTGCAAATTATTAATTTATTTTTACTTTTATTCTATTTTATTTATTTTTCCTTATTTTATTTAATTTAACTAAAATTTATTTAATTTGCTTAATACACTTTATTACATTTTATTTTAGTTTTATTTTTTATTTTATTTTTTATTTTATTTATTATATTTTATTTTCTTATATTTTATTTCATTTTAATTTTATTTTTCCCTTAATTTTATTTTATTTCATTTATTTTATTTTACTTTACTTTATTTTATATTACATTTTGTATAATTTTATATATATATTTTTATTTTATTTTATTTTTTTTTTCATTGTTATTCATTTTATTTTTTTCCAATTTATTTTTTAAATCTTTTTTATTTTACATCTTTTTCTTATTTTAATTTTAATTTTATTCATTTTATTTATTTTTTATTTTATTTTATTTTGTTTCTATTTTTATTTTATTTTATTTTATTTTATTCTATTTTATTTCATTCCGTTTTATTTCAATTATTTTTTCATCTTTATTTTACTTTATTAATTTATTTTCTTAATTTTTTTAATTTTATTTTATTTTTCTTTTTAATTTTTTTGTTTTTAAAATTTTTTTTAGCTCTCTATTATACTATATTACTTCATTTCATTTTATTTTCTTTAGATTTTATTTTCTTTTGATTTTATTTTATTTTAAATAATTTTATCTTTTTGCAAATTATTAATTTATTTTTACTTTTATTCTATTTTATTTATTTTTCCTTATTTTATTTAATTTAACTCAAATATATTTATTTTATTTTACTTCACTTGATTTTATTTTATTTTAGTTTTTTTTTTATTTTTTTTTTTATTTCATTTATTATATTTTATTTTGATATATTTTATTTTCATTAATTTAATTTTTTCCTTTATTTTCTTTTATTTTTTTCTTTTATTTTATTTTACATTTTGTATAATATTGTATAATTTTTTATTTCTTATTTTTATTTTTTTAATTTCATTTATTATATTTTATTTTGATATATTTTATTTAATTTAAATTTAATTTTATTTTATTTTCCTTTATTTTATTTTATATTTTGTATAATTTTGTATAATTTTTTTTATTATTTTATTTTTTGTTTCATTTATTATATTTTATTTTGATATATTTTATTTTATTTTAATTTAATTTTTTCCTTTCTTTTATTTTATATTCTTTTATTTTATTTTACATTTTGTATTTTTTTGTATATTTTTTTATTATTTTATTTTTATTTTCATTTTTATTCATTTTTTATTTTTTATTTTTTATTTTTTTTAAATCTTTTTTATTTTTTAAATTTTTCTTATTTTAATTTCATTTTTATTCATTTTATTTATTTTTTATTTTATTTTATTCTATTTTATTTCATTTTGTTTTATTTTAATTTTTATTAATATTTTTTTATTTCATCTTTATTTTATTTTATTAATTTATTTTCTTATTTTTTTTTTTAATTTTACTTTAGTTTATCTTTTTAATACTATTAATATTTTTTTATATCACATTTCTTTAATTTTTTGTTTTAGTATATATTTTTATTTTATTTTTTATTTTTTTTATTTTACTTTTTTTTTAATTTTAAATCCACTCATATCACCACACAAATTTAATGTCCGACTTATTAAGTGAAAGTGAACGGAAAATGAAGATTCAAAACAGAGAAAAACAAAATTTTACATATATATCGAGGTACACTCACAGCAAACAGACAAACTAAGAACGTAAGCAAGAACACCCAAAATTATTTTAGTAGCTGCGGATAAAACGAAAATGCAGAGACTTAAAATATCAACTTAAAATTTTTTTTGCCCACTTGTATCCTTCTTCCGAAGATGAAAGTTTTTCCTCTCAATTCTAGAAACATATGCTGAAATAAAGTGTATAACACAGTTGAAAGACAAAGTGAGGAAAGAGCCTTCCAACTTATGGCAAGGTATGAAAGAGAAAACCAAAAACTTTCTACAAAAGCCTTTGAAAACAAAAATAGTAGTCACTAAGATTACTATACGATGTATAATATGTAAGCTGACTGGTATTACGGAGGCATATAATGCTGCTCTTGAATGCAGTTTTTACGAGCACTTCCTCAACCAACCATTCTCTTTTGGTCATATCAATGTAATAAATTCTCTTGGCAAAGCAGCGAAAACAAAAAATTTGCAAAGAAAATATGCAACCGTAGCAAAGAACAATGAAACAACGGAACTAATTAAAACATTAATCTAGCTTAAAGTTCCATTAAATGCAGCGAGCGAGAGTAAAACGTTGGTAGGGCTGCATTGGAAAGTATAACACGGAAATTTGCAAGAAAGTGAGAGATAATATTTTCGAAAGTAGCTTGCGATTTTAAAAATATATATAAAATGGAATAAAAGGTGGAATATTTATTGTCTCATTTTAGGTTATAAAGGGTAATCCAAGTGAAGGTACTTATTTCAATAGCCTTTTTTTAACAGATGACGCGTGAGTCGGTTCAAGCTATCATGACATTTTTGTTCAGTATTGTCTTGTTGTATTATATAGTGCCTGAACAACGTTTACAAATCATTCAAATTTATTACGATAATTCAAGTTCTGTAAAAAATGTGTTTCGCGCGCTTCGCTCAACTTATGGTCAACATAATCTACCTACTGAGCGTACTATTCGCAACACTATCACCCATCTTGAAACCCAGCATTCATTATTGGATAATATTCGACCGAATAGACCGCGTTCAGCACGCAGTGCAGAAAATACAGCGGCCGTAGCTGAGAGTGTACACGAAGACCGTGGAGAGTCGATTCGGCGTCGTTCGCAGCCACTCGGACTGACATATGGAACGACTTGGCGCATTTTACCTCGAGATCTTACATTGAAAGCATACAAAATACAGTTTGTGCAAGAACTGAAGCAGCTCGAACTTCCAGGGCCGGTGGAATCATCGGCCCATATTTCTTCAAAAATGATGCCAATGAGAAGGTAGCAAAAATTCCACTTTTTTTGGAAACTGCCGGAAAATATCTGTTCGAACTCAAGATTGGCGCTGATTAAGCTCAACAAATGTCAAAAGGCTTTCGAATCATGCAAAGAGCAAATCGTGAAGTTCTAGAGTAACAAAAGAAAAACCCATTTGTGACAAGATTTTTATAAAAAAAATCGAAAAAAAACAATTAATACATAGACGAGTAAGCAAATTAAATCAATCCGAAATTAGAAAAGCGACGTCACGAAAACAAAAATGTGACAAAAAAGCCAATGAGCCAATGCCAAGAGCTCATCATACAAACGACTCAAGGAAGTACACGTAATTGCAAGCCTCTAAGAAACCCCGCTAAATGTTGACAATGAAATTGAATAAAATTGAAATTGAAGAATTGACGACGACGACGAGATAGCGATCAATTAAGCAAGCGCAAATGCAACAGTTGAAAAAGCCAGCAGAAGAAGCAAATTACAATTATGCAAATTTTTCCAAAGAATCAGATCACAATCATCACAAAAGAGGAGGAAAACGAAGAAGAAGAAGAAGAAGAAGAAGAAGAAGAAGAAGAAGAAAAAGAAGTAAGAAGCAGCAGCAAGAAAGCGCTGAAATCAAATGCGGAGTACACAACCGAGCGCGAAGGAGATTGGCTGCAGTAAAATGATGCAGCAGCAGCAGCAGCGGTCACACAGTGGAAATACTTCAATCAAAGTCGAAAAATCACGACAGATGAAGAAGAAGGAACTGCTACAAGCCAACACGTTGCACGTTCGCTTTTAGTTATCAGATAGGCGAGCGAAATGCCTTGGCGATAAAGACAGTACAAAAAAATTACAAAAAAAAAAAAAAATGTCTTGGCATACAAAAACAAATGCATTGTGCACTGCGCGATGTGAAAAGGCACAATTGTAATTCCGTGAAATGAGTGAAGATAAAAAATTACAAGAAAAACCATTTGCAGCACTCACATTGTTGCAACACATACAAACACCCGGGAGTGTCCAAAATGTCAAAAAGCTCAGACAGTCTGTTATACAGCGCGGTATACACTCCCCAAAGGACTCCACTCGCATGCAATGCACCGCTCCTTAAGCCAAAACAATGCAACAGCAGGAGGCAGTTGCAGCAAAGGATTGTGTAAAAGAAGCGCCAAGCGTCGTGCTGCTCATGCTCTTTCACATGCGCCTCACACCCCTGTTGCTGCCTGCTGCACGGACACAAAGCAGCAATGATTTTTAG
This sequence comes from Neoceratitis asiatica, assembly GCA_030068015.2. Taxonomy (NCBI): domain Eukaryota; kingdom Metazoa; phylum Arthropoda; class Insecta; order Diptera; family Tephritidae; genus Neoceratitis; species Neoceratitis asiatica. The sequence goes on along the minus strand of CM061527.1, from coordinate 81,403,174 downwards.
ACATAAAATTCAGTAGCGTAGAAAAGAAAGAAGCGCATAAATGTGGCTTGCATGGTTGGCTGTGTTTCCCTAGAAGCCAAATCGAAGAACCAATTCAATGCTTAATCTCTGATTTGCATCTGCTTTGAGTGTCTTTTTCTTCCGTTTTTTTTTTTTTTTTGACCATTGAGTTCCATCACATTATGTGCTTTGCTGTTGTTCGATAACATTCAATGCGCGTCGATTTGCTTGAATTCCATTGAACTCATGCTGGTTGGATGGCCGGTTGGATGTCTGCTAGGCTGGCTGGTGTTAGAGTTCTTTCAATTCAATTGAATTTCAATGTTGAAAGTGAGCTTCTGCTGCCATCCAAGTTGTCTGATGACCTTTGCAAATCACGTGCAACAGCTCTTGTTGTTGCAACAACAACAAAAACAATTATTCAATAATCAACTATGCACTTCCCGATATCCTTACGTTAGTATGCGTGTTCTTACTTCGATTTGCCAAGTCGCGTTTGGTTCAAGATCAACATGATCATCATTATGATCAGCGTGACAGCATCACAGCATTGTGAATTCTCAGCAGGTCTGCAATAAAAAGTGATTTGGGAGTTTTGAAGAATTGAATAAAAACAAAATAAAATTGAAAAGTGAAAGAGAAGAATTGAAAAGTGAAGGGGTGAGAGAGTGAAGTACTTGAAATGCAAGTGGTAATGCCGCATGAGCTAACTTTATATGTAAAGCGTGGGCAAGACATGATTTATCGTAAGTGAATTTAAATATAGCTTGGATTACTGGGAAATATATGTATATATTTTAGATGTGGCTGCAAAATTTATGATAAAAATCTGATATATCAAATATAAATAATAAGAAGAAAAAAAGGCTGATCCATTTCGAGCTTTCCTACTTTTTTAAAAGAAAAAACACAGAAAATTCAAATTTACTTGAGAAAGGTTTATTATCAGTCGGAAGAGCGTTCTTTGGCATTTATTTTTGAAGATTATCTCTTTCAAATGTTGGTCACGGCTAAATGATCCATCCATGGTTGGGTCCAATTTTCAATGAATCGTTCGAGCATTTCGATTGGTAACTAGCGAATGACATACGTTTCAGGTATCAAATAATCGGCTATCATGGCGCCATAGCGGCCGCCATTAACGGTTACGTTCTCACCGGCATAATTTTTGAAGAAATATGGACCGATGATTCCACCGACCCACAAACCACACCAAACCGGTGCTTTTTCTGGATGAAATGGTAGCTCTTGAAACTCTTCAGATTGCACTTCGTCCCAAGTGCGGCAAATTCGCTTTTTTGGATACCCATTGAGCCAGAAAAGGGCCTCAACGCTGGAAAAAATTTGGCTCGAAAACGTCGGATCTTCTTGGAACTTTTCTAGAGCCCACAGAGAGCGAAGCGATCTCGCATGGGTAGGTCGAGCGGCTTCAGTTCTTGCATAAGCTGTATTTTGTACGCTTTCAATTTAGAATTTCGTTGCGTAGTGGATCGTTCAGTACTTTAAATTTTTGTAAGACTCTGTTTTAATCTTCTTAAGCGCCTCTTTTCAATTATTTTATTAATCTATTTCTTCATACCCACACTCTTAGTCTCTCCACTAAAAATTGCGCAAATTAATTTAGGTGTTACCACTTCACGCTAGTGACAGCCCACTCAAGTTATTCGTAAAACAAGTTGAAATGTGTTTTGCGCCTACGTAATTTGCTATTTCTTAGTTACAGTTACAAATTGTTAACGGTATATCAGCACGTGTTCAAAGCCCACATATGCAGAGGCAAACAGAATCAATTACATGTGTTTGGTCATTTTTAGGCCTTTCAAGAAAAAGAAGAAAATTTTCAGGAATTTAATTAATTCGATACAGAAAAAAATATTTTTGAACAAATCGATCTGGAAGAGAATTTTAAATTTCTTCAATGAAATATATTTTAATTTTTATTTAAAGAGAAATGAATGCAGACAGGCGTACACTGAAGAATTTTTCCCCCTTCATAATGCTGTTTTTTCACATTTTTGTGAAAAGTGATGGCAGCAGGATGAGTTCAGTTGAAATTAAATCTCTAAAAAATGTTACATTCTTCTTCTTCTTATTTGTCGTAGGCATCGCTTACGTCACAATAGCGCTCCACTTGTTCCTTCTCTTCGCTATTTGGCGCCAGTGGGAAATACCAAGTGAAACCAGGTCGCTCTCCAACAGATTATCCCAATGGAGTGTAGCTGTGCCTGTTCTTCTGCTTCCATCAGTGGGTACTCGAGTTTTTTCAAAGCTGTAGCGTTTTCTTCCATTCGGATGACATGACTTAGCAAGCTTAGCTTCGCTTCGCTATTTTGCCTAATCTGAAGAAAGCGGAACCTACGATGCGGTAATTATGGCCATTGATATGCCGATGATAGTGGGCATAAGCCAAAAATTGTACACTCTTTTAGAAGGTTGTACCTATCAACATAGCTCTTTGGCTCATATTTTCTCCAGAATCAAATTGAAGAAATCACACGATAAAGAGTCACCCTGTCTAAAATATCGTTTGATATCGAACGGTTCAGAGAGGTCCATCCCAATTCTGACTGCGCTTTTGGTATTATCCGGGGTCAGTTTACATAGCCGTATGAGTTTTGTAGGGATATCAAATGCAGACATAGCGGCGTAGAGGCAATTCTTTATCAAACTGTCGAAGGCAGCTTTAAAATCGATTTAAAATGTGGTGTGTAGCGATTCTTTTCTCTCGGGTCTTCTCCAAGATTAGGCGCATGGTGAATATCTGATCAATGGTGAATTTATCAGGCCTAAAACCACACTTTATAAGGTCCAATCAGTTTGTTGACGATGGGCTAAAATATCTCACGCAATACCTTTCCGGTTCCCCATCTCCGGGTGTTTCACTTTCACTGCCATTCAGCAAGCTGGAGAAGCGTTCCCCCTATCTTGAATCAAAAAAATTACTTGGTTTACTTCAGTAAGAAGCTCGTACATACCTACCAGGGCATACATACCTCGCTTTCTTGGAGATAGAGGAAACTTTCAATGACTTACTACCAAAAAAAAAAGAACTCAAAAATTTGGTCCATCAGTACGAAATAGTGCCTCTTCAGGACTGGAAACTGAACTAACTGAAAAGGGCATACAACTCAGTGATAAAGAAAGGGTCTCCACCGATATTTATGTGAAAAACAAGGATTCGACAAAAAATCCAGTTTGAGCCCGATGATTTGCCCCTGATGAAGCTGGCAACTGTCAGGATACTCAGGAATTATAGATCCCTATGCTTTTCTACTAAGCAGTACCAACCGCTCCGTTTCTGTTTTGCTTACCTAGCTGTACAAATGAACTTCTTATTCAGGACCGCCAGACTATAGCAGTGTGCTTCAGATTGAAAACTTCGCTTTCATGGAAGCTACAAAACACATCGGAATCGATTATTCTCGGAAAGAGGCATCTTCATCGTCAACGATAGTCAGTCGGCAACAAAAGCCCCAAGATTGTGAGAAATTTTAGAATCATGTTTTACTGAACGCTTGGATGTTGAAGCGAGGTCGTAATTCGGGGTAAATCCGGCTAAAATGAGACCAAAGAAGATTGCATGGCTTATACTCAGTCAAAGAGGAGGAATTCAAAAGTACCTGCCTTATAGGATAGCAGACAGAAAAGCTAGGAGACCCTATCAGCAGATGCTGTAGAACAGCAGAAGACAAATTTTTGTACAAATTTACAACAAAAAAAAAATACAAATAAAGGATTTTTCTTAAAAAATATAATTTTTTTATACAAATACTCGTTTAGTGTTGTAAATTTCAATGAAAAAAATAAAATATATTGAAATATATAGAAATAAAATATCCAAAAACATCTCTCACTTAAAGCAAACACTCACAAATGAGTCACATAGCCTCTGCTCCTTTGCCTGCACCTACTCGTATAATTGCCCATATCTGAATATTTTAATTTATCTCTTAATATGTTAAAAGCCACAAATTAATGTCGTCCAGCAACTATAAATTTTTTCACAAACAATGTTCAGCTATAAAAATATACAGTTCTAAATTTACGCTTGACACTTTGACAAGTGGAGGCAAAACACGTTAACAAACCAAAAAAAAAAAGAGCATTCAATTTTGAATTAATTTAAATTAAGTAATTCAATGGTGACCACGAGACAAGACTGACTCTGTATACTAAATTCAAGGACATTGCCGGGTTTGATGTAAAATATTACCTACCTGGCTTTGAGCAGTTCGACGAGCAGACGTTGACGCCAATGGCATGAGTGACACTGAATTTTAATATGAATTGAAGGAATTCAAAATGGGGAGGAGTAAATAAAGAAAAATAGTCAAGTGACAGGAGTTCTTATCCACCTATGTTGGTTTATGAATAATTTAAAGAAACACTAAAGAGGTGAACAATAAAAAAAGAGATAAAGCATTATTGTTGGATAATATTCGACTGAGTAGACCACGTCCAGCACGCAGTGAAGAAAATATAGCGTCCGTGGCTGAGAGTGTACATGAAGACCGTCGATTCAGCTCCGTTCGCAGCGACTCGGACTGACGTATGGAACAACTTGGCGCATTTTGCCTTGAGATCTTACATAGAAAGCGTAGAAACATACAGCTTGTGCAAGAACTGAAGCCGCTCGACCTTACCAAGCATCATCGCTTCGCTCTCTGTGAGCTCTTGAAAAGTTCCAAGAAGATCCAACGTTTTCGAGCGAAATTTTGTTCACCGATGAGGCCCATTTCTGGCCCAATGCGTATGTAAACAAGCAAAGTTGCTGCATTTGGGACGAAGAGAAAACTTAGGGGATTAAAGAGCTGCCATTTCATCCAGAAAACAACGGTTGGGTATGGTTTGTGGGCTGGTGGAATCATCGGTCCATAATGATGCGGGTGGGAACGTAACCGTCAATGGCGACCGCTATCACGCCATGATAACCGAATAGTTGATACCTGCAATTGAAGCTCGTGAACTCCGCGACATTTGGTTTCAACAAGATGGCGCCACTTCCCACACATCGCATCAATCAATGGATTTATTGAGAGAACACTTCAGTGAGTAGACAATTTCACGCTTTGGGCCGGTCGATTGGCCACCAAGATCGTGTGATATCCGACACCGTTAGACTTTTTCCTGTGGTGATATGTAAAGTCTAAAGTCTATGCGCACAATCCCGCTTCGATTCGGGCCTTGGAGCAAAATATCACGTCAAAATGCTCGAACGAGTCATCGAAAATTGAACTCAAGGGATGGACCATTTGAAATGTAGCCGCGGACAATATTTGAAAGAGATAATCTTCAAAAAATAAATGAAAAAGAATTTTCTTTCGAAAATTCCCCATTAGGTTTTAATTTTTTGTGTTTTTTCTTTAAGAAAGTAACACACCTCGAAATGGATCACGCTTTAGATGTATTTTATTTAATTTAATAAATTTATTTAAATAATTTTTCAAGAAGTTTTCAATTTATGACAAAACGCCGGCTAGCACATTATTGATATTAAACTGAAATTTGCTGCAGCATAAAGAGCAGCAATAAATTAAATTATCAAAAAAAAGCAACAACAAAAAATTCAACAAAATTCACATGAAGCTACACGAACTCACGCCTTTTTTAAACGACATGTTTGCTTGGCGCGTTTCTGGCGCATTATTTGTTTTGCTGTCTGCGGTTATATGTGTATGTATATGTGCATGCATTTGTTGTTGTTGTTGTCAAGTTGTGAATTAAATGCAAGTCAAGTTAATGTTTTGCCGTTGTTTTTTCTTTCTACTTCTTGTCAGCCCAACTCTGCGCGCTTCCGTGTACGGTACGTTGTCAGGTTTGTTGCTTAAGTCTTTAGTTTTGCCATTGTCGTACGCGTTGAGAATTGCATTTTCGCTAAATATGCCATTATGAGTGCATTTTGTATACTTTTGCTATTTAAAAAAAAAATTTTTTTTGCTTCTTTCATTTCATCCTTTTTTGCTTTATTTGCTTATTTCGATTTCATGCTGCTGCTACACACCTCCAGCATTGTGTTTTGTTATGTTTAAGCGACGCTGTTGCATATTGTAAATTTTTGGTGTTTACGTGTGTATGTATGTACGTGTGTAGACATTTCCCTTTTTATGTGGATGACGTTTGTTTGTTTTTCTTTTTCTTGGCTGATTGTTATTTGGTGGCGCGACGTTGTTGTCGTGTTGACTGCTGATTTTGATTCTGATTCCTCGCCTTGTTGGCATTTTTTTTAATTTTTTTTTTAATTTTTGCTGTTTAGTCTTCTTTTGGCGCGGCGCGTGATCGTGATAAGCAATGATCGTCATCATCATTTCATAGCAGTCACACAGTTTTGTTGCATTTTTTGTTGTTGCCAATTCTAGCCTTGCTTTGGTGCTTTCATATGCAATGTTGTCGCTTTTAGTGTTGCTGTTTTACAAAATATTTTTTTATTTCTATTTTTTGCATTTAATATTATTTTTCGTTAAAAATTCTTGGCGTCGCGTCTAGGCCATTGTTTGTTTGGCGTGGTCAACTGCAGGCGAGTGAATTTAGCTTTTGAACACGTCGCGCATTTAAATGATGTTTATTGCCTTCTCAAGTGGTTATTGGTATTGCAGCTTTGCTTTTCACAAGCTGTAAATATGTTTGTTTAACTACAAATTTCACAAAAGTCTCATTTCGTTATCAAAAGGTTCTCGATTTTATACTCTTAAGAAGATCAGCTAGTATGTTAATCATAATATTGAGATGTAAATGGATTTTTCAAATCGTATTTTTAACAGGTGGCGCTAGGAGTGTTCAAGAAATGAGCATATTATTTTAAATTAAATAAAATAAAAAAATTAAAAATTTGTTCCAAAAGTAGTGCGTACCGCTGTTCGGAAGGTCAGGTTTCGAGTACAGATTCGACCATTGTTCGATTTATAGAAATTTGGTTTTTTCTAATTGCGCTCGTCTCTCGGCAGGTGCAATGCCTCCGATTGTATTGACTATTTATAAAAACCCATCGGCCGTTCAAAGGCGGCTCAGAATTAATTCTAGATCTCCCCATGTGTTTTTAAAAACATAAAAACACAAAATTGGAGAAGGAGCTCGGTGGAAAAACGCTTCAGCAGTTACAAAAGCGCCTCATAAGAGAATTCCAAAATAGTTCCGTTGGTGGCTCATAACCGTTAGCTCATAAATGATCACCGACGAATATTAATCAGAGATTTTGGCTAGACTTGATAATGATTTGATGCAGAAATAAATTCATTTGGTGAAACAAAAAAATTGCTTTCATCACGATAAAGAACGGCTACACAGGTGTTTTGAGTTGCGAACTGTATTAGTCCATTTCTATGCAAGGGTTTTCCAATAGGAATGATCAGTCTTCTTTTTTCACCGATGAGGCTCACTTACATCTAAGTGGTGCGATAAATAAACAAAACAAGTCCACAAATTAGTCATGAAGAACCATTAAATTAACCTAAATTGACATTTTGATGTGGTTTTTGGTCTGGTGGAATCATCAGTCCGTACTTTTTTCGAAATCAAGCTGGTGGTAGCACCGTTATTGTCAATGGAGAGCGGTATAGATCGTTGATAACCAACTTTGTAGGGCCACAATTGGAAGAAGTTGTTCTTAGCAACAACTGGTTTCAACAAGACGGGGGGCTACGTGTCACGCAGCATGGAAAACTCTATATTCCCTCTCTCTAAATCTGAAAAAATTGGATCGAGTAAAGAGGAAACTCCTATTTTGTGGTCTTTGGGAACTTATTAATTGAAAGATTTGCCAAAAGGAAGCTTTCTTTTCTCCAAAAAGTTACCCATTTATCAAACTACCCTCGTATCTCGAGTTTCTTGTGAGGCTCGCTCAGTAGAATTCATTTTCAGATTTCGGTATTGTCTGCACGGGTATAATTTTAGTTTTTGTTGCTTTAATTATTATAACACAGCTGTTGTAGGCGTAGTCTTCCCAAGCTTGGGCAATATCACTGACTTATAGTAAAATTAAGGTGTTTCCCATTAAAAAGGATACTAAATTGGGAAACCAAAGTTGATTTTGTTGAATTCAGAGTATGTCCCATGGAAAACGAGACTGATATAAATTATTAATTAAATTGGCAATACGCAAATAAAGAAGAATCATCTCTAATTACGCACTTAAACCAAAGTAGCATCTGTTTGCAAGAGATTATTGATGCCTTCAATAATTTATCCTTTCCATTTTTCCTAGAAGTTCTGAATTGCCACAGTTTAAGCAACACAGCACAGGAACCCTTGGCATTCCCAAAAAGATTTTCTAACCTCTCTGTAAACTGTTTTCAGCTACTACTCTCTGCGCAAGGCTAAGAGATAATTTGCTTAGTCATTCATCAATAACTTTTCATCGTAAGTTGAATCAATTTCTTTCCCATAATTTTTTTTTAAGTTTTTCTTTCACGAAATGCGATGAGCGACAAATCTTAAGTGCCTCCGGCGGCAAATAAGATCAACTAAACGCATAAAGCAGTAAGCCAATCAAAACAATCAACATTGGCCATTTATGTCGTTGTGTCGTCACCGCCAAGGCCACGCGCCGACAAATGCCACACAGCGCACTTAACATACATAGCAGGATGCGCGGCAACAAATCACATGCCACAGAAGCAGCAACAGCCATAAATCGTAAAAAAAAATGTTTACAGAAAATCTTGTTTTGCTCTCTGCTGGCTGTCAAATAGTAAAGAACTAAAGCAAACATTTCATTTTATGTTTTTTTTTTTATATTCTGTATGATGCTGTTGCTCATCTTTTACTGCTTGTCAATTCATTTAAAAAGCTGTCGTTAATCTGACTGACTAACTGGCTGACCAATTCCTCTCCACTCCTGTGTGTTTATTGATTTTGCTGTTGCGCCGACACTGAGACAACCACGCAAGTGGGATTAGTGTCAGCAGCGACAGCAAATGTTGGCAGCACAACTGTTGGCAGCCGAAGCAAATGAAACTGCAATAATTCAAAGCGAGCGAAGATGAAGCGCAAATAATGTTGCCTGTTGCATGGAAATGAGATGAAGCGGTATTGTGTTTAATGACTGAAAATAAAATAAAATAAAAATAGAAAGCCAATAGCGAAAATGGAGTAGATTAAAAATGCATTGGAGGAAAAATTAAATTAAATATTATAAAGGGTGATCAATTTCGCGGTTTTATTAAAGAAAAAAACACAGAAAATTCAAAATTTATTATCATTCGAAAGAATATTCTTTTGCATTTATTTTTTGAATATTATCTCTTTCGGAGATCACGAGCTTTAATTTCACGAATCAAATAGTCGGTTATCATGGCGCGAAAACGGTCACCATTGGCGAATACGTTCTCACCGACATCATTTTTGAAGAAATATGGACCGATGAGCCCACCGGAACACAAACCGCATCATACCGTTGTTTTTTCAGGATGAAATGGTAGCTCTTGAATCTCTTCAGGTTGATCTTCGTCTCAAATGCGGAAATTTTGCTTGTTTACATACCCATTGAACCAGAAATGGACCTCATCGCTCAACAAAATTTGGCTCGGATCTTCCTGAAACTTTTCAAGAGCCCATAGAGCGAAGCGATGTCACTTGGGAAGGTCGAACGGCTTTAGTTCTTGCATCAGCTGAATTAAAATCTTGACGTAAAATGCGCCAAGCCGTTCAATACATCAGTCCGAGTTGCTGCGAATGGCGCCGAATCGACCATGGTCCACGGTCTTCGTGTACACTCTCAGCTACGTCCGCTATATTTTCTTCACAGCGTTCTGGACCTGGGCGTGGTCTATTCGGTCGAATATTATCCAATAATGAATGTTGAGTTTCAAAATGGGTGATGGTGTTGCGAATAGTACGCTCAGTAGGCCGCTTTTATTGATTGCAAGTTGAGCGAAGCGCGTGAAACACATTCTTTACAGAGCGTGAGTTTTCGTAATAAATTTGAATGATTGATGATTGATGAAACGATATTAAGACGTAAGTGTTCCCAAGATAAAATACACAAAAATACTGAACAAAAAGAGTAGGAGAACTTGACACGGCTCACGCATGTTCTGTCAAAAGAAGGCTATTGAAAATAGTACCTCTACTTGGATCACCCTTTACAATGAAGCTCAGTATAAAAATTCATCAACTGTCCTAAGGACCTTAGAATGAAGTACAGGTCCGTCCATTTCTTGAAGAATACGGAGGCAAAGAGTTATTTTTTCTTCAAACTTTTCTACCATTGCAGGCAAAAATCTTCATATTGCTTGCACCAAAACCCCACATGCTGCCAGTGGAACTACCACTCACTACAATAACCTAGTTCCTGTACTTATACTTATATATCATAATATATATTAAAATCAAGAGAATTACCAAAAAAAATTGTCCATAATTTCGCTGTATTGTCTCTCTGTAAAAATTGAGCAAAATTCGCTTGCCACTTTCGCACGCTGCGCTAGCTGTGTTTGGCATTGCATCAGTGCGCCATGTTACATCAGCGACAACAGCAGCAGCGACGTGCCGCCACAATGTGCTGCACATTGTGTCTTTTGACTTGATTTTTTATGATTTCTCTATACAACTGTTTCAATTGTTGTTGTTGCTGTTATTTGCAGTGTCTGCTTGCAAGCTAAGTGTGCAACAATTTTTATTACATTCTACTGTTTGCCACAACACGTCGTTATGGTATTTCGACGTTGCTTTCCACTGCTTTCTGTGTAATTTCTATCTCACTATTGTAAGCTCTATGATAGTCATAGTTATGCTATCGCTTTTGTTATTCCATTTTGTTGTTGTACTTTTTAATATTTACATCATTTTTTTCCATGTTGACGATATTTTACTGGCGTGTTTTGCATTCGCACGTGTTGGCATTAAGCCTGAGTGAACGATGCTCTGAAAAAGTCATGTTGCAACAACGCTAACAATGGAAGTTTTGGGAACTAGTGTAGGAATTATGTGTAGGTGCATACATAGCTAAAAGTTTGTGCACTTTTTATAGCTTGGAAAATAGCAAAAAGACTGCTGCTTAATGTCGTAATCAAAATCAAGTAATCGAAAATAGATACCAGTGGTATTCATCTAATTGCTTTCAAGAATTTTTGATGAGAATACTGCTCTCAGGTTAGGTTTCAATGGTGGCTGAGTATTGCTTACTTAGCCTAATATATCACTGGGGATTTTAATAGCCCTCACCCCCTAGCCTAGGCAAATCAATAGAGTAATCGACATAGCTTTACTGCTGTACTTCGTTCAAGTATCCAAAGATTCCGGCTTTTCTGGGAGGGGGAGTCGCAGAGGAACTGCTGCAAGGTTTCCTTTTCTTCTTTCTCTCCTCAACTTCTTTAGAAGTCGTTTAATAATTCGCTTAGCCTCTTTGGTTGTCTTTGGAAAAAAGCTTTAGTGATCTTCTTTTATGCCATGTTGGCGACACCATCATGGTCAGATTGCAGCCAGTAAGACTTTTTCATCTTAAGATAGTATCTTATATAAATAACTCTCGCGATACGTTTTACGCACAGAACCATTATTTTCGAAATAAAATTGCACTATTTGCAAGCGTTGGTCAGGCGTGAGTCTATTCATGATGAATTGCCAAACCAAACTGAGAATAAATCACTTGACAGCTGTTAAATCGGTCGCCATCTTGAAAAGTATTGCCAACTTAAAGTTCTATACCTCTATAAAAACACCCTTTAGATATCCCGTGCGACATGAGAAACATTCATAATCCAACAATTCTTGATCTGAATACTAATATTTTTAATTTTTTCGGAAAAATATTAAATTCATAAGTAAAGATTCTTATTAAAAATGGCAGTCGAAAGTTAATAGTATAGAAATCTCGTTATAGGAAAAAACCAACCGAAGAAGAACTATTTGCGCTCCTCTAAGGGATCTTCAAAATGTAATTCGAGAACATGATGTGTAAGCGGTGAGGTCATACAATCTAAGAGGGAGATGGGGTTGTTTACCCTTAATTAAGAAAAACTACATTAAATTTTAGTTAGTTGTTTTGCGATTGTCCTGTGCGACATGACGGAAATTTAGACATACTTCTCGGCTATTTAGTTAAATGTACGAGTGGGAGAATTAAAAGAGAGATTCGATGGATAATATGCATATTCATCTCGATTTGTTGCTATTTCCGTAACTCATTAAAGTTTAAGAGCTCATTACAGGCGGGACCACAGACGCAACGAATAGTCAGCCTATTGAAGCTGAAAAATCATGCGAGCACTTGGTAATGAAGTAAAATTGAATGAGTCAGAAGGCAACAACGAAATCGAACTAATTCAACGCCCACAACAACAAAAGCAATAATTCAAAACTCAGGCAACTAGCTGAAAGTCAGCGACGCGAGGCGTAAGAAATGACAGTTCTATCAGAAACGAAACGACTGACTGTTATATAAATACTTGCGGAAAATCAATGAACGGCGCGCAGCAAGTGTAAGAATGTTTGAGTGAATGAATAAAAGATTGAATGGTTTCTTGTTTATGCGTTGCGTTATTGGTACGTAGGCTGTGCGACGCATGCCGGCGTGCTTGCTTTGTTGTATTGAAAAGTGACATCTGCTGACTGGCGTGGCTCTACTCTACACATCCCACAGCTCGCGCACACCACTTCCCCACCGGAACAGGCAGTCATAAACAAATCAGACGAAATGAGTTATCGACCGTTGCTGGTATGAGGCTGAGCTAAATTTGTTTGACATGTACGCAATAGGAGTGCAAAGCGAGACGAGACACTTGTGCAAATGTCATTTGACATGTTAAAATGTCATAAATGGCAAATGTAAGAACAAATTTTGCAGTTTCTTGGCGATGGTGGTTCTGTCGAGTGTCGACGATTGGGTGTCACCGCATTGTCGTGGGGGTGTCATGGAGAGACAGAAGTAGTTGCGCTGGCGACAATGAAAACGAGCAGCTACAGATTTATGTGTGATTTTGTAAATTATTCACTCAACACTTGAAGTGCTTGGTTTGCAAAAACACACTTTAAATGGCGTTCATGAGAATTTTGAGATGAAAGCGACGCGGTGTGTGCCAATTGTAGCAAGTTGAAACAATATCAGGCGATATGAACACTATATGTGTGCGAGGGGAGTTCCAAAAGTAGGACTCGTTGCCTTTGAACTGTTTTTTTCGAGCTTAGAAACAGGAAAAAATTACTCTGCGTTGATTCTGTATTGTAGGTTGGACATACTCTTGAATCAAGTCTACTTTATTGGTGATTTTTGCTCGAAATATTTTTCTTGATTGGTTATAATAATGTCATAATCTGCATAATTATTGAGCAATATTTCGCTCAGCCCCAAAACTCGACTCACTTAGTTAATCTCTTTTGGGATTATTGCCTATCAGGTTCAAAGAGAGGAATTGATCTTTTTAAACCTGTTCACACAGACGCTTAATTAGCTAATAAAGAGCATTTCAGAAATTCAACAGCTAATTGGTATAAAATTTGCCGTACAAAAACTATAAAAATTGCTGAAAACTGACATTTATGAATGAAAACTCTTCAATAATAATTGAAAAAAACTTTTGTAGGTAAATTTAAATGAAGTCTCAATTTACATAGAAAATTATGAATTTTTTGCCTTAAACGAAGTAAAAAATGACTATTTTGGATAACTGTCTTAGCAGCAACTTTTTGCCATTGAGAAATAAGCTCAAAACTTGGAAAAATATGCTTTTAACGTGTTCCAAAGTAGTACAGCACCGTTCCACGTAGTTTTGGACCTTCTATGAAGAAAATTAGTATGACGAATAAAACCAAGAGCAGCATGCAACATCTATATATCCAACTGTAATATTAAACACTTCATTTGTATATACTCAAACTCATTTAAAACTGTCGCCTCTACAAGTCATCTCTCCCTTCAGAGTCTGTATGACTTACGACCAACGTCAATACGAAGCAATTGCCTACATCGGCGCGTTCTGTTGTCACCACTTCACTTGTTGTGCTCAGTGTGATAAGTGTGAATTATACAAAGATGATGAACACCAATGTCATTGTCACTTTCACTGTCACCAAATACCCCATCGACTTAGATATTCAAAGATCCTGCCCCGCCCTTCTTTGTCTAGAGGAATGGAAAAGTGTTGTGTGGTTTTTAGAATCTGCAAAATCCATTAAGCAAATATAAGCAAGTTAGGAGATCAGAAAGCAGAGCAGAGTCGCTACATGACATATAGTAAGTAGTAGACCACACAAAAGCTACACGCCGTGGCTATAAATCATTACTGATTGAGCTACGGCAGAATCAATGACAGAGAGCCTATGTGGAGGAGTAGCGGGCTGAGCAGCTGCGCTCTTTATAATAGTGTGAGTAAGGAGCCATATTTGCAAATTTTGCAATTTTTTCATTCTTCTTGTGCTTAGTTGTCAGTTCTTCTAGTCGATGAGTCTGCTCAGTGTGACATTTTGGAGATCGGAGATACCAAATTAGAGGAATATTTTCTAGTTACTAGTTACCCAGAGGGAGAGTAGTTCCTTGCCACCTACCTGAATGTTCGGGGGTTGAGTGAGATATCCGGGTCCCTTCCAAAGAGGAAACAGTTTCTTGTCGCCTCTAAATGCCTGAAATTATTTCTAAGGTCCCACCATGAGCTACTAAGAGGGCAAGGGGTTCTGTGCTGCCTCTAAATATTTGAAAATATTAGCAAGGGCGGGGAGAAGGACCTCTCAATGAGTTTTTCAGAGAGAGAGAGTGGTTCCTTGCTGTCTTTACGTACCCAAATACGTTCGTAATGGTGGGAAAAAGGACCTATGCGTGACCTTCTCAGAGCCGTGAGCTACTCAGAGGGGGAGTGCTTCCTTACTTCCTCTATATACCTAAATATGTTCGCAAAGTTGCGGCGAGTGACCTCTCAATGAGCTTCTCAGAAGAGGAGTGGTTCCTTGCTGTCTCTAAATACCCCAATTTGTTCGAAAGGGTGGAAAGAAGGACCTCTCCGTGACATTCTCTGAGCAGGAATGAATTTCTACCTGAATATGTTCGTAAGGATGAGTAGAAGGAGCTCTCAATGAGCTTCTCAGGGGAGTGGTTCCTTGTTTCCTCTAAATGCCTAAATACATTAGAAAAGGCAGGAAGAATGTCCTCTGTATGACCTTCTTAGAAGGGGAATAGTTCCCAGCTTCCTCTAAAAACCGCAATACGTTCGTAGAGGTGGGAAGAAAGAACTCTCAATGAGTTTCTCTGAGGGTGAGTGGTTCCTAACTGTCTTTAAATACCCGAGCTCATAAAGGTGAGAAAAAGGACCTCTCTATGAACTTCTCAGAGCAGGAATGAATTCCTACCTGAAAATATTCGTAAGGACGGGTAGAATGAACTTTCAATTAGCTTCTCAGGGGAGTGGTTCCTTCCTCTAATGCCTAAATACTTTCAAAAAGGCAGGAAGAAGGGCCTTTCATGAGCTTCTCAGAGCCATGAGCTACTCAGAGGGGGACTAGTTCCTTGCTACCTCTAAATACCTAAATTCGTTCGTAAAAATGGAAAGAAGAACTCTGCAAGAGCTTCTTAGAGTGGCAGGTATATTTCCTTCTGCATCGAATTACCTGAATGTGCTCGTAAAGTGAAAAAAAAATTGCAAAAATCTATGAAATTCAAATGCGCATGCTCGCAACGCCTATTTTTCAACTAATAATTCCCTGAGTGCATTTAAGGCGGCGACAAACTTCAGATAAAAGGTGATCCCTTGATGCTGCTGTCGCAAGTTCACGTAGAAAAATTACATAACAAATGATTTGAAGTGAATTTGGCGAGAATATGGCACTTCGAACGAAGAGCTGGCAAAGAATTTTAAGAAAAAAAAACTAAAAAAACAATATTCTCCTACGGCGTACAAGCACAAATCCCCACACGCGCTAACGCAAACAACGAACAATCGAAGTGTTGCCACTTTGGAGGGCGTTTTTGGTAATGATTTTCCATAGAGAATTGAGCAGAGAATGGGCGGCTGGTCCGCTGCTCACGGTCAATGCCACAAAATAGCAACGAACGAACACCAACAAAATCAGCCACGCGCGTCATTTGTTATCTTTTGTGCGCGTTGCCTGCTTTTTGGTGGGCTTTGTGCATTTCATCGTTACCTTTATGTGGCACATCTGAATGAACGTCTACTAAGGTCTGGGTTTTGTACAACAAATCTCACCATTCTTAACATCCAGTCCTGCCTTGTAAGGAGACTTTTTCCGCACCTTTAATAGTCCGCCACCAGCAGCCAGTGTGTATGTGTGCATGCGGATTGCATAATTTGTTTCACCCTTTCAGCGCCTCTCCATCCGGCAGTTGTAATTCCGTTGTTACTCTCCTTAAACATCCGCCGCCTTGCTGCGCCGCATTGCTTGTTGTGTCGATTTATGATCGTTAGCCGACTTTTACTACTCACCGCCGCCGCCGCCGCCGCTTTGCTGTTGTTGGCAATGTTAACACCTCCACTTACAAGCTGGCGTTCGGCGTTAGTTTATTGCATAGTTTGGCTGTATTTGGTGGGATTAGTGTATACGTTTAGTCGGCGCGTGTGCAACGTGTCAATGTGGCAATGAGACGTTTAGAATGTACTTGGCGCGTAGCGGAGTTTTGTGGTTTGCAGAAGTGGTTCGTGAATATTTTGCGTTTGCTCTGTACGGGGGAAGAATTGCTCATAAATCAAAGCTAATTTGTTTGGCACGATTCCGCTATTAGCATGGAATTAGCAGAAATATCGAAAAAAATCAAGAAATTCTTATTTAAAACACAGAATGTTTCGTTATCGCAGCAAATCGACAAGAAAGCCGTCCGATTCTGCAGATAAATACTGCACTGGCCAATATTGTGTTGAGAAGATTCAACACTTTCAGCTTAAGAATTCACTATAGTCGAATAGCAGCATCTGTTCACCCGTGGTGTGGCTGTTATCGACTCGCTATATAAATGTTTCCCGATCAATAACCACTCGAACAGCGAAGTTTAGCGTTGGATTTGTCGCAAGCAACATAAACGACCAATTCTATGACCCCCTACGGGTTCAATAATTTACCCGCGGTAAGGCATGCCTGTCGTAAGAGGCGACTAATAGTTCTCGCGACAGTCGGGTCTTTATACCGGAACGACCCGGATGTTTATTCGGCCAAAGACTGTGACTCCGCAATATTCCCGAAGCCCAACCTTCTATGAGAGAGACACAAAAGCCTCAGCTGAAAACTCACAAATTTTTTGAAGACCACAGAAAATATACCCAGCACTACTATGTGCGTCTGTAACGTCCGGTCTCTTGATTGAGGGGGTCGCGCACGCCAATTGGTTGATATTTTTGTCGAGATTAAGACTTACATCACTGCTGCTCAAAAGGCTCAACGTATGAGCCAAGGACGGATGAGGGTAGGTTTCTGTGACATGTACTAGAGCACTCATATACCGTGCGAATGTCATATTTTTTTTAAAGCTTCTCGACGTCGAATAGCACGAAAACACTTCAAAAATCTTGAGAACATTTACTTTCAATTGCATTTCTACAGGGAAAAAATCGCATAAAAGATCACCTGTCCGAATTTTGATGTAAATTATTACAGTTTTGAAGAAGCAGCTGAAAGAATAATTGACACACAAACAAAATGCTGTTTGTACAATCTACTCATGATCAAATGATAACAAACTGAAATTCGAAGGAAATGAGATTTTTGTGGTTTTAGCGTCGACAACAACGTTCTCGCCCAGCTAAATATAATCTCGGACATACAAGAAAAACTACTTGCAAACCAATTTAAACAGCTCACAGTAAATGGTATGAGTAAATCCAAGGTAGAGGATGAAGCAACGAAAACAAAGCAAAATCCGACCAACAAAGAAACAACAAAGTGCCAAACAAACGACAAACAACGACGACGAAGAGCAGGCAGCGCACTCCAAAGCGTTTTTGTGGTTACTCGTACAAGTCGTACAAGCAGTCAGCAGATCCAACTAACTGTACGGGTATGTGGCAGTGGTGCGTGGTAGCACTTAGCTTTGCATAAATGTTGTTTAGCATAGACAGAAAGAGAGTTAGAGCTGGCGCATGGAGGGGAGGCCGAGTGCGGCATGGCGAGTGCAGCTAAATTAAATCAAATCGTTGAGAAACGGAAATTTGAATTTCCGAAAAAGGTACTTGAACGTCTTCAAGTTGGCAAACCAACTGAAGTATGCAGGTAGCAGCGTAACCAGAAAGGAAAGAAACCAAAAAAAAAACCCCACCGCTCCTAAAGGTACTCGAATGCAGCAAATGCCCAAGCAATGCCGATAGCTTCAGCGGTATGCTTTGGATTCGCTTTTAGACTTTTAGTAAAGGCAAAATAAATTGCTACTCGTTCTATTTGCATTAGCCAAACGGCAAGGCTTCTTGCTGCTTCGCTTCGTTGGCGTCTAAAGTCAGTGCCGTTGCGTACAGCTCTCTCTGATTCTTTACTCGTTGCGCGGTCTTCTCTGTGTCCAGCACCACCAGCTCGAGTGTGCTCATTTGAATGCGGCTTTGCCTGTCCTGCAATCAGTTTTCTGGACACACACACTCACACACACACTTACCTACGTACATTTACAACGAATCTGATTGTGTTAGGTTAC
Source organism: Neoceratitis asiatica (assembly GCA_030068015.2). Taxonomy (NCBI): domain Eukaryota; kingdom Metazoa; phylum Arthropoda; class Insecta; order Diptera; family Tephritidae; genus Neoceratitis; species Neoceratitis asiatica. The sequence continues at coordinate 81,384,627 of CM061527.1, read as the reverse complement.
AATTGAAATAATTTCCGCACCACTTCATGCTGTCGGTCGCCCGCGCTGATATTGCATAGAGCTCTATGTTGAATTACTTTTTGGAATGGCTTAGTAGCAAATCTTCAATATCTTGCGCTCAATTTGGTAACAACCTGTTTTGCGTAACGTTGAGAATTCACTTGGTTTGGTAGATTGTTCTTACATCTTCCTTCCCAAAATAGCATTAGTGAGACGAACAGGAGTTTGCGGTATCCGTTCAGAGGGTTGTGAGCTCGGGTATTTGCGAAAATAATTGCGAAAATAATGTAACGAAAAGCTTACCCCACGCAAGCGGACCATGAAAAGGCATTGATACCTTGAGAGTGTATCGAAATGGTCTAGAACTTCGTAGGTCTTCCAATTTGTAGAAAAAGTAGGCTGAAATAAAATCTTGGAAGCATATCTGAAAAGCTGGGTAAGATTCAGATTTTTGGACGCTCCGGAGTTTCCTCATTTCTACTTAAAATGTCTACGAAAATTTCAACATAAAATTGAGTCTCTGGAGGAGACATGCAAGGATCGCTTGCCACTTCGGCTTCCAGACCAATAAGATCGTTTTGGGGTTTTTCTGATCAACTGTTGGTTACTCCTCGATTGGTCTCACGTCAGTGCTTATAATGTGGGAATAACGCTTTGGCTATGCTGACTCCATTTATGATTATATTCTAGGCTTTGAAAAGAGATTCTTCAAATGAGCTACCTTTCAGTACCAGCGGTCTTACGACCTTGAGAATGCCCCCGACTTGATGTCATGGGACGTTACTTCAAGAGAGGATGGGCTATCAGCAGGTTTCTGTCTTTTCTTCGCCATTTATTTTCAAGTTCATGGCTCTTCTTCGATTCTTGTTTCTTCTACTTCATTATACCTTTTCTTTGACTCTTTTTTCTTGTTCTTGTTTTATTCTCCTTTGATTTTTCTTTCTTCTTCTTGATTAAACTTACAATACACTTCTGTTTCTCGTCCTTTCTCTTCTACTTTTGTTTCTTGTTCTGCTTGATGTTTCTTTCGTCTTCTTGTTTCGAATTATTCTTTGAGTTAGGTTTCGAGTTCGTCATTCTTCGTTGCCCGTATCTTCTTCATAATTTTTCTTCAGCTTTCACCTGGGTTTTCCTTCTTACACTTTGAACTTTATTTTTCTTCTTCTTCTTAATTCTAAGTATTTCCTCTTTTAAGGCGGCTTGCGCCATACTCCGGTGCCAGTTTAGTTAAAAAGCTTTCGGTCCTCTTTAATGAATGTTATGATTTCATAAGGACTGTCTTTTCGTCGACGGAAGTTGATTTACTTAAGTCTATTGCTGATTTCTTTGCAACATTTCCAAAAATTTTGTCATATATTCATCAGCACGTGCTCTGGAGTTGTGGTTGTCTCGCCTGAGCCGCAGCTTCTAGTTACTTTCAATAACGTTTTGATTCTCACTTATGCACAGGGAATGCTGGTTTAATGGCAGTGAAAGTACTGGTGTAGATTTCTGTAGGATTCATGCATACTAATAGATCTTCGGGCTCTCACAAAGTTTTAACAACCGCTCAGTCAGACTGAAAACCAACTGACTAGTGCTGAAGAGACTGTTTAAAGAAGAGAGAGGAAACTGAGATTGGTGCATACTAATTAACTAACCTCTGTGAGTTATTCAATATTCAAAGTTGCTCACTTCCTGGTTTTGCTAGCCATATAATGACCCTTGACATCTTAGAACTGCTCGAAATCTCCTACAGAAAAGATCCTTTGATCCTAATAAATTCTACCTCCAGCGCTACTCTAGAAAGGACATAAATATATATAAATTTTCGGAGTTTTATAATCACTGAAGCGATTTTCGGCCGAGCTCTTCCTCCAATTTGTAGTTTTTTTTGGTCTTGATGTTTTTACCAACAAACGGAGAAGCCTCTACAGTTTAATCTAAGCTGTTTCCGAACGACCAAGGGATTTTTATGAGAAGCTTTTTCATATTAGAAATACACTCAGAGGAGTTGACATTCCCTGCCGAGGGCGACCGCAATTAGAAAAATTAATTTTTATATGTTTGTTTATTGGGCGAACCTGGGCTCGAGCGCTGCCCTTCGAATGGTAGTACGCAATGCTAACCACTCGGCTATGTGTCCTCGAAAAGGACATTATGTGTGATAGTTGTTGTTGCTGAATAAATATTTCGAACATTCCCAGCTTAAATAAGCACCATTAATGGCCACTTGACTGTCGCCACAGCACAAATACTTTACAATGAAAATATTTTACTGGAAAGTTCTCAACTAACTTGGTTACAGTTAACGCATTCCTCACTACTTTAGTAACCAAAATGGAATTGAGTTATTTTTTCTTTTTTTCTTTTTGTGAAGTGAGAGAGGGGAATGTGCGAAGGAAGTAGCAAACGCTATGAATGACCAAAAGCAACAATAACAATTAAGCAATAGACACTTGGAATACATTAATTCAACCCAGCCGCGCGTGTGAGTGTGAGGACGAGCTCGTAAGTACTGGCGTTATGTACGTGTATGTGTGAATTCACTGCTTAATTACAAGCAGATGACTTGTGAATTTTTGTGGTTTTTGCGTGGTTTAAGCTGATTTTTGGCAGTGATGATGCTGTTGTGATTGCCATTTGTTCAACTCATTTCGTATTTGTTTTCAACTTGCTTTTTTTGATTGTTATTGTAGCCTAATCTACTACTAACTAAGTCTACTTGTTGCTGTTGTTGGAAAATTTAACTAAAGTTCTCTAGCTCAAAGTAAGCTCATACATATACTCATATCTGTATAGTTCAGAACTCTTTTTTTCCTAATTTCTTTGACTTTTTGCCGTCAAACAGTCAGTGAACTTTGTTCTAATCTGTGTTTGGTCCCAAAAAAAAAAAACAGTCGCTGCAGTGATGAGGATGAATTGAAATAAAATGGTTGCAATGAGTGTGCAGTGTTGTTTGGTTTGTGCTCTCTGTACGGTGTACAAAAAAGTCCTACGAAATAGAGTTGTGCGAAAAGTTTTGCAAAGTGGCCGTAGTAGTTTTTGAATTTGGCATTTTGAGCACTTTATGTATTGGATCTTGTTTTTTTGCTTTGCTTTGCGCTTTGAGTTTTAGTAATAATTACAAAGCAGTTAAGAACAATTTCGTATGGCTTAATTAGCATGGAATACCTACAATGTGAGGAGCAGAATAGTTGAAACAAGAGTCGACAATGATGCTTTCGACAAAAACTGCAAAAAGATGTCCAAGAGGTGGATTATTATCGCCACTCCTACAGAGTATAGTAGTAGATGATCTAACAGAGTTATTAACTACCAAAATGCATACAGTTTCAAGGGTATACAGTTGACATGGTCATAGTGGGTTTGAGGAGATAAAAACATACTTTCACTGATATAATACTGAGAGCATTGTTCTTTACTACAAGATGACACTCGAGGGTATTACTTAATACTAGTACTTTCTAGAGAACCCTTTCACTACGTTAAGAACACTAAGAAGTATGATAAGCAGTAATAATGGGTAGATAGAACTATGCTCTGTAACAAACTACTTCATAGTCGGTTTTCGTTCCATAATTATTGGGACTTGAATATTATGCAGAGCGCTCACAGATAAATCCTGGGAGTGCAGCCAAAATACCCCTTACTGGATGTATAACAGAGCAAAAGCTAAATAAATCTTACGCAGGAATAGTCTGGAAATGATGAAACTAAACACCGCCAGGACTGCTCAATCGAAACTCCCAAGACTTTCATATGCCTGTAAGGGCAGATGTCCTATAGCGACACTAAACAACCTAACTAGATCTTACACCATTACAAAATGTTCTGAAAAAAACTGTTTGTGCTGCCAAAAGTAAAAGAAGGTAAAGGCAAAATAATATCCAGCTAACTAGAAGCCAAGGCGGCCACTCAGAAGGCCTGCCACTTGGAAGGCCTGGGTTCCACCAACATCCAAAATTATAGAAAATTAATTTTTCCAATTCAGGTCGCCCCCGTCAAGGAATGTAAAGCTATCCAAGTGTATTTCTGCCACGAAATAAAAGTTTTCCATAGAAAACCATCGGCCGTTCGGAGGCGGCGTAGAATGAACTGCAGGTCCCCCCATTTTTTTGTAAAAACATCAAGATGGAAAACCACACATTGGAGGGGGAGTTCAGCCAAAAATCATTTCAGCGGTTACAAAACGACAAATATATATATAAACTAGAAGCCAAAACAAAAAAAAAATAAAAAAAATGTGTAGTTTTGGAAGGAAACACGACGATCTCAAGGGAAAGAAAACATTTTGGCAGCAAGTGGAGAAAAATTACATTACCGGTCCTAGAACAAAGTTATCACGACACTTAACATTACAAAACAATTTGTATTAATTGGAGAAGAGTTTTCTAACTAAGAGGAGAAATCCAAAAGGTAGGGACTTGTGTGGTGAAATAGATGGTGTATGGTAGGACTATCGTCTTTTGAAATGCTAATTTGTTACGATAGAGAGGTCCAAAGCCGAAAGAGAATTCTGTTGTACACATTTTTTCGCTAAGCAGGGCTCAATTACATTCTAGCCCATATTCGCATAATATTTTGGCAATGCAACGAGAAATCATCCATATAAAGTTCAGCTCACACAGCAACTGAAGCCAGCTGACCATTCACAACGCGGTGGTTACGTCGATTGGTTGTTTGAACAACAAGCAGTGGATCGCGATTTCTCCATCAAAATTTTATTCAGCAACGAGGCACATTTTTCACTCACTCGGTGGTTACGTAGATAAGAAAAATTGTATCATTTGGGGCTACGATAATCTTTAAAGAAGTGAAGAGAGGTCATTACACTGAAAAAAATTACTGTCTGGTATGCTCTTTGGTCTGGAGGTGTGATTGGACCCTACTTCATTGAAAACGATAACAGAGAGATTGTCATTGGCAACTCGGAGCGTTATGGTCGTATGATAACTGACGTTTTTATGGCCTGCTATTGAAGAGCACGACTAGGAAAATATGTGCTTCCAACAAGATGGCGCCACATGCCGCACAACACGAGCGAATATGGCTTAATTGAGAGAGAGTTTCTCTTATTGGAAAAAAAAGTAATGATCTCTTTCATTGATTTGTCAAGTACCTCCCAGATAAATGTTCAAAAGAAAAGTGAAATCATAAAAATTGCCTTAAAAAACTCGCTGAAAATCGTGTAAGAGCAATAATTTTGCATATAAAAGACATTGAGTGTAGGCGAAAGAAGCTACAATCATTACCGTTACACAATCGCAGTCTCTACATTAATACTTAAGAATTGCTTTTGCCTAAAATTTGTCTGTGTACACGCCCACATTGTGATTGGAATAAAGAAATTTTTTTTTTTTTTTTTTTTTTTTTTGCAATAAAATTGAAAATAAAATCAAAGACCACAAGAATTTCTTAATATATTCACTTGCATATAATATTTGCGCTTGACAAACCGCAAATAAATTCAAAAAAAAAAAAATATTTATATATATATATACATACATGAGTGTGGAAATAAGTGTGTCTTTCTTTCTTATTGCCAGTTAGTTGCGCTCTGTCCATTGTTGATGGCTACAAATGATACAATCAGTCTGACAGCAGCGATGTAGTACTTTTTCACTTACAATTTCATTTGCATAGAATTTTCATTAATTTTCTTTTTGTATTTTTTTTATATTTTTATTGTTGGCTTGTATTAGCTCTTGGCTATTAGTAAGTGTTGAAATATTTGTAGTAAATGATTTTCCTTCCTTTCTTCTTCTTCTTCTTCCTACCCATATGACTTTTATATAAACAAATAACTGTTTGTAGTTCTTCTTCTTCTTCTTCTTCTTCTTTATTCTTCTTCTTCTACTTAGCATCGTTATGTGTGCCTTCGATTTGTCTATCTGCCCAAATGCCATCTAGGGAGAATGTCTTTCGGTAATTTACTTTAATGGCGCTTATCTATGTGGACCAATTGATTTTCAATGCGTTTTCATTATTATGCGTCGCAAACTTGTCGTTAGCGTGGGTCAAATGCGCTGGTTGTTAGTGTTCTTGGTGTTGATGGTAGTTGTTGTTACTTTGGCGTTTCTACTATTATGTTGTAATAAATGTTTTTCTTCATTTTATTTGGTGTTATTCCGCTTAATGATTTATTTATATTTGTTTTTGTTTTCGTTTTCTTAATGTAATTTGTTTTATTTTATTTTTATTTTTTGGCAATTTGTATTTTTTGTTTTATAAAATTTTACAAAATTTTCTAGTAGGAACTGGAAAATGAAATTGGAAGTGTTATTTAAGTTTTTAAGTTAAAATCCACAGCAAAAAATTCTAATATCCGTTAAAAAACTGTATTAAAAGACAAAAGAGTAATTTGGAATAATTTTGTTATGAAAAAGTATCTCGAAAAATTCCCAAAAACTTCCAAAAATTATATTTTTTTATTAAATTTAAAATATTTATCACCATTGAAATGAATTGTATTATTAAAATGTGTTCCAGGCCGTATGGTAAGATTCCTGAGTTGGAATCTTGAACAGAATAATATATATGTCTTACGCCAAATCCTGTAAAAAAACCTGTAAGGAAAGGTTCAACACACACACCATCTCATCGATAACTGCAAAGCGGCTTTTGATAACACAAAAAAGCGCTACCTCTACCCAACTACGTATGAATTTTGTAACTCCGCAAAACTTATACGGCTGTCTGCACTAGAGCTCTAGATACACGTATGTCGAGCAATGCGTTCAGCACGTAGAGGTACTTTCTACAACAGCATTTTTTTGATAGATCACGCGTAAGTCGTGTCCAGCTGTCATGTTATATTCGTTCAATATTGTTTGGCATTAAACAATGTTTACAAATCATTCAACTTTATTATGAAAATTCACGCTCTGTAAAGAATGGGTTTCGTACGTTTCGCTCAACTTATGGTCAACATAATCGGCCTACTGAGCGTACTATTCGCAACACCATCGCCCATTTTGAGACCCAGCATTCATTATTGGATAAGATTCGACCGAATAGACCACGTCCAGTACGCAATGAAGAAAATATAGCGGCCTTAGCTGAGAGTGTACACGAAGACCGTGCAGAGTCGATTCGGTGCTGTTCGCAGCATTTCGGACTGACGTGTGGAACGACTTGGCGCATTTTACGTCGAGATCTTAAAATGATGCGTACAAAATACAGCTTGGGCAAGAACTGTAGTGGCTCGACCTTTCCAAGCGACATCGCTTCGTTATATAGGCTCTTGAAAAGTTCCAAGAAGATCCGACGTTTTCGAGCCAAATTTTGCAAAGCGATGAGGTCCATTTATGACTCAATGGATATGTTAACAAACAAAATTGCCGCATTTGGAACGAAGAGCAAACTGAAGAGATTCAAGAACTCCCATTTTATCAGGAAATAAAGCAACGATTTGGTGTGGTTTGTGGGCCGGTGGAATCATCGCGTTATCGCGCCATGATAACCGACTATTTGATACCTGAAATTCAAACTCGTGATCTCCGTGACGTTTGGTTTCAATAAACTGACGCCACTTCCCACATTTCATAACAATCAATAGATTTATGATGAGATAACACTTCGGTAAGCAGGTACTTTGACGTTTTGGTCTGGTCGATTGGCCACCAAGGTCGTGTGATATCACACCGTAAGACTTTTTATTGTAGGAATATATAAAGTATAAAGTCTATGCGGACAATTCCGCTTCGATTCAGGCCTTGGAGCAAAGCATCAAGCGTGTCATTCGCCAGTTATCAGTCGAAATGCTCGAAGGAGTCATCGAGCAATGGACTCAACGGATGGACCATCTGAGTCATAGCCACGGCCAACATTTAAAAGAGATAATCTTCGAAAAACAAATGCCAAAGTATGTTCTTTCGAATGACATAACGATTTCCCACTAAATTTGTATCCTCTGTATTTTTTCTTTCAGAAAAGTAAGGAACCTCGAAATGGATCACTCTTTAGTCCCTTATTCGACTGCTCAAATTTTTGTTTCAGAAAAATTCAGAGTCAAATTATGTTTTGAATGCGTTCGTGCTAGAAAAATTTCAAGCAATGCGCAACGATCAAGTGTGCAAGTACTCGTTGCCCAAATACTCGAACTGCTCGAGAATGTTCGAAAAAAGTCTTGAGTTTTAGTGCAAACTAACTAACTAAAGGTGGCAATCCCCCCGAAGCATTCGATATTAAACTTGACTTCAGACAGGCTGACTCTTTACGTTTAACCTAAAGCTTGAGAGAATAATAAAATCTCCAGAGCTAAATGAAGAAGGTACAACCTTCTAAAAGAGCCTATAACTGCTGATGTATGCTGATTATTTTGATATAATTAGCCTTAACAACCTGAAATGGTTTATGAAGTCTAGCGAATGGGTCTGTTAGCGAATTATGTTAAGAGAAAATATCTTCTGTCATCGTGTCTTGGCTGTCACTTTGCTTTTGACAGTTATGGCATTCAAGTTGTTAGCGATTTTGTTGATATGGGAACCAGTAGTAATGCCAAAAATAATGTCAGCCTCGAAATCCAACAGCCAATCAGTCTTTCAAACAGTTAGAGCCCTCTTTCGGTGAAAAAATTTCGATGACATTCCATGAGTCGTCATCTGAAGTTTTCGAGATGAAAGCTTTACGAAATGTTAATGAAACTTTGAGTACTAGCGATGACCTATATCGCAGGCACTGATGCGATGCGTTGTGTGCAAAATACGACGGCATTTTCAACGTCTACCGCCTTAAAGGTCGACGGCTACCCCAGATAATGTCGGGTAGTCCATTAATGGATCTCTGCTTTCAAGAAAAGACCTCCATTCAATTGGATGGATCAGATGGAAGGCGATTTGATTTCATTTTCTATTTCTAAATGACCCGAAGCTGTGAAAAATCGTAGGTAGTCTTACTGTATATATATGTAACTGTTATTTATTGTCCCACATTCACACTAATAGTGGAGAATTATGAGCTCGAGCTATAAAATTACTATTTTTATTGTGAAATCTAAACAATGGCTTAATGTGTCATTAATATGACGACATCATTAGTCTCGACAGCCCACACTTCATATGGAGGCAGATAAGTGCACACTCACATACATGATAAAGTAAAAGCTTTCATGGCCATAAGTAATGGTATCTCTGCCGCATTTGTACTATTTAAAGCGTTTTTATCTACACTTTTCTCTATTCTTTACTTTATCTATTTTTGTTATTTATTTACTTCTGCCTTTGTGAGCTTATTGTTTTCATTTCACTTTATGCTGCCGTTATTTATGTGAATTTTTCGATTTTACTATTGATCTTGTAATGAAAGTGATACTTTCTATTTATCTGGTTCTTCACTGCTTTCTTTTTCTTTTCTATAAGTTGTTATTGTTTTACTGCGTTGTAAGCTTAAGAGCAATATATTGGATATATTTTTGGTTTTCTTGCCACTCGAGCCTCAAAAATTCGCTTATCATTGCTTTTTGGTTGCATTTCTTTTGTGTTGTTGCTTTTTTTTTTGCTTCTTTTTTGTTTGTTTTTGCTTTCTTATTCAATATTTTCTTTAGACAAAACCATTTGGTATTTGAAGCCTTTGACTTCTGTCTTATAGCTGTTATTGTTTTCTTTTGTTGCTCGCTCGGTTGCAAGTAAAAAAAGAGATCTGACGATAAACCACAAAATAGTTGGAGTGGAATCAATTACTCACTTGTTGTTGCGCTTGGCAGTCAAGCTTTTAAGTTTATGTTATTTTTCAATTTACTGTTACTGCGCGTAATTATTTGTATTATTACTATTTTTTTTTTTTGCTTTTTATTTTTTTATTTTTTAAACAAATTGCCTGCTATACCCTCATGTGGTTTTAAAATGAGTTTTTTTTTCTCTTCATCTCCATTTGCATTCTTTCGGCTTTACTACATTCTTTTGCTTTAATAAAATCATGATTTAACACTTAGAAATTGAAACCATTAACACTTTTACCATTTTATTTACGATTTTCACTTTTTCCAAATTAATTGCGCCATCTCAGTATAGACCCTTTTAGCGTCTCTGTATGCATGTAAGAGCTTTTTTTCTTTCGCACGAATGAAGGCTTTACATATCTACTACTCACTGAGAACCGAATATTTTGTTTGTCATGCGAATTCAATCAAGCTTAAAAACAATTTACACTGCTAAGTGATTTGATATTTTCGAGTACTGGAAATTTCTGTTTTTTGTTATAACGCTTGAACCTTGGCAGTAGATGAGAAACACTACGCCATTCAAATGACAGCCTCGTGAATTTTTGCGAACTTCGGTATCTCAGCCATAATTTGAGGAATTTTGGTTTTCAACTGCTCAAGAGTTAAAGGTTTATCCGCATAAACACGCTCTTTCGCGTAGTCCCACAAAAAGAGTCCAACTTTGTCAAATCGCACAGTCTCGGTGGCCAGTTGACGTCGATAAGAAGAGAGATTACGGAAATTCCTCCACAATAAAGCCATATTCGCTCTTGTTGTATGGCATGTGGCTCTATCTTTTTGGAACTAACTATTGTCCAAGTCATGTTCCTCAATTGCAGGGCAAAACAGTCGGTTGACATACAACCATAACGCTCCGAGCAGACAGTGACAGTTTCGCAGTTATTGTTTTTAAAGTTGTAAGGTTCAATCACACCTCAGGACCGAATAGCACATCAGACAGTAGGTTTTTTTTTTTGGTGTTATGGCTTTCCTTCAACTATTTGGGGGTTATCGGTGCCCCAAATGCGTCAATTTTGCTTATTTACGCATCCGCCGAGTGAGAAATATGCCTTGTCGCTGAAGAAAATTTTGTTGGAATAATCGCGATCCATTTCTCTATGTTCAAGCACCAAATCGACATAACTACGGGAATGGTCTGCAGGCTTCAGTTGTTGTTTGAGCTGGACTTTAAATGGATGGAAAGTGTAAGTCCAAATGCAAAATACGCCATAATGTGCTGTAAGAAAATCCCAACTCCTGAGAACGTCAAGAAATAAATATATTCGGGTCTTCGGCTACACTTTCACGAAAACACTATAGGGATAACCCTTCACTTACATCCTTATAAGCCTGCTTCCTACATTAGCTCTGCCTCCAGTGGTTTGGTTACCTGTACAACCTTCATATCTTTAGTTATTATACAGGATAGTGCTCTCTCTCCAGCTTAACTTAGAATCATGTATGTTTAAAGATATTTGTCTGGAAGCTTGAGTCCTTTGCTCCATATGCCTGCCCTCGGAATGTACGCACGTCTGGAATTAAGTGGACTTTTCATACTCTTAGGAATAATAAAATACTACTTTATCTCTTTTAGTGGCTTCTTAGCTGGTTAGAAGTGTATAACTTCACGGTAGTTATGAATGTCACGATTTTTTCTACTGTTGGTCCGTTGATCTGGTTCATTGGACGTCTGCGGAAAGAAGAAGATCCAGCACGAGAGGATTGTTGAGAGACCGCAAGAGCAGTTTGCCATCCTTTAATATGTAAAAGGATATCCTAAAAATATCTTCAGTCGCTCACTCGAGATTTCATTTTTATTTTTGGCTGTAGAGTGTTCTCTACCAATTTTGGATTAATTCAGGTTGGGAATATAGATTCCTTACAAATGATAAATATACTAAAGACTCTCTGTCACTGTTACAATACCTAATTAATTATATACCATATTTTTATGTTACCTACAGCATATAGGTAACCGATTCTATAACCAAAATAAAAATAAGAAAATATAAAACTGAAAAAATTCGTCACTCCAGTAGTTGAATTTTGAACACATTAAACTGACACAAAAAGCCGCTAATAAAGCCATGTTCCCATTCTCACTACGTAAATGGTTTTACTAAGCAAAATTAGTTCAGCAAAACAGTAAAATTTTAAAACTTAACAAGATCATGACCAATGGCTGTAAATAAGAAGCAGAAAAAAAACCATTAACCCAACTAAAGAGCAAAAACAGAAAACCGTGCACTCCAAATATTTGCTGCCTCAATTCACAGTAAATTGCAACCTTTTGTTTCACCTCCATTGTTGTAGTAACTGGCAGCAACTGTCACTGTCTTTAACGGTTTAGTACCACAAATAAGTGTCAAGTACGGCACGCATTTCGAATCTCTCGTACTACATGCAACACAAGCGCATACATATTAAATAGTTAGCGACAGCGACTACAACTTTAAAAAATAACATTCAAAAGGCAGATAAAAATGTAAAAAAAAAGCACAACAAGCAAGCTAATTTAAGAGGCCGCCGCTGCTGGTAGGAAAAAACCCTACCACCGCACCAAATTGTCAGCGACAAATGAACAATGATCGCAGCGACACAAGCGTGCGGTTGGAGAGCCAATCGGAGTGGCAGGCAGCTGCCGCACAGCGTGTGGCTTGCTATGTGGCAAAGTGTCTAATTTAATTTGTACTTACAACTATTTCAACTAATTTTAACCCACATTCTCTGCACAGGCTCAGCAAGAATTTCGCAGACAGCAAAGGGAGTATTTTAGTGTGTTTTTAGTAGTAGTAGAAAAATTAAAAATAATTAAACAAAAAAGGGGAATGCGGTTTTCGTTGTACATTTTTTTTGCGTACAGTAAATAGCGTACAATACATGCGCAAATGATTGCTTTGCAGTCGAAATTTTCTGCGGGAGTTTTATGCCCTTCCGGAGAAAAAATGTACTGTAGCTGCTACTACTGTTGTAGGCACTGCTTGGGCGCTAATGCCGCCATTCGATTCTTCTTCTCGCAGTTTGTTGCCTATTGAAAATACCAAGCGAAACCAGATCCTTCTTTACTTCGTCTTTAAAACAGCCTCTTACTATGCTTCGATGTGCGCTGATACTGCAATGAAAACTTTCAAAGTTGGAGCGTTTTCATCCATTCGGACACACGACATGGTCTAGCCGGGTTTATAAGCGGTTATTTCATCAATTTGAGATTCGGGTTCATCATCTACGCCATAAGGAAGGCTAAAGAAGTGTTCTCACTACGTTCTGTGCATCTAACGATAGATTATCTGGTCAATTCATAACTATGCTTCGATCTTGCGTTGCGAGAAAGTCAGACTTTGGTTTCTCAACTGAAACTCGACATTCCAATTGTTTGCGTATCTTCGCTGCTATAAAATTATGGCTCGGGTCGATATTTGGCCCTCAGAATGTTCGCACGTCTAGTGCACTGGAGACATGTCTGTCGTCTATCATAAAATGATAGATTTGGTTGCGCATTTTTCGATCCGGAGACAAACATGTAGATTGATATAATTCAAAGTCGAAGTCGATCAGCTTCAGCCGGTTTGGAGGTGTTTCATCATGAAGGCTGAATTTTCTGACTGTTATGCCATATACCTTCTTGGCATTGAAATCTCCAGGAATGATTTTGATATCGTGGCGAGGGCAGCGTTTATAGAAAGCATCATTAGTCATATATTCCTTCTCTTTCGTCGGGCGTGTGCGGAAATCAGCTCTTTGTTAAAGAACTTCGCTTTGATGCGGATTGTGGCTAGACATCTGTCGACTGGGGTAAATTCTTGAACTCAGCAACGGTGTCTCTCGCGCACCACATTCTTAAATTTGCATTCCAGGTGTATGCGATCAAATCGTGTTCCTTAAAATGTTTTCAGGGGTCGTCAACAAAAGGAGGTCTCTCATCTCACTTTAGCTCGCTTCAAAATGGAAGTTTATTGGCTTCCCAGTGGAAGTTTTATGAAAGAAAAAGACGGTGGGTCTTTGCCTTAGGATCTGTTGGGCACTTATGATCGCACAATGAAAAAGAAAATAGTAAAAGACAGAGAAACGAGATTGCAACCGATGACAGACTTTCAATTATTACGCAGTGAGGCGGTATACGGCTGCGAATTATGACGTCCAACAACTGATTTAACTTAAAGAAGACTGGAAGTCGTGAGCTGCTCGAACTATATGTAAAATAATTGTTTCTGGACACTACCAGGTGAATGGCAGTGAAGAAATTGCCTCACTTGCGTTAACTTCTACTAATGGCTACATTCTTCTGGCTGATACATTATTAAATTTAATTTATTAATTTTTCTTTTTTTATTTATTTTATTTTATGTTACATATTTTTAGGTTTTTTAAGCAGTAAAACCAACTTAAATTGCACTTTTTCAGTACTAGGATCTTATACGAAATGGATTTAAATATATTGATTTTTGGAAAAGCAAGAAAAGAGGCTAAAAGGACTACAATATTTTAGGTGTATATGAACAATATACATACATATTACGAAAAGTAGTGCACATATAAATTTATAAATGATGTTAGATTATTAACTAGAACTTTTGAACCTCCTCTTGTCCTTACACAACATTTTCACTTATGTACCTTCGTGTAAAGCGAAACTCTTTTAAGGACAAAGGATATACTTACTTTCACTTAAGTGGTAGCCATTTATTGTTGTCCGAAATCTATCTATCTACTTCACGCCTCGTTATACATATCTGAGTATACCACAGCACACAGTCTTTAAGAACTACTACAACTCCTTACGTGCTTGTCCTAGTCCAACTACATATCTCGACCGACACTTTGTTTTTCCTGCAAAATGAAAATGAATACGAAGCCGCTCGCCTATCGATAAGTATTACTTCAAGCTTTCTGCTTCCGCCATTTCCGCAACTTGTACTTACACTAATGGATTCAAAGCGGCTCATACGACGAAACGAAATATGTACGCTTGGCGCTAGCCTTTTTGGGGTTAGTAGAGACAAAACTTTTTGGCATGCCATTGACCTACTGCCAATCGAAACGAGCGAAATGCAAGCCAATCAAAGCAGGAAAAATAAGAAGTTCCTCAAGTGTACCTAAATTATTTTAATATATAATATAATATAATATATAAATACCTACCTTTAAATACAAGCATATTTGCATTTGTAGCTATGTAATGGCACAGCCATTTCACTAGCAATCAATAAACTTTAGTAGCAGTCATTAGAAGCTCACTTAAATTTCGACGCTGCCATTTAAGTACACTCTGGCTTCTTCAGTCAGTCAGCAGCCAAACCAAAAACTTTACTCAACCCAACACAACACAGCAGCTTTAAGTCTCAACTGTCGTGGTGACTCTCACTGCCACACACGGCTTCGCTATCTTTAATGAACACATTTGCACTTGCACATGACTGTTTTGCATATTTTCCGTATGATATTTATCTGTCATTAAGTCTGCGCCGTCATTTACCGTTAAACTGACATAGCAACAGCGGCGGGTGTGAGTGTCTGTTTGGTTGTGGTGAGAATTCTCAACCATTTGTGCCCGACAATTGAAATTGGCATTTCGGTGAAAATTGCTATTTAAAATCGATTTCCAACGCCATTTCGTTGGTATTCATACGCCTCCGCCCGCTATCGATTCAAATTGCCATAAATACACACACAAAGGGCATATAGTATATGAAAGCGCTCCGCGCGCCACCATGCTGCTTCGTGCACATTTAAAGATTTCACTTCACTGTTGGCCTATTTTCGCATAGCCTTTTGCACTTCTCCACCAACTTGTAGACGTAGGTTCGTATAAGTCTGTAGGTATATGTATATGTAACGGTTACATCGCTGTTCTGCTGTTCTTCCATAATTTGCTTGTTTTGCATTTCCGTTCGTTTTTTTTGTATGTATATATGTGTATGTGTGTGTGAAAATGCTCAACTGCCAACTTGATAATACTCTCATCGTCTTTTCAACGCATCAAATTGGCAAATAAAAGCAAATTAACGGTGAAAGTGTACTCGAAGGATGTGGCACCGATAAAGGTACTTTAAATATGTTGAAAAGGTGATAAGGAAGAAAGCTCTATAAGAGCAGGTGAAATGTGCTGATAGTTTAAGTTTGAGAATTATGTGTAGAATAGTGAAAGGTGAAATATCCTCTGACATTTATACTTTTTGCTTGAATTTTAGGTTAAATCAAACGTTGGACGTCATACTTTACAGCCGTTTCACGTCTCTCTGCGTAATAATCAAAAGATGAGAGGTCCACTATCATTGATTGCGTGTCCGTTTCTCTGTCATTTCTCGCTTCTCTTCCATTGAGCGGCCATAAATGCCTACCAGACGCTCAGGCAAGGACTCTTCGGTCACTCCGTCCTTTTCTTTCATATGAAGCTCAGCCAAGGACTCTTTGGTCACTCCGTACTATTCTCTCATATGACTTCAATACGAATTTGTGTTGATCCATCGAAGTGAATGTAAATACTCGCCGACAGAGTCACTATCGAAGTAAAAAGGCTGCTTTTTCTCCTTAATATAGACAATGAATTAACTAATATCCTTCAAATCTTATAGCTCCCTATCTTCCCTCAGCATAAACGCCTTTTCATATGACTTTGCCACCAAACACATATTTCTGGCTTTCCCAGATTATCTATATTCCAGACTAGGATTATTTGTGACCACTTTCAGTTGACTAACAGCGAAAAGCTTTTCCTTGTTGCGAGCGCTTGTTAACATCGCCGCTTTTCCTCCGACTACTTTAACTATTTTTCCCACACAAAAATATTTACATGATCGTAGGCGTCAGTAGATGTTTTTTTTGCACATTTTGAATTTCTCGTACGCCTACTTTGTTTATCTTGTTTTTGTCCTCGGCGAAGGACACTCTCATAGCAGCTACTCAAGTATTTGAAACTTTCACTAAGCACCCAATGCCGTGCACAACAACAAGTAAATAATGTAGTATTTATAGCCGTAAGTGAATTTTGTTTGCTTCGAAAATTTTATTTCGTAGTTTCGTAAATATTTTGTAGTGTCAGCGCGGCAGAAAAGCAAGCGGATTACCCACCCACCTGCTGCTGTCATGTCTTTACCGGCAGTCAGACGAAAATCAATTGTTCCCATTATAATAATGAGATTACTTACCGACGCTCAACGATGGTTGACTGATTTACTGACTGACTGACTAACTAGCTCCTGCTAGATGTGTAGGTAGGAGTGCTGAACGAAAACTGATGGCGCGACGCGGCGGGATGAGCTGCTGCGGCAGAGTTGCCGCTTAAATACTAGAAGTATACCAATTATATGGAACTACATACAGATATAGTTAGGAAAACTGCTACAGACCATGCTCCGCTCGAAAATAACTGCAGGTACGAAGGAATGAATAAATGAAGTTGAGCAGGAAGTAAATTTGGTTTGTTTTTATCGCTTATTTTGCTCATTTCGTTTTGCTGTTTTGTAATATCAGCGAAGCTTATGGTGTTTTAGTTGCTTAAATATGTAAGAGAACAGTTATTTCTTGTTTTTTTTTTGTTGTTGTTTTTTTCTTTTCTTTATTATTTATACATTGTTTTGTATTTATGCCAAAAATAGAATGCATACTTTTGGAGGATTTTACATGGAATGTGAATATGAAAGTAGTTAATAATCAGGTTAGTAGTTCGCAAACTCAAACAACAAGGTTCTTCTGTAGCGGCCCTACTGGTGACAGTTGTTTTTGTTTTGATTTTATCGTTGCTTTCCTACACAGAGGGGGTAAAGGCTGCCTTAAGTTGAGCTGAAACAAATTTAAAGGACTTTTTTATGCAATATTTACTGAGTAAAAGAAATAAAATAAAATAAAATAAAATAAAATTAAAATAAAAAAAGAAGAAATGTCTTCGTCTTTGCCGAAGTCCTTATGCCTTTCATGAATATATCAAATCTATTGCAAATTGCAAAATTGGACTTCGATCATTTTCATTGTCAGTATAAACTTGAATTTATGGGTACCAAATTCCAGGCACCTAAATGGCTTTTTTTTGCAGATTCCCAAAACCTCATATTTGAACCAATTAGTTGTATGGGGGCTGTATGATGTAGTATTCCGCTTTCAACGATTTTCAGTACTAATATTTATTTTATTTTACTTATGTATGTAGATTGCCACATTTCACGTTTCTAACTGGTGAAACATTTTGAGCTTCCCCACTTTTGTAAAGATAAAAAACACAGAAAATTCGAATTTAAAATTCCCCTTATTATCCTTCGAAGGAACATTCTTTGGCATTTATTTCTTGAAGATTGTCTCTTTCAAATATTCGCCGCGGCTACGCCCCAGATGGTCTATCCGTTGAGTCAAATTTTCGATGACTCGGTCGAGCATTTCGTCTGGTAACTGGCGAATGACGCGCGTGATGCTTTGCTCCAACCATAATCGAAGCGGAATTGTCCACATAGACTTTGGATTTGACAGAAAAATGTCTAACGATGTAATATCACACGATCTTGGTGGCCAATCGACCGGCCCAAAACGTGAAAATGTCTGCTCACCGAAGTGTTCTCTCAATAAATCCATGGATTGATGCGATTTGTGGGGAGTGGCGCCATCTTGTCGAAACCAAATGTCGCGGAGAGCACGGGCTTCAATTTCAGACATCAAATAGTCCGCTATCATGCGGCAATAATGGTCGCCATCGACGGTTACGTTCTCACCGGTATCATTTTTGAAGAAATATGTACCGATGATTCCACTAGCCCACAAACCACATTAAACCGTTGTTTTTCTGAATGAAATGATAGCTTTTGAATCTCTTCAGATTGCTCTTCATCCCAAATGCGGCAATTTTGATTGTATACTTACCCATTGAGACAATTGTGACCCTCATCGCTGAAAAAAGTTTGGCTCGAAAACGTCAGATATTTTTGGATCTTTTCAAGAGTCCATAGAGCGAAGCGATGTCACTTGGGAAGACGGAATGGCTTCAGTTCTTGCATAAGCTGTAATTTTTACGCTTTCAATTTAAGTTCTCGATGTTAATTCGCCATGTCGTTCCATACGTCAGTTTGAGTTGCTGCAAACGGCGCTGAATCGACTCTCCATGGTCTTCGTGTTCACTCTAAGCTACGGCCGCTATATTTTCTTCACTACGTGCTGGGCATGGTCTATTCGGTCGAATATTATCCAATAATGAATTCTGGGTCTCAAGATGGGTGATGGTGTTGCGAATATTACGCTCAGTAGGCCGATTATTTTAACCATATGTTGAGCGAAGTGCCCGAAACACATTCTTTATAGAATCATCGTAATAAAGTTGAATGATCTGTAAACGTTTTTCAGGCGTAAGTCATTGAATGATGAAATGCCAAAAAATACTGAACAAAATTGGCTTGACAGCTTGACACGACTCACGCGTGATCTTTCAAAAGAAAAGCTTTTAAAAAAAGTACCGCTACTTGGATCAGCCTTTATTTCTCCGACTTATCGGAGCTTACGCTGAATACCTGAAATTTTATTTCCTTCACCTTTTTTGCTATTGAAAGAAGTACCCCTACTTGAGTGACCCTGTTCGTGGTATACCAACTTTCACAGGTTTAAATATCTCGAAAATTGAGGGACTAGGTTGCGTTCAAACAGATATACGGACAGACAGACAGACGGATAGACGGAGAGATGGATATGGCTAAGTCAATTCAACTCTTCATTCTGATATGATCGGTAAAGAGTTTAGTGGGTCTAACTCTTCTTCTTCTGGTACTTACATACGTCAGACGAAAGTTAATACACCATTTCCTGCACATGAAAGATATATAAAAAAATAAATACAATAAAATTAAAAAGTCGCATAATTGTGAAAATGAATTCACACCCGTTCTTACCCATAACCAGTTCAATTAACCGTTAAATAACCAAATATTATTTTATAATAAATCATATTTTCAAAAGAAAATTAATAAATCACTTTCTATTCTCTCTCTGGTTGGCGTGATGATTTTTTTTTTCTCTCGCAGAGTTGATTTCCACAGCTGCTAATTATTTTCTTACTGAGCAGTTTGCAGCAAGGGCTTTTTGACTGGTAGCTGATTAAATTGCTCGATTTATGCAAGTAATCAGTAATTAGGCAGCAAAAATAATGAAGAATTTTTTCCACATTTTCTTTTTCTCCTTTTCAATACCTTTTTTAGGAATTTGACATTTATTGCATATAATAGTTTTCGAACATTCATTAATATTTTTGGATTTTAATGAAGTTAATTTGAAATTTTGTCAATTTTTATGTTCAGTGGACAAAAAGCTGGTGCAGGTGAGGACTTATTGCTATAAAAATAAATTGAAGAGGAAATTAAATAGAAAAAATCTTCTTTAGCTCAATTTCACGACCTTGACGTAGTATTTTCCAAACTTTTTGCCTTCTTTATTGCTTTTCTCACTTGAGATTTAAATTTCCAATATTATCAACCTGCAACTGCCTGTTCCCTCTCACACTTCTTCTTTGCAAATACTTGCCAATTTGTTTGTTTTATCCATTGGCGACACGGGAATTTACAACACGAATCTACACTTTAACACCATCGATTACAAACCCACATACCTACACGTGTTTACTACGCCCGGCTCGCATTTTATTCATTTCACAGCAGCTCAACAGCGCTCGAAAGCATCCACCCACTAATACTTCCACCCATGTTCTATCTATCTACATAAGCTACATTGCGACACTGAGATTTCAGCACAAACATGCATACATTCTTCTCTTGCAATCCCCTCACTTGTCGTTAGAGCTTTCGCTACCAAGCGAAAGTGCTATTTTTCAGTCGCTTCTCGCTTTAAAAGTGAAAATTTCAAGTATCTTCTTCATTACACTCTACTTCCCACCTCCATTGACAAGCACTCAATTTTAATTCGCTATGATTTTTCAATTCAACTCTTACTCTCCTTTTATCTCTCTCTCTCTCTCTATCACACACACACACGCCACTTTAAACTTTTTGCAAATTCTTTACTTGCTGCCCTCTCCAGTGCACACATTGTTTTTGTCACTTCGAAAAATTGTCACATTTGCAATTGTATTTACACTCTTTGCACAACGAGTTTTTTCGCTGTTTTTTTTTTTTTTTTTTGGAGCAGCATTTATCAACTTGTCCTTGCTTGGCTTATTTAGGTTTACACACTTCAGTTCAGCTTGTTCAATCAATCAGGTAGATAGATACTCGACGAAATGCGAACGATTTTTTTTGCTTCTAATCTGCGACACGTGACAATTTTAATTTACACTGCGAAATTAAGTGGTTAGACAATATTTCACGGAGGGGTGAGTGTTCGCTCTGAGAGCAGCAAATAAAGATGAGAGGTAGAATAAACTTTTTTGATTGAGAGCAAATTTTTGGATATGCTTTACGATTTCCCACACCAATAGCTCAGTCTACAAATTGGTCGAACAGTTTTACCTTCGATAGAAAGTGCTGGCCTACAATTAGTCGATAGATTAGTGACGATGAGGTTTCGTGACAAAATTTTGGGAGAAACTACCTCACAACCTCAACAACACACGGAACCCATCTACTATGTGTCTCATTTATGAAGGGTCTCGGTTTATCCCTTACGGTAGAAATTAGCGCCACCCAGGGTTTTCTCAATCGCCATCCTTAACAAAATGCCTACAGAGGTCGAAGATTCTGGCGAGAAAGCTTTTAAGAGTAAAGTTTTCAGGAAAATATTCCGTTTATTAAAATAACGAGAGGCCCGCCTCTTCAAAAGGCCGCTGTAGCATAGGAAATGAGTATTGAGATACTTGGAAGGCCAGGCAGCTAAAAAGGCTCTGAGGCTAGTTCGCCGGATGCCGTGGTTCTTCATAAAAACAATGAGATAATTGCAGTCCATTTCTGGTTTTTGCAATCGTCCGTCTTTTTGCAGGTCCTTAAAGGTGGATGAGAAGGTACTCGCTGCTATTTATTTATATATTTAGCTCCTCGCCACCTCTAATTGTGTGTCCCTTTGTAAAAACAAACAATGAGTAATACCTCCCCACTGCTTTGCCTGAAAGGAATGGTTCCTCACCGTCTCTAAATGCAACTACTTTATCTTAAAAGCAGGGAAAAATACCTAAACTCGGTCTACTGAGACGGAGAAAGCCAATCCACTCATTCCAAATACCTGTATTAATTCCTACAGGTGAAGGGTGATACCTTCCCAGGCTGAGGCTCTCTAGAAGGGACTAGTTTTTCGGGTGTCTAAATGTCCTATTCTATAGCAGAGCACGTAGACTCTTACCGCCTTTGCATACTCAAAATTTGGAAAATAGTAGCTCATATACTTGTAAAGGAACTACCTTTCGCTACAGTAGACGCAGAAAACCAGAGGACTGAAGAACTGTCGACGGACGCTGTTGAGGTAGTTATTTTCTTAACTTAGCTTGTGATCTCGGCTCGAAAAAAATTTCTTAAAAACTTGCATCGATCTAGCGGCTCTTTTTTACTTTTCTTCAATCCGCGCTCGAGCCAACAGCTTCATTTAAGGCGCTAATGTAATTAAGAGTTCATGTGAGCTCAAGCTCACCGTCTCCTTGACCATTCGTCCACTTGCTTGATCTTGAAACCCGTTTATAAGTGTCCCCCACCAATATCAAGAGCGTTCTCTATCGGTCCGGTTGGTAAACGCAAGCAGTGAATCGCAGAATGGAACTGGATTACCTTGAATTAATCAAATAAATTCGTTGATTTCCGCTGGGCGAATGCAAAAATGCATACACAAATTATTTGAGGCACTGATTAATCACTTAACAAGGCCGACACCGCTGATCGTGGTGGTTGCTGGCTTCACACGCTTGTTATGGTGGGGTAATAAAAGAGGACAGGAATCGCATACTCGTAAATAAAATACAATGCAGCATGGGAGTGCGAAAAAGTAGAAGGAGAAGAAGGAAAAGGAGAAGAGCTATCACTAACAACTGCACCTGCGAGGGAATGCGGCAACAAATCACAACCACTTGTGTGGCACAGTCACCGCGGTGCAGCAAATGAAATAAAATCAAATTGGTCTGAAGTTTGGATTTTAAGAGAATCCGTAATGGTGCAGCCTTAAGCTTTTGCATACCTCTTATGCTTTATGCTTTTTTTCCGTTTTTTTTTTTCAAGACAACGCAAGCGCCTCTGTTGCCTGTCGGCTCACATAAACTCTGACTTTGCGCTTGACTGAGCTCTTGCAAGTTCGCTGACGCTGCAGTTGCGCGAAGAGGTAATCAAGCAGCCGCAGTTATTTCACACATTGCTGCAGATAAATTAACTGCAACAGCTGTATGTAGGTGTGTATGTATGTATGTCTGTGCTAATAGCAACAAGTATAATTTCGTAATGTATTCATAACATTTTCGCTTGTTTTCCTTAATGTGTTTGTTGTAAATTATTTTTATTTTATTTTTAATATTCTTTTATTTTTAGGGTTTTGTTCCTCTCCATAGGCTTCCCGACACACTGGTGGTTAATTTGCATCGATTGCTCGCTTGTCGGCTTTGCGCTTGTCTTGTCCGATTCATGTTGCATCATGCAAAGTGCAGCGAAATTAATTGCAATGGAGCAGTCAAAGGCGTTCCATATATATTTGTATGTATATGTAAGTACATTTTTCATTAAATATATATACATATATGTATAAGTTAAACAATTTTTTTTAGTAATTATACTGCTCTGGCCCCTAAAATATTATAATTTTTCTCTCTGTCAAGCCTCCTAGTTTGTAGGAACGTGTTTGGAGTCTGATCACTGGAATATACTTCGATTAGAACGGTTCAGGTGGTGTAATCGATGTCCAATCGAAGACTATAAAATACCCTCTTAATCATTTTAATAATCTGAAGCTCTCAGATCAACCACCCGCCGCATTAAAAACAACGGAACGGTTTAATCCCACTCTTTTGATCGGGCTTTAATGCAATTTCCCGCAGAAAACAGAAAAGGTCTGTCTTATATATAAATGCATATATATATCTGAGATATAGAAGGACAAGCGAATTAAGGCTAAGAGATCCGCTGGCCGACTCATCCTGTTCGAATTCCAGTTGCAAAATTTAAAAAACTATATTTCGATGTGGTAAGGGAAGAAAAGGAGTAACTATCCACACTGTCTTGTAGAGAATTTTCAATAGGGCTGGTAAAAAATTTAGCAGCATTTTAATAAATCTGCAGGGATCTCGATTAATAGTGGATATTAATATCAAAAATAAATGCTGTTTGAAATAAAAAAGTCAGAAATGGAATATAAAATGTCAGAAGTGGAATATAAAAAAGTCAGAAGTGGAATACAAAAAAAGTAGGAAGTGGAATATAAAACAGTCAGAATTGGAATATAAAAAAGTCAGAAGTGGAATATAAAAAAGTCAGAAGTGGAATACAAAAAAAGTCGGAAGTGGAATATAAAAAAGTCAGAAGTGGAATATGAAACAGTCAGAATTGGAATATTAAAAAGTCAGAAGTGGAATATAAAAAAGTCAGAAGTGGAATATGAAACAGTCAGAATTGGAATATAAAAAAGTCAGAAGTGGAATACAAAAAAAGTAGGAAGTGGAATATAAAACAGTCAGAATTGGAATATAAAAAAGGCAGAAGTGGAATACAAAAATAGTCAAAAGTGGAATATAAAACAGTCAGAATTGGAATACAAAAAAGTCAGAAGTGGAATAAAAATACATATAAAAGTGAAAAAATGCGATTTATCCAAAAAAATTTATTCAGCGACAAGACATATTTCTCAATCGGTGGATGCGCAAAGAAGCAAAATTTTTGCATTTGGGGCTCTAAGATCCGCAAATAATTGAGGAGGAAGGCCTTTGCACTCAAAAGAGCTTACTGTCTGGTGCGCTTTTTGGTCCGGAGGTGTGACTGGACCTTACATCTTAGAAAGCGATAACGGCGAAACTATCACTGTCAATTCGGAGTATTTTTGGTCATATGATAACCGACTTTTCTGGACTTCAATTGAAGAACATGACTTTGACAATATGTGATTCCAGCAAGTTGGTGGCACATGCCAAACAACACGAGGGAATATGGATTTATTGCTAGAGAAATTTCCCGGCTGCGTTATTTCTCGTCTCTAAAATCTCAATTGGCCACCAAGATCGTGAGGTTTGACACCGTTGAATTTTTTTTGTGGGACTACGTGAAGGGCCATGCTTATGAGAATGATCTTTCAACTCTTGAAAGCCAACATTCGTCAAGTTATGGCTAAAATACCGCCCAATATGTGCCAAAAAGTGGTTGAAAATTACCTCAAACGGATCGAAGTTTGCAAAAATTCACGAAACGGTCATTTGAACGATGTAGTGTTTCACATACATGGAATTTTATGAAAACTAGTATTTTAAATGCATTTTATTTACATTTATTTTGGAAACCCCAAAACGAAACGCCCTGTAAAATCATTGAAAAGAATAAGAATAAATTAAATACATATAAATAAATAAAGATAATTAAAAAAAGTATTATGATTCCTAGTCAAGCTCCCACTAAATTCTGAGGCATTCACAAGACAAAAGCGTCAACAGGGGAAAGAATCTTCCTGAAATGCATATGCATTACCAGTCTGGCTGGTTGCCTCATATATCAACTTAATATGTAAATTTTCAATTTATGAAAACATTTCAGCGAACAACTTAACTAAAGCCTTTTGAATAATGCAAGTGCATTTCGAAAAGCGGAAAATTATGGTGGAAGAAAATTTATAAAAAAAAAACGGAAAAAAGGGCAGAAAACTTGTTTAACTATTTTTTTTTTTTTGGTGCACGTATTTTTGCTGTATTTATGCATATTTATGATTTAACATATTTGTATGTAAGTTGACTCATGCATAGATAACATGAAAAAAAAAAAATTGAAAATTTGAAAATTAAATAAAAATACATAAACAAAGGAAATGCTGCTGAAGTGCTGACAGCTCAGTTACTTACCTGCTTCCGCTGTGTCTTTAATGTTTATTTCATTATAATTAATATGCACGAAATAGTTTCGTTTCCTTTTAGTTGTTCTTTTTTTTCATTATGTGCTCGACTTAATGCAGCGAAGCGTAGCAAATGTAAAGCATACTTTTTCCAACAAAATAGTTAAGGAATTTAACATACAAATATTTTTATCAACAAAAAATCATATTTAAAGCGTCGCAGGTGAGGGTGTTATGTGGCAACGTACTTTTCATGACCATAAATAATTTTTTATACAATAATTAATTAAGACATTATAAATTGTTGTTGATAGTAATGCAACAAATTGTTAGATAAGCAAGAGCATTTTAAATTTGAACTGTAACTAGTTATCGAAATTTGTAGTAAAGGTTCACTTAAGGCCGCCGAAACGGCAAGTGAATTAAATGTGAAAGATAGAGAATGTGAGTAAAACCATATAAAATCGCTTTAGAGTTATGTTAAATGTCATTTTTATGTGGGTTTGATAGTTAAAAAGATAAATAATAAAATGTAATGGACTAAAATAGTTGTACACTTCGTTGTCCCAAAAATATTAAAAATTTTAAAATATAAAAAAATGTTCTTTAAATTTTTGAATACAGGACTATACATTTCGCGGTTTCCATAAATAACATAAATAAAATACATTCATTTATTTCATGAAATTCTTCAATCCATTTGAGGTATTTTTCGACCACTTTTTGTCACATTTTAGGCGGTATCTCAGTCATAACTTCGCGAATTCTGGTTTTAAAGTGATCAAGAGTTAAAGGTTTATCCAAATACCCACGGTCTTTCGCACAGCCAAAAAAAAAAAAAAGTCCAACGATATCAAATCGCACGATCCGGAGACGAGAGATTACGCAGCCGGCAAAGTTCTCTCGCAATAAATCCATATTCGCTCGTGTTGGTTGGCATGTGGCAACATCTTGTTGGTACAACATATTGCCCAAGTCGAGTTCTTTAATACTCAGAATTGACATTAACAGTCTCGCCATTATCATTTTCAAAAAAAATAAGGTCGCAACAAAACGAAGGATCAATGATCATGTTTTTTGGGTGTCATGGCCTCTCTTCAATTATTTGAGGATGCTCGGAGCCCAAAACGTGACAATTTTTGCTTATTTACTTAGCCACCGAATGAGAAATATGCCTCGTCGCTGAAGAAAATATTGCTGGAAAAATCACGGTCCACTGTTTGTTGTTCAAGCACCCAATCAACGTAATTACTGCGTAGTGAATGGTTAGCTGGCTTCAGTTGTTTTGTGAACTGGACTTTATATGGATGTAGGTGTAAGTCCAAGGGCAAAATACGCCATACTTTGGCTTAAGAAGGTACTTGAAGCTCTTGAGAACGTCGGGGCTTCCGCTACACTCTTACTAACAGCAGCGATGTTTGAGGTGGAACGAGCGAAATGATGAAACACAGGAGTTAAAAGATCTGTAATCGATCCAGTCTCTTCAAGTTTCAGAAAAAATTTGCTAAAAGCTTGAGTAATTGGGTGATTATACACCATGAAAAGGAGCTTCAAGCATAAAACGTGGCCACGTTTCAGTCAACATTTTTGTAGTTTGTTTCAACAATTTTAACAGATTGCGTGGTTGGTAAGCGATGACAGTTGAATTTGGCAGATGTCAAAATGCAGACCTGCACTTTCGAAACCACTAAATGGATAAACTCCTCTGAATGGATAAGCTTCATTTTACATGTAGCTACAAAAATAAGTTAGTTACATATGCTATACCAAAAATAAACTAGTATTCTACTGGTATGAAGTTAATGTACAGTCAAATAATTGGAATTTTGTTGAAAAAAAGATTTAAAAAATTTTGGTACTCAAGTAGTTGCTGCAGAATATCCACACTGCCAGTACAAACATGCCCGATAAGTAGGCGTTATATTTTTTTTTTAATTTATTATACGAGTTCGCAAAAAAATCTCTTATTAAATTCATTACTTGCATGCGCTAACAAGCAACTATTCGGTATTGGCATTTTGTTACCGACAAGTGCAGGCACAAATTTTCGAAGCTCACGAATTCTTTCCAACACAAACGCTAATGTGGCAAGTAAACTTACAACGAATAGACAATGCCACATACCATCTTTTTATGCAACGCTGTCAGTCGCATAATTCAGCTAACTGTTAAATTTAAATATATTATGCTTAAATTCAAAGCATCTCCTTACCCAATACGCCAGCCATACTTAACCACTTTCGGCTTAGCCGTGCTTGTATTCTGCCGCTTTCCCATCCTCGTTAGAGCAATCAATTTGGTCTGCAAAATAAATAGCAAAAAATAACAAAAAAGAAACCTCAGCTTGGTGTTGCTGCTGCTGCTGCTGCCCATTAAATCACATTAAAAGCCTTTAAAATGTGCATTAAAAAGGGATTAGAATTGTATTTAAAGTGGCGGCAAATTGCAATAAGAATTCTATGTAGCGGCGGTAAGAGAGTCAATAGGTCGTGACTGCACTTCGACACAAATCTTTAGTGGCGCGCGTGAAAAAAGAAAACCGCTTGGCAAAAAAAAATAAAAAATTAAGTGGTGACGATGAAAAATGCCGAAATAAAATAATAGTTGCACAATTGAAGGGCAAAAATATATCTTGATGTGAATTTGCGATAAATTCTGGGTTAAACGGTATTCGGTTTATACAAAAATGTTGAGAGCTTCAAAATGAAAGATATATGTACATTTTCAAAATCTTCCCAGTCACAAGTACTTTTTACGCTAATCGGTTGCCGGAGAATATTCTCTTAGCTGCAATCTCCACTGCAGGAACTTTTTTGTTGATTAGTATTCATAATTGGTTAGGGCAGTGAAAATAGGAGGCGTCTTGTAAAAGTCGGTGTATATATCCATACTTCTCTTGTTGTCCATGTTAGGGAGGCGGGTATTTGCCTGCATCCTTCATTGCTAATTAGACACCTGGCGGCTGGTATAAAACGCTGTCGGCGGTGGTTCCCTCATATAAACCTCCAAAAAAAGTCGATAAGGGAAAAAACCGACTAGCTTGGATACTAGCTCAAGCGTCGATAGCTACTACCAAACCAAAACTAGAATGTATGGGTCCAAAATTCCACGAAGATTTCGACCTCGTAAGCATTGGAAGCATAAATACAGTACAAATGTGGTCATCATTATGTTCTCCGGCGGCTCATAGAAGCCTTCCCGATTCTATTCGAGACGGCATCGATCGCGGAAGACAACATCTAAGAGCACTAGATTGTAGCGCTCATTGATCGCTACAGCCCAATCAGCCAGATGACAGCGTTGGAGAGCAGTGGCTTCCGTTGCTCACTTCGTATTCGTAGGTTCTTGACACTACTGGCAGACCCCTGTTTTGCTGGGACTCACTTCCCCTGTTTGGTTTTGTGAGTTTGAAGAGCGTAACTCATCTCAAGCGGGGTTTGGAACCCCTGATCTGATACCACCTGAATTCTATCTTACGATGTTACCACTGCCCGCTCTTTCCCTTCTCCCTCAAATTCCCAAAATCTTTACTAGACGGTCCGAACTGTTTAACCCTCCTCCTATCCAAATACATGTTTAGAATTTGCTATGGCGGAGTTAACTTACTCAGATAACCCGAAATTGTGAAAATAGCTTAACTCGTGAGCCTGTGAGTTCATCCATATTTCTTTCGCTGCAAGCAAAGGAAAATTCATATTAAAAAATATTCAGAAATATTTAAAAATTCACAAAAAAGAAAGACGCATTCAAGGTCAATCACACGGTCTGCTCGTTCACTACCTACCATCTCTATGAGTACGCGACACCAATCGTATACCATTAAAGCACACTTACTCATTCACTTGCGCACCTTAAAGCGGCATTTCCCGACACCTGAATGGGATCACCTCCTCATGGTCACCAACACCGCTCTTGTAACAACGCAGAGCTGCATTTGTCGTTATTCGTCGAACATTTATTACCCCGGCAGAAATAACGAATTACTATCGAGGGTAATCATTATCCAAAGTAGTCATTCACTTCACCAGCTTATAGGTATTTATGTATGTAGGCAGGTAGCAGCAAGAAGTGCGAAGCAAAAGTAGCAATGAGAGAATTTGCGCAGACGCAAAGTGCAGAGCTGGCATTTTTGGTGCTTCGCGCCGTTCACTGACTGCCTGACTGCCTAACTTTATGTCTGTGTTATTGCACTGTCTTTATTGCACTGTCTTTGCCTTGCCTTACCCGTCTTGCTGCGCTCGCTATGTAAAGCCGAGGCCGTTTCAACCTTGCTGCAGATTGCTTGCCGCGCGGGGTGTAAAGCGTTTGGGCGCACAACCTGCAATTACCATCGCCAGTTGTGATAGCCGCCTCAATGATTCGCTGACTCTGTTGCTGCTGACTCGCAATGGCCCGTTGGCTTGATGGCCTGCCTTCCTTGCATTGCTGACTTAGCTACACTTCCGTCCAATCTCGATTGCTTTGCTTTACTTTGCCTCCAACGGACGCTAGTTCGCTCCTCTGGCTCGTTTAGTTTGATTTGACTAGGTTCTCTGGCGCATTCCGTGGAATTCAACGCCATCTTCAACTGCGGCTATCCACTTGTCTGCATTGCTGCTGCTGCTGCTGTTGCTGCTGCCTACTTCACGGTCTCTGTCTCTGATTGTCTGTCTGTCTGTTTGTCTGCTGTTTTGAATTGGATTTGAATCGAATTCCTGGATATTCATTTGATTGCCTTGTTTTGCTTGCTGGCAGATTAACCGGTCCGCTATTGTGCCATGCCAGTGCCAAGGCATTCTGGGCACGTTGCTTTTTCACGCTTTCCACATGGTTAGCATGTTTTAATCTTCTGTATGTATGTTATGCTTGTGCACATACAAATAATTCTGCTTTTGTTGCGCCTCGACGTGAATGTTTCTATTTCGTTGTGTGTTGCACATAACAAATTATGCAGATTACTTAATGGGAAATTTTTAGAAGAATGCGTTTCCAATGCTTTTTATTTCTTATTTATTTTTCGCTCTTGTATTGATCGCTTAATCGAATAATTTGATAATTGGACGCATTAATTGTGAGCGTAACTTACAGCAGCAGAAAATATCGGGAAGTATTGAGAGGAGGTTTTCTACAGAGTGGAAAATATGTGAATAAAATCGGTCATTCTCCACCTGATCTTTCTCGCTGGGTAGAGGTTTTCCTTTTTCTCTGCTTCTAACGGCAGGTACTACTCCAAACCTTTCTAAGCTGGAATGCCTTCATCAATCCGGATGACAGGACTTAGCCAGCGCAACCCCTGTCTCTTAACTTTTCAATGTCGTCGTACATTTCGTTCAGCTCATCGTTCCATCGTCTGCGGTATTCGCCGTTGTCAACGCGCAAGGTGCATACATTTTACGCAAACCTTTTCTATTTCGAAAACCATACAATCAAATCGTCAGATGTTGTCACCGTCCAAGCTAACGCATGATAAAGCAGAACGGAAATAGAGAGCGATTTGTAGAGAGAGGATTTTACTTTTCAATTGCCCACTCAGTCCAATGTTGCACCCGTTCGGCGTTGGATTTCAAGACCGGCATTGTTGTTGGTATTCATTCTGGTTCCGAGGTGGCAGAAATTGTCTTCAACTTCAAAATTATGGCTCTCAACAGTTACATGAGAGCTAAGACCACTCATTGAGCTGACTCTTTGTTTAATGACCTCAGATATCTCATCTTGTCCTCGTTTACTACCATACATATTCGCTTCCACTTCTTGTTCTTTCTGGAGGAAGTAGAACTAACAGCGCGGGTTTTGAGGCTGGTGATGATAATATGAATGATTTGAAGAGAGTCTTTCCAATTCAATGTTAGTGTTGCCCAGAGTCCCTTTAGACTGCCACATAAATTTTGCAGGGATAAAAATTTCAGATGTTGATGGTTAGAGGTTATTTTCTTGCTCTTGAAGGCTGTTTTAAAATATTTAAAAGTAAGGAGTAGTCTGGGTCGATCTTTTTCTCATTAGTGATTGCATAGTGAATAGCAGTTAAAAAGCAGATTTGCCAGGTCTGGAGCTATATTGAAAAAGTGCAATAAGTTCTTTGCCTGTAGTCTTTCAGTCAATCCCCCCCCCCACATAGGAAATTGAGGAGGTTTATCCATAGATAATTTACGCAGACCGTGTGATCTCCCTTCTCATGGATTGGTCAGAGCCCATCTATGTTACAATCATTGGGCATACTTTCGTTTAAACATATTCTTCCAGCAAGCTAATGCATATTTCTTCTCATTCCTTCGCCATCATATTTGAATAGCTCAAGTGGTAATCCATTCACTTCCGCCTCGTGTTTCATCATTAGCGACCGGGGGTTCGGGCTCATTATCTTCCGGTTTTGCATTTCACTGCCATTCAGCAAGCTGAAGAAGTTATAACTCAGTTTACTCTGGCAATAAGTCACCGTACATAAGGTTCCTACGTGGGTATGCTTCGATCTCGAAACCTTCTCGCTCTTTCTGTCTAAAAATGTGTCTCCCTTTCCCCTTTAATTTTCCCTTTTTTCCACATAGTGTGCATTGTGGTATTGTGGTCCACCAAGATATTGTGAGCTGAGCAGTGTTTCTTCTCTCATTGTGCTTGTTGATAGATGCTCTTTGCTGCACAGAGGCGGGTGCGTATCACCACTGCGACAGAATAGTGTTCCAGGTCGATGTTCTCAGAACGTATGCACATCTAGAACGCAAAGACATGTCTTCCCTCTGGAAGCTATAATATTTCGAGCAATTTCCCCTCATACTTTGTTTATTGAAATTTCAATTCTGAGCTATATTTTACGCTTTTGAATACAAATTTGGAGCAAAATATGAAATATTAAAAATTTCAAATCGATTTTGTCATAAAGCCAAGAATTTATTAGAAAACCGAATTTCTGCGCCTACACCATTTCCAGGAAGGAAATAATTTCAAAGTTGACCTCGTTGTTTAACAGAATGCAATAAATACCGCACACATGCTTACATATATGTATCAATACATTTACTTAACGCATCGAATCAATAAAACAATTCACACACACACACATACACAAAAGCACACATTGCCCTACTTGTGGCGCAATAACAATGAAAACAAAATGGCATTATATTAAATTTGAGGCGACAAGCGTATGCTGACAAAAGGGGCGATGTAATAGAGATAAAACCACAACAACAACAACAACAACAACACCAACACTACCAACAAGTACAATAATTGCAGCCATTGGCCAAGAAACAGACAGGCAGCGACGGTGGTGGTGGCCTTGTAAGCAACGCTAGGCAATATTTAGCTTTCCTTTTGTACTTGTTGTTGTTTTTACTTTATTTCTGTTATCCTGCTGCAGCTGCCACTTGGCAAGGCTGTTGACATAAACACACCAAAGTGACAACATCAATAATTCGATTAATATCGCTTGTACACGCTCCTTCAGTCCGACTGGCTGACTGGTTGGCTTTTGCGGCGACCATGTTGTTATGTTGCAATAAATACGAGTATAAATGTATTTGTATGTGTACTACATGCAACAATAATTGCAATAAACAGCTGCTAACAGGGTAGGCAAGTGCTATGCAGATCTACAGAGGTACGGAGGAGAGTCTCTGTTTGGTTATAAGAAAAGCCGGAAGGGTTCTGTGAATAATATTTCCGGAAGCCACTGGACGTATAAGTTTTAAGAACTCTTTAGAATATTTCTCCAAGCACTCAATTAACTTTAACCTCATATTTGTAGTAACCACCCTTTGGGTCAAGGTTTCGTCACTGCTCTGAAAAGACTTTCATTTGACAGTAAGTTGTAAGTCTTCCTGGTGTTAGCATACCTTGAACAAATCTGTTTAGTTGCCCTAAGTTGATTCAAGTTGCAAGTGAAGTTCTCTGCTGCTTGAAGTTTGAAGTTTTTTGATCTTACGCAGCTCTTCAGATCTTCCACTCTGTTCTATAAATTACCTTCCACCATGACTTTATTTCATAGCCTGCACGTTTCTGGGTCCTCCCGTAGTAGTTTGTTGGTTCCAAATAGCCCTTTTTATCATAAGAAACATGGACTCAGGATAAAAGTGTAATCCTCTGATGCTTAACTTAAGCAGAAATTCTTCTTTTGCTTCAATATGAAACGTTTTAATCTTGCATAGATCGTCAGATCTTTCATTCTACGCGAGGTGGTATCCGGGTTATGCCGTTGTAGTCTTTTAGTCCTATATAGACATTTTTATTTTCCTTGGGCGAAATGTGCTAGCCTTTTTTACCATAAGGAATATTGAATCCCCTTATGCTTAACCCAAGCAGTCATGTCAGAAATTCCTCTTCTGCCTCAATATGAAACGTTTTGAACTTGCCTAGATCGTCAGATCTTTCATTCTTCCTGAGGTGATTTCCGGGTTCTGTCGTTTTAGTTTGTTAGTCTTATATAGACATTTTTAATATGCCTTGGACAAAGCGTACCGAGCCTATTGTATAAGTGCTATAGATACCCGATCAATATATAGTAGGTAAGTTCATCCTTTCTGGGTACTTGAGCGAATTATGTTGGGTTCCACCATAAGAAACATTGACTCAAGTTTCCAGTCGAGTCCTTCTGATCTTACTTAGATCCTCAGATCTTTCACGCTTCGCGAGGTGGTTTCTGGGTCCTGCCATTGTTTGTTAGCGTTATAAAAGCCTGTCTATGGAGTATTTCCATCACTCAGATATACATACTGAACATCCAGGAACAATGGTTTCATAATAAAAATAATTTGAAAAAATTCTTATGAAAAAAGATTTTTTAATCGAAATACGAGAGGTTAAATTAATACTGTAAGAACACATGTTAGGAAGGACTAAAGTAATTGAGTACTTTATGTCTTATTAGCTAACATTGAGAAGAGAAGGTTTCAGGGCTCGCCTAGACGATTGCTTCGTAGGTCTGCCATTGACAGAACTTCCTTCAGCCCTTATATTTCTCGGAAGACAGGCATAGATAGGTCCACCCATTAAACTACCCAGTGAATTTCAGAAATGGCGCAGCTCTTACACTTTGTGAGATCCCCTAGAGAAGAGTAGAGTTTGAGGTTTTCCAGATATATATACTTAAAATGCAACATGGCATAACCTCTAGCACCATTTAATTTTACTCTCTATGGGAGAGTACTTCTTTTAATTCTACAACGTACGAGTTGCTCTCAAAATGCTCTCTGTAAATGATAGTAATGAACATCTATGCGAGTATGTATATGGAGCAGAGTAAATTCAAATAATTACTTTCACGCCTATATACATATATTTATACATATTTATACCTTTATGTCTCTACGTGTATGTGTATGTACGAGTACAATATGTAAGGCATAAATTCCTTTATTATCCTGCAATATATTCAACAATAATTTAAGCGCATTTGCATGTATTTGTCGCCTTATTTGCTGCCCATTGTTATACGGTCTTCACAATAAATACGTGTGAATGTGTATAAATGCGCATGTATGGGTGTGGTAATATGTGCAGAACATATATATGAAAATAAATATATGCTTACAATCTTATTACTGCCAACAGCCAAGAGCACAGCCTCAGTCAGCCAGTCAGCCAGCTATTAAATAGGCTTTTTTTTGCCTTGTCTTGCCTATGGGTTGCCTGCTACTATTGAAACTGTGTCAGTTGGCTTGCAATATTGTAAGTTTGTTATTCTGCCATATATTCATATGTATTAATGTGCATATATATACATATATAAGTAAATGGCCGACTGCCAGTTGTCAATTGATGTCGTGGTTATTATGCTGCTTGTTGTCGTCATGTGTAATTGCAAATGTAATTGTAATTGCATCTGTTGTTGTAGTTGTTGTCACATTTTATTCTTATCACATTGTGCGACCGATGACGGCAAATGTTGCAAGAAGCAATATGGGAGTGTGATAAACACAAATATAACAACATTGGAGAAATGCAAAAACAAAAAAATATATTCTCCTGTGTGACCGTTATTACTGTAATGTAAAAACTAAAAATAGCAATAACAAAAATGAAAAAAAAATAAAAAAAATAAATTTAAATACTATTAATTTAAAATATTAAATAAAAAATTATATATATGTAAAAATAATTAAAATAAGATTAAATACAACAAAATTAAATAATAATAAAAAAATTTGTTAAAAAAATATAAATAAAATATAATTAAAATAAATAAAATAAGATGAAATACAAAAAACATTAAATGAAATATATTAAAATAAATAAAAAATAAATAAAATTAAAATGAAAATAAAATGAAAAAAACATAAAAAAAATTTAACATTTTCAAAAATAAAAAAAAAAATTAGAAAAAAAGTAAAGAAAATAAAATAAAAAATTTAATATAAAATAAAATAATCCAAGTATAGGTACCTCTTCCATTAGCCTTCTTTTGACAGATCACGCATGAGTTGTGTCAAGCTGTCATGTTATTTTTTTTCACAGCTGAGAGTGTACACAAAGACCGTAGGACCGTGGAGAGTCGATTCGGCACCGTTCGCAGCAGCTCGAACTGACGTATGGAGCATTTTGCGTCGAGATCTTAAATTAAAAGCGTGCAAAATACAGATTGTGCAAGAACTGAAGCCGCCCGACCTTCCCAAGCGAAATCACTTCGATCTATGTGCTCTTGAAAAGTTCCAAGAAGATCCGACGTTTCCGAGCCAAATTTTGTTCAGCGACGAGTCCCATTTCTGGCTCAATGGGTATGTGAACAAGCAAAATTGCTGCAAGCGCAACCTGAAGGGATTCATGAGCTGACATTTTTTACAGAAAAAAAACAACGGTTTGGTGTGGTTTTGTGGGCCGGTGGAATTTCCATATTTCTTCAAAAATGATGCCGGTGAGAACGTAACCGTTAAAGACGACCGTTATCGCGCCATGATAACCGACTATTTGATGTCTGAAATTGAAACTCGTGATATCCGCAACCTTTCAACAAGACGGCGCCATTTCCCACACTTCGCATCAATGATAGGTTTATTGAACGAACCTCTCGGTGCGCAGATAATTTCACGTTTTGGTCTGGTCGATTGGCCACCAAGATCATGTGATGTCACACCGATAGAGTTTTTACTGTAGGAATATGTAAAATCTAAAGTCTATGCATACAATCCCGCTTCGAATCAGGCCTTGGAGCAAAACATTACGCGTATCATTCGCCAGTTACTAGTCGAAATGCTCGAACGAGTCATCGAAAATTGCACTCAACGGATGGACCATATGAGACATAGCCTCGTCCAACATTTGAAAGAGATAATGTTCAAAAAATAAATGTCAAAGAATGGTCTTTCGAATGATGCTAAAAATTCCCCATGCAATTCAAATTATCTGTATTTTTCTTTAAAAAAGTAGGGAACCTCGAAATGGATCACCCTTTAAAAATTCATATTTTATAACACAGCTGCATGGCAAAGCATAGACGGTTCCCCACAGTTGCCAAGTTGCTCTTTTATGAATATTTTTTTCTTATTTTTCTGCCTTTTCACTTACAGGCAGCACATGTTATGCAACCCATGCGGCAGCCTATAAATTTTTTTGCGACATATACTCGTATATATATATGTATGATTTTTAAAATCTCACGATCATATGTTGCCCCAGTGCTATGTACTGTACTGCTATCGTTGCTTACTGCGCTGTTTTTACGAGACACACAAATTAAATTGGCTTTAAATTGACACCTCCGCTTGTGGCCAATGGCAGGAAGAGAAAAATGTAAAATTTCGCTCGCTGGTGTTCATGTGAACACCAGTCCGCAAGCTAGATTCGTTACTACTGGCTTACTTTCATACTTTCTGAACGGTTTTTTTTTTTTTCATTACACCAACCATTACACGGTGGACTACGGTCAA
The DNA here is from genome assembly GCA_030068015.2 of Neoceratitis asiatica. NCBI lineage: Eukaryota > Metazoa > Arthropoda > Insecta > Diptera > Tephritidae > Neoceratitis > Neoceratitis asiatica. Next base: position 81,347,199 of record CM061527.1, on the reverse strand, counting down.
TGCTATACTGATTTTTTTTGAAACAGGCAGTGCTTTGTATGTGGGTATGCTAAGCTTGTTCACTAACTGGTTTTCTGTAGCAAATGAATTGATAAAATTTCATGGATTTTGGCTCTAAAAAGGCAAGAACCGCAGACATTTGCTCTACCTTACTTCTATCTAAGTTACCTATTACGGGAACTAAATTTCCTGCTTTTTTGCCTAACTGTGAATGGTAATCACAGAGTGGTTCAGAGTGTTACTTTTGCGTTGGATGGACGGCAAAAAATCTCTATTTCACTTACTATCTGAGAAAGAAATGTTCATTAGCTCATATAAGGAGCTCAAAACTCATTTTCTTTCCAAATAATTTTTTTAATTCATTTTTTAATCAGAGTTTGAAGTTCTCAGTTAAGGGTTACCCTGTAGTTAGCCCTATAAAAGCTCTTCGTTGTAACCAACAACAGTTCCTCTTATTGCACTTTGTCTGTATATACATATGTAGAGGAGCTATGTACATATATTGCACTCTTTCCATTTTATTTTCTTTTTTCTTTTATTATTACATAAATTGTTAATAAAATCAGCAACTGTAACTGCGACACTGCGCAGCTATGAGACGAAAGAAAGTGAAAACAGACGCCAGTGGCTAGAGAAAAAGGTCAACAGACACAAACCTATATATATATATATATATATATATATACAACCAAATAAATATACATATGTCTGTATATGTGATTCTCTGCCACCACCCATCAACACCCCACTCGATGTCATTGCACTGCGCCTTGCACTCAAGCGGAGCCCATCCGCGACGGCGGAAGTTTAATTTAAGCATTTTAATTAAGTTTTCAGTTCATACGCGTGCTTCTTCTTCTTCTTTGAAAATAATATATGCATGGTATGTATGAAAAATATATGAAAAATATATATATAAAGTAGTGGAAATGCATTTAAAGTGCAGTATGGAAGAAATATTCGTATGAATGGGTGTAAGAAAATATTTATTGCATGAAGAAAAATATGTCAGAGTGAAATTTGTCAGGATGCGCAGGATGCAGCTTATTATGGATATTATCAACTGCATAATGAATAATGAAATGAGATTCAGTCACATTTTTTTTTTGCCCCCTGCTGACCATATGCCAGCAGAGAACAGGTTATTTGTGTAGAGATGCGAAATGAGTTGAGCACGCAGGTGGATAGATTTCATATTGCAAGTGTTCAACAATATTTTTTAAGTTCTCTTTGCAACTCTTTCAAACGTGGCCACGTTTCGTGCTTCAAGAGGAGATTATGGTATAAATAATCGTCCAACTACTCACGAGATTGGTAAAATTTTAAAGAAAATTTGAAGAGACTGGATCGGTTACAGATATTGCAAGGCCTTTGCATCATCGCTTTGCTCGTTCCGCCTCAAAAATATCGCTGCTGTAAGTAAAAGCGTAGCCGAAGACCCGAATGTGTCTATATTTCGACGTTCTCAAGAGCTGGGCTTGATCCTGACCTGCTAAAAAGAGTCACAAGGAGTGTCGAGTCATAGTTGTAGGTTGATACGAAAGAAATCAAAGCTCAATCGTCCCATTGATAGAATTCAGGACAGTCGGCATACGGAAACCCACACCATATTTGATCAAATGTCATGGCTTTGCACATTTTTCCTCAATTATAAGAGCATAGTGCATCATTAGTTCATCCTCAAGACCGAACCTTGAATTAATCAGCCGTTTTCATGAATAAATATGAAACTCTGCCGCAACTGTGGAAAAATAATTGCTTACTTTTCCTTGTACCTAATTTTTTGAATCAAAAGTAACACCGTTATAATGCCTGAACCACCAAATTCGAGCTTTTTGCAACTTTTTCCTATTCCGAAGTTAAAAGAAAGCAATAAAATGGTGGCATTTTGCGACACAAATATGCCATACTAAATAATACTTCTATGCTAACAAGCTACTAAGAAAAGAAGAAGAAGAGGAAGAAGAAGAAGAAGAAGCTTCAAAAGGTAACACCAAAAAGCAATGCGACCCTACCTCATTAGCCTGCCGAATTCGCGAAAAATTTCAATTAAAGGTAATTTCAACAAATTACATGCCACAACGTGTTAAACAGAAATGAGCAGTGAACTACTACACGAGTATGTATGTATGTCTGTATGGGTGCAAAAAGTACAATTGTCTTGCAGAACGTGCAACACATATGTCCAGAAACAATAAAAATATTTATATATATTTACACATACATGTGTATGAAGGTAAGCCGCCAAAATAATTTGGGCGCAAAAAACTTGGAAATTTTTTCGTCTTTTTTGTCGTTTGGTGGAGAATATGCAGCAGAAAATGGAGGAAATAAAACACCAAAAATTTCAAATTATATTCCTAAGTTTTTGGGTTTTTTCAATATTTTTTTTTTTTAATTTTTTATTACTGTTTGGCACAGCGCTACCTGCCACAACCAACCATTGTTGCACATATAAATTATGACGTATTTTCGTGTGCTTGTAGCACTTAGAACACTGCAACTGTGGGCATTGGTGTATATGTACGTGTATTGTAACTGCCATAAGAACAACAAACACAACAACAACAACAACGTTCGTAACAAAGCAAAAAAAAAAAAATATATATATAAATTGGTGTTGCTGCTAATGGCGACTGCTGCAACTGCCATGTTGTTTGGCGAGCGACTGATGGCGTTATTGGTGCTGCAGCGCTGATGGTGATGGTGGTTGTGCAACAGCAGCACCTTAAGCGTTAGTTTGCAACACCAACAGTAACAACAACAGTAATAGCACTTAAGTGCTCCTCTTGCCCTTTCTCCTCGCACCACTCCACTCCACTGTATGTTGCATGCAGCTCCGCCCTGAAAATATGTGTTGCGGCAAGAACTTCCTGCGCAGCAAGCAAGGCGCTATTGTTGCCACCTTGAAGAGTCGGTACTGGTTGTTACGTAGCACATTGTTGTCGTTGTTGTTATCGTTGTTGTTGCTGCTGTCTTTATTGCAACCACATCGCGCACTGGACGAATGAGCGATTACTCACGCGAAGGTAATTTGGCAATTGCTTATTAGCGCAGTCGCCGCTGTGGCAGCCTCAGCCTAAATGTAACCAGGCAGCCATGCAGCCGTCCAGCGTGCAGGCGAGCAAGGCGGCAGTGAGGTATTGCGGCATTCAGGCAGCCAACCATTTATATCACCTCCTTGTTAGTGAGTGCAGCCAAGCACAGCCAACACACCACTACTACCTACCAGTGAGGATCGTTGGCATTTACTCAAAGGCTGCAGTTGCAGTTACTCCGGCCTCCGCTGGCTGGGTAACCAGTTTTTGTTATTCTCAGTTTAGCTTCTTGTGACTTGTGGCAGTGATCAATCGCATCGACCACTTCGAGACTGGGCTGTGCGGCTGTCAGGTTGTCAGGCTGTTTGGCGGTCAGTCAGTTAAACGCGGCGTCCGAACAACTTGATGCAGTCAAGTTTAAAGCACGTCCAGCTAGCCGGCATCAAAGTCATCATCATCAGCTGAGCTTCGGAACGTCGCGCCATCACCTTTCACAGTTGTGGCTAAGCATGCGCACATTTCGCACGAATCGTGCTCGACGAACTTGACGTGCTTGTTGAACTCATCGCAGACGTTTAAGTGCCGGAGTGTAGTTAGTCATTTTCGTTCGCGAACCGGCTGACGGGCATTCGAAAAGCAACCAAAAAAATATATGTATAAAGACAACAAGACTGGTTGGCTTCAGCTCTGACGAGTGGGCACTAGCAGGCACTGCGGCAACTACATGCGAGTTTGCCTACTAACAATCTATGCGCAAATCAGCCCCACCATATTTTGCTCTTGCCGTCGTCGTCGTCGTGCCTGCTTTCCTTCCGCGCCTGCTTTCCTTCCGCGCCTGCTTTCCTTCCTTCTACGCTGCGCGTCGACCTTGCTTGCCTGTGCCGCCGCCGCGTTCAACACAGTTGCAAGTTAATTTGCCATTTTACAGCTCAAGCCAACACTTTTCCACGACTGAAGTACTCAAATGTATATGTAGTTAACAGCAATTTGTTGCCGCCACTGCTACTTGAGCACTCTCAGGCCTCCTTGCAGCGTATGCAGTCAGTAGTTGTTGTTGTTTTGTGATGTACGAGTTCTTTTTCATGGAATTACTTAAATATATTTATTATTTATTTGTTACTTTTTTTTTGTTGAACTCAAAATTGTTGGCTGCAAAGTGTCTCTCATTAAGCAGATTTGACATTTGCTGTGGAAGAAAAGAACAGGATTCGTGCACGTTATTGACATTAAAGTGATGCAGTGGTGAAGGGAGATGAGTGAAATGACGCAAACGAGTTATTAGGAGGCAGAAATTGGCAGCACTAATTTTTCAGAGCAACTGTTCTAGCACTACTTGGGTGATTCTGAACAGAGAACTTCGAGTTTTGAGTTTTTCGTTTGATCCCATCACCCAGGTAAACTAAACCCTACCTGAAAAAAATTTCAAAGTCTCAAAACGAAACTGGTCTTAAATACAGGTCTAAGCTAGTTCTCATCTGTAAGCCTTCGCAACACAACAGCCCTCTTACTACCCAGTACATGATCTTTGCCAAGTTATGAATTTGATCCTCCTCGAGTTGACGCAGGGAAATTCTAACTGTGAGCTGCCGGATGCGTGCCGTCTTCAAGTTCGACTCAGCTCGCTTTAAGAAGCAAATTTTAGAGTCAACTATAAGCTGCGTTGAAAGATTTTCACCAAACCGCCCAATGGTGTAGAGTGTTTTGGAGATATCAGCAAGTGCCTGTGCTACAGGAGCTGTTTCCCAGACTTCCGCGAGCCCACGTCCGCTTAAAAAGGGAAGCTGTTTGTACTTGCTCTCAGAATCCTTACAAAAAATGTTGTACAGAACGCATCTCTTGCAGTTAGTGTATTGCGGCAACAAAGGAGGGATCATGCTGATAGCGATCAAAAAAGACTTGTTCGCATTTCGGAGGTCTGCGTGAAGTGAAGATCAGTTGTGATTTTCCACTGTATCTGCTATAATAGAAGCATATTTGAAACGAATACCCTTGAAGATGTCCGTCTTCATCGTAAGTGATCGAGAAAAAAGCATTGAACTCGATCAATAATCATACTGGACAGTCTCAGATTACTTCAGAAGATGGCTAAGTGGAGTAGACTGTTATCCCTGTTTTCGTAGTAGTCGCAAAAATATTTCAAAAATGGTTTTTCGAGAAATATTGAAGTAGGGATAGTCATTGGCAGGACAAAAATTGGGATCATTCTTGCATAAATACTCGACGGTCGCGAGAAGTATAGGAATTTAGTCGCTCCTTACGAAACGGATTTCCTAAGTCGCTGGATGGGGGTAGACTGTCCCTCGTTTGAGGTCCTGGCCGCAGAGATATTAATGGGAACTGCGTTTCAGATGAATGTGCTTACAAGTTAAGACTAAGACAATATTTGTCCTGTCGATAATCGAGACAAACTTTGGAAGAAATAGGATCGGATAAATGAAATTACTTATATTCTCTGAAAATAAGGACATTTAAGGTAAATGGGAACCTTTTGATGCATAGCCTTATGAGATGGTGTACTGAGAAGCTGGGCCCTTTCAGAACATGCTGTAGAAACAGCTGTATTCTACGCAGAAGTAAACCTCGGCATTTTGGTGTTACATTCATGGATAGCCGTTGCCGTGGGACAGAAACAAAAGTAAGCGACCGAATAAAATTCCGAAGGGAGTACAAATGATAGAAAAAAGCCTTAAAATCGGAGCATTTTTCATGGGATACGACAATGAGGCTATTTTAGCCTCGGTGTGTTCATCTTCGTAAATCGGAAACCACTTCTTCCTATCCCGTACCTCATCACGGCCCTCGTGAGATAATTAGTATGCTCAAGTAGTCATACTAGCTCCGGAGAACGACTGAGTGATACATGATCGAAGCAATCAATAGCTAAGGGTTGTAGTGGATAATTTTCCAACCAACCAAAAAGTAGAAAAATAGGCTCAACTCACCCAGTAAGTATTTTATAAGAAATTCAGACTCATATAGTGATTTATTTGAAGAAGGGCTTAAAAATATAGAGCATATAAGAGAGGCAGATTCCATTTTACAGTCTTGGACATATCAGACTTCAGTAGTTAGAAACACTTTCAAAGACAGAGTATTTGCATAAGTACGGAGAATTTGTCCAAAACGGGGTGGAAGAATTTTAAATTCATAGAGTTCAAGACTCTAGGAAAGTGAAAGCTACACAGCCTCCTAAACCATTTTTTCTAACGTTTCAGAATATATGCTTGAGCAATTATGAACAACACGTATAGTAAGGTCTTTCATATCAAATATAAGACCTTAATTTCCACTTGGCTACTCAGTTCACAAGGTTAATATTAAGTTAGACGAAGCTTTTCATAATTACGAAGTAATGACCTTTCTACAATGCCATGGAACCAAGAATGCAATTGTGCTAAGTATTTTCTTGACTAGTGAAAGCTTAAAGCTTCTTTTTTCCTTGATTAGTGAAAGCTTAAAGCTTGTTTTTTTCCTTGATTAGTGAAAGCTTAAAGCTTCCTTTTTTCCTTCATTAATGGAAGCTTAAAGTTTATCTTTCATTTTCATTTGCTCAACTCCTTCCGATCTAAACTTTTCGTTTAATTTTTAACACAAATTACAAACAATGGCTGTCAAACGCAGCCAAAAAGGTACGCCCAATAACAACATAATCATGCGCTTATGCACCTTTACAAAAGTGCCGCCGCTTGATAGAACAAAAGCCACGTCTTTACATGCATCATTACACGCCAATACGAAAGTAATTCGACCGAAAGTTTCGTAAGCCATGAAATTGTGCGCATTCTTCTGCAGTGTGTTCGTTCGTGCTTTTGTCCTTTATCCCTAATACATACTTTCACGAATACTTACACATATATACACTCAAACGCACTGAGGGTGCTTATCAGTGAAAACAAAAGATTTCCGCGCGCGACCTTAGAATATATTGAACGCAGCAGCAGGCGCCAAAGCAGTTTATCAAAACAGCGCAAAAGGTGAAAACGGAAAGCAGAGTCAATGTACAAGTAGAAGAATTTGAAGTGAGTAAAAATGGATTTTTGGCGCAAAGCGACTATTTTTGCTTGTTCTTGCTAGCGCGTGGGTTAAAATGGATGAGCGTGTGTCTTCTGCTCTTACCTTTCCGTTGAATTACACACACATACAAACACAGAAAGCTCTGCTGGAATAATTTAATAAATGAGTTTGCTTTCTCGGCAAGCTTACGCAAGACAAAAAGAAAATATAATGAGGAAATGAGCAGGTGAAGGCAAAGAAAACATCTAACCTGCTACTGCTGCTGCTGCTGCTGTTGCTGCTGTTGCTGCTCAACCTAACTTTCTTGCTGATAAATTAACTTCTTAATATGCAACATTTAGTAAATTTTACAAATTTTGCTGCTGTTCGCTGGCTGTTGTTTGTCTGGTTGATTACGCGCCTGGCAGGATTTACCAGCGAGATTTGTGTGCGTGTACGCGCTGTTTTCAGCTTCAACTCCTTCAAATCCCACACACACCCACTCATACACATAGAAAAGATAAAGCAGGGGCACTTGCCTCACCTTAAAAAGGCACTTCATTAGCTGAGTTATAATTATACAACATCAAGGTGCACTTAGTGTGTTTGAAAATTATTCAAGGTGGAATGTGATTTGGAAATGTCTCCACAATGGTGGAGATGTTTCGGTTGGAAGTTTAGTTTCTTAAGCAGGAATTAAAAAAAAACACTCGTTTAGAAGTTCAACTAATCTTAACTGTGTTCAGATTCTGCCATAAAAGCCTGAAGAGCAAAATGGCTATGGATGCTTGAAAGGAGAAATGCTTGTCTAATGAAAAGTATAAACTTTTGTTAAGCTTATTCTTGGAAATATGGAAATACTTTTTTTGAGGGGTTTTGAATCTTGCACGCTAAAACAAAACATTCTTGGTTTGCCAGTTAAGTTTGACAGAGGTCAAAATTCAGCCCTGCACTTTCGAAACCATTAAATACTATATAATATTAAGAAATCGATTTTTTTTTTTAAGTTCAAACCTGGCTTTATTCATCAAAGCTCGCTCCATCATGTGCCACACAATCATTCCAGCACTACTCAACATTTCAATACCATTTTTGAGGTATTTATTTATAATTTGCCTCAAAATGGGTATCCGTTTCAGAGAAATTTCTCGCCAGTGAGTATTTTTTGTAGTCTTCGAATATTGAGTAGTCGCTGGAAGCCAACTCTGGTGAATACGGTGAATGTGGGAGCAAGTCGATGTGGTAATTAATGTAGTTTTGTTCTTGTTTTATTTGACTTGTGACGCGCAGCATTGTCTTGAAAAAAAAAAAAGTTCTCCTTTCCATATGAGCTCGTTTCTTTGCAATTTCGCCCTGTAAATATTCTTTCCCTTCTCAAGGTCTTCGATGAATACTTGAATTACTGCATAGTGGTGTGATGAATCATTATCATCATACTTTGATATATTTACGATGTATTAAACGAGTTATAACTTCATTTTTTGACTATTCCAAATGATTTTGTGAAGTTTTTTCGATGTTTCCAGGTGTTTCCACCTGATTTGGTCGTTCACCGCGTTCCGCCTCTTCGGTGTCCATACAATCACTTCTTAAGTGAGTAATCCAACAGAACAGCAGTAATCGTGGCGAAGCAGATTCTTCCTAAAATTTTGCTACTCTTGAATGGTATTTTCATCCATCAAGAAGCAGAGTATAACAAAAAAAAACAAGAAATTTTAAACCAGCTGAATCCCCCCTACCCAACAACGGCAAAGGGAAGAGAGCAGAGTCCCCACTTCTTCTAAACCGGACCACCTTTAGCTTCACCACCTACGTAAGACTGGACACAGTCTGGTGAACACCAATGGTTCGAAAATATGCACATTTTTTTAATGACTTTCGTCGTAGCTGTTACATGGAGCGGTCGGTAGAGCTTTACCTTTTTAACTGTTCAGTCTACAATGTGGCTCAACATTGTTTTTTGGGATTTTTTTTCGACTATCTTTAAGAACTAGCTTCAGCAAGTGTTTACAGTTCTGTTTGGTTAAAAAAAAAAGAAGAAAAAACTTTAGGATTCAGATTCGCGATAAAGGCTACCTCACATGTGTACTAGTTCGATATTTCTGTATGACCTCTTCTAAAAACTTCTGCTGAAGAAATTGTTAATCATTGATTTATATCTGAAAATACTCTTCAATATTTTGGATACATTTTCGAGGTAACACTTATAGCAGATATTAAATACGACCTTAGAAATCTGCTCAATGGGTTTATACACTTTTGAACTGTGGTATGGATCCAGACATTGAGCTTTTTTTTTGTTTTTTCCTTAAAAAATAATTCCTAAAAGGCTGAACAAAATACAACCGCTCATGCTGGCTTTCTAAAATTAAATTTTGAGATGGTTTTGAACATTTAATCTAAAAGCTTTAAGAAAAATTGAAAGTTACTGTTATTATGTTGAAGAGATTGAAATGATGAGGATCTCAAATTACATAGCATCAATACGAAACAGACGGCTACTGAATTATGTTAGATCTTTCATATGAACACCTTTAAAATTTCGTTACGCATTGTATATGGTCTGCAATTCTCGACCTGTTCTAGTGATTCTGCCATAATATTTTGCTTTTACCCTAGTAGTTGACCTAAAGAGGGATATTTCATCTAATTATTTCTGCTTTATTTAGTTGTAAAATATCATTTTTTTTTTAAATAAGTATTTAAGTCTAGTATAGAAATTGCATATTTATTTCATACACTTTCACTGAGCTACAACACACATACACACACATATTGTGAAGAAAGTTAACTAGTTTTTGAACCTTTTTTATCAACTTCGTAGCAGAGAACTGTGCTGCTGGTGGCAGGAGAACTTCTACTTTAACAACTACATACTTCTTCAATGTACGAATCTATAGATGTATGTAATGAATGCTCATATAAACGTTAAAAAAGTAAAAAAAAAAATTTTTTTTTTGAGCAAATGTTGTTGGCAACAACATATAATCTATACTTTGACAGCACAAACATTGTCAGTTGGCTTGAGCAGACTACTGGGGATCGTTTTATTAACATTGTTTTAGTGTTTACTCGAGAAGCACACACATAAATATCTTCCTATTACACTATAATTACAAATATATTTATATATAGTTAACATATATATAGATATATACATGTGTGAGTATTTGTTTTTATTTTTCCTCCTCACTTCCGTGCACAAGAAAGTTTCCACATTTTACTAGACGTAATTCGAGATAAGTCAAAGTAATTTTTGTACCAAAAAAATTTGTTGTTAACGCTGCTGGCGCTTTGTTGCGGCTGACTTTGGACGATTATTTGCCAAAACCGAAAATTTCCCCCATTTCCTTAGCAAAGTTGGTTTAGCTTGAATGTGCACATACTTACAGCATGTAAGTGTAGATACCCGTGTGGATGTGTATGTGTGTGACGAGTATGTGGCATGCTGCTTATAGAAGTGCTCTGGTTTTTTGTTGTTGGTTTTTGTTGAAGTTGCATCGGATTTCAGTTTGTGGCACTATTGTGGCAACATTATTGTTTGAAGTGGTAGAAAATTGTTGTGGATTGCTTGCCAATGTTAGGTTAGACTCGTATATAACAGTTCGATTGGTAAGTTCCCGGGCTGATACATAGATGGCGCTACTAGATTTTTAGTTAGCACTAACCCTCAGAAGATGCATATATAAATTTGACAGCTGTCGGATCATTATTTTGCGAATTATAGCATTTTGAGTGAAGAAACTTTTGTTGTTCTTAAAAAATTGATGTTTTTGAAGGACAAAAATACAGTTGAAGCAAAAACTTGGCTTGATGATGAGTTTACCGGCACCGCCCTAGGAAAATCTATCTGGAAGAACTGGCATACTAAGTTTAGACGTGATGAGATGAACACCGAAGATGGTGAACCCAGTAGACGCCTAAAAGCGGTTGTTACCGAAGAAAATATCAAAAAAATTTACGCAATGACTTTGAATGAGCGTAAATTGAAATTGAATGAAATGGCAGGCACTCAAAAGATGTCAACAGAATGTGTACATCATATCATTCACGAATATTTTGGCATGAGTAAGCTCTGTGCAATGTGGAAGCTGCGCCAGCTCACCTTTGACTAAAAACAAGGACGAGTTGATGATTCGGAGCAGTGTATGGAGATGTTCAAGTGTAATAAACCCGAGTTTTTGCCTCGATATGTGGCAGTGGATGACCCATGGCTCCATCATTTCACTCCGAAGTCCAATCGGCAGTCATGCGAGTGGCCTGCAAACGATGAACCCGCTTCAAGCGTGGGAAAACGCAACAGTTGGCTGGCAAGGTTATGGCGTCTGTATTTTGGAATGCGCATGGAATAATTTTCTTTCATTAACTTGAAAACGAAAGAACCAAAAAACAGTGACTATTAACTAGCATTATTAGAACGTATGACGAAAACGCCGAAACACAGCCGCATTTGAAGAAAACGAAAGTGCTGTTTCACCAAGACAATGTACCGTGTCACAAGTCAGTGAAATCTAGAGAGAAAATCCGTAAATCGGACTTCGAATTGCTTCCACATTTACCGTATTCTACATATCTGGCCCCCAGCGACTATTTCAGGTTCTCAGATCTCAAAAGAATGCTCGCTGGGATCAAATTTTCGTCGAATGAAGAGTTGATCACCGAAACTGAGGTCTATTTTGAAGTAAAGTAAAGTACAAGTCGTACTACAAAAATGGTATCGAAAAGTTATGTAATCAGTGTATCACCCTTGAATCGAACTATTTTGAACAAAAAAATGAATTTTACCAAGAAAAAATGTGTTTCACTATGGCAAGCCGGGTAATCTTCAATTGACCTGTTACAAGCAATATGCGAATATTTTTATGTTTGTGTATATGACTTTTAATATTTTTGAGTAGATAGGCGAGAGCTTAATGATAAGTATAATATTCATGTGTGTTAAAGAGTTTATTTTTAAAATGTTACTAAACTTTTTATAATAATTTTGTATGACGCAAATTTCTACAGTTCATAACTACACGCCTTAAATCCAATTATTTGCTTTGTGTCCCACTAAAATTATTTCAATACATCTTTTTTTAAAATACTCCTGCTTCAAATCAATTTACCTTGCCGAAAAAAAAAGTAGTAGAAAAATTTATTTTTTCGTAGTATAAATAAATACGTATCTATCCTCTTTCAGTATCGTCAATTTTCTCTCATCTTCGCCACACATAATTAGCTCGAGTATTTGTTCAAAATGTGCATTTAGTCAAAAGATCAAAGCGGCCTTTGACAGCGTGCTGAATTGCATACAAAAAATATATTTATTCCTGCTTTGAAAAGAAAAAAAAGAAAATAAAATAAAATAAAGACTTGCAAGTGAGTGCACGCGTCAACTGAAGAGCCAAAATACTCAGCTCTCCATGCTTTTTTGTCAATTGAAAGGCGCATGCGATATATTTATAAAAGTGTATGATTTTAAATACAATAAGTGAGCATATTAGAGAGAGAAAAGCAAACCGTTATTTTTTATGAAGCGAAAAAATATAAAAATATCCTAAATTAAAAAGAATTGTAATTAAAAACAACGGTAAACAGATAAATAGCACTTAACCTGCTGAGCATTTATGTATTAAGCAATCAATACAGTGTTTATTATTGATTTTCTCGCTTGCTATTGTCAGAAAATGATCAATAATATAACGGTTTATACTTTTATAAAAAACCATAATAGAAAGCATGAAATTTCCAATAAATCGATAAATACAACAACCTCAACAAATTAAAATATTTTTTTTAAGCCGAGATCTTTTTAGTGGTTTTCTATTAGGTATCAATTGTCAACACTAAAAATATTTTTCACAGTTTTTTCTACGTTTAGTTTGGTTTTAACCCTTTTTTTTTTTTTTTTTTTTTTTTTTGGAATTGCTGCTACTAGTTTTTTTGTGTGTACTCTTTCTAGTCTTATTGGGACCTTTCTAAAAATAAGGTGCGTTTCAGCATCATAAATTCTTCAATAGACTGACATCCAGGTTAGATTATTCGTTAAAAGTTGCAGCCTTAAGCTCATCTGTCGTATTGATGATAATTTGCATAAACTCTTCTCTCTAACATTCTCCACAAATTCTCTACGGCGCTTAAATACGGAGAGCATGACGGCCAGCCTTTAGTTTCTATGGAGTAATCAGTCAAAATTCGCTTCATTTCTTTACTTAAATGATTGTGAGCATTATTCAGTTAGAAAATTAGTGCGTCCTCTCTGTAAGCCTCAGCAAAAAGAAGAAGGCTGTTTTCCAACACTTGTGGTCTCTATTAACTCAAGGCGCTGTGAACTGTTATTCACCTCCTTCAAAACTGCGTTTAGAAGAGCAAATAGAGCTCCTCACAAATCTCTCCCATAGAATTAAAAAGGATCTGGGCCATTACATTGTGCTGATTTTAATCATGTTTATGTTAAAAAAATAAGATTTTTTCAGACTTAAAAATGATTAGCTATAAATACCTTAACCACATTCGGATGAAGGAAAAATTTACTGTACTCGTGAGCTCTCTCTTAATCAAAACCAGAGTGAAGAGTCTAGCGATAGTGTTGTCAAAAATTAACGTCTATAGAACCGAAACCTTGTACCAAAGTAGCATTAAATGATTTTATAAGAGATCTTGAACAACCTTTAGAATATACATAGGAGATTTTGGTGGATCTAAAGATGGTTAACTTCTTTTTAGGAACACAAAGTGGATACACAAAATACCTCTGTTTTTATTCGCTGTGAAATAGTAGCAACAAGCATCAACACTCCCCAAATAGAGATTGCCTAGTACGTGATATCTTGGAAATGGGAACGCAGAATATAATAATCTTATCTTTGCTTACAAGAGATAAAATTATATTCTCCTCTTTGCACATTGAACTAGGTTTAATGAATATAGGAAGGCGTTAGATAAAAGCGAGCACAGAACGAAAAAATTGGATATTCTTGAGAACCCACAGATAAGAGAATGGATAGAAAATACTAATTTCTCAAGTTCAATGGACAATTTCGAAAAACTTTCACCATTCTAATGCGCCGTGTCACAAGTCAGTGAAATCGATGGCAGAAATCCATGAATCGGGCTTCGAACTGCGACTATTTCCGGTTCTCAGATTTCAAAAAAATGCGCGATGGGAAGAAATTTTCTTCAAATAAAAAGCTGATCGCCGAAACTGAGGCCTATTTTGAAGCAAAGGACAAATCGTACTAAACAAATGTTTGAGGGTTGCTATAATCAGTGTATCACTCTTGAAGCGAACTATGCTGAATAAAAGAAGAAAGAATTTTGCCAAAAATAAATGTGTTTTACTGTGGTAGGACTTTTCAACTTATATATTTATAAGTTTTTTAAATTTCTGAATTTTACATAAAATTTCTCAATTCAAGTAGGAATTTTTGATTCTCAATCGAAACTTCTTGAACTAAAACAGCAAAAGTATTGAATTTTTTTCTGTTTATCCATCATAGATGATTTATAGCTCTCGAAAATGGAAAACCAAAGGAAGTACACCGTAAAAAAATTTACACCGACTCATTTGTGGAATTTAGCACCCATCAAAAAGAAACGAATGTGTGCACAACTCACACGCCTCCCACGGCTAACAGCTGCTACCCACACTGGGTGCATGTGAAGAAATGTAGAAATCTTTCGTGCCACAAGTGTGCTGTATAAACTTTGTTGCCTGCTCATTGTCATCGTTGACATCGTTGGTGCAGTAAATTTTAGAATGAAATAAAATCTTTAATAACCAACAAAATGCGCAAACGAAGCGCAGACGAAAAAAAATAAAAAAATAACAATAATAAAAGTCAACCAAAGTATGGAAATGCCACACGCATGCGCCAACTGTTCAGGAAGTATTTTGTTTTGATGACAATCTTCGCGCGACTGCGGTGACAACTAAATCTCAGCACAGCGACCACTGTCGTCGCATCGGTGCATCGGTGTATCGGTGTATCGGTGCAGCAGGTCATAAATGAAACATCATGTGGCAGTCGAAAGCAGAAATAAGAGAAAGAGGTGGTGGCACAAGAGTGGGGGAAACTGCAACAAAATAACCACAGAAATATATGTAAAAATCAATGCTTGGACGTGGCGAGTGTTGAACTACAGCAGCAGCAGCAACAAGCCGAAGGAGCTGACTGTCATAACTATGCGCGTCTACTGACTGCTATGGCTGTGACAGTGCCAGCCGATTTTATAGGCCTACTTAAGCTGACAATAACAACAACATGAGAAATATAAAAACTAACAATAATGCCAAGCGGAGCCATGAAGCATAGCTACACACGGTTTGTCCCAGATGACAACCAGCAAGTCAACACTATAAGCGCAAATGAACCAAAAAAAAAAAAAAAGAAAAAAAAAATACAATCAACAACAGCAATAACAACAAATAACAAAATCGTAATAAAAAAGGCAGCCAAGTGGCTTGCAGTTTAGCCGGGGCCAAAATGTTTGTCACCGCGCAGATAGATTCTCTTTCCCAGACCCAGCATACACACAGCAACAGCAGCATGCATTATTGTGGTGTGCCGTGGCAAGAATTTTTTGTGCGCGCTTTGCTGCAACTTGCATGTTTTACAACCAATAAAATCGCATTTTTCACATAATACAACAGTGGGTCATAAAAGTGCTGGCTCAGCGCGGCAAACAAATGAGTGGAGTTGTTATTGCTCTTCTATTATTGTTGTTGTTGTTGTTTTGTTGTAAAGCAGAAGAAGAAGAAATTAAACTTTATTACTATTGTTGCTGTTGTTATTGTTGCATGCATATGTTTATGCATATATCCAGTCGCCCTTTAAACGTTTATGAGCCGCAGCGCGTCATTTATGGCCACAGCAGCAGCAGCAGCAGCAGCACCAGCAGCAGCCTGGGAGTTGAGTCTCCTCGTATAGCGTTCATTCGTAGATCTCAATGCTGGCGGCTATTGCTACCGTCAATATGCTGATTGAGTGCTAGTTTTGGGCGTCTGCTGCACACATTACATTACCGTTACATTACGTAAAGCTGTCTGTCTGAAGGTGTTGTGGATATGGGCAGAGATAACGGTTTTTCAATATTTTTTTCTTTCTATTTTAATAAACTATATGGAAACACAATAAAAGTCGAAAATTATAAATTAAGAAAAGAGAATTTTGTTGTTGTTTTACGGTTTATACATTACCGCTTAGGAGAGTGCAGTTTAAAAGAGTTGCCACGTAGTGGTTGGCTCGACGGCGCAGAGAGAACAGTCAGATTCGTAGGTTCACGGTGGCACCCAAAAAGGTTGTAAGTTCAAATCAGCCTAAAGGTCCTCATACAAATCAATCGGCCGCTCGTAGGTGGCTTATAATAAACTCAAGAGTTAAAGATTTATCCTCATTCGTCCACCGTTGTCAAATCGCTGAGTGACAGTCTCGGCGTTATCGTTTTCAAAGAGCGCACCAAACAGAGTAGCTTTTTTGGGTGTAATAGCCTCTCTTCAATTATTTGAGCATTCGCGAAACCCAAAATGCAACACTGTTTGCTATTCAAGCACCCAACCGACGTAACTACGGCGTTGGTGATGGTCAGCTGGCTTCAGTTGTTGCACGAGCCGAACTTTGTCTTGATGTAGGGATAAGTGCAAATAGAAAATACGCCATGTTGTCTCGCAAGAAAGTCCCAGCTCTTTAGATCGCCGAGAAACAAAAACAACTTCCACCTACAAAAGCGATCTTTGAGGTGGAACGAGCAAAACGATGATACACAGGCCTTACAGAGAATACTGGAGAACACTTTATATATCGCGTGATCCATTTCGAGGTTCCCTATTTTTTTAAAGAAAATAGCACAGAAAATTCAAATTTAATCGGGAATGTTTACTATCACTCGTAAGGACATTCTTTGCCATTTATATTTAAAGATTATCTCTCTCGTCGCAGATGGTCCATCCGTTCAATCAAATTTTCCATGATTCGTTCGAGCATTCCGACTGGTAAATGGCGAATGATACGCGAGATCATTTGCTCCAAGGCTTGAATCGAAGCGGGCCCGCATAGGCTTTAGACTTTACATTTCCCCACAGAAAAAAGTCTCACAGCGTGATATCGCACGATCTTGGCGGCAAATCGACCGGCCCAAAACGTGAAATTATCTGCTCACCGAAGTGTTCTCTCATCATAAATCCATTGATTGATGCGATGTGTGGGAAGTGGCGCCATCTTGTTGAAACCAAATGTCGTGCAGATCACGAGCTTCAATTTCTGGCGTCAAATAGTCGGTTATCATGGTGCGATAAGGGTTGATTCCACCGGCCCACAAACCACATCAAACCGTTGTTTTTTCTAGATGAAATGTCAACTCTTGAATCTCTTCAGGTTGCGCTTTGTCCCAAATGCCGCAATTTTGCTTGTTTATATACCCATTGAGCCATAAATGGGTCTCGTCGTTGAAAAAAATTTGGCTCGAAAACGTCGGATCTCCTTGGAACTTTTCAAGAGCCCCAAGAGCGAAGAGATGTCTCTTCGGAAGGTCGAGCGACTTCAGTTTTTGCACAAGCTGCATTTTGTACGCTAAAAATATTAGATCTCGACGTAAAATGCGCCAAGTCGTTCCATACGTCAATCCGAGTCTCAAGTCAGATTTTGAGTAGAGTTGAATCAAAGAAGATCGTATGGTTTATACTCTCTGTAACGCAAGGCGTCTCATAGATAATTTGTAACTTTACGCTACATTGATTTACAGGACAAGCGTAAAAGCTAGAGTTTGGTGTGGGAGTTTCAGAAATGACGAGTTGGATCAGAGGCGATTTTTGTATTTTAAACCTCGACATATTTGAGCTGTTCTCATGGAGATGCTTTGCCATGTGGCGGGAAGTAAGTGATGTAATAAAATTCATAAGAGAATCCAAATGGATGAAAAAGAACCCATTTTATGGCAGCTCAATGGTGCTATTTTCATATACTTCATTTTACTTCATTTTACTGAAAGAGTATGACAAGCGAATATATTACAAATCTAAATTAAGATCAACTCGCAATTAGGCGGCTCTAATTTCACTGATTAAAACTATGCCAATTAAGACATTAAGATTTTATGGAATGAAATATGAGTTAAACGGCGAAACGCTAAACACAAAAATAAAAGTGATGAACATCAAACGCAACACCATACAGAAAGACGAAGCACAAGCATTCGATGAGACAAAGAGCAAACGAGGGAGCTGAGTAAAATGTCACCGAGGCAAAGGAATACATGGAAATATTTTTTTTTTTTTTTATTGTATTTTTAATTTTCATAGTTGCAGGCGGTTGTGTTGACAATTAAAGTTGGCCATGGTGGACCGTTAATTGCTGAGATGTACATTTATTTATATATTTTCTATCTGACGCCGCCACAAGTGCTTTAAAGTTGATGGGAAATGCTGAGTTGTCTATGATGCTTGGAGTCTCTTTTCGATAGTTTATTCTAATGAAAGCAAAACTTTTTTTTACTTTGACTCGCCTTTCATGCTTTTTTTTCTGCCGCACAGACATCACTCCTCCCACTGCTTTAATTACAAACACAAGGCGGAAAATTTAGTTCAGAAAGAAATGAATAAAAGTGCAAGCACTGAAGTGGCAGCAACACAAAAATCCCCTTCTTAAGGAACAAAACTATGGAGCCAAAAACAAATACGTTAATTATGTTAATAAAGAGTTTGGCATTTTGTTGTTTTAGAAAATTATGTTGTAGGGTGTTTAGAAGAATTTAAATAAAATATATACACAGATACATACACTCAAGTCATAGTAATTTAAAATGAGATACCCAAGCGGCGGGTTAGCACTTGCTATTAAACAAAATTAGTTTAATCATGTGAATTTCTGTAAAAGTAATAAAAGCAAAAAAAGCAATAGAAGAATTACTCAGCTCTGAGCGGTACAAGTGGATCTCTGAGTAGCACATTAAAGCGCTTTAAGAAGAAAATGTTCATGATTATCACCGTAAAGCCTTTAAATGTGTAGTACATGACTATATAGCTGTGCGCTTTTGCCTGAGATAATTTTAATTGCTTATTTAAATAATGCGCTGCACACGTGCCAAAGCCGCAACTACTAGAAAAATGTCACTAATTGTGCTTTGCTTAGGTGAAGTTATAAAAGAGTTTAAATTACACTCCGCAGGCAACATTGAAAGCGAAAGAAACATCTAGTGCTTAACGGTTATTAAAAGAAGTTCACGAATTCGAGAAAAGAGTGCAATATATCTCTCTCCCTTACTCTCTCTCTCCATCTCTCTCTCTCTCTCTCTCTCTCTCTCTCTCTATCTCCCTCTTTCCCTTTGTAGCTTTTCCTTCACGGGCTCAAACAGAAAAAACATTTATTTAGCGTAAAGTTAAATTCTTATTTCCCTCTCTCGCTCTCTCTTTCTCTCTCTCTCTCTCTCACTACACTAACGACGCATTTGAAAACTTCAAACCAAAATAGCAATTTAATTCCCATTAAGCAACTGCAAGATATTTTATTTCACTGATTCTCTATTCTCTTTCACATTTTTAATTTGCAAAACATATTGAAAACTCGCATAAAAAGTTAAATTATGCACAGAAAATTGCTACTCGCAGTCGAGCAGTGCCTGCTTCTTCTTTCTACTTTTGCATACTTCCGCTACGCCCCAAGAAAAACGCTTCAGCACAAGCAGATTGCCAGCAAATCAACGAGTAAACGAAAGAAATGAGAGACGAACGATTTGTATGTTGAAAAGAATGTGGAAAAAAAACACGCAAATTTATGCAATATGTAAAATTGCAGCCGTCCAGACAGACTGCCTGCCTAGTTGGTTGGTTGGTTGGTCTGTAGGTTGGCCTGTCCATTCAATTACTAATAACGCGCGCGTACATAGCGGTATCAAATGCAGTTGAGTTTTGAACTCTCGTGTGCTAACAAATAAGGGAAATAGGAAGAAGGAAATGTGGCATTTGCAACTGCTTACAAAACAATACTTTTTCTTTCCTGTCCTCTTTAGCATATAGAATTTACTCGTTTGTTTTTTCTTTTTTTTTAAAAGGAAAAAAAAACGATTTTTCATAAGTTTTCTTGAGTTGATTCGTTTGTTGGTACTTGTCGCATTTTCATTGCCAAAATGCCAATTTGGCAAGGTCTCATTTTGCTTACCGCACACAAAAAATTGAGAAAACTCACAACGCGGTAGCGATTGCCTACCCAGTGGTAAAAAAAACTGGCTACTGATTTTTTTGCCAATGAAAAAGCGAAAGTCTTTGTCGTAGGCTAAGCAATATTTTCGAAGCAAACTATTTGTAGTTTTGAGTGGAATATACGGGCGGTTTAGGAAAAATATAAGGGGTTGCCACCTTTTTTGCAATTTTTAAATAAAAAGCCTGATAATATCAATAATCAATATAGATATCATGCTAAAAGCACCTTAAAAGTTTTATAGTTAAAACATTAGACATGAGCAGGGTTGCCACAAGTCCAACGGTGTCAAGTTGCACAATCTCGGTGGCCAATTGACGTTGCCCAGATGAGAGATTACACGGCCGGGAAATTTCTCTCGCAATAAAGCCTTATTCGCTCGCATTGTGTGGAATGTGGTACCATCTTGTTAGGACCACACATTGTCAAAATTATGTTCTCTAATCTCAGATCAAAAAAATCGGTTATCATACGACTATAACGCTCCGAATTGACATTAACAGTCGCGCCGTTATCATTTTCAAAGAAGTAAGGTCAAATCACATTACCAGACACAAGAGCGCACCAGACATCTAACTTCATTGCATGTAATGACCTCTGTGCAATTATTTTAGGATTCGCGAAGCTTATTTCCGTAGCCACTGAGTAAAAAATTTGCCTCGACACTGAAGAAAAATTTGTTGGAAAAATCTCGGTCCACTGTTTGTTGCTCAAACACTCAATCGGGGTAGCTACAGCGTTGGACGTGGTCAGCTGGCTTCACTTTGTTGTATGAGCTAGACTTTATTACAAATAAGGATAAAGTCCAAGTGAAAAATGCGCCATAATGTGTCGAATGAAAGTCCCAACTCTTGAGAAGGTCGCGAAATAGACACATTCGAATCTTAGGCTACAGATTACAGCAGCAAAATGATGATGTACAGGCCTTACAGTACCTGTAACCGATCTAGTTCTTCCAAATTGCTATAAAATTTTACCGATTGCTTGAGTAGTTGGACGATTATGTGCATCATAATCTCCTCTAAAAACACGAAACGTGGTCAAGTTAGAATATGCATTTTTATAGTAGTTTTGAACAATTTTAATGCGTTGTGCGGTTGCTAAGCGATCAATTTGCAAAAATTCCTGACTTTTAACCAAAACAAATCATATTTCGTCTTACATTTAAGTTTGAGAGGTGTCAAAATTCAGTTCTGCACTTGCGAAACCACTAAATTAATAACTTTTTAATATAATATAAAATATTTGTATGTCGTTTTTAGTTATTCAGCTGCTCAATTATTCAAAGTACGGCTTTTTTTGACGTCATTACTTCAGCACCAGTTCTAGAACTAGAATTCTCTTGCCCACTGTTTTCATTTGACCCTACATATTATGCTGGGTTATTTATACCCGTTATGTATTTACTTGCAATTGCTTAGTTTCAGTTACATTTTTTTGTTTTTGGTACAGTTGCTTGTGCATTCATATCTGATTGTCTCAAGATGTCTGCGGTGGATAATCTTGTTATCGCAAAGCGAAATTTAATTGAACGACGAAGATGACGACGACAGCAATGGCTCCGCGTACCGCTCACTATCAACGGTTGGCTCAAGCACGCAATTTTGTCTCATTTATTTGAACATTTTTCTTGCGTTTTATTTCAATTTTTTAGTGCAATTGAGTTTTTCTTTTCTATGGATTTTACTTTCAATGCTTTCTTTGCTACTGAACTTGAAAATAATATAATTGGTACATCAAATTTGAATTTCTTTTTTATACGCCATATATGTGCCGATGTACATAAATGTTACTTTTATTGTTATATATGAGTTATACATAACTATATGTATGTATATGCTTTTGTTGACAATATCAACAGGAATTCTTTGCATATGGGACGGTAGGGATGAAGGAAAACAAGAATAATAAAATAAGAAGAAGAAGAATATGATGGAAAAGAAGAAATAGAAGTTGAATAAGAAACTTATTCATACAGCCTTCATTAGAATGCAAAATTTCTTTTGTTTTCGCTTTCCGTATGACAAATTCCCACTAATTGTATTCTAATTGATTGACAATTAGTTTTCCATTGTATGCCTACCGCTTAGTATGTCCTTTAGGAATATTTTGGTTGATTAGTTGTCCCTTCAACTTAGGTATTATGAACGCAGCATAATGGAATTTTGGCTGGTAATTTGATATTTTTTCAACATGTGACAATGCGACATTTCTTTTGTTTAAAAAGAATCTGAGAAAATTGCCAATTCTACTACGACGACATTTTTGCTATTATTGTACTGAATTCTTAGTATTCCTTAGAGCATAAGCCCTGGATGGTCGCTCTAGGTTTTCATTAAACTTTTATATATTTTTTTTAAGTATCCAAATTGTCGTAGAATAATGTTGGTTCTAAGCTTCGGTAAATACCCTAAGGATCCGATATAATAATATTTTTTTTTAAATTTTTTTATCAATATCTGTCCTACAACCAATTGAGGAAACTTTTCTTTCATGACAGAAAATACTCGGATTTTTTCACTTCTATTAAGAATATCCAAAAAGAACTCATTTTTTCTGGCACAACTTATGGCCAACATAATCGTACTATTCGCAAGACCATCACCCATCTTGAGGTCCAGCAGTCATTACTGGATAATATTCGATCGAGTAGACCACGTCCAGCACGCAGTGAAGAAAATATAGCGGCCGTAGCTGAGAGAGTACACGAAGACCATGGAGAGTCGATTCGGCGCCGTTCGCAGCAACTCGGACTGACGTATGGAACGACTTGGTGCATTTTATGTCGAGATCTTAAATTGAAAGCGTACGAAATATAGCGACATCGCTTCGCTCTATGGGCTCTTGAAAAGTTCCACGAAGATCCGATATTTTTTTCAGCCATGAGGCCCATTTATGACTCAATGGGTATGTAAACAAGCAAAATTGCCGCATTTGGGACGAAAAGCAGCCTGAAGAGATTCAGGAGCTGCCATTTCATCCAGAAAAAACAACGGTTTATTGTGGTTTGTGGGCCAGTGGAGTCATCGGTCCATATTTCTTCAAAAATTATGCTGTTGAAATTAACCAACAATGGCGACCGTTATCGCGCCATGATAACCGACTATTTGATGCCTGAAATTGAAGCTCGTGATCTCCGTTACGTTTGGTTTCAACAAGACGGCGCCACTTCCCACACATCGCATCAATCAATTGATTTTATTGAGAGAACACTTCAGTGAGCAGATAATTTCACGCCTTGCGCCGGTCGAATGGGTACCAAGATCGTGTGATGTCACACCGTTAGACTCTTTCCTGTCAAATCTAAGGTCTCTGAGGACAATTCCGCTTCGATTCAGGCCTTGGAGCAAGAAATCATGCATGTCATTCGCCAGTTGCCAGACGAAATGCTCGACCCAGTCATCAAAAATTGGACTCAACGGATGGACCATCTGAGGTGTAGCTTCAGCCAGCATTTGAAAGAGATGATCTTCAAAAAATAAATGCCAGAGAATGTTCTTTCGAATGATAATAAATTATCCTCATTAAATTTGAATTTTCTGTGTTTTTTCTTTAAAAAAGTAGGGAACCGCGAAATGGATCATCATCTAAATGCTTATCAACTAATTCTAATATTTTTTTGATATTTTAATACTACTAATTTTGAAATAGACTGAAAACCGATTACAAAACCACCAAAAATTTTAATTATTTGAATTTTCGGCTCCAAATGATTGTCCAGCTCTCAGCATTCATATTCAAAACAGAAGAAACAGACACATATATGTATGAGAATTAGAAAGAAAAACGATATAACAGTAGTTAGGTTTAGTTTTCGACCACAAGTACATAAGTGCCTACTTAGATACTCAACCACAAGCATTTCCTCAGCGTAGCAACACTTCCGCACTTAACTACGAACTACTAAAAACATGCAAAGCTGCTGCTGCTGCTGCTTAAATACAGGCATAAGTACTATAACACTACCTACCAATAAATGTATATACATATATACTCGTATATATACATGTATGTTTATGTTAATATGTATTGAATTAAATACACTGATGTGGAAAATCTCTTGCATGTCAGCTGCTAGCGAGAGTGCTTACGCGCTTAAGTTTCAACTGCTTAAGTACCAAATTACACTTGGCAAGCACACATACTAACACACACTCACACACAAACACACGCACACACACATTTCCATAGTAATAAGAAACTAACGTTAGACACTAGCCGTTTAGAAAAGTGGCAACAAAGATTTCCTGCATAAACACACGCACACACTCACACACACTCTCGTGTGCTTTTTCATTGCATATGTATGCATGTAGTGCACGTTTTTGTTGTTTTCTTTCTTGCATTTCTTGTGTAAATTGAAGTGTGCGCTTGCTGCATACTTCAAGGCGCTTAAACATATGCAGTCATCGTTTGCTAGGCACGCCGCGGCATATTTCTTCCACGGATATGTGCTTGCGCTTGTTTGTGTGTGTGTGTGTGCGTGTGTGTTGTTTATTGTAGACTTGCTTTTGCTTGCATAAAAATTACTTTTATAGAGCCAATTTGCATTATAATGTGGCAACAACCACTTGGTTGAGCTTTTAAGCATGCGTTGAGATTTAATAATTTTTCAACACAAACAAGGCGATATATATGGGAATTGCTGTGTATAGTTTTATTGTTTTTTTTTAGCCTTAGAAGAAGATGATAAAGGATTTCCTGCTTTAAGATTTTATTTTATTTTATTTTTCTTTTTAAACTTATTTTGTTTTTTTATTTAAAAAAATTAATTTAATTTGATTTAATTTAAATTAATTTAATTTAATTTAATTTTACTTCCTTTTATTTTATTTTATATCATTTTATTTTATTTAATATTATTTTATTTTTGATTTAATTTTTATTAATTTAATTTAATTTTTATTTTATTTTATTTTATTTATTATTTTTTTTTTATTTATTTTTTTATTTCATTTTATTAATTTTATTTTATTTTTATTATTCTGTTAAATTTATTTTATTTAATTTTATTTAATTTTATTTTATTTTAATTTATTTTATTTATTTTTAATTTATTTTATTTTATATTATTTTATTTTTTTATTTTTTTATTTTTTATTTAATATTTATTAATTTAATTTTATTATAATTGAATTTAATTTAATTTTATTAATTTAATTTTACTTACTTTTATTTTATTTTATATTATTAATTTTATTTTATTTAATTTTTTTTTTAATTTATTTAATTTGTTTTATTCAGTTTTTTTATTTGAATTTATATTGTTTAATTTTTATTTTTATATTTTCTGCACGGAAAATTCACAAACAGCCACATTTGCTTGCATTTGTTCGTCAATACAAAGATATGAATATGTATATCCTGTATGTGTTCGCCATTTCGTCCTTTTGTGTCACATTGATTACTGTTGTAGGTGTGACTAATTCAATTAAGCCAGGGAAAAAAATGCTTTACTGACAGAGACAATTATTGAAGCAAATAAAAACAAATATGCAGATTACCCAGCAAGCAAAAATAAAAGAAATATACGCAAATATGAAGGGAGATCCAAGTAAAGATACTCCTTTCAATAGCCTTTTTTCGACAGTTCGCCCGTGAGACGTGTCAAGCTGTCATGTTATTTTTGTTCAGTATTGTTTGGCATTTTATCACGGGAGGACTAACAACGTCTGAACAACGTTTCGAAATCATTGAACTTTATTACGAAAGGTTCATGTTCTGCAAGGAATGTGTTTCGAGGGCTTCGCTCAACTTATGGTCAACATTATCCTACTGAGCGTACTAATCGCAACACCATCACCCATCATCCATCTTGAGACCCAGCATTCATTATTGGATAATATTCAACCGATTAGAACACGTCCAGCACGCAGTGAGGAAAATATAGCGGTCGTAGCTGAGAGTGTACACGAAGGCCGTGGAGAGTCGATTCGGCGCCGTTCGCAGCAACTCGGACTGACGTATGGAACGACTTGGCGCGTTTTTCGTCGAGATCTTAAATTGAAAGCGTATAAAAAAACCTCTGCAAGAACTGGAGCCACTCAACCTTCCCAAGTGACATCGCTTCGTGCTATGGGCTCTTCAAAACTTCCAAGAAAATCCGACGTTTTCGAGCCAATTTTTTTTCAGCGATGAGGCCTATTTCTGTCTCAATGTGTATGTAAACAAACAAAATTGCAGCATTTTGGACGAAGAGCTACCTCAAGAGATTCAAGAGTTGCCATTTCATCCAGAAAAAACAATGGTTTGGTGTGGTTTGTGGGCCGGTGGAATCATCGGTCCATCTTTCTTGAAAAATGATGCTGGTGAGAGCGTAACCGTCAATGGCGACCGTTGTCGCGTCATAATAACCGACTATTTGATGCCTGAAATTGAAGTTCGTGCTCTCCACGACATTTGGTTTCAACAAGACGGCGCCACTTCCCACGCAGCGTATCAAGCAATGGATTAATAGAGAGAACACTTCGGTTTCACGTTTAGGGTCGGTCGATTGGCCAACAAGATCGTGTGATATCACACCGTTAGACTTTTTCCCGAGGTGATATGTAAAGTTTATAGTCTATGCAGCAATCCCGCTTCGATTCAGGCCTTGGAGCAAAAGATCACGCGCGTCATTCGCCAGTTACCAGTTGAAATGCTCGAACTAGTCAAAGAAAATTGGACTTTCCGAATTAAATTTGATAAATTTTCTAGCGAAAGGAATAAATGAATATTTTTATTGTTTTTTCGGGTCAGAAAATTAATGAGTTATATTTTTTAAGTTATAATTTTTATTAAATTTAATGTGTTTTTACTTTTTATGAGAAATATAAATGTTTGATTAACAAAATTGCATTACATTTTGCGCGCTGGGTTTCCCATTGCAGGCATACAAAGGCGCCTTTTGCCCGCCCAAACACACAGCCTGTCAGTCACTCAGTCACTCAATTTTATCCTGCGGTGATTTTTCCATTT
The DNA here is from genome assembly GCA_030068015.2 of Neoceratitis asiatica. NCBI lineage: Eukaryota > Metazoa > Arthropoda > Insecta > Diptera > Tephritidae > Neoceratitis > Neoceratitis asiatica. Next base: position 81,320,039 of record CM061527.1, on the reverse strand, counting down.
TCCAATTTTACACGCATTCATTGTACCGTTAGCATTTTATGTGTGTGTAGGTGTATGTTTATTTGATTACAACGCCAACAATTTCTGTTTCAATAAATTTTCATTTAACTAGTTTAAAAGTATTTTGTGTTGTTTGTTGTTGTTGTTGTTGTTCGCTTTAATTGTTTATTCGTGCACATATACAATAGAAGGGCAAATGATTTAATTTAATTTATTTTTTTTTTTTTTTTTTTTTTTTTTTTTTTTTGAATAATGTTTTCAGGCTTGTGAAACAGTGGAATATTAGTTGAGATTTAGAGGATATGCGCACAAGCTCTCCTGAAAAGTAGTTTACATACATTTTTAAAGGTTAGAGTTTTTCCAAAAAAAAAAACTCCTTTTCAATGTGTCACTTTCAAATTTTCATTGAGTGAATATGGAAACAACAATTAATTGAGCTAAATAAAATTCTCTTCTGCAAAATGTTCAATGAAATGCAATGCAGAAAGATGAAAAAATTCAAAAAATATTGGCAGAGAATTTAATATTTTACGATTACATATACATTTTGAATTTAACAAAAAAAAAAATTTTTTTTTAATTTACTGATTTTTTAAGCTTTTCGAAATATATTTTTCCCTATTTTATTTTATTTTATTTTTAATTTTTTTCTTAAACCTTTTATTTTTTTATTTTTTTATTTTATTTTAATTTTTTTATTTTATTTTTTTTTTATTTTTTTTTTTATTTTTTTTTATTATTTTTTTTTTTTGATGACATAAAAAAATTTTTTTTAAGTATTTACAATCTATGTTCAAACAAAATTTAAGAAAAAAAAAAGCTTAAAAATATTTTCCTAAGCTGCCTGATTAGTTTGCCACTCTTCTTGGCTGTGAATTTCTCCATATGTGCATGTCATTTGCAGCTTAATCTCTCGTTATGAGTAATAACTTTATTTAAAAAAAATATGGAAAAATAAAATAAAATAAAAAATCTACAATTTTTTTTTAGAAATAATTATTCCCTTAAATTAAAACGCATGAAATGAAGTTGTAATGACTAAACGAAAAATATATGTATATACAAGCATCTGTGTAAATGAATGATTCTCACATGTTGACACACAGACGAGTATGCAATTACACTCTCCATTCAACAACGTGTGCTGTGGGAATTATGATTTAACATCTTCATTCAAGCAGAATGCATTAGCGTTGGCTTTTTTTTTTTAATTGCAAAATTGCATTAGCATAAATTTAAATATATAAAATGTGAGGCAATGGCATGAGTAAGGGATAAATAAGAGGTAAATCATGATGAAGAAGGGAATTACGTGTATGTATTCTAAAAACGGAAAGTAGTTGCAGTAAATTGATGACAAAATAAAGAATATTAAGAAAAGTGTATTATTCAGGCCTTATCAGGCCTTATCTTGTATTAGAAATCTATTGCGAGGGGTTGACATTCTCTGCCAAGGTTGCATGCTGAGAAAGAAGCACAATACAATATTTGGCATAAAAGAGCTAGAACTGAAAGTCATAGAACCGAAAACGAGGCTGTGCCTTACTTAGCTCCATACTAATTGAACAAACTCTAGAATAGAATGAAGGAAAGTAAGTGTGATATGAATGATCTCATAAACAGCCTTAGAAAAAAGCCTTAATATCAGCTTAGAACTGGTTTCCCACCGTAAAGCTATAGACTGTGGAGCATCAAGAAAGGAAAAGCAAAAGAAAAGCATGTCACCATGTATAATCTATAAAAAACGAACTCAACGGAAGCAAGCTGATCGGTGGTTATGTCAGCCTTGAAATCCAATGCAGAATCACTCTTTCCAACAGCTGCTTGTTTGGTCTAGGCAATTATAGGTGTAGACAATTGAAAAATAAAATCCTCCCTCGACGAATCAAAACCCAACTCGACAAACCGTTCATTACTCACGTCATGTTGTATAGTGGTGCAGAACGTTGACGATATCGATCCAATGAGATCGCTCTAGAAGTTTTTCAGAGAGAAGTTTTGCGGAAGATATATGGGCAGATGATGGAACGATGAGCTGTTTGAGTTATATGACGACATTGATGTAGTTCAGCGAATAGGAAGGCAGCGGCTACCCTGGCTAGGCTATGTCCTCCGAATTTATAAACGCGCTCCAGCTTTGAAAGTACCCCCTGGAGGAAGTAGAGGAAGGGGAACACCTCTACTTCATTGGAAAGACAAAGCTCATAAGGTCTGGTTTCACTTGGTATTTCCAATCTAAATGGAAAGAAAAAGAAGGGGGACTAAGTTTAGGAAACCAAAGTCAATTATTCGACACCTTTTAGGGTCACCAAATGTTGCTTAAAACCCATTTCCATTCCATAGAGTTCCAATTTTATGAAAACAGGTATGGAAGGATGGCAGAGGCAGGTTAACGTTTTTACTAAGTCAGAAGTGTCTCGGTCTCTCAGTTCAATCCAGCCAGTGAATCAAGGCATATCAGTACTCTTCCTGATTGTTAGTGTCGTCATCGCACTGTAATATAGAGACGAAAATATAGATAAGACCGAGTCTAGGACTCTCATTTCGTACTGCATTCTTGGTTGCTTTGTTGAGCGAGGCGTTGATGATGCGGGTCTTGCGTCGCCGCCTTCACAATATTGCCAAACACAGATCAGCAACTGAAATATATGAAATATACGTCATAGTAGCTGCTCACAGGCTACTAGCAACTCACGATCTGCTTTATATAGCTCCAACTACATATATATGTATATGCATACACATGTGCTTTAGGCCATTTGCAACATGACGAAGCTAGTCATTGACGTCTTCTCTACACATTAGTTTGCCATTGTCGCCACCGCCACTGCCGCCTCCATCCACCTTTGTTCTTACTGCAGCCGCTGGCAACACATTTGGTCATACATAGTTATTTGTATGTAAAATGAACTGATTTTAGTACCAGCGACACGTACTTACTAATACATAGCCACTCCATTTGTTATGAGGATATTTTTTTTATTGTTGTTATTGCTGGCACTTTTTAACACTCGCACGTTTCTGACATTATGAATTATTCGCGATTTTTTCTTCAAACGTCTGCTTGCCAGCTTGCTTTGCATAGCCATTATTACTAGAATACTGGCCGCCAGACAAGCAGAATAACACCTCCGCCACCACCACCACAAGCTACTCGACGACGGCGACGACCCCACGCTACTACACACATAAAAGCCCAGTCACCTTGTGGCTGTTTCACTTGTCTCTCTGGCATTTCATTTCATTTCAATTCTTCCTTTGGCGGCGGCACAACTCATGTGTCCAACTATTAATGGGTTAAGTCGTTGGTTTTGTTGTTGTTGTTTTTTTTTGTTGCTTGCCTCCACATTTGTCTCTCTACTTTGCAGCGATTTTGCATTTTTTTTTTAACAAAACCCAATTGTAAATTCATGTGGCATATGCAACAAAAAAAAATGAAAAAACGACGAAAAGAAAATATACAAACTAAAGCAACACAAAACGAGCAGCAAACATCTTCAACTACTAAATTAATTAAGCTGCTGGCGGCTTTGTCGCCGTCAACAGCTGCCGCCTTGCATATACACAGCGGCTGATGAATTCACATTTGGGTATAAAATGGATGAGTGATGTTGTACCGCTTTGATGTCGTCCGCCCAACAGAGATGAGGTGACGAAATGTGTGACTGGAATTGTGCGCCTGAAGTCAAGGATAACTTGGCAGGGGCAGGCAAGTGTCGTTCATAGCACTTTTGAGCTGAACACAGCCCTGAAAGATAATGGAGTTATTAAAGAGTAGAATTTTGGTTGATTTTTAATTGCGCGGAATGTGAGTGCTCTAGAATGAAAGTGTTCTTTTGTAAAATCTCAAGCATTTTTGTTTCTGAAAATTTCTAAAATGAACGGAATAAACGAACAGCCATTTCATAGCCACACCGAATCGAATTAGACTTCAGCTAGCTTCAGAAACAAGTTAAAAAAAGTACATTTAAACTAAAATTTATTTTTTCTTTTTGAATCCGGAAGACTCAGTAAACAGGAAGCGGAAAATTCACAAAATTTAGAAAACCCAGTTTAATAAACACTTATCCCAGAGAAATATTCAAAAAGTCAAAGGTCTCTCGATCAGCGGTAATTAGTTTCATTTTATTCTGCGGCGAAATAATCTGCTGGCCAATACTTGAAGAACACACTTTAAGGAGTAAATGACCTCTCAAAGCGCTGCAAACTGTCTCTCTTTCTCATTTTCATTTTCATTCTCATTCTCGTTCTCATTCTCATTCTCATTCTCATTGTCATACTCATTTTCTTTCTCTTTCTCTTTCTCTTTATCTTTCTTTTTTTAACTTTCTTTTTTTTTCTTTCTCATTCTCATTCTCATTCACTTTCTCATTCTCATTCTCATTCTCATTCTCATTCTCATTCTTATTCTCATGCTCATTCTTATTCTCATTCTCATTCTCATTCTCATTCTCATTCTCATTTTCATTCTCATTCTCATTCTCATTCTCATTCTCATTCTCATTCTCATTCTCATGCTCATGCTCATTCTCATTCTCATTCTCATTCTCATTCTCACTCTCATTCTCATTCTCATTCTCATTCTCATTCCCATTCTCATTCTCATTCTCATTCCGATTCTCATTCTCATTTCCATTCTCTTCCTCATTTTCTTTCTATCTCAATTTCTCTTTTTCTCCTTCTTTCTCTTTCTCGTACACCTTTACGACAAATTTCAAGCGAACTGCAACACAATTTACGAGGAGCTGGGCTATACCATCTCCACCTTCTACTTTGACCAGAATCCCGGAAAGGTTAGTATTTAAACCACCAATGTTCTACCTAACAGAGCCATAGCGCGACTAACGTCTCAAAGTCCAATGATGGGCTAGAATGCGGCATCCACTCGACCGGACTACTGCAGCGTCTTTGAAGCAGAATTTATTGATTTATTCTTGGAACCCACCAGGTGGTCGCTTAAATCTAATTATACTTGGACATCTAGACCATTTCAAAAATGGTGTCAAAAAGTGAAAATACGCTAAGCAGACTCTCGACCGCATGCTACAAACCCTGAGCTAGGATTCCGAACAAAGAGACATCCCAGTCAACAGCGAACTAGGGAGAGGAGACACCATTTCAGCCACTATAAACTCTGCAAACGATGACAAACATGATGGAAAAACATATGTCTTCACTGAGAAAGTCTATATCAGATGGCTTAATGAAACCACGTGTAACGTGACCAGACAGATATGGTCAGCGCTGGACTCAAATTTTTTTATTTTTTTATTTTTTTGAACGGTTCTTCATCGGTATAGATGAGTATTAGATAGCACTATTTAATGGGTTTCACAGTTAGAGAATAAGACGCAAATAATTGAAGCTTTTTAAACCGGTTAAGCGATTTCCGGCCGAGTTTCTGCCCCCATTTATTTGAAGTTTTTTCTCCCAGTGAAGGGATCCACAGTTTACTCTAAACCACCTCGAAAACAGCTGATGGATCTTTATGAAGAAGTTTTTACTTCATGTAAGAATTAGATGTTGGTCTGAACAGGGCTCGGACCCATGACCCTTAGAATTACTTAGAATTGTGGTACGCACTGTTAATCAGTAGGCTAATGTGGCCACCTTCAATCACTTTCTGTCGCAGCTGCGAAAGTAGGAAGAATTTGTCGAACACTAACTCTGTCACTGTTTTTTATCATTTCTTAGTTTTACTCTTCTTGTATTTGAATATTTTAACCTGTTCTGACTTCAAAAACCATATTTTTGAAAAAAAAGTAACAAATTGTCAAAGCCAAGAAATTGAGGTTAATGGCTCTATTAGTGGGTTCCAAACCATCGTGAACAAAACCCAACGTGGGCGAAGAATACTCAAACAATACGTCGAAAACTACGAATAATATTTCAAAAGCAACTTAGCTCGGTTTAAAAGAAAATTTGTACAAAAAAAAAAAAAAAAATTGTCGACAACAACCGAAACTATGAAGCAATTAGTTAAACGACAACCAAGCAAATGTTTCAACACAAAAATACAAGACAAATTGCGACGGAGAATAGTCAAAAACATCAAACAAAAATCATTAAAAAGTTCAAATCTATTGAAAACCGGGTTACTCAAATGTCGTACGATACGTGAAAAATTGGTTTCAGTGAAGCATCAAAAACCAGCAAACAAATTGAGTTGTTCAACCGCACACACTTCTACACGGTTAGCGGCGGTCGTGTATGTTTGACTAATGAATTGACCATAAACATGTGTAGTTCAACACAAAAGTCACAGAGAAGTTTTGTTGTAGGCCTACAGCATTGTTTTTTTTTTGTCTGAAGTTTTTTTAAAGCGCTGCTCTTAGTGAAATATGACAGCTGTCAAAGCGCGACAATTACATATGAGAGCTGAGATCTGTAAGTGACTTTATTTGGGCTTTAAAGCGTATGAATTTGAGAAAACTATTATTTTTTGTCTTTGTGTAGGCGCATTCTTAGAGAAGATTTGCTTCTTGAAAATAAAGTAGGCATTTCCTGCCGATGTATTGTGAACGACATGAACGTAGTAATTAAGCGCTCTTGGCGGCTTACAAACCTTTCAGGTGTTGACAAAATCTAGTGCTTGTGGTATGGCGATGATTAATGTCTTCCTTAGAGATGATGTGAGTGAGTTTTGAATACTTTTCTTTTGTGTCTTATACGATAAAAAATTTAAATTTTTTATGCTTAATTAATTGTTTGTCAGCGGAATTTTTTTGTATTTATTATTAAAAGTTGTCGGAAACATGGCTTTAAAGGCAGAACTGATAAAGGCAGAACTGAAAATGAAAATTTCAAACTAATATTAAATTTTTAATTTTTTTTATTATACAGGGATATCTATTTTGCGGTTTCCAAAACAAACGTAAACAAAATCCATTTAAAATAATGTTTTTTTTTTGTCATGAAATTCCTTTTTTATTATGAAGCTTGAAACCTGACATTATATGTGAAACACTTCATCAATCAGATGACCGCCTCGTGAATTTTTGCAAACTTCGATCCATTTGATGTATTTTCGATCCCTTTTTGACATATATTGTGAGGTTATCTCAGCCATAATTTGCCGAATGTTGGTTCTCAAGTGCTCAAGAGTTAAAGGTTTATCCGCATAAGCACGGTCTTTCATGTAGCTCCACAAAAAAAGTCCAGCGGTATCAAATCGCACGATTTCGGTGGTAAATTGTCATCGCCAAGATGAGGCATTGCGCGGACGGAAAATTTCAATCGCAATAAAGCCATATTCGCTCATGTTAAGTGGGGCATCTTGTTGGAACCACATATTGTCCCAGTCGTGTTCTTCAATTACAGTCCTGAAGCAGTCGGCTATCATACGACCATCATGCTCCGAATTGACAGTGACAGTCTCGCCGTTATCGTTTTCAAAGAAGTAAGGTCCAATCACACCTCCGGACCAAAGAGCGCACCAGACAGTTCCTTTTTTGTGGATGTAATGACCTCTCTTCATTTATCTAAGGATTCAGTTGTTGTGTGAGCTGGACTTTGTATGGATGTAGTTGCAAGTAAAAGTTCAAAACACAACATAAAAGCCGTAGGAAAGTTCCAGTGCTGAAGAATTTCGAAAAATAGACACAATGGGGTTTTTGACTATTGTTTTTTACGTTTGTCAAGCGATCCATTTTCATAAATGCCTGACTTTTACCTAAAACAAAGCATTTTTAGTTTGACAGTTCATTTTGACATATGCCAAAATACAGTCCAGCACTTTCGGAACCACTGAATGGATAACCCTTTATAAATTTTTCTAAGTCATTGCTTGCATTTTACGATATTTGCCTTATCCAGAAGCAATGTAAAATTATAATACGAAATTATTTTTGATCCACAGTTTTCAAGGTAACTAAAATACTGTTACAGTTGGCTTAAAAAATTATGCTACAAAATCAGAGTTTCATATTTAGAACCTATAAATCAATACTGTCTGTTAAGCCATAAATTATAAAAATAAAAAAATTCTGATTTGTTTTTCAACAGAATACCCACGTTTTTACCTTTTTTTTTGCTCTGCCACAAAGCCTACCGTTATTCTACGATAAAATCTTAAAATATCACATTAAAGCTCAAAACTTATGCAACACTAGATTTATAGGAGCGATGCTATCTATTGTCTTTTGCCTGCAACAAATTTCTTGAAACCAAAATCGGCATGAGAAGACAAAGAAAAGGCCGCGTCCGGTTCTCAGCCACGAAACAATTGGCTGTAAAACTAATAGACCTACCACATATGCCACAAACATAAATATATACATATGTACTCGTAGGCATGTGAGTTTTCCTACTGAAATATTATACCATATTTTTATGAGATCTTTTATGTCTTATGATGTCCAGTAGTATACTTGTGGTGTGACGAAAATGCGTACAGCGCGCGCTTTTAATTGCCGGACCACCCGAAAATTTTTCCAAAGAAAATGATATAATAAAATTAAGAAAAAAGAATAGCAGAACTAAGAATTGTTAGACAACTAGTAAACAAAGTATGCTGGACAATGATGACACCAGCAAATTAAGCAGTAATTGCAGTCACACAAAAAAAGCACTTAATTGCTGGCAATACAAGAGATGAAAGAGGAGACGAAGAAGAAGAAGAAGCCATAAATGACTCACATTATATGTTATAGTTGAGAGTGAGTGAAATGCTACTGAATGAGTGGTGTTTATAACTATGTGCTGAATTTGAGAAAGTGGTTTGAGTGGGCAATTATGAAACTTCTTAGTAATAGACTGTAAAATAAAATATTTTGTAAATTTTTTGGGAAACATTTTCATAATTTGTGAAATGAAAAATTAATTGTTAAATTTTTACATTAAGAAGATTTGAATTTTTGTAAACATTTTGATATCAGATTATTTAATTTTCCAAAACTTTGTGATTTTGAAAATTTTTTAGTTATTAAAAAAAATTATACATTTGCAAAAACTTCAAATTAAAAAATCTGAAAAATATGGCTAAATATCCGCCATAAAAAATTAAAGCTTTCAAATTTGAAAATTGAAAAAAATATTTATGTTGATAAATGTTTAAATTATCCAATAATTGGCAATTTATATAAGAAATTAATCCTGTAAAAAAAATCATTCGAAAATTTGAATTTTTAATTAATTTTGAAAAACTTTTGGAAAAAAAACATTTTTTCACTTTCCAAAATATTTGGTGTCAAGCGAATAATTAACTTTGAAAACAGAAATTTTAAAATATAAGAACAGAAATTTAAAATTTAATTTATTTTCGGAAATTAAAAAAAAATTTTTTTTTTGAAAATTTATGTTTTTCTAAAAATTTATTAGTTTGAATTTTTTTAAATAATTTTTTTTATTGAATATAAACAAGAATTTTTAGAGAAATTTTGGGCATGAAAAATTTTTTATTTGGCGAAATTTAGTCATTTTCGAATAATTTTAATTTTGAATTATTTGTAATTTTGTAAGAAAAAATTAAATTTTGAAAATCTTATGAATTTTTTAATTTTGAAATAAAAATTTGGTTTAAATATCCAAAAATTCAAAAAAAAATAAAACTTAAAAAATTATGTTTTCAATAAATTTTTTAACAGTCCAATAATTGAAAATTTAAAAATAAAATTAATGCTGAAAACAAAAACTATATCTAGTTTCCTAAACTTTTTTTAATTTTGTAAAAAATTATTATTTTGTTAAAAATTAAAAAATTTGTAAAAAAAAAATTTTTCCGAAAATTTTATATTTTTTTAAAAATTTTCGAAAACATATTTTTTTTAATTTGTAGTTTTTTCCAGAAAATTTTTTTTTGTTTCTCCAAAAATTAAAAAAAAAAGATAATGTTCTGAAAATAAAATTTAATCACTTAAAATTTAGTAAAATTTTGGAGAGTTTTGGGCTTTGAAAAAATATTTTTTCCAATAAATTTGCAATGTTGAAAAAAAATTATCTTTTTTTAAATGAAAACTTATAATTTTGAAAAGTACAAAAAAATTTGGTTCTGTAAAGAAAATTTAATGAATTTATTATTTTCAAAACATAAATGTACTTAAAAAATTGATTTCTGAAAACAATATATCATTAAATAATTACAATTTTTTAAATAAGGAAAATTTTGTGCTTTGGGATTTTTTTATTTTTCGAGAAAATTATTATTTTGAAATAATTAATTTTTTACTTTGCTTTTTTTAATTTATAAGTTTGAAATACATAATTGTATGTAAAAATTTGGTTCTGAAAACAAAATTTAATTAAATAATGAGAAATTATAAAATTTATATTTTGAAAATTATTTAAATTCATTTTTCAAAATGCATAATTTTGAAATAATTAAGATTTTTTTTTTTTTTAATATTTATTTTATCTCCTACTTTGGCTATACATTGAAAAAATTAACACTTTTAGGCTTCTAATTATTGCAGTCACACATTGCTCATCACACTTTGACCTAATTTCAGTATGAAATTTATAGCCTCTTGAAATTTTTCACTAGTAAATTTATAATATGTTTCCAGCAGAGCTGTTTGCATTGTGTCTCATATATTCTTGCACAGTTCATAAGCAGCACAGCATTAGAACAGCATGATGTAACCAAAAAAAAAAAACTAAATTACTTTATAAATTTTTAATGGCCATTTGACAACCCATTTTGATAGTCAAAATTCCAGCCAAAGTCTGCTGGGATTTTTATTAAGTGCCAACCGATGCTGTGAAGCTGAAACCGCTGACAAAGTGTTGGACTGTCCAGTTGACAAATGGTGTAATGTGCATATGTATAGTTGTATAAATGAATATGAAACTAAAAAAAAAAATTCTAAAAAAAAATTATTAAATTTAAAAAAAATCATCTCCTCCGCTTAACTTTCGAAAAAACGCTCTGCACATCTTTACGGCTCTAAGCTGAGTGCGGGAGCGGGGACTGAATTTTACTGCGCCCAACCAGAAATAAAATGATCATTCAAACTACCTAACCACTTTAGTATATTCCAAGTCGATATATTTGCAATAAGAATTGTGTAGAGGTACTACAGGCAGTAGGCCGGCCCTCACAAAAGGATAATGCATATCTACGTAGAGAACCAAGCAGCTCTGCAAGCCTTACTTTTCATGCAATACGACTTCAGCAGGATTGCACTTTGCAAAGAAGCAATCAAAATACTGGAAAAGAAAAAGAGAATCCAAATTTACTAGAAACCACGGCACATGGGCAACGAGGGCAATGTGATAGCTGATGAACTCGCTAAGCAAGGAGTACTCTCAGAACAGCAAGTAGCCACGAACTTATCAGTCCCATTAGCGGATGTAAGACACACACAGGAAATACTTTTGTATCGTCAAACAAATAAGCCCTGGGAAGAAGTAATAGGAGTAGTAGGCTCTAATATAGAGAAAATTGCGGGCAAAACATACCACGCTAAGCTCACTAAGTCTCTACTAGCGACAAAAGGGTCAAACTCCAGGCTGATAGTGGGATTTTTAATAGAACATTGCTTGTTGGTCTCGCATGCCCTCAAATAAGGCTTAAAATAATTTGGCAAGGAAATACAAGGAAGTGGTAGAGACAGTACAGCACGTAATCCGTGAGTGTCTGGTGTTTTGCGGACATATGGCGGGAAAAAATTGAAGTACCTTCAGTCTGTAGCGGTTAAAGGCCCAAAACGCCTACTTCAATTTTGTAAAGAAGCAGCAATCTTTTTCCAACTAGAGACGTAACAGAAAGTGTAATAGAAGATGATCTCGATCGCATAGAGTGCATTTGGTAACACTGTGGACGTGTCATCGTCTATGTGAGACCTAACCTAACCTAAGCCTAGCAGATGTCTTAATATCGTTAGGCACTCTAACCTACCCTAACATAAAGACTATGAAAATTAACAAGTTAAAATTAGATAATCTGGCATTCGTGAAGTTTTTCTCCAAGGTCTGAATCGATGCGGGATTGTCCGCTTAGACTTTAGACTTTACATATCCCCACAGGAAAAAGTCCAACGATGTGGTATCACACGATCTTGGTGACCAATTGACCGGCCCAAAACTTGAAATTATCTGCTCACCGGAGTGTTCTCTCAATGTGTGGGAAGTGGCGCCCTCTTGTTGAAACCAAATAACGCAGAGATCACGAACTTCAATTTTTGGAATCAAAGAGTCGGTTATCATTGGATTGATAACGGTCGCCATTGACGGTTACGTTCTCACCGGTTACGTTCTCACCGGCAATGAAGAAATATGGACCGATGATTTCATTGGCCCACAAACCGTTGTTTTTTCTGGATGAAATGGTAGTTCTTGAATCTCTTTGCTTGTTTACATACCCATTGAGACAGAAATGGGACTCATCGCTGAACAAAATTTGGCTCGAAAACGTCGGATCTTCTTGGAATTTTTAAGAGTCCATAGAGCGGAACGATGTCGCTTGGGAAGGTCGAGCGGCTTCAGTTCTTGCACAAACTGTATTTTGTTGAATTTAAGATCTCGAAGTAAAATGCACCAAGTCGTTCCATACGTTAGTCCGAGTTGCTGCGAACGGCGCCGAATCGACTCTTCACGGTCTGCGTGTACACTCTCAGCTACGGCTGCTATGTTTTCTTCACTGCCTGCTGGACCTGGTCTATTCGGTCGAAAATTATCCAATAATGAATGCTGGGTGATGGTGGTAGGCCGATTGTGTTGACCATAAGTTGAGCGAAGCGCGTGAAACACATTCTTTACAGAACGTTGTTCAGACCTAAGTCTTTCCATGATGAAATGCCAAACAATACTGAACAAGAATAATATGACAGCTTGATATGACTCGCTCGTGATCTGTCAAAAAAACACTATTGAAAAAAGTACCTCTACTTGGATCACCCTTTATAAAGTGCTACATAACTAAGTGTACCAGCCTAAACTGTTGTATTTACATTTACGAAGAGAAGAATTCTCACACCATGAGATCATTTCTTAGCACACATTTTACTACTGGGTAGGCGCTGGGAGCGTTAGAAAAGAAATAAACATTTTCATTATCATTTGTTTCAAATATTTATTAGCGTGCTGGAATTCACATAAATCGAGCGGCTAATACCACCACCACCAGTGTAGTGCGATAAGCTAGCTACACAACTTCAACCCCATGACAAAGTGCTGGGCACTGAGGCGTTGTTGCTGCGCGCACGTTTTTAGCTATTAGGGCTCCACAGCGCCACAACGCCACAGTTAGTTGGTAAATCACATATGCATATATACAGAAATAAATATTAACGAAAATAATCACAGCCTTTCAGCAAATAATAATGAAGACGACAGTTTTTTTTTTCCTTGCACTGCGACGCGTCGCCCCACAATAATTTCATGATATTTTTTTTTTCTTCTTTCTGATTCGACATTTTACTTTCAAAAAGTTTCTTAGAAAATTTTATTTTGTTATGTATGTAGCTGATCATCACCCATATGAAATCGAGTTAATAAATAAAACAATAAACTTATCGCGCTGCTAGTGTCTCTGTTGTCTGAAGTTCTCATTTCTACGCCGCTTTGTTGAAGGCTGCGTAATCTGCCCGGAAAAATTTCGTTTACGAAATTATTGTTGTTTCATTTCGTTCCATATACTTAACTATGCATATGTATGTATATGTAAGCAATTATGATAAGCAATTTTTTTTTTCGGTTGTCACTTTTCAATTTCGTTAAGTGCCCTCCGCTGCGCACATTCTTATACGTATGTATGCATAGCTGTACCAGCATGCGGTGGTATGGTAGCAGTGAATTAATCGCTGTGTTAGCCTCTTAGCCCTAAAACGCTAACTAATGATTTTGTCATTGTGGTAAATGTGTTGAGAAAATTACTATAATCCAAATTTTATGGCTTTGCCTAGTTTGGTGTGAAATAATTATTAATTATATATGACTATTCTGTATGATGATTACACAAACAAAGTGGGTTGTGGTGTATTATTATGTGTGTATAACGGGAAATAAAAATTTCGTATAGCGATCAACTGAGTGTGCAGAAGATATTTTTCAGAGCGCTTGGTTAGAATTTTTCTCAGAAGCGGTATACGAAAAGTTAGTTTATGATTAAAAAATGGAAATAAAGTTGGAATTTTTTGTTGTTGTTTCTAACCTAAAAGTTTCACCGACCCCAAACCGACTTCAAATAACAGTGTATAGGATTAGGTGTGCAAATTAATTCAATCCGTGCTCAAAAGATGGTTCCACCTGTAAGCTGTGACCGTTTTCATAAGCGATTACCAATTTCTTTGGAAAATTTTGACATCTAGCAGAATTGTTTTTTGCCTCTTCGAAAACGTCCGGATTTGTGTTAAGTAAACATCATTTGGTGGTAGATTTGGATTTTCTATTTTAATTGAAAGAAAAGTGCAGCTGAAGCCACTCGCAGGCTTGTGGAAGTTTACGGTGAATCTGCGCCATTCGATAAGTCATTTCGAGGTGATTTGGTAACATGACAATGCTTGGCTCTTCACGGCTCTAACGGTCAGAAACTATATGGAAATACTGAAAAGTGCGGCCTTACCATCTCTGCGGTATTCTCCAGTCCTATTTTTCCTCTGAGAGTGCTGACTTTTCGACGGATGCATTTGGCAGCATTTGGAACGAAGAGAAAACTGAGGAGATTCAAAAGCTGTCATTTCATCCAGTAAACAAAACGGTTTGGTGTAGTTCGTGGGCCGGTGGAATCATCGGTCCTAATCTCTGCAAAAATGATGCTGGTCGAAATGCTGGAACGAGTCATCGAAAATTGGACTCAACGGATGGACCATCTGAGACGTAGTCGCGGCCAACATTTGAAAGAAATAATTTTCAAAAAAAAAAATGCCAAAGAATATTCATTCGGATGATAATAATTATTCCCCATATTTATAATTTATTTTTTTATAATTTTCTTTGTTTTTTCTTTAAAAAAGGTTCCGTAATGGATCACCCGTTAGAAACAAAATAATTTGGTATGCAGTGTGACATATTTGACGCGTCGTCTTATTGAGATCAGTAATCGTCAAGAGCTTTTCACGCATTTGCGCTTAGATGTAATGAACCAACAGCATAATGAAGACCTATTCAGACTAAAAGAAAGTCTTCGAGGATAATATATAATACCATGACATGCAGAAAGACTGCAAGCGCCTCATAGTAGATGCTGCAGGAGCTATAGATGGTGTTGAGGGAAGAAAAATATAACTTTTTTACTGAACACATGGAGTGATTTACAGTTTGTCATAAGATGCCTCGGAATGACTGATGGATTTTCAGAGAGAAGCTCATATTTCATGTTCGAAATATTTTTAAGGAGTTGAAATTCGCCGTCGAGGAACAAACGGAATTAGAGAATTTGTTTTCTAATATTTCGGATTTTGAATGCAATTTTTGAAAATAGTGGATTTTTTAAATAAATAATAAATACATATAAAAAATAATAAAAAATAACAAAAAATTATTATGCCAATTACCTAATGCCCAAAGTATGCCCAAAATTCTTTTAAATTCCTCCAGACCGCGTAGCTTATTATTAAAAATTTTGCATATTTAAATTTTGAAAGATTTTTGGCCAATTTTATATAAATTATTACTGTTATATGAACTTCTATAATTTGCGTTAAAAATATTTATTTTTTGAACGTCGTTCATACATCTCAACCCCACATTAGAGATTACAAAAAAAAAAAAATTAAAAAAAATTTAAATCGGTGCCGCCACTTTATGTAAAAAATTTTGAAATAAAAACTAAATGATATAGTGCATAATAATAAATGAGCCTGCGCCTCAAAACAACATCTTTACCCATATATCAACGAATTTTGACAGGCAGACAGACATATAGGCATGTGATGATACCCAACACAAAAAAAAAAAATATACAGAGACCAAAAGAGCGTACACTAAAAGGCGCATAATTTCTAAATGAGCATTTTTTCTGCTTTCCCCAACAACGACGCCGACAACAGCAGCAACAGCAGCAACAGCAGCAGACGCATTAGCCCCAGCCACGGCAGAGCAACGCTAGCAGCGGCGTATGGTTGAGCGAGCGAGCCAGTGTTCCATACATGCCAATTAAGTTAAAAATCTTTAAATTGCTTTTAATTTGATAATGATTTGAAATGTTTAGACTGCAATTTATTGTGTTTTATACTACAAAATGCATGCATACACACACACAAATGGACACATTAGTTTTTTTCACACATACATAGCACACTAAGTATGAGCAGACCTTTGGAAAAAAAGACTTTATTTCTGCCTTTTTGTGTGCCTTTGTGTGTGTGTGTGTGTGTGCGTTAAACATTTGAGTAAATTATGTTGCATTGGCAGCGTCGCTAAGTGGTTATCACACAGCGCGCAAATGCGCTTTTATTTTTTTACTAATTTTTTCTGGAGTACCCTTGACTCAACCCAAATTTTTGTACGAATTGCCTTTGCTTTTTTGGCGCAATTTATGCTTTCGCCTTTCTCTATGGCGGTCTGCATTTATTATAAATATATATTTTTTTCCAAATCAACCAAAGAGTTTTTGCTGCGTTTTGCGGTTTCTTGAAAGTGCGTGCATGCGTTTGGAGTATTTTATTACTTTTGTTGGACATTCTGTCTCAGCTGCTGCTCCTTTTGCTGGACTTTCTAATTTTTTTATACACTTCAAATCACTTAAGTGTACATTTAGCGATTTTTTTTTTTTTTTTGAATAAAGCAATAAATAATTATGATTTTGTGTTGAGCTTAATAACAGTTCTCGCATTATGGGTTAAACGTTTAATAATTTTTAGGCAAATTGAGAAGATAGCTCTGAAATATATAATTTTTAAATTATTACATTTAGTTTTTTGATGAATTTCTGCTTAATTATATAACTTTTATCCTGTTTATATCTAGAAAAATATTCTCAGCTAATTCTTATGCTCAAAAAAGTCTATATATTTATGCCCAAAAAAAGTATTAAATCTCCAAAGCTTTTCGTAAGTCGATAAGGAACCAAAATGTTTATGATTGGTATAACAATTTAGTGAAAGCTCCAACGAATATTGTGAAAGTTTTTTCAAAAAAGCTTCCACATTACTGGCAAGCTTAAATTATAAAAAAAAAAGTTGAAAATAACAAGTTTATTATTAATATTATTCAAAGCTTGCGAATGATTATAAGGCTCAGCAAAAAAAAAGTTTAAATACCAAAAAAAAAAACTTAAACTAAAAGCTTTTTAAAACTTTGAAGCAGCTCCAACTTGTGAAACTCTTTGAAACAGTAAAAGCTCAAAAATATAACGCTGAGCTTTTTTCTAATGAACTTTCTTGTGACTTTCAAGCTTTAATTAATTTCAAAAAACCCTCAGTATAAGTACAAAAATATTTTTTAAATCATTTATTATAGATAAATATAATTCGATTATCTTTCTGAAACAAAAGTTCAGTAAAAGCTCGAAAATATAACGCTGAGCTTTTTTTCTAATGAACTTTCTTGTGACTGTCAAGCTTTAATTATTCTCAAAAAACACTCAGTATAAATAAAAAAATATTTTTCAAATCATTTATTATAGATAAAAATAATTCAAAGAGCTTTCTGAAAGTTATAAGATAAAAAAGTGCAGTTTAAGCTTAAAATTTAGTAAAAGCACTTTGGATAAGTAAGCTTTTGTTTCATGTTATAGTTTTCAGCGCTCTTAAAGCTTTACAAAAAATGCTATTGAAATCTGACATATTTTGTAAGGCTTCTCATGAGTAACCTTTATACACATATTTTAGTAATAGAAAACTTGAGGATTTGTTAATAAAAAAATTATAACAAAAATTTAATCTGAAAATCATATATTTAACAAGGAAAAGACCTATTTACGGCGCCTTTCTGCATTTAAAGCTTTTATATGTACAAAATAATGAAAGTTTAATGAAAAAAACTTTCGTACGACTGAAAGCGTTTTCTATATTTGGTTTACTTTCCCAAATATGGCTTAAAAAATTGTAAAATATAACAAATTATTTAAAATGTAATATAGAATTCTCGTAAAGCGGATTTTATTTGATAAAAAGCTTTAAATAAAAAAGCTGAATAGAAAAGCTTTCGGAAAAATATAACAACATGACATCTTTAAAGCAATAACAAGTATTTGCAAAGCGGATTTTCAAGATCGATTCGCTGAATTACTTGCTTCAAGCTCATCTGTTATCTACGTATTACTCAAAATGGACTTAAATTTATTCATTAATAACTTCAGACTAAAGAACTACTGATATTATGCTTAAAATAAATGATAATTTTTTATTTTAAATTCATTTAAAATTTATTTCCCCACCAACAATTGCAACAAATGATTAACACAACATTAAGGATCACCTGTGGGGCCTGTCTGTCATAGTGACAAAACCAAACTGATTTAGGAAAATTGTGTCAGGAAGCCCCCGAAGAGAGAAAGTCAGAGACAAAGAGGACACAAATAGTGTGAATGAGACAATGAAAAATGCTGTCAAATTAACACTTTCCAAAAATGTAGAAAAAGCCCCACAGGGAACGGCAGTAAAAGTAGGCGAGACAACCTAAAAAAAAAAAAGCACGGCAAAAAGCTCCCTCGTTAAAAAGAAAAACGAAAAACGAAAAACGAACAAAGGTCACAGTGACAGTGAAAAAGGTCAAGTGTCAAGCTGAGCAGTGAAATGGCAATAAAAAAAACAACAACCAAAAATATAAAAAAAGAGGAACAAAACATGCAAATAAATTAGAGCCCAAAGTGGACAAAGTCAGCAAAGTGAAACAAATAGATGCCCAAAACAGAAATGGCAATCATAATATGCACGTCCATTTCATGTCAAAGTAGCCGCAGTAGACAATAAAAAAAAGTGATAGAAACAAAAGTGAGATAAACAAAAAAAGTCAACATGCGTAATAACCGCAGGCTATCGATGACCAAAAAGCAGCAAACTGTCGAAGTTCGCTGTGCGAATGGCAGTCTTTATGTAAAAGTAATTTTTTTTTTTTTTTGTATTCAAGGAGCATTTCTGACCAACTGCTGTGCCTAAATCTGCCACAGATAAGCATTTTAATGTTGTCACATTTGAATGGCAGTTTACTTTTCATCTAAAATCCATCCACAACATATCTAGAACCAAATTATAATGGGTGGTTCGGGGTAAAATTGGAGTAAAATAAATTGAGTTTTGAGATTTTGTTTTTCAAAACAGACGGCAGTAGCCACAACTAAGAGGTGATCCAAGTATAGGTACTATTTTCAATAGCCCTTTTTTGACAGATCACGCATGAGTCGAGTCAAGAGTTTGTGCGCACTTTTTCAAAATAATTACATGACCTCTTTAACATTGTTAACATTATATTTTAATACAGAATTTTGTAATACAGAATTTTGTAATACAGAATTTTGAAAGCAGAATTTTAAAAAGCAGAATTTTAAAAATCAGAATTTTGTTTTTAGAATTTTGTACATACCGAATTTCGACACCAACCCGGCATCAAGCAATTGATTAATAGAGAGAACACTTCGGTGAGCAGATAATTTCACGTTATGGGCCGGTCGGCTGGCCACCAAGATCGTGCGATATCACACCATTATACTTTTTCCTGTGGGATATGTAAAGTCTAAAGTCTATGCGGACAGTCCCGCTTCGATTCAGGCCTTGAAGTCAAACATCACGCGTATCATTCGCCAGTTACATGTCGAAGTGCTTGAACGAGTAACTTAGAAAATTGGGCTCAGAGGATAGATCGTGTGAGACGTAGCCGCTGACAACATTTGAAAGAGATAATCTTCAAAAAAATAAATGCCAAAGAATGCTCTTTCGAATGATAATAAACATTCCACATTAAATTTGATTTTTCTGTGGTCTTTTCTTTAAAAAATTAGGGACTCTCGATTGGTTTAACCGTTAAATTAAAATGAAAAGAAGTTTTCTGACCACCCATTAATTGTTTATAATATAATCGTAGTTCTGGATTTACTACAAACTCTGTTCATCTTGTTTCCAATGCTAATGATGACACTGATGGGCGCAACGTCAAAGCACCTACAAGCATTTATTGCTCCAAACACCATCAAAATAATTATAATAGCGCACAGTGGTGTAAACTAATATATTTTTAGAAAAGAAAAAAATAAGTTTGTAAAATAAAATAAAATAAAATAAAATAGAAAAAATTAAATTAAATTAATTAAAAATGTAAAAAAAAAAATTATTGAAAAAAATTAAGGAAAAAATAAAAAAAAAATAAAAAAAAAATTCAAATTTATACATAAAATAAATTAAAAAAATTAATAAAAATGAATTTAAAAAAATGAAAAATAAAAAAATATAATTTACAAATTTTAAGTAAAAAAAAAAGATTATAAAAATAAATAAAAATAAAATTAAAATTAAAATTAAAATTAAAATTAAAATTAAAATTAAAATTAAAATTAAAATTAAAATTAAAATTAAAATTAAAATTGAAATTATAATTAAAATTAAAATTAAAATTAAAATTAAAATTAAAATTAAAATTAAAATTTCAATTTTTATCCATTTAAAAAATAAAATAAAAAATAAAAAATATTCATAAAAAATGGAAAGAAATAAAAATTATTGAATATAATGAATTAAATTATAAAAAATTTAAAAAAAAATGTAATAAAAAAATAAATCAATAAAAATAAATAAATAAAAATATAAAAAATAAAAAAATAAAAAATAATATAAAAAATAAAAGAAAATAAAAAATAAAATAAAATAAAGTAGAATAAATAAACATGAAAAAAAAATTAAATTAAAAAAAGAGAAAAATTTAATGACATAAAAAAAGAAAAAAAGAAAAAATTAAAATAAAAAATAGTAAACTAAAACAAAATAAAATAAAATAAAATAAAATAAAATAAATGAAAAAAAATTAAAAAATTGTATAATTTAAAATAATGAAGATTCTTCAAAACCCTATCTTCTTGCCATTAAGAACCACACAGTGCAGCGCTGCGATTGGTCTGTAATTCATGCAGCCCAAAAAACTGCTGCTGCTGGTCCCTAATATTATCCCGCCGTTTGGTCCATAAATGTTTTATCTCATTTAAAATGCTGGCAGCAAGGACTTTTCTCCTTCATTCATTCAATATTGACATATCAAATAATAGGAAAATGTTTTTAAGTGACATATTGCGGATATACATTGTATTTGGTCTTAGTATTATTTTATACATTATTGCTTCCGGTTGTTTTCTCTCTTTCTTTTTTGTTGATTTCACTATTACAGCACTGCGTTTAGCATACACAGCAGGGATAAGCAGCCTCATACCGCGCTCTCGAAGAAGTCAACTTTCGCCCCACGCCACAATAGCTTATCAGCATTTTTAATTGTATTTCGGCCAATAACAAAACCGCAAACAAGCCAACAAACCACGCACGGCAAAGGATGACTTTATTTTTTTGCGTTATTACATGGCCATACAAACATACATATGTATGTGTTAACATTGTTGTTTGCCCCTGTTGTCGTCGTGGTATAAGAATTGCCAAAACAGCTTATTTGATTTTATGGCAACATCTTAAATTATCTAATTGCCGCCGTCGGCGCCGCTGGGCAGCATAAGCCGCAGTATCCTTACTCAGTCAGCTTTGTGTGTGACCCCTGCTCTAATTTGCTCCTCCAGCTGTGATGCTTATGAGAGTATTGTATTATGCTACGCTTAATTTTCCATGGCCGCAAGCTGTTTGATTGTCTTCTCTCTTCTTGGTGTGTTGTTGCAGGCAAGCAACCTTTTGTTGTTGTTGTTGTGCAGCTTCCTCTGCTGCTACTAATTTTCATTTAGTTGGCAACGTCAGCTGGTAATTATTGTTATCCTTTCTCTTGCCTTCCTAGCACTTGCCTTATCGGATTTTAGGCATTCGCAGGATCCTTTTGTTTCTTTGTTTGTTTGTTTATCTGTATGTGTGTGTGTGTGTGTTTGTGCATGCGCTTGCATATGCAGCATAATAAATTGTCTTGTGACTTTATCCTTTAATGCCACTTATCTGCTTGAATTTTGTCTAGCCCACACGCGCCCCAGCTTACTGCCTCAAGTAGCAAGTACCACGCACTTCGCATGGCTGACACTCATATGCGGTACTCAAAACTATGATTTTTGTTGTTGTTGCCATAACCTCGCTGTGGCTAACCCACTCACCCTCATCCTAACCCTCACTCTCTCTCTCGCACTCTCTCTCTCTCGTATCTGCAATTACGCAAAACTATTAAATTGTCACTCTTTTCTTCCCCAACTCGCTCGCATTAAAAACTTTCTTCTTCTTCTCCTTCGATTTCTCATTCCTCTCATTTAATCCTTATCAAACTAATTATATCCTTGGCATATAAAAATAAACGTTTTTTGGGATTTATAGAGTGGATGTTTGTATTTTGTATCCATATGCCCGCCTGCCTTTATGGTTCGAATTTAATTGCAAATGTATTATCTTTCTCAATTCTTAATATATGCTTGTTTTGCAGTAAGCGTGTATGTACGTATGTATGTATGTATGTGTGTGTGCATTAAATTTTATCCCTGTATTTGGGTAGCTTATTTTTGTTGTTTGTTGTATGTATGTGTGTTGAATTAATTGGATTTTATGGCATCATCCTTAAGGCACTTTTAAGTACACCACCCCTTGAAAAGCTTATAAAGTATTCAAAATTGCTTTTAAAGTATACATTTCCAATAAAAATTTATCGACAATATATTTATTGGAATTTCTAAAGTGTTTGCTTACAGCTGCAGAGAGAAAAAATGAGTGAAATAGTTGTAAAATAAGCAAGTTGGATCTTTCAAAAGCTAACTTTAAGAAAATTTGTGCTTTTTGGTAGCCTTTTGAAAGCTTGGTAGTTAAAAAAAATCTCATTCAAGCAGGATGAGCTTTGGTGTTAGCTGCATAGTCTTAATTCACTTTTAATATTCGAAGATTTTTTTCTTTTTGATTATCTAGAATTAGAGCTTTCAAGGGTGTTCTGAAATCTTTTTCTGCTTGATTTTTCCTAAATAAGAGAAGAAATTTCTCTTAAATTACAGCAAAAAGAACTTTTATGAAAGCTCTGCAATCTTTTTTCTGTTTACATTACTTTAAATTCGAAAAAAAGTTTCAGAGATAGCGGCAGCTTTGTAAAAGCTCTACTCTATGTGAAAGCTCTAAAAGTTGCATAAGCGGGCGAGCTTGCTTTCTCTTTCGTCAATTAAGGAAGAATTTGTGCAAGTCGCTCTCCACTTGTTAGCATACTGGTGGAGAGTAATTCATCATAGATGCTAATTAGGGATGAAAAAGTCTCAATGTCTACCAGAATGGTGTGTCCGACATTAAAAAAGAAGAAAGGAAATATCTAATTATGTGTATTTTTACTAATTATCTTCTACCGGGAAGGTGCGGAGAAACAACTCAGCGTACAATCAATCAACTTCTGCTGAAATTAAAGAATATTGGTTCGAATGGGGTAGAGGGATATTGGGACCGTCAGTAGTATGCGCAGCAAAATCCATTCTATCAAAGAAATTTAATTTTTTTTTAATTTTTTTTTTTTTTAGTAAATTATTTAAGGATTTTTTTAAATCGGAGAAACTGCACTTAAGTAACATAAATGAGTTTTCTTCTAAGAAATGTCAAGACATTTGTCAGCAATTTGTAGTGAAAGCTTTTGAAAGCTCTACTGACGCTGTAACATATACTAATATTATTTGCGTAAACTCATTAAATTAAATTTCGTTTACACATAAGCTCCAAAAAAAAATCCTAAAAGCTTAAGAGAGCTTTCGCTAATGTTAACGTTACTATCTTTTGTTACGATATTTCCATCAAATGTAATAAAAGTACTTGTTAAAGAAACCTTGTGTAGTATACTCGTATGCATGTGTAAGCTCTTCGAAAAAGCTTTTGGAGCTAAAAAATTCAGTGAAAGCTCCAGTGAAAGCTCCAGCAAAGCTTTTGTAGAACAGAAATATGGGGATATATATTAAAAAAAAAACTATTCTATTTATTTTACTAAAAAAACAACACCCAAAGCTTATTTCCCTCAGTGTCTTGTAGATTTCTTGTAAGACAGTAAATTCCATTAGCAGCTTAGTTGTATATGCATACATATTATACGCACACATATAGAAAATTTAAAGTAATTTTAATAGCTTAAAACGTTTTTGCATATATTCCGCTACATACATACAAAATTCTGGTTGTGTTTTGTATCAAAAAGCACACTGCTATTTCATGCTAATCTTGTAAATCCCTTTAAGCTTCCATTAAATTTGTCAATTACTCGATATTTGTGTACGTTTGTACATCTATCTAACGCTCATCAGTTAGGGATTTTGTTTTGAATGAATCACGCCTACCTTTAGGGAATTTGCGACTTAAAATAATGCCGTGCATTTGGTAATTGCAAATTGAATATGGTGAGAACAGAATTTCGCTTGAAAAGCATGATCCGTGTTCAGAAGAGACAGTTAATTGATTTAAAGTGCTTCGAAAATATGTGTTTGAAAATTTTAAGTTAAAAATCAGTTAATAAAACAGATTTTTCTAAATACTTCGCCTCTAGCGCCATCTAGTGGTTATCTTTATTTTCATAGGTGCTTTTGTACCACCTAGCGGAGCTTTTTATATAAGTATTATTTCTCAAACACAGTTTATAATGTTTATGTGAATTATAATAAGTTTGTGATCCAACTGTCCTGCAGGGCTGCTTGCGGCATTACCACATTCGAGTGTATGTTTGCATGTACGTATGTTTATTGAAGATATATTGCGTCTTGTAGGCGTTGCATAACAATTGTAAATGCAGGATTAATTCACAACTTACCATAATCAGCGAAACTGACTTACTTAGGCATACCACAAACATACAAATAAACATGTACGAGGTGTGTACAAGAAGTAAAGTGTAAGGAAGGCCTAAAGCACAGCTGAAAAATTGTTGAATAAATTCAATAATGATCGTTATATAATAGAATGACAGACCCCGTGAGAGCCGCAATCGAAAAAATCACACAAATTTCGATCCAACAGCATAATTTGACTCACCACTTTTTTCCATTGCAATGGTATAGTGCTTCAGAGAGTATTTTTTAGAAGTTTTGACATTTAAAACGAATTATTTGATTTAAGTAATTGGAAAAAGCCAAAAATTATTGAATTTCCCGAACCTTGCGCCACCTAGCGTATATTTTTCTTTACATAAATATTGCTTTGCGCCATCTAGTGGATTTTTTTGCATCGTCAAAATATACTTCTTTGCTCGTTATAGCTTGTCCGTGAATTTTGCGCGAAAGCAATAAATGAGGTGCGCCTCAGTCACCTTTTTCACCAGAGAAGGCCACCTGCTCACTGTTGACGAGGCAAAAGCAAGGATGTAGTTTTGCAATCATTGAGGAGATAAAGGCCGAATGGATGAACGAACTGCAGATGATACCAAAATGTACGTATCAGAAGGGCTTCGAAAGTAACACTGAGGTAACTTTGGAGTAACTCTGAAGGGAACAATATAACGGGTGATCCATTTAAAGGCTTCCAATTTTTTTAATGAAAAAAATACAGAAAAATTAAAATTTTATTTAAAATGTTTATTATCATTCGAAAGAACATTCTTTGGCATTAATTTTTGAAGATTATCTTTTTCAAATGTTGGCCGAGGCTCTGTCTGAGATGGTCCATTCGTTGAGTCCAATTTCCGTTGACTCGCTCGGGCATTTCAATTAGTAACTGGCGAATCTCACGCGTGATGTTTTGCTCCAAGGCCTGAATCGAAGGGAGATTGTTCGCATAGACTTTAGACTTTACAAATCTGCACAGGAAAAAGTCTAACGGTATTGGATATAACACGATCTTAGTGGCCAATTGACCGGCCTAAAACGTGAAATTATCTGCTCACCAAAGTGTTTTCTCGGAAAATCCATTGATTGATGCGATGTGTGTGAAGTGGTGCCGTTTTGTTGAAACCGCATGTCGCGCAGATCACGAGCTTCAATTTCAGGCATCAAATAGTCGGTTGCCATTGACGGTTATGTTCTCACCGGCATCATTTTTAAATAACTATGTACCGATGATTCTACTGGCCCACAACCTACACCAAAACGTTTTTTTTTTGTGGATGAAATGGCATATTTTGAATCCCTTCAGGCTGCTTTTCGTCCCAAATG
Organism: Neoceratitis asiatica; assembly: GCA_030068015.2. Lineage (NCBI taxonomy): Eukaryota > Metazoa > Arthropoda > Insecta > Diptera > Tephritidae > Neoceratitis > Neoceratitis asiatica. The sequence continues at coordinate 81,293,953 of CM061527.1, read as the reverse complement.
TGGCAATTTTACTTGTTTACATATCCATTGAGCCAGAAACGGGCCACATCGCTGAACAAGATTTGGTTTGAAAACGTCGGATCTTCTTTGAACTTTTCGAGAGCCCATAAAGCGGAGCCATGTCGCTTGGGAAGGTCGAGCGGCTTCAGTTCTTGCACAAACTGTATTTTGTACGTTTTCAATTTAAGATCTCGACGTAAAATGCGCCAAATCGTTCCATACATCAGTCCGAGTTGCTGCGAACAGCGCCAAGTCCTCTTCACAGTCTTCGTGTACACTCTCAGCTACGTCCGCTATATTTTCTTCGCTGCGTGGTGGACGTGGTCTATTCGGTCGAACATTATCCAATAATGAATGCTGGTTCTCAAGATGGGTTATGGTGAGTTGCGAATGGTGTGCTCAGTAGGCCGATTGTGTTGACCATAAGTTGAGCGAAGCGCACGAAATACATTCTTTACAGAACGTGATTTTTTTTAAATAAATTTGAATGATTTGTAAGCGTTGCTGAGGCGTAAGTCGTTCCATAATGAAATGTGAAACAATGCTGAACAAAAATAATGTGACAGCTTGACAGGACTTACGCGTGATCTGTCCAAAAAGAAGCTATTGAAAAGACTACCTCTACTTGGATCACCCTTTATTAGCTTATGAACACATATATTTTATTCGAGAAAAATTAAAATTAAGCTTATTTTCCCAACACACCTCCCATATATGTATGTACATTTACTAATCACAATATGTGCTAGCGCGGCCTGTGTATATATTTGTGTTGCACGTGCAAGCCAAAATGTCAACACCGTGATATATGTATGTCAGAGCGACGCTATTTTACATTTTATGTTAAATCGCTACAATCTTATACATATACAAATACATACATACATACAGTATATACATACATATATATTTTAGGCATATTTCAGCATACATATGAGCTCAAGTATCCTTTGGCAACATGAGTGGAATACACACACGAAAGACGAAAGTGAGATAATCGCATTGTGATTTTTGAACTCAAGTAAATGTCAGACGTTATTAAGTCAATGCTTAAGTTATGCGGAAAATGTCAAATTAAATGTTCAATAGATGATCAGCGCAGGCGAACATACGAAAAGGAAGATACAATTGAGTTGAAATAGCCACAGAAATTCATACAAATATATAAGTATGCATACATACATGCATACACCTTCATATATGCAAGTATTTCAACAGTTTTTCCGTAGATTTGTACGAATTTCCATGCTGCTTCTTGTCCACTTACATACCAACAAACCTCAACATATGCCTTAGCATGCATATAAATACATTTTATATGTAGATATGTATGTATTTGTATTTATACCTCTATACGAATTGTCAAAGTAATTGCTATTATTTTCCAAGTAATTCACAGTTGAGCAAAATGTCCATAATCTTAATTGATTAATCCAGGATGTTGCAACAACTTTTCGTCATCAACAAAAATAATATCAACAGCATTTCCAGCAATATATGTATGTATTACATAAATATTTAATACATATATATATATATATATATGGAACATTTTATTTACATATATCTTTCAGAAACATTTTCTTATACAAAATTCACCAGTTTATTTATTGTAAAAAAAATTTATTATTTTCAAAAACACAAATTTATGTCTAAGCTTCACTTGCTGTTTTTAGTATTTCACGTAATTGAAACGTAAATATTTTAGACAATTTTGTATAAATATTTCACTTTCAGCTAATAGCAGTGGCTATTAATATTGAAATGTTTCATTTTCTATATGAAAAACATTTTTGGGGATTTAATTGAGGATTTGAAAAGCAAAAAAAAAAAATTCTGAAAAGAAATTATTGAATTCTATGAAAAGAAAGTTGAGTGTTAGGCAATGCTTAATGGCTTTTTCCACCTTTCATTTACATGAAATGGTATATAAACTTTGGTCCTAAGCATGTAAGTACCAGCAGGAGCTCTACCTCTTACCCACCGAAATTTATACCGATCACACTAGACTCACGAGCAGAGTTGATTTAGCCATGCCCATCTGTCAGTCTGTTTGCTTGAACGTAAAGTAGTACCTCAATTTTTAAGATATTTCAAAAACTTGGTAGGTAGATTTGGCACCTTTATATATACCATCGATTTTCCAGACTTGAAATTTTGGGTCATAAATTCGTCAAAAAAGTACCTTAGATCGTGGAATTTGGTGTACCACACGAACGTAATAAATTGAATATTGGTTCTGAAATTTACCGAAATCGGACGAATATAACTTATAGTTGCTGCCATACCAGCGATTTGTTCATATAAGAGGCTTTGATTTAAACTCAGTCAACTGAAAGCATCTTGGATCGTGAAATTTGGTATCCTACACAAATAAATTATATAAAATTATGGTATTATAAATCATGAAAATCGGAATACTAACTACTTGTGTATCCAATACTTTTCCAGATATAAATTTTTGAATCGAATCCAATTTCGATGACTCGTTCGAGCACTGACGAATAGCACTCGCGATATTTTTCTTCAAGGCCTGAATCGAAATGAGATCATCCGCATAGACTTTAAAATTTACATTCCCACAGGAAAAAGTCAAACAGTGTGATATCACACGATTTTGGTGGTTAACCGAGCGACCCAAAACGTCCCGAAGTATTCTCTCAATAAATCAATTGATTGATATGATGTGCTCGGAAACGTCGGATCTTCTTGTAACTTTTCAAGATCCCATAGAGAGAAGCGATTAAGTTAATTAATTTTTTTATTGTACAAATCCTAAGCAGTTGGCTACTCTCTAAAAAAATATGTTTCCCTGTATTTTGTTACTTTACAACAGTATGTATTTGGTATTTTAGATATTTTTTTAATTCAAAAATAAATAGAAACAAATAGATGGCAACTCTCAGCAAAATTTTTTTGAGTGCGTTTTCCTCTTGAACTACCTTAATTTGATGTTGGAAAACCCCATATTAAGTATATTTATTAAATTGCACACATTTTTTATAAATATATGGCAACCCTATAAGAAAGTATTTTTCAGCTATAAACGTGACTAACAATTCTCATTTGATGCTCTAATTGTAAATATTTTTTTTATGTTTTAAGTGGACTGTTGGTTGTATTTTTCATTTAATTTGTATGAAGATTTTGGCGCAAAAATTATTTTTAAAAAAATTTAATCTCTTTTACTCTTAATTTTTTGAGGAAATCATGGAAGTAAGTTTGGAAAAAAATTTCTATGAAACTCTTTTTCATGAAATTTAATAGCTTTTAAGCTTTTAAGCTCAGTTATGCATTTCAATCGTTACTCCCACTTCATTTTGGAACATTTCCCTCCAAGACGTAATAAACTAAATTTTGAGGTAAAAATAAAAAAAAATAAAAAAAACGACAATAAATTGATTTATTTTATTGCGAGTGAGTACTATCAGAAAATATTAACCAAATTCCGGCTGATTTAAATTTTTTCTCACCTTAATTAAATGAAAATAATTTTCACTTCTCTCATTTTCCTCACAATAAAGGGACTCCAAACGAATGCGCCAGAGATTACATCATTTTTATTACTTACATACATCTATTTCAATACATTTTTGTTTCTATTAATTTCCATTCAATTACTTTTGAATAAGCATAAGCTCCAGCGAAAGCTCAGTTAATTACCACAAATATTTATGAGATGAGTCTTTTATGTCACTTCAGGATATTTACATATATACAAAGAGCACTTAGTTTAGCGAATTAAGACAAAATAATTATTAGTTCCATATCTATATATATGTATTCATTACGCGCTAATGATATTAGAAGCATAAAATACAAAGACTCATAAAGAGCAGAAGAGCTTTCATAGCAAACTCTCAACAGTAAAAGCTTAAGTAACTAAGAGTAAAATAATAAAATTTGTTATTCCATATAATAAAGAGGAAAAAAGCAAGAAATGAAAATGAAAGCAAAATAAGTGAAATATGCATTGGAGAGGATATGCTGGTGAGAAGCATTAAAAGCAATATGAGCTGCTGAGCTTTAATATTACGTTAATGCGGAACTACATTGGTATATGTATGAAAGTGTGCCTGTGTATGTGCTCATTTGATGAAGGGTAAAAGGAAAAAAACACAGTTAAGCAAATGAAATCTAATGAAATGAAACGAATCGAATAAGAAGACAAAAAAGCAGAAAAAGCAAAAAAAAAATGAGTGAAAATTGTCGGAAAACTTTTCCCCCCTGTACCTACACACCCACTTACACGTTAAGCACAAATTTCTATGGAAAATTATTTCAACATCATGCGCATATAAACATAAATAAATAGCAGTAAAATGGCATTGAGTTGAAATGAAATGCGAGTTTCCTTGTAACCTTTGGCTGAAAACTCAGTCAGACGTTCGCTTTTACTTTCACCACATTTACTATGCGCCTTGCTACAAGCAAACACACATATTATCCTATCATCCTGGCTAGTGCTGGACACCCTTCAACATCAGCGCCTGGTAATAAAAATCATATAAATACCGTGTAAAACTCTAGCTGCTGTGCCATGGTGGCTGGGCGGTAGCTGTACAGAAGGGGGTAACTGCGTCCGGGCAGGTGTGTAGCTGGAGCAACAATGTAACAGCAACCCTCGTTAATTTGTAATAAAATCCGATTATAACCACAAAAATGTGGCAGGCGTTGAAGTAGACGAGAAAAGAATGCACAAAATTGGCAACACTGGGTGCCGAAGTGGATAGATAATGATTGGCCTGATCCCACAGTGGATGGGAAAACTCAAAATTGTAAGCAAAAAAAAAAGGTGAAGGAAGAAAAAATTTCAAGTATTCAGCGTAAGCGACGATGAGTGGGAGAAATAAACGGTGATCCAAGTAGATAAAATAGACAAAATACAGCTTGTGGAAGAACTGAAGTCGCTCGACTTACCCAAGCGACACCGTTTTGATCTATGGACTTTTGAAAAGTTCCAAGAAGATCCGACATTTTCGAGTCGAATTTCATTTCTATCTCAATGGGGATGTAAACAAGCACAATTGCCATTTTTGAGACGGAGAGCAACCTGAAGAGATTCAAGAGCTGCCATTTTATACAGAAAAAAAAACAACGGTTTGGTGTGGTTTGTGGGCCGGTCCGTATTTCTTCAAAAATGATGCCGGTGAGAACGCAACCGTCAATGGCACTATTTAATGCCTGACGCTTCGGTGAGGAGATAATTTAACCTTTAGACTTTTGCTGTGGATTTATGTAAAGTCTAAAATCTATGAGGACAATCCCGGTTCGATTCAGGTCCTGGAGCAAAACATAACGCATATCATTCGCCAGTTACCAGTCGAAATGCTCGAACAAATCATCGAAAATTGAACTCAACTGATGGACCATCTGAGACGCAGCTGCGGCCAATATTTGAAAGAGATAATCTTTAAAATATAAAAGCCGAAAAATGTTCTTTCCAATAACATGTTTATTGTCTTTATGTTTATTATGATTTTAATTTTTATTTTTATTTTAAATATTTTTATATTTTATTTGACTGAAATTTATTTTGTGTTATATTTTATTTTATTTTATTTTATTTTTATTTATTTTAATTTTTTTATTTAACTATAACTTATACGATTTACAAAACCACTGTGTCATCACTCTATTTGCCAAGCATCCACAAAAGTTACCATACCGCAGCGTAAGGGGGCTTCTTCTACAGAAATTATGTGCCAGCCGTTACAGGGTTAAACTAATAAAGCATTCATTGGCATTTAAGCGCTTTTGGCTGGCTGCCAAAAAATAAATATAAAAACCTTCACCGACTAACCACAAACACTGCATTTGAGCTATAATATGGCAATAAATACGACAGGTGAATCCTTTATGGCATCTCCTCATTGCTTACATACATATGTAGTTTGTTTTAATGACATTTGTTGTGCTTATTTAGCTATTAAAGCGTAACCGAATGCCGCCCTGTCTAATAAAGTGTAATAGAAGCTGAAAGAAAATGTTATCAACTACCCAACCCAGCGCACTGGAGCGCGCGATTCTGTTCATAAGCTCACACAGCACACAGTACCAATATTACTTCAGCGCTGTTTACCGTTCGTTGCTTGCGTCATATAGAATTTTTACGCCATGGGCGACGGAAATTCAAACTCGTTACCAAATGAATTGTGAAAAAATTGCGTGAGGAGCGAATTGCCAGGCTTATATAGTATTTTGTGGATGAAAATGTGAGAGAGAGAGAGAGAGAGAGAGAGGTGGCGTAGTAGATGAAATATCTATGTGTATGTATGTTGCAACGGAAGAAAGTAAAAGTAATAAAAACATTAACCTAAGAAGTTTCGGCTGCCTCGTTTACTTGTCGATATTTACAGACAAAAAAATGTCCTGCGGCTGTCAGAAAATAACTCAAAACTCAAACAACCTTGCATGGCGGTGGGCCTCGTGCCGCGTGTGCGAGTAACCCATCTCTCTCTGCTCTCTCCTCTCTTTCTCTTATATCTCTTTAGATGTAAATGGCAACTCATACGCACTGACGCGCCACACTGTGACTGGAGACTGAAGTTCATTACGTCAAGCACAAAAAAAAAAAAATACATAAAATAAAAATAAAATAAAATATATACTGAAAGTGTAGCAAGATAAGGCAGAGTCGGCGGCAGGTAGTGCAAATTAATGTCTGTTTGTACCCATTCATATCACTCTCCAAAACAAAACACCAAACACAAGCTGATGCACCCTCTATATGTACTCATTTCCATTCAGCCACTCTCCGCTGCCGCAGCGCTATTATCTTTGATGCTTTTAAATTATATCCTCAAGCTAAAAAGGCGACAAAACACCAAAACAGTTAGAAAGCATAAGCAAGCAATGCAAAAGTTTATTGCTTTTATCAAATTTGTTAAACAATTTAGAAAAAAAATTATATAAAATAAAAGGTAACTCAAATAAACGGCGTAAGTGGGCGTGGGAGACAAGCTTTTGAAGGATTTTGTTTTGAAAATTTCAAAAAGGGTAACTCAATATGCCACACACGCCACTTGTTTATTTGTTTTTATTTCGTTTTATTTATTTTTTCTCTTTTTTTTTCTTTGCTGTTTTCCTGTTGTAATTTTTGCCTGGTAATTACCTGAGAAAATCCTTTTTATGAGCGTTTTTTTCGCTTCAAAGCAAAGATAAATACTTTTTAATGGTTATGGCAAGTCACCTGCACACAGCCACGTATGTGTCTTGTCTACATGTGGATTTGCGGGCGAGTTTGTGGTTTCATTTTAATATCATTTACATTAGGCTTCACTTGTTGTAGGTGGGGATATTTTTTATGGCTTTTTTTTTTGCATATTTAACTGTAAAATTGGTTTTTCGTATATCAAAACTTCGACGATAGAACAAAAAAAAAACGTTTCGAGACTAATTGTAGACAGGAAAAATTTAATTATATTCAAGTCATAGCACAATATTTCAAAATTCAGCCGCAAAATATTTTTTCTCAATATCTCGGCTATTGCGCCACCTACTCTTTCCATATTTCTAAAAAACATTTGAAGAAATACACAAATTGAAACAAATCTCATCAAAATCGCTTAAAAAATGCAAATTTTCTGTTTATCACGTTTCCAGCGCCATCTAACGAGTTAGAGGAGCTTTTCTCGCAGTTATAAGGAGTATACCGTTCATTTTAAAGAGCTAATTTACTTCAACAATAGTACATTATAAAATCCAATTTAATTTCTATGGAATTTTCAGTGATTATTTCTGGCTTAGCTTTCTCTACTCCTAGGCAAATGAAAATATCGCTAGATGGCGCAGGTGTCAATGTCCCCTATGCATTGCATCTATACCAATATTTTTTCCAATTCTCTGAGCTCTCTTTAAATTCAACTGCCCAATCGATTCAAAAGGATTAATTCGAAGAAGTGTTTCGAGTTTGTTGAACAGCCAGTAGTCCCTGGGAGCCCAACCAGGCGAATTCGGTGGTTTTCGAATAATATGAGTTGGGTTTTCAGCGTAGTGCTCACGAAGAATGAATGCATTCCATAAAATTGGTCTCTTTTTGCGCAAATTACGCTTAAACTATACTCCTTGTTGGCAGTTTGACCACGTGGTAGTCACACATAATGCACCATACCTAGGTAATCGAGTAATATTGGAAAACCTAAACAGTACTTCAGATCTATATATGGTTCAGGCAGCTCACGACTTCCGGTATTAGGCCGAATATCCTCTGGGTAGTGCGTCGTGAGTTTGGCATCCATCACATAAAACTCCTACTCCAAAGAGGAAGAGAACAAGCCTTGAATGAGGATCACTCCTTTTGCTAACGATCCCTGTGCTATGGTTTTATGATAACAATTTGAGTTCATGTACCAGGAATAACCTCAATTGGTTATGGTGCTGCTGCCTAGCTTTTTGATGGATTGATGGATGGGACAAGGCGAGATGAAGGTGGGTCCTTGTGTTTTATTTTACAGAGAGCATATAAAGTCCCGCAAATTTAGTGTTGGATTTGTGGTGGGAGAGAGACTCCCTCACCTAGTTTTGCCACTCACATCGGTGTTTGAATATTTCGCCACAATCTGTTTCAGGACGTAGTTCTTCAACTTATCGCTAAGCTTCGGCCACGCTTCGACCGAAGAAAAGGACGTATTGAGCAAAGAAGCGCTCAAAATATAGCTTGAGAGTGGCAAAATGTTAGAATATTTGAAGTAAAGAAATACTAACTCATCATTAGGATAGGTTAGGTTATATTGGCGGACTTTTAAATAATTAATTGACCAGTTCATCCTTTGTATTGTATTCGTGGCAGGACATCAACTTGAAACTCTTAGATTTCTAAGACCGGTTTCCAAAGTCTCACTCATGCCTTCCTTTCTACACTTCCTACATGTACCACATTCTGAGCATTGTGCACACTTGTGGTGCCAATAGGTTCTCCGCCTACTTTCGCAATGCTTCGAAGAAGAGCAAATTTCTGGCGACATGTATTCTATTTGAGAAGGAGTAGTTTGTAGGATTTGATTTCCTTCAATTAATGCAAAGAATTTTTAAAGAAGAACAAAGTTCAACTCTTTTTAGAAATATTTATCGAATTCAGCTTAATAATATGAAAAAAATATTCAGAAATATCCATGATTTCACGCAAAAGTTTGGATTATAACTGAAAAGTGTAGAAGCTGGAGCCTAAAACCTATATTCCGGCAAACTTCTCAAACAATTCTCAGCAGTTTTATTTTAAAACCGAAGTTATGTGAAAGCCTATGAAAAGCTCTATGAAAGCTCACATAAATTAAGATAAAAGCTCGTCATCATAAGAGTAATGAATGTGTCCGTCATTGCAGAAAGTGAATACTGTTAAACTCTAAAACGAAGTTAACTACAAAAAGTGCCGATAAAACCTGTCCTAAACACGTTCCTAATGAATTTGTGGCAGTTTTCGATTTTACTGTAATTAACTTATGTGAATGCAGATGAAGAGAAAAGTATCACTTGCGCTTGTGATTCGAAGGTGTTTGAGAAATGCAGCAATCTTGAAAGCAATTTCGGTCAAATCAACAACTAAACGGGTTGAGTAACCAGTCGGAGTATGAGACCAAATATTTATATTGCGCTGAGTGTGCATAATAATTGACTTGTTGCCATAGCAGCAGCAGCAACGGACGTTGCTCCCTATGGAACGCCCGACTATTGTTGCTGGTTGCTGCTGTTGTTGTTGTTGCCGTTGTCACTGTGGCAAAAGAAGCAATTTCAAGCTAAATTTAAGTCAAATTCATTTGCCACACTCAGCTTGGCTTGACCAGCTCTATCTGTGCTGCTGCTCCCACTGTTTCTCTCTCTTTCGCTCTCTTTCTCTTTCTTTCTTGCACGTTAAGCGTTGTTTTGGCATTCGATTTCGGCTGTTGCATTGCATTGACTACATCAACAGCAACAGCAGCAGCTGCTGCTGTCAATTACAACACGTACAATGGTAGTAATGCGTACGAAATACCCAAACAATTGCTGTTGCTTGCCGCTTGTCGCTCGTCGCTCGTTGATGCCCCGTGCACTCGCGCTTGCCTTGCTGTTGCTGATTGCTTGTCTCTCGCCTGCATTTATGGGGTAAAATTACTTTGTATGGAATTCAATTAACTCGAATTTGTTGCACCACCTCGACGTGATAGCATGTCTCCGTCTCCGGATGGCCACAAGCTTATTGGCGGCTGGCAGAGATAGGCGCTGGAGAGACAAGATATTCAAAATGTACAGTGCAAATGGCATTATTTTACTTCGATTTATTTTAATAAAAAAAACAATATTTGAAACTAGCTTGCGGCAAATGGAATTGTAAATGACTAAAAAGTATGATTTGCACTAAACTTGTCAGTTCGTCCAACAGCAGTGCAAGCAAGCAAATTCTCTTTTTGCAATTATTTAACTAATGCATCATGAATTTTAATTAAATTTTTGAATGAAAAAGCCAGCTGTGAAAAATTGATTTCTTGCTATTTCTTTTTTCGATTTCTTACTCAATGTTGAAGAGCTTTTTGCTGTCATTATTAGAAATTTAATTAAGGCTTTGAATGTAAGCATCATTTCATTAAAAATAATGAGTACAAAATATATTAAATATATTTTCAAATAGTTTAGAAATTTCTCTGGGAAAGCTAATTTAAAGTTACGAAAGCTCTGCAGTGGGAAAGCTTTTAAACGAAATTGGCTTATCAATGCAAGCTTATGAAGGCTTTTGGTTTAACAACAAAAAAGAACAAAATTTGAGCACCTCAACAAATTGGAAAAATAAATTGTTGTTATAAAAATTAAACTTTCATTAATTTCAGAAAATTAGTGGAAATTTTTTTTACCATATTATATTGGGTGATCCATTTCGAGGTTCCCTACTTTTTTTAAGAAAAAAAAACACAGAAAATTCGAATTTAATGCGGAATGTTTATTATCATTCGAAAGAATATTCTTTGGCATTTATTTCTTTGTAGATTATCTCTTTCAAATATTGGCCGCAGCTACGTTTCCGATGGTCCATCCGTTGAGTCCAATTTTCGATGAATGGCACGCGTGATGTTTTATTTCAAGGCCTGAATCGAAACGGGATTTTCCGTATAGACTTTAGACTTTACATATCGCCACAGGAAAAAATCTAACGGTGTGATATCACACGATCTTGGTTACCAATCGACCGGCCCAAAAACGTGAAATTATTTGCTCACCAAAGTGTTCTCTCAATAAATGCATTAATTGATGCGATGTGCCGGATGTGGCGCCGTCTTGTGGAAACTAAATGTCGCGGAGATCACGAGCTTCAATTTCAGGTATCAAATAATAGGTTATCATGGCGCGATAACGGTCGCCATTGACGGTTACGTTCTCACCGGCATCATTTTTGAAGAAATATGGACCGATGATTCCACCGGCCCACAAACCAAACCAAACCGTTGTTTTTTTGCTAGATGAATTCTGGATGAAATGGCCGCTCTTGAAGCTCTTCAGGTTACTCTTAGTCACAAAGGCGGCTGTTTGGCTTGTTTACATACCCACTGAGCTGAACCATGGGCCTCAGCGCTGAACAAAATTTGGCTCGAAGACGTCGGATCTTCTTGGAACTTTTCACGAACCCATAGAGCGAAGCGATATCGCTTCAGAAGTTCGAGCAGTTTCAGTTCTTGCACAAGCTGTATTTTGTACGCTCTCAATTAAAGATCTCGACGTAAAACGCACCAAGTCGTTCCATCCGTTAGTCCGAGTTGCTGAGAACGGCGCCGAATCGACTCTCCACGACCCCACGGTCTTCGTGTACACCCTCAGCTGCGGCTGCTATATTTCCTTCACTGCATACTGCACGTGGTCTATTCGATCGAGTATTATGCAATAATGAATGCTGGGTCTCAAGATGGCTCGGTAGGCCGATTATGTTGACCATAAATTGAGCCAAGCGCGTTCGAAACTCATTCTTTACAGATCTTGAATTTTCGTACTAAAGTTGAATGATTTGTAAACGTTGTTCAGGCATGTGTCTCTCCATGATGAAATGCCAAACATTAATGAACAAAAATAACATGAAAGCTTGACACGTCTCACGCGTGATCTGTCAAAAAAGGCTATTGAAGAAAGTACCTCTACTTGGAGCACCCTTTGTGGGATTTCATAACTTTGAGCTACTTCATTTACTTATGAAAACACTGTGAAAGCTCACGAAAGCTCTTAATAACAGAAAAATTGTTATTAGTTAGTTTGCAGAAGCTTTCTAGAAACTTTTTGTAAAATTCCACGAGAGCTTTTACACTCAAAGTTCCTTAAAGCCAAAAAAAGAGCGCAAAAATTAGCTCAAAATTTTAATGCAAAATTTCGTTTTACTTAAAGCATAACAGACCACACACACACATGTTTGCATTTGGCATGCAAAATATGAATTGCCAATTACTTAACCATGCCATTGCCATACGCGGTGTGTTATGTAAAAGTTTGGACTTAAGATAAGCGCAAAACTAGTGCAACATGCTTTAAAATCGACTGCGCCTGCGCACAAACAAAACATAATAAGCGGTTTAAGCGGTTTTTACAACAACATGCCATATCGAGTAAGTAGTAAAAAAAATTGTGTATCAAAAAAAGAAGAAAAAATATGTAGCAAACCAATGAAAGTTGCCTTTGGTTTGTATGTTTGTCTGCTAACTACGTTTTAGCGCCGACAAAACAAATATTTCATTTAAAATAAAAGCTTAAATATTCCTTTGTATTACAGAGCTTTTGTATGTACGGCTCTGCATGTTTTCCTTATTGTTTTTATGTGAGTAAACAAACGTTGTGGTACTCAACCTCATTTCTATAAATTTTTTCTGACTTTTTCGTTTGCTTTTTTTTCCTAACGCTTCAAATGCTCCCGTCTATTTTTCCATTGCTTTGTCTCAACCTCAAAGCGCTATTGACTTTGCTTTTGCTGCTTTTGTATATTTTCATTTTATTTTTTTATTTTTTTTTTAATATTTTCTTTCCAATTTTTCAACGCTTTTAAAGCAATTACCAACAGCTAGGCAATAGTTTTTGTGCTAAAGTGTTTATGAAGACTAAAGTTTAAAAATAAATGAATTTTATAAAAGCATATTGAAAATATTTAATGATATTTAAGCTATAAGTGAGCTAGCAGAAATACCCTCTCAATTGCATAATTTCCAATGTGTTACAGGTCGCATACGGCGGCTGCAGATCATGCGCGAGTCGTGCCATTGTTTGGCACTTTATCATGGTAAGACTTACCTGCCTAAACATCGCTTACAAATCATTCAACTATAGTAAGAAAATTCACGTTCTGTAAGGAATGAAAGAACTTATGGTCAACATAATCGGCCTATTGAGTGTAGTATTCACAATACCATCATCCATCTTGAGAGCCAGCATTCATTATTGGATAATATTCGACCGAATAGACCACATCCAGTGCGCAGTGAAGAAAATGTAGCGGCAGTAGCTGAGAGTGTACACGAAGACCGTGGAGAGTCGATTCTGCGCCAATCGCAGCAACTCGGACTGACATATGGAACGACTTTGCGCACTTTACGTCGAGATCTTAAATTGAAAGCTTACTTAATACAGCTTGTGCAAGCACTGAAGTCGCTCGACTTTCCCAAGCGACATCGCTTCACTCTATGGGCTCTTGAAAAGTTCTAAGAAGATCCGACGTTTTCGAGCCAAATTTTGTTTAGTGATGAGGTCTAATTCTGGCCCATTGGTTACGTAAACAAGCAAAATTGCCGGATTTAGGACAAAAAGCAACCTGAAGAGGATCAGGAGCTGCCACTTCATCCAGAAAAAACAACGTTTTGGTGTGATTTGTGGGCCGGTGGGATGATCGGTACATATTTCTTCAAAACTGATACCGGTGACAACGTAACCGTCAATGGCGACCGTTATCGCGCGATGATAACCGCCTATTTGATGCCTGAAATTGAAGCTCGTGATCTCTGCGACATTTGGTTTCAACAAGACGGCGCCATTTTCCTCATATCGCATTAATCAATGGATCTATTGAGAGAACACTTCGGTGATCAGATAGTTTCACGCTTTGTTTCGGTCGATTGGCCACCAAGATCGTGTGATATCACACCGTTGACCTTTTTTAATTGATATAAATTTGATTGACACTTTGTAACCGCTGAAGCGATTCGGCCGAGCTCCTCTGCTAATTGTTAGTGTGCGTTTTTCCAACAAATGGAGTGGCCCACAGTTTCTTCCAAGCCACCTCCGAACGGCTGATGGATTTTCTTAGGTGAAGCTGCTTATAACTCATGTCAGGAATACAGTCGGACGGGCGTAGAATCCTGACATTATGAAGGATGGAATACATTGTTAACCCCTTAGAATCCATTAGATAGCAGGTACTCAATCACAGCAAACAAAAGCTGACTACATAGACACACACAATTTATGGTTTTCCTAATGGCTTTCATTGTTTCTAAAGCTCACTTGTGTTCCAAATTCCATTTACATACACTTCAAGTACACAATAGTACTTCAACTCTCCGGCATGTGTTAAGGGCTTGGTTTTGCCACTGTAAGTATATTTTAAAGGTGCTTCATACAAATTAAAAGTCCTGCTATTGGAAGAGCACAACTTCTGTGTATGTAAAGAGGTGCATAAAAGCTTTTCTATTCACTTGTCGAAACGTTAACCAAATTTCCATCGTCCAAGCGTTCTACCGTATGGCTATTGTGTGGCAAAAGAATCGTAATTCGAAAGCTTTGTGCTTTCATACATAATTTGCAGCGACAACAGCAGCAACACAAAACTCACTCGCATAAAGCAAAGAAAAAGAGAGAGAAAAAACCTAAAAACACAAGTTGCATTGACCACAAAGAAAATTGATTTTCACCACCCACACAGGCAGATATATCTACATACAAACCTACAAGTGGGCATGGTGACAGCAGCAGCAAGAGCAGCTTAAAATGGGATAAATTCGTCCAAGCGACGACGATGGTGATATAACCTCATCTATGTTTTTTTTTTTTTTGTTGGTTGAGGCGTTGACGTAAAACCGAAAATTTTCATTTTCATTTCCAATTCTCATTCATTTTCTATGCAGCAATTTCGTTGTTTTGCCATACTTTTATGTTTTTGTTGTAAACATACACACACATGTTGGTGTTGTTGGTCCTTTCACTGCAAATTGCTACGAGCAGATCTCTCTCTAGTAAACTATAATTTACAGGCTCAGCGCCTGTTGGTCATTGTCACTCGTCCATCCGTGCGTTGGTTCGTTCGTTCGCCCGTTCGTTCGTTCGTTCGTCCTGCCAGTTGATAACTTCAATATCCAATAACTGCAATGACTCGTCCAATGGTCATTCGTTGTTCGTGATCTCCAATATAGTCAGCGGTCAGTTGGAGCAGCGCACTAGATAGCCACACCAGGCAGCAGCCCACGGCACCGTGGACTGTGTAGTGCCAAAGGACTGTGCATGTGGGCAATGCGTATATCTGCTGGTATTTGCGTATTAATGTCAGCAAATATAATCAGAATATTCAAACAAAGCGTATTTCGTATGCTTACATACATACATACGCACATATATTTATGTGTGTATATGTATGTATGTATGTATTGTTGAAAATTGGTATAAATTGTTATTGGAATGTTGGAATCTGTGCGCTTATTCCGCATGTTTTATTGATATGCGCGTAGATATTTGCCGTCATTGCGTACATACATATAGACAAAAATATATATATTCAGATGTGTAGCAAGTTTCAGATAAATTGAAATGGATGTCACTTTCATTGCCTGCAACATTCATTCATTTAGCCGTTGGACTGTGTAAAAAAATGCCAAAAAAATGTGAAATAAAGTTTTTTTCATGAAAAGCTTACTCGCAGAAGTGAAAGCTCTCTTGGCAGAAAACTTTCATTGCTCAAAATTGAAAGCTCTAGCTGAAATAATTTAGCAATCATGGAAAGCTTACTCGCAGAAGTGAAAGCTCTCTTCTTTTTGCTCAAAATTGAAAGCTCTAAGTGAAATAATTTTGCTTCGAAGTGAAAGCTCTCTTAGGAGAAAACTTTTATTTCTCAAAATAAAAAGCTTTAAGTAAAATAATTTCGCTTACTTGCTGAACTGAAGGCCTTCTGGAAGGAGAAAACTTTTATTGCTCAAATTTGGAAGCTCCAAGTGAAATAATTTTGCATAAAGAGTGAAAAAAAGCTCCAGCAAAGTGCATCCACACCAATATGCTGAGTTTAACAGTAAGTGAGTACTTGACTGGAGCTAAGGTACTTTTAGTAAGGTACATTAAGTAGTCTAGTCAGGTCTGAAAATAAGGGTGATGACCTTCGAGATTTAAAGTCTATCAACTTCTTCCTTTTCCTTTTCGGTGTTCATAGACACCGAGAAGCCTGTCACGCCTGTACTTTTGCTTAGTGTTATTACGTCTGCGGGTCTTTTTTCACTTTAGTTACCTTGCCACTGAAGGGTATCTGCTTTAGATCTTATTTAACCTCCGTTATAGCCTGTATTGACTGTAGCTTTCTTCCCCTAGGCTAATTGTACTTCACGACAGCAGAAGCCACGGTTTTAACATCATTATTTGCAGGATTCACGAACTGTCTTTTAGTTGACTTAGATGGCAGTCGTACGTTTTCACCTGTCACTCATTGAAGGTGAGCCATATACCCCAAATCAGTCATCCTATTGCTCTTTTCTGATGCTACCGTCGGGATCATCCCAACAGACATTTACTGGAAGCTGAACCACCACCTAGATGGACGCAGACTCACCTAACACCCCTCTCTCTCTCTCTCTCTGGTCTGAACCCGTCAAAGTAGCACGTTTTCTGAGCCTGTCGTTAGATGATCACGATGACTAAGACTAGAAGACCTACCTGACCCTAGACGGGGTTGGCAAAGCCACTATAACAACAACAACAATCAACGAAGATTATTTTTGATGAATTAAAAGTCTTTCCCTGCACACTGTGTGAACTTGAGCTTTTTCGAAAATACCATACAAAACTGTATTTGTACTATATTCAGGCATATTGCAGACCCGCATCCATATGTATGTTATATATATATGAATGTCTGTGTTTCTACTCAATTTCTATCACATGACAACCATTTGGTATGTGCAAAAAATCCATTTATAGTATGGATTTATCACAATTGTGCAAACAATGTACTTTTGTTTTACTTTTCCGCATGTAACTCAAATGCAGAGCGAGAGAGAGAGAGAGTGAGAGAGAGAGAGAGCGAGAGAGCGAGTGAGATAGAGTGTTACACATACCCGATTAGAGTACTATTTTTCAACAATATTAATCAGTTAAGGAAGCACAATGATTTTCAGGAAATTGTTGCAAATACCAATTGCCGCTACGACGCACATACACTTACACACCCATACATGTGTACACGTATGTGAGCACTGAGTTACTTACTTAGTTACTTACCTACTTGCTTACCTACTTGCTTAGTTAGTTGCCTACTTGTCATGCACTTATTTCGCTACACTTGATTTGCTGTAACTGCAAATTGTAAAAGCTTTGGGTATTGAACACGCATGGAAATGCTGGCACTTAACTTCAAAAAAAAAAAAAACACATTTCGCCTGATTTTCCATGTGGCAGTGAAGAGTAGAGATTTGTTTTTCATTTTGATTCGTAAAATTATCTACAACTCGTTTGATTGTTGTACTCGTACTGTGATTGTTTTGTTAATCCAACTCAACTGGGTTTTGTGATTTCAATAGCTTGTGTAATTGAATGTGAATTGTTTCATGAAATGCATCCAATTTTGTTACATTAGACGGAAAGAGAGCGAGAGAGAGAGAGAGAGAGAGTAAGTAGCAGCTTTTAAAACTAAATGAGGTAAGAAATATTGATTCATTATTGGAGGTGTTTTCAGTTGAGTTTGGTATTTCATGCATAGATCTCTCGCACTTTTTGCTTTTGATATCTGATTTTAAAGGGCAATCCAAGTAGATGTACTTTTTTCAAAAGCCTTTTTTTGACAGATCACGAGTGTGTCGTGCCAAGCTCTCATGCTATTTGTGTTCAGTATTGTTTGGCATTTAATCATGGAAAGACCTGACGCCTGAACAACGTTTACAAATCATTCAACTTTATTACGAAAATTCACGTTCTATAAAGAATCTGTTTCGCGTGCTTCGCTCAACTTATGGTCAACATAATCAGCCTACTGAGCGAGTATTCGCAACACCAGCAGCCATCTTCAGATCCAGCCTTCATTATTGGATAATATTCGACCGAATAGACGACGTTCAGCATGCAGTGAAGAATATATAGCGACCGTAGCTGAGAGTGTGTACACGAAGGCCATGGAGAGCCGATTCGGCGCTATTTGCAGTAACTCGGACTGATGTATGCAACGATTTGGATCATTTTATGTCGAGATCTGAAATTGAAAGCGTACAAAGTGATATCGCTTCGCTCTATAGGCTCTTGAAAAGTTCCAAGAAAATCCGATGTTTTCGAGCCAAATTTTCTTCAGCGATTAGGCCTATTTCCGGCTCAAGGGGTATGTAAACAAGCGAAATTGCCGCATTTGGGACGAAGAGCAAACTGAAGAGATTCGAGAGCTGTCATTTCATCCAGAAAAACAACTGTAACAACATATGATGCACAAAAAAGTCTAACGATGTCAAATCACACGACCTCAGTGACCGATTGACATCACTAAGACGAGAGATTGGGCGATCGTAAAATTTCTCTCAATAAAAGAACCCATATTCGCTGTTGTTGTTGTTGTAACCGCAGAAAATTCCCCAAATTGGGCTCTGGGGTATATTGCGGGAGTAATAGTCTTTGGCCGGATAAAACTTCTGGTCGTTTCGATATAAAGACCCGACTGTCGCGAGAACTATTGAATTTTAGTCTCCCCTTACGACAGGCATGCCTTACCGCGGGTAAATTCTTGAACACCTAACCCGCATGGGGTACATTTCGCTCGTGTGTGTGGCTTGTGGCACCATCCACCATTGGAACCACATATCCAGTCGTGCCCAAGTCGTGTTCTTCATGTGGAGGACAAGAAAACGTTGATTATCACACGACCATAACGCTACGAATTCACACCTTGGTTTCTGAGAGTCCAAAATGCGACAATTTTGCTTATTTACGTATCCACTGAGTGTGAAATATGCCTCGTCGCTGAAGAAAAGCATCCTATCGACGTAATTACCACATCCTGAATGGTCTGTTGACTTCAGTAGTTGTGTGAGTTGGACTCAATATGGATGTAGGTTTAAATCCGACTGCAAAATACGCCATAATGTGCCTCAAAAAAAGTCTCAGTTCATGAGAACGTCGAGAACTAGGAACATTCGAGTCTTCGGCTACAGTTTCTCTTATCGCAGCGTTTATTTTTATTTTATCTATTCAAAGCCACAAATGAACTCAACAAGCACAATTTCAGACATATCATTGTGATGTGATGTACACTAATTAATTTTTCATGCAACATAATGTGGCATATACGCCAACACATTACCAGTAAGAGCAAAGTGAGACATACTCGTATAACCCAAAGGCAAGCGAAAATGCCGAAAAACATATGGAAGCAATCAAAGGCGTTGACTGATCAACCAAATGGCAATTGGAGACGCTTGTGTTGTTGTTGTTGTTGTTGCTGTTGTGTAGAAAGAGCAAAAAACTGGGTACTGGTAGCGAGGCAGGCAGGCAGGCAGAGTAGACGCAAATTGACGACACAGCTGCTTCCGTATGCGACAATTTTACGAAAAATCAACAACAAAAAGCAAAGCAATTGTAGCGAGGGAGCTGAAGCGAGCTGGTTGGTGTGTGTCGCTTCTTCTACTTGTTGGCGCGCAGAGATGTGCGGATAATGAGCGTTAAGCAGTGAATATGAGCATGTGAAGATGGATGAAAGATAAAAAATATGTATGTTTGACTGAAGTAAGCAATTATATGAGATGTGTGTATGTGCATATGTGTATTTGTGCGCATATGTGTATCGTTGAAGGTCTCCACCATTAAAGCAAAGCAGCCGTTGTGAGGTGATGCGTTGGATTTTGTCACTGCGCAGGCGCAAACTGCCGACTACCGCATTTTTTTTTGGTATGACAAAATGCTTTAATTTGGCAGCAGATCAGCGATTATATATATTTATACGTATATTTTTTGTATGTCAAGCATAAAGATGTTAAAGTGTTGATACTGTTAGGCTCAACCAACGCACCAAATATCAAGCTGTATAAGCAGTTAGCGCTTGAAAAATATTTTTTTAGGTAAAAATTAGGTACACAATGCGAAAGGGAAGCCGATTTGAGCAACAAAAAGTCTGCTGCTGCATAAATATTTTCTTTTCTTTTTGTCATACTCATACGAGCGCCTTAAATTATAGGTATTCAGTCGGTAACTGTGTTTTTTTTTTTTTTTTTTTTTTTTTGTGAAATTACACACGCATGAAAGACAATCAATAAGATAATTGCGGTACAAATCGCTGACATCGTACAAAAGGATATACCTGTGTGGATGTGTATTGAGGAAATCCATATATAAGTACGGGTGAATACATACATATATTCATCCTGGTACACTTTGTGTCGCCAAGAATTGATACGTGAATAAAAAAAAGATGTGCAGATGTCATAGAAAACGAGCGAATTCACTTTCATAGCATTTTGACAATACAAATGCTCCCCTCTGTAGATATGTACGTACATATATGAGACCTTTTGTGGTGTATAGCTGAATCCTGTTTAAGTAAAACGATAAAAATCTTAAAAAAAATTTTTTTTTTGGCTACTCTTTCTTGTATTGCTTTGTACTGAAATTTATAAAAATAAATAGTTTTTAACTAGTTCCTACGGCGGTTGCTTAAGACTAGTTAGCAAATGTATATAGTCCAAAAGTAGTTACTTTGTAGCTAGTTCCTACAAACGATTTAAAACAAAAATTTTAAATTTTATAACTTTTTATGTTTTATTAAATATTTACAATGATGGTTCCGGAAAAAATACAAATTCACATAAAAATATAAAAATAAAAATGAAATTATAACAAAAGAACACAAGTACTCAACTCCAGGCAGTATAAGTAGTACATTACAACTAAGTATGTAAAGGGTGATCCAAGCAGAGGTCAAGCGTGAGTCTAGTCAAGCTGTCATGTTATTTTTGTACAGTGTTGTTTGGCATTTCATCGTGGAAAGATTTACGCCTGAACAACGTTTACAAATCTTTCAACTTTCTTTCGAAAATTCACGTTCCCTAGCGAATGTGTTTTGAACGCGCTTCGCTCAACTTATGGTCAACACAATCGGCCTACTGAGCGTACTATTCGCAACACCAACACCCATCTAGAGATCCAGCATTCATTATTGGATAATATTCGACCGAATAGACCACTTCCAGTACGCAGTGAAGAAAATATAGCTGAGAGTGTACACGAAGATCGTGGAGGGTTGATTCGGCGATTCGGCGCCGTTCGCAGCAACTCGGACTGACGTATGGAACGACTTGGCGCATTCTACGTCAAATTTTTAATTTGAAAGCGTACAGAATACAGTTTGTGCAAGAACTGAAGCTGCTCGACCTTCCCAAGCGTCATCGCTCCGCTCTATGGCCTCTTGAAAAGTTCCAAGCAGATCCGACGTTTTCGAGAAAAATTTTGTTCAGAGATGCGGCCCATTTCTGGTTCAATGGGTATGTAAACAAGCAGAAATGCCGCATTTGGGACGAAGAGCAACCAGAATAGATTCAAGAGCTGCCAGTCACACAAAAAAACAACGGTTTGGTGTTGTGTTTTGGGCTAGTGGAATCATCGGTCCATATTTTTTCAGAAATGATGTTGGTGAGAACGTAATTGTCAAAGGCGAACGTTATCGCGCCATGATAACCGACTATTTGATGCCCGAAATTGAAGCTCGTGATCTCCGCGACATTTGGTTTCAACAAGACGGCACCACTTCCAACACATCGCATCAATTCATGGATTTGGAATGAGAGAACACTTCGATGAGCATATAATTTCACGTTTTGGGTCGGTCAATTTGCCGCCAAGATCGCGTGATATCACACCGTTGGACTTTTTGCTGTGGGGATATGTTAAATCTAAAGTCTATGCGAACAATCCCACTTCGATTCAGGCCTTGGAGCAAAACATCACGCGTGTCATTCGGCCGTTAACAGTGGAAATGCTCAAACGCGTCATCGAAAATTGGACTCAACGGATGGACAATCTGAGACGTAGCCGCGGCATTTGAAAGAGATAATCTACAAAAAAATTAATGCGAAAGCATGCTCTTTCGAATGATAATAAACATTTCCCATTAAGTTTGAATTTCCTGTTTTTTTTTTTTCTTAAAAAAGTAGGGAACCTCGAAATGAATCACTCTTTGTATAGATGTATAGTTGCATGTAAGTAAATAAACAAGTATGAATGAAAGTACATATCAACCAGCAGTACCAAGTCCAAGCACATCATTATACTGGCACTTGAAGCGTGTAAATAATGCTTGAATGGAGCGAGCGACTGGAAAATACAAATGCAAGGAATGATGGAAATGATTGAATGTAGGTAGTAAACTACATATATTTATATATATATGTATAGACATATTGCATGCAGCACTTACAAGTAGTAAAATGTACATACACACATACATATGCACATGGGTAAATATAATAGAATTTGTTGTGTTTGCGCGCTCCATTCTACATTCTATTCTATGCTCGAGTGAGCAATTTAGATTTACAGATAATGCATAATCATAACAATGACAATGACAATGACAATAAGTATACATGATGGTTATTTGTATGTATGATTGTATGTGAAAAAGAAGAAAAAAATGGGAAATAAGAAAAATATATGAGAAATTTTTCTCTTTCTTCCTTTTTTCTTGCAGAAGCTGCAGCGATATTTGATTAAATTTTGTGGCGTTTTAGGCTAGTGGAGGGCTTAGGAGCCGAGAGGGATGTGAAATATTGCATATTTATCGAAGTCTTCTTGAATTTTTTTGTATTTAACATATTATTATTATTATTTTTTTTTTTAATTGCACTACTGACATGGTGTATCGGAGTTCCGCACCATAAAATTCTAAATTTCGCGTATTTAGGTTAGAAAGATTTCATTCTGGTGCTGATTGACGGAACCTAAGCTTATTTAGGTAATGAGCTTTTATTAATGTTGACCTAAGATTTTACAGCTCAGCCCTTTTGAAGCACTCTGTCCGATACCACAATGAGATTTTGTTGTTTGAACTAGAGTTTTCCTGATGCCGTAGCGAATAAGAGCAAGAATGTCATTGAGTTTTGCTAAATTCGTCGAAAATTCCTTAGGATAAAGCGAATTTTATTTAAAAAAAAATGATATTTGTGAGTAGTAGCTAACAAAATATAATAAATTCTTTCCCACGAAAATCTATTTTTATTTATTAATCTATTTTTTTCGATGAACCCAGTTTACCCAACGTGTTCACCTGCCCCCGAACTGACAGAGAAGAGCTTCTGCAGGATAATTGTAATATCCAACAGACCAGAAGTGGCCGAACAAAAGCGATTTAGCCAGGCTAATGTTTTAGATACCCGTTCATGAAAGGAAGGACGCCTGCTGGCACTGCTTTGGCACTTTGCTCTCATACAGTGCAAATACAGATTTTCCCATCACGCCTAGAGTTTTTTTTTGCAACAGACGAACTGTGGTTTGTTCTAAGCCATCTCCGACTGAAAGATAAAATATTCTAACAAATTTTTTTAAAAATTTTTTTTTTGCCAGTGTTCGATCCCACGTTCCTGAGCATGATGGTACGATTTTCCAGCAAAAATTTTCTTTAGCGACGAGCAGCATTTCTCACTCGTTGGATACGTAAATAAGCAAAATTGTCGTATTTGAGGCACCGAGATTCCTCAGATATTTGAAGGGAGACCTACTGACAATTCTCTCTGGTGCGCTCTTTGGTCTGGATGTTTGATTGGACCTTACTTCTTTGGAAACGATAACGGCGAGACTGTCACTGTCAATTCGGAGCTTTATCGTGGTATGTTACTTTCTTTGGCCTGCACATGAAGAACACGACTTGGACAGTATGTGGTTTCCACAGCATGGTGTCACATGCCACACAACACGAACGAATATGACTTTATTGTGAGAGAAATTTCCTGGAAGTGCAATCACTCGTCTGGGCGATGTAAATTGTCCACCGAGATCATGTGATTTGACGCCGTTGGACTTTTTTTTGCGAGGCTACGCGAAAGACCTTATTTATGTGGATAAACCGTTAACTCTTGAGCACTTGAAAATCAACATTTGCCAAGTTATGGCTTAGATACCGCCCAATATGTGTCAAAAAGTGATCGAAAATTAGTTCAAAAGGATCGAAAAAAATGCACGAGGAGAAGTTTAATATTTTGTATTAATTTTTGTTTTTTAATGCATTTCATAGAGGTTTTTTATTTTAATATATTTTATTTTATTTTATTTTATTTTATTTTATTTTATTTTATTTTATTTATTTTTTTTTTTTTGGAGAAAAAGCAAAATCAATAACCCCTATTTTCATGACGATTGATTGAAACGAAAAGTCTGCAGTGAAGTGACAATATGAAATAATATTAAAATTATGCTGAAAAATTGGGTTTTGGCTCATTTAAAGTCCTGCATCTTTGAAAAAAAATAATAATTTCCAAAAATATTTCCTGAAAGCCATAAAAGTCTCCTTGGGCGTGAAGTTTATGCCATGTTAAATACAATTTATACAAACAATGCACACAAAACTAAATTCACTTTTAGTGCTCATTAACAATTTTTCAATTTAATAGTGTTTTTCAATTTCAACACACCAGAGAATATCAGCGGAGCAACACTAGCGAGCTCAGCAATGCATTACATACATTCATACATATGTATGTATGTCTGCAGCAAAGCAGTGTGAGAGAGATTATTAATTACAGCACTTAATAGGACAAAGCGTGGTGGAGCCTCAGCCTCAGTAACAACAACAACAACAGCACGCTGCATGTGAGGTTGTTGTTACAACGTGTGTGGATGCCACCAATTGTGGTGGCATGCCAACGTTGCTGGAGGCAATTCATATGTGAATATGTATGTATGTACTTATTTGTGTGTGTATGTCTGTATGTATGTATTATGTAAGCCTTGTCGAGTTATAAATGCATTTGTAGCTCATCATTCAACACTGAGCACTCAGCCGACTCAGCTTTTGTCAGTGCTGCCAGTGTTATATGAGTATGTGAACAACAACAACAAAAACAGCAAAATCAACAGTAAAAATAGCATGAAAATCACAAAAATAATAATAACAGAATAGCTTTGTTGTTGTTGTTGTTGTTGTTGTTGTTGTTGTTGTTTTTGCGCAAGTGCAACATTGACATCAAAGTGAATGCAACAATTGGCAGTGGCAAGCACAGCACGAAAAAAGCAACAACAAAAAAAAACATTTGTTTATCTACTAATACACGCTTATACATATGTATAAACGCGTAGAATATGCATGTGTATATGTGTGCGTGTGTGTGCGTTTGTTTGTGTTGCAACTGCTCAACCAAGTGGAAGTGCGATCGTTTGTTTGTTGTATGAGACGCTTTGACTGATTCACTGACTTTTAGCCTTCGTTGCTTTTGTTGTTGCTGTTGTTGTTGTTTTGCATTTTTGCGCAACAAATTTGTTGCTTTTGTTGTCTATTTGACGAACAACATGTCACTTTTGTAGACATAAACCATAATCTATCACACGAACACACACAGACACACACACACAGACACACACAACTATGCATACATACAAAAAAGCACTTGTTGTTGCAGAATTTTACTCATATGTCTGTCTGTCTGTCCGTACGTTCGTTCGTTTGTTTGTTTGTTTGTTTGTTTGTGCGCGCTGCATGCAATTGTGCCATGAACTCTCACTGACTCTAACAGTCGCGCTTCCCCGGCACTGCCCGCCGGCACTGACTGTGCGCTTAGTTGCAACACCAACCCAATCAAGCACTCTTTTAGTGTGTTGTTGTTTGTATTGCATTTCATTATTGTGCTTGCCACATAACGCCCGTGTGTTGCGCTGCTGTTGCATAGACAGTCAGCCAAGCGGATAAGCAGTCAGCTAAGACGCCACTCAGACACACACACACACACGCACTTTCAAGTAGTTACATACATATCTAGACGAGTGTTGTTGCATGCAACAAAAGTAAATGCAAAAACAACAGCAGTAATCAAACACAAACAATTGCATGCTTTTGCGCGTTCCAAGCGCATTCCTCAACGCGCCCACTGTGGTACACGAAACAATGCGAGTGGGAGAGAGCAAAATGTAAAAAAAAGTTAATCACAAAAACAAGTGCAAACAAATGTATAATAAACATTTTACAAGTTGTCTAACAACAACAAAAACACCAACAACAACAACAACAACATGAACTGTTGCTAATCCATCTGCGGCAAAAGATAAATAATAAACAATTGCCAAAGTGTTAAAGCCACAACTTATGCATGTTACAGGCACACACACACACACACACACACACAACCACATACTCACTTCCTGAGCACTTGATTTTTTTTTTTTTTTGAATTTGACTTTCGCTGCACTCATAAATGACAATTCTCCATGGCATTTGCAATGAGCTGTGCATTATTCCGACTGCATTTGAATCGAGTTGACTTGACTTGTCTTGGCTGCTGAGCTGCTGAGCTGCTGAGCTGCTGCTGCTGTAGCTGAGCTTAGCTGGTACGCGCGCTGCGCAAAATATTGTTTCATTACTTTGTTCTGTTGCATGAGTCGGCGGTCTTTTGTGTGTGCGCGCTAAACTCCTTGTTATGTGTCAACACTTGCTGCCTTTTATATATGTCATTAACACAGCCCGCGGAAGTGTCACTGCTGTGTGTAGCGGAAGTCAGTCTCAGGGCGTGATAGTAAGGCGACGAAGTTGTGCTTAACTAAGTTAGGTGAAATGAGCATTTACAAGCTCGCATTAGAAGTTGTTCAAGTGAAATTGTCATTCGAAAGAATAATAATTAGATAAAAAATGGAAAAAGATGAATTTATAAGTAGGCTTAGCCACAGAGAGTTGAACTCATTTTATATTTAAGAAAAGAGTCACTACAGATACGATATGCTAGAAGCCTTTTCAATACATAAAAAACACGCAGTTTCCTGATGTCGCACGGGACAATGAGAGGTATTTTCTCTACCTTAAGTAGATAATTGAAAGCAGAATTTGAAAGAAAAATTATTTTATATTTTTTTTGGCGTTTCCTTAAAGCATATTAATTTAAAAATATTACAGGGCTATCCATTTTGTGGTTTCCAGAATAAACTTCCTTATTTTTATCATAAATCCATATGCCAAGGTTCAACATTACATCATTGAAATGACCGCCTCGTGAATTTTCGCAAACTTCAATCCGTTTGAGATTATTTTCGACCACTTTTTGGCAAATAACTTGACCGAAGTTGGTTCTCAAGTGCTCAAGAGTAAAGGGTTTATCCGCATAAACACGGTATTTCGCGTAGCGTCATTAAAAAAGTTCAACGGTGACAAATCGCACGTTCTCAGTGGCCAATTGAAATCGCCAAAACGTGAAATTACGCGGCCGGGAAATTTCTCTCGCGATAACTCAAAATTCGATTGTGTTGTGAGGCATATGGCACCATTTTATTAGGATAACATATTGCACAAGCCGTGTTCTTCAATTAAAATCTAGAAAAAGTCGGTTATCATACGACCATATCGCACCGAGTAGGCGGTGACAGTCTCACCGTTATCGTTTTCAAAGAATCTAAGATCTAATAACAACTCAGGACCATAGAGCGCACCAGAGAGTAAGCATTTTTTGGGTGTAACACCCTCTCTTCAATTATTTGATAATTCTCGAATCCCCAACTGTGACAATTTTGCTTATTTACATATCAACCGAGAATTGCGGTTCACTGCTTGTTACGCAAGCAACCAATCGACGTAACTTTGGCGTGGTTAACGCTCAGCTGGCTTCAGTTTTTGTGTTAACTGGACATTATATGGATGTAGCTAGGTCTTAAGTATAAGTCCAAGTACAATATACGACATAATGTGCAGTAAAAAAGTCCCAGCGTGACACGAGCAAAACGATGATGCATAGGCTTTACAATATCTGTAACCGATCCGGTTTCTTCGAATGTCTTTAAAACTTTACCAATCGCTTGAGTAGTTGGTCCAGTTGAATGTGCACCAAAATCTCTTCTTAAAGCACGTAAAGTGGCCACGATGGAATCACCATTTTTGTAGCAGGTTTCAACAATTTTAACCCCGGTCTGGCTGGTCACTAAACCATTCTTCCTGTCCCTGATCTGCCTTTTTTGTTATCGTGAACTGCTTCGTATCCAATGCTTTTTGCTCCTAACAATACGAATATGAGGTTATTACTTTAATTGTCGGCTTACTGTCAGCATATATTCTGATGTCTTCATTTTGATTACCTGCGATATTGGTTAGCTCGGCGGGTTTACGCAAAACACGAAAATCCGCCTGGAAAATACTGAAATACATCGGCAGCTTGAAGTGTTGTCTGAGATCCAGCTCAATGCAAAAGATTCCGGTGTTCACTCCATCGGTTATTTTTGATTCCTCCGAATGAATGTAGTCAGTTCCGTAGATGAACTGCGCTGATTTCTGAGTAATCCTCCGTCTTTTAGGGTAGCCTT
The DNA here is from genome assembly GCA_030068015.2 of Neoceratitis asiatica. Lineage (NCBI taxonomy): Eukaryota > Metazoa > Arthropoda > Insecta > Diptera > Tephritidae > Neoceratitis > Neoceratitis asiatica. The sequence goes on along the minus strand of CM061527.1, from coordinate 81,265,315 downwards.
GAGCATTAGTTCGAGCTATCTTTCTTAAAGCTTTTGTTATGCAGATTCAGTAGTGAGTCGTTTTCAGCTTTCTAATAGCTTTCGTTGAGCAACTTTTTTGACTGCGATCCACCACACCAATGAACTATAGAGGAAGATTAAGCTTGACTACTTACAGGATAGCACCAGTGTATAAGTCGCTTGTAATTTTAGATGTACTTTTAAGTTCAGCTGCATACCAATTCGGAATTTACTAAAAAATACATGCAATTAAAGCAACTGATTACCATTAAATATCCCTCGAACTAAATTTCACTCAAAAATCACTAAAAAAAATTATTTGCTGTATTGCTAGACTTTATTTGCATTTTTACATACACAAAAAAAATCGAAAAACATTTGAAAAAACTTCGAATAACATTCAAAAAACGAGCTAAAATGTATGAAGCAGAGTATGCGGCAAAAAAAAAACATTGTGATGAGTAGAAGATAACCAAAATGAAAAGAAATGAAAAGAACTCAGCACAATTTCACTAGAATTTAATTGCAAATGGTTTTTTTTCGTTTTATTATGGATGTACATACATACGTACAAATTTCACTGTATTCACACCGACCACAGGTTCGTCATTAGCGTAATTAAAAGCGCTCGATGCGCGGCGCGTCTGTTCGCCAGGAAACCATGTGCAAGGCGGGCGAGGAAAATCAATAAAATAAAAAACAAAACAAAAATATAATAAAAGTATGTGAGGTGATTTTTCATATAAAAGAGCAGAGAAAAAAAAAAAAAATAAAATAAAAATAAAAAAATATATAAAAAAAATATAAAAAAATTTAAAAAAATAAAAAAATTCAAAATTAAAAAGAAAGAAAAGAAAAAAGAAGGAAAACGAAAACAAAACTCATATAATTAATCAGATCAGCGGCGACATTGCAGCAGCAATCCATCACAAGCCGACACAGCGACATATAGCCAATGCATACGCACAACACACACAATTTGACGCATTTTTTTTTTCGATACTGTTTAATGTATAATGACATACCAACATATGTGCATACATATGTACATACATAACTGCATCCTCCATACACGTCATGTCAATGCACTTGGTAGTCAGTCATTCGTTATTGCGCTCGCTCCTTTTTCGTGGAGGAGGGCGCGTCTTAGTGACACCGCTACCGCTGGCTGTTGTTGGCCACAGTGGTGGTGGTGGCGATGCAACAAAAAAAAAACTAAAAAAAAGGGAAAAAAAACCAACAGTTGGTCGCATATTAATAATGACACTGAATTTTTGTCAGGTTAATTTTTTAATCATACTAAATTTAGGATGCTTCGCTTGAACGTGCATGCATACATATATATAAATATGTATATGTATGTATAAAAATTTACTTTTTCCTTCATTATGACGTCGGTATTAATTATATGCGCGTGTTAGGTTGGCGCAAGCATTTTTCCTTGTTTTTTTTTTTGCTTTTTTTATTTTTTGTTTAATTTTTTATTTTTTTATTTATTTTTTTTTTTTTTTGTTGTTTATGCCTTTCAATTAAAGCGAGTGACTTCTTCATGTTGGAAATTATTATGCTCATTAATTCATTCATTCACTCATTCATTTATGCATCCACTTGGCCATACATTTTTTTAATTTTTTTTTTCAGTTTCAGTTTCAATTTCTGTTTCTGTTTCTGTTTCTGTTTCTATTGCCTCCAACTGACGCCCACCCCTGAGCAGCTATGCTGCGCAACAGCTTAGCATCATCATTACTCACTTTGTTTTTGTTTTTGGCCATATGGCGGTGTGGTGCAGTTTGTGCGAATGTCTGTTTGAAAATTTAACGGGTTTTTTACAGTTGCTTTAAATATTTCACGGTATTCTGTGAGCTAAAGTGGGGTTTGTTAATGAGAAAATTTGTAAAGAAATTTATTTATTTATTTATTTACTCAAATTCTTCAACTATATTTCTACGAGCGTTGCCTTATATGTTTCGGTATAAGAGCACAAAAACAAATTTTAAGCATTCAAAATCACTTTAAAGCTTTCCAAAATATTCTCCATTTGAACTTATACACTTTTGCATGCTTTTCAAGCAATTGTCGAAGCACTTTTGCCACTCTGTTTAAGGTATCTCCAAAAAATGAGTTCTGAAAGCATCAATCGGCTCTTCAGGTGTCGTCTTAATTTATTTTTTACGGTGTAAAAAAAAGTGATTCCGTGCCTAGGACTATGAACGGTGGAGGACTCATCAAATCTATATTTCAAGTGCTCAAAAATGTAGTATTTTTAGTCAGGGAGCTCATAGTGTCGTGTTGATGATTATTGATCCGTCTTCCGCAGTAGGTTATACTGATTTCTTTACAGACAACTGGCAAACAAATAATTCTGTACCACTCAGAATTTACTACTCGGCGTTGTTGTTGTTGTTGTTATAACCGTAGAAAGTTCCCCAAATGAGGCTCAGAGCAATATTGCGGTAGTGACAGCCCGTGGCCGGATAAACATCCAGGTCTTTCCTGTATAAAGACCCGACTGTCGCGGGAACTATTGGATTTTAGTCGCCTCTTACGACAGGCATGCCATGTACAGTTTTTCAAAAAAAAAAAAAAAAAAAAATAAGGCAATCATTCGCTTGGAAGTGCTCTGTGATTGAAGAACTTTTATTGGATTCTGTTCATCTTGAAACACCCATTTTGAAACACCCATGTTGTTTGCTTTCGGATCCAGGCGCGCCAATCCACAATTCGTCACCTCTTACGTTGTCACAGACGTGTTTTGAAGCACCACTACCGGATTTTTTTTAACATTTCTCTCGACCAATCTCGACAAGAACCTTTTTAATGAACGTTTGAAAAATCGTGTCGTATCCAAGGAGAACAATTTTTTTTACAATCAAATTTAATTGCAAAATTGAATGTATGCTAGTCCCTTAATGCCCATAGTTGTTGCAATCTCACGATAGATCACATGATGATCTTGCAATAGCAGTTTGCGCACATCATCAATAGTTTCCGGAACCACAACTGTTTTTGGACGACCCTCCGGAAATTCCTTTTGGAGTGATCGCAAAACCCGTAGGAATCGTGCTACCTCGACTTTGTCTTTAACTAAACAAAAAAATACTGAAATGCTATGCACTGCAGCTGAGGTTTTGGCGAGCGCTTTTATGTGCGCAGATACGCGCTCCTCTCAGGTCTTCTTAAACTACTAACGAAGAGCTCCTTTAACGAGGCTTGTGTTTCGTACTGCTCTGATAGGGAGTTGCATGTGAGTGCAAGATCTGAGACTGTCTTTTAATAACAATTTATATCCACTTTGAGCCTAAAAGCTATATGAAGGGCATTAAGAACCTTGTTCCTCTGCTCTTTTCCTATATATAAAGTCCATTCAGAATATTTTTTCGATCAGCGCCTAACATATTCCAGCACTTGTACATATAACTAAGTACGAGTACCGTTCTGAATAACAAAAAGAATGATATATGAACACACGAAATGACATTAGTGTCCCTCATCAGTGTTCCTACTGATAAATGATGAACTGTAGGGCTGTCGCCGACTGAAAGCACAGAAAGTAGATAGCGACATGCCAAGTGTGGTCGCAGCCAAGTTGCTGACGCACATTGAGCGTTTGACGAGTGTGGCAAGTAGTGCCTACAATAAAATGAGCTGACCACCAACACCCGAGCACTTAAAGAATGGACAAGAAATGCTTAAGAAAAGCGTGATAAAAAAAAAAGTATACAAAAAGCGTGCTGCAGCAGAGAGGGAGAGTGTGTATCCCTATAGAGAGCGCTTTGTGAGTGCTGCATGATTGGGAGGTTGATCCCCTTCAATGTTATGTATGTATGTATAGGCACGTAGTTGCATTGTATGCTCGAATTAATTGATGATTATGCCACTTGAAAGCGTCGTTGACGAATTGTCTGCTGTTGTTTGGGTAAAAAAAAACCCGTCGATTTTCTTCTTCTTACTTTTGTTCCGTTCTCGAGACATTAAATTGGTGCAAAGGAAACATTAAGGCGCGCATAGTGGCAATGGCATCACAACAGTAATGACAGCAGCCACTCGAAATCTGTCAAATCAAACCAAAGAAAAAAAAAAGCGTATAAAAATTCACTGGAATTCACATGTGAATTATTATTATGCACAGCACAGCAAGTGGCATGCAACATACTAGATTGTACAGAGAGAACATGAAAAAACTTATTAGAAAAATACTATATAACAAACTTGACGCAAGTGAGTGTGTGGATAAACGTCTTTTTTTTTCTTTTTTTTTTTGTTATTGTATTATATTAACAATGCTTCTGACACCTACTCGTCCATTTCTGCGCACCTCCATAGCCATAGCGCTTTGTCACGCGTCGCACACACCACTCGAGGCCGCTACAAGTGGGGCGCGCGCAGCAGGCTGAGAGATGATTTTTATGCATTCTCGTATAAAAAATGTATCTTTTACATGTGACATTGTTTAGTGTCGTTGATTTTCTGAAATTTTTTTCTGCTTTCTTTTTTTATTGCTCACATTAAAGGCAATTTCTAGGCTTTTCTGCTTTTCTGCTTTGTTGTTGTTGTTGTTGCTGTTGTAAGGGCATTTTATTAGTGGCTATATAATAAAATTTATGCGCTCATGTTGACAATCATTAATCAACACACGAGTTACAATTTTTTATCGCTCCGACTTTTTTCCCCCGCATTTCCCGCCACTTTTTTATGTGAATTATTTTCCGTTATTTGTCGTCATGGGCTTTTATTTTAAGTTTTTTTTTTTTTTTAAATTTTTCATTTTTGTCTAAACTTTTTATTTTTACTGTTTTTTTTTTTATTTTTGTATTTTTTTATTTTTTGATAGCTTACAATGCAAACTGCTTGTCTTACAAGTGTTTGAATTTGAAATGTATTTTTTCTTCACTGCTTTCCATTTTATTTTCCCCACTTAGCTAGCACCTTGCTGTATCCGCTTGTTTCTTCAACATTTTTTATTGCCTGTTTTTTGTTTTTTATTTTTTATTTTTTTGGAAATATTTTGTTTTAAAACATTAGCATATGTTAGAGCGCATCAAAGCTGTGACAAGTGACAAGTGTCAAATGCTGTAGCTGACAGCTGTTCGGTTGGGTGGTCAACGGTATTCTTGTGCACGCGCTTTCTCACACATACATGTAACATATACACAAGCAATTATTGATGATTTTAGTGCTTTCATTATTATTTTTTTTTTTTTTATTAGAAAACGTACATGGTGGCTTTGAAATGGTTTATATGTTTTTGACCGTTTGGTTCAGTTATTATTTAAATAGTTTATGACTTTAAGTGTTTTATGTTGCACTTAAAATCGATTTTCTCATTGGATTTTGAGAAAGAACATTTTTTACATAAATAAACGTTACTCTATTTGGGGTATTCACAAACTATCATAAAATGTCGTATTGTTGTAAAATTTTAAATTAAAAAAAGACATAATAGTAAGAACTTTAAGTTTTATTAATTATTTTTAATATTTTATAATTAAAAAAAATTTGTAATCAGAAACTCTAATATGACACCATGTGAACCCCTTAATGTGTTTTTAGGTCGAATACTTCTTCAACTTGTTATGCAAAAGTCAGGAGCTGTCAAATATCAACACACTCAAGTATTCTACAAAGTTACAAAAGTTTATACATTTAACAACTCCGAAAATGCAGGGCTGTATTTTGACATCTGTCAAACTTAACTGTCAAAACGAAAAATTTTCTATTTTAGCTAAAAGTCAGGCATTTGTAAAAATGCAACGCTCAAACACCGCAAACTGCCTCGCAAATTTTGCAACCTACTAAAGGGTGAACAAAGTGGAGGTACATTTTTCAATAGCCTTTTTTTTGGCAGATCACGCATGAGTCGTGTCAAGCTGTCATATTTTCTTTTGTTCAGTATTGTTTGCCATTTTATCATTGAAAGATCTACGCCCGAACAACGTTTACAAATCATTCAAATTTATTACGAAAAGTCACGTTCTGTAAAGAATGCGTTTCGCGGGCTTCACTCAACTTATGGTCAACATAATCGGCCTACTGAGCGTACTATTCGCAACACCATCACCCATTTTGAGACCCAGCATTCATTATTGGATAACAATCGACCGAATATACCACGTCCCGCACGCACTGAAGAAAATATAGCGGCCGTAGCTGAGAGTGTACACGAAGACCGTAGAGAGCCGATTCGACGACGTTCGCAGCAACTCGAACTGACGTATGGAACAACTTGGTGCATTTTACGTCGAGATCTTAAATTGAAAGCGTACAAAATACAGCTTGTGCAAGAACTGAAACCGCTCGATCTTCCCAAGCGCCGTCGCTTCGATATAAAGGCTCTTGAAAAGTTCCAAGAATATCCGCCGTTTTCGAGCCAAATTTTGTTCAGCGATGAGGCCCATTTCTGGATCAATAGGTATGAAAACAAGCAAATTTGTTGCATTTGGGACGAAGAGCCACCTGAAGAGATTCAAGAGCTGTCATTTAATTTAGAAAAATCAACGCTTTGATATTGTTTGTGGGCCGATGGAGTCATCGGTCCATATATCTTCAAAAATTATGACAACCGTTATCGCGCCATATTAACCCACTATATGATGCCTGAAATTGAAACTCATGATCTCCGCGACATTTGGTTTCAACAAGACGGCGCTTCTTCGGCACTTCCCACACTTCGCATCAATCAATGGATTTATTGAGAGAACACTTCGGTTAACAAATAATTTCACGTTTTTGGGCCGGTCGATTGGCCACCAAGAGCGTGTGATATCACAATGATAAACTTTTTTCTGTGGGAATATGTAAAGTCTAAGGTATATGCGGACAAACAGGTCTAAGAGCAAAACATCAGGCGTATCTTTAGAGAGTTACCAGTCGAAATGTTCGAACGAGTCATATTGTACTCAACGGATGGACCATCTGAGACGTAACCGCGGCCAACATTTGATCGAGATAATCTTCAAAAAATAAATGCCAAAGGATTTTCTTTAGAATGATAATAAACCTTTCCCATTAAATTTGAAGTTTCTGTGTTTTTTTTTTCAAGGTTCAATTATTATAATAAAAAGAAATTTAAAAAAAAAATTATTTTAAATGCCTTTTTTTGCCTCTACTTTGGAAACCGAATGTAACGGCTTGCTAAGGCCCGGAGCATTTCAGATTATAAAGATGGTTCGAATTTTGATGGTGGAAAGTTAAGGGGTATTTTTTCGCTGAACATATCACTGGAGCTGATATAAAAGCTAACTTCTCATTTCAATGTGTTTCAGGTCTGAATGTTCGTTGTCATGGACGCTCTTAATCACATACCAAAGGATTACTGAGTAAGAATCTTCATCTCAGTCACAGTCAGGCTGTAATAGAAACTAATTCGATCACACGAAATTCCGAAAGTATACTAGACATCTAAAGATCTCAGACGAATTTAATAGCGAAGATACGATCTAGCAGACTCATTCGGACAAAGAACGCATTGGATTGCCTCCAATCACATACAGGCAGTTATTTAAGTAGAGATAGGACTCGTTGATTTGGGGAAAAAACTTTCAATTCGAGGCAAATTTGACCGAAATTGAACTGAAGAAAATCGAATCGCTTACATTCTCTGCAAAAAGAGCATATTACAAGAACACTTGGGTTACTGTCGAGACATTGTGTTGTAGGAGAGCATGCAAAAGGTATAAATTTGCTTTTTAGAAGATGATGTGAGAGTAGCATGAGGGACGAGGAGGAAGAGCTGATTTTCCATCTGTTATGCGATTGCCTTGCTCTAAGCAGAAGTAGACTTTCGTATATGTGAGTCGCTTCAAGGGGTAGCCTCCGCCATATAGCAGAAGCTGAATGAAGCGAGCTCATAAAAGGCATAAGGGAGCCTACAGGTGGAAAGGAGGCTTAGGAAAAGGTGTCTAGTGTCTACATTTCAGTTTTTCAGTTTTTAAGTCGCTTTCAGCAGCATGCATAGAGATCGCATTGAATTCAGTTAGCTCTAGTCGAGTAATTTTGAGTTTTTGGCCTTTATTTTTTTCCAAATAGCCCAGTTAAATGAGTTATTTGAGGTCACTCCTCCATACTGTGGGAATAATCTAAATTTTGGTTTTTTTCTATGAAGACAGCGGACGCTTTTGGTACAAACATTTTATTTGAACCACCCACACACTACTCTGAGAAGTGATGGCTTAAGAAAAATTATATTTTTTTCCAATTTTTTATTTTCTTATTTCCTTTTTCTATCAGCAAAAGTTGTTTACTCTGCCTGTGCTGTAATGTGTTAATAGAAAGTTAATAGAAAATTTAAATCTTCTTAAAAAAAATGTTCTTCAAACACTATCTTTTAGTTGCACTACCCAAAGTATTTATTTACTTAAGTATACAAAACTGTAAGTATGTGTGTATGTATATGGGCTTTTTGTGCTGTCAAAATGCTCGGCTTAAAACTTTATTTCGCAGCCTAATCCAATCCTTTTTTTTTTTCTTTTTTTGCTCTCATTGAAGACGACCTTATTTTCGCAGCCGTCTTCAATTCACTATGCTCCCGCTGCGTTTTGTATGAATATTGAAAATGTTTGTTCAGTTGTCAAAAAGTGCTGAAGAATTCCAGGCATATGAAATGCGTGTGTGTGTGTGAGTGTAAACCAAATCAAAGTGTTCCATATGCCGAGCGTTAAGTGGCTCCAATTGCAAAATCGCATGTGGGTAGCATGCTTTTAGGCGCCTGGCGTTGGCTTACGTTATTTTATCTTACCATACACGTATATGAGTATGTGTGTATAGTGTGAATATGGGTGTATTGGTATTTGTTTATTTTTGATCAGCTTATAGACAAATAAGTATGTTATCATGTGCGTGTGTGTGTTTTTGTGAGTATGTGTGTGTGCTTCCACTTGTTTGCATGCGTTAAAATTACCTTATTAAGCGTCCGCATTTCCTTTCAACTTTTTATAAGATTATTATTTTTCCCTTCCAATACATTTTCACTCGCTTTTTTCCATTTCTATTCTCTCATCTTTATCACCCTTTTTTTTTTTTGTTTGCAAAATTGTATTTTCTCGCTAAGAATGTGCGATCAGTGGCAGCTTCAAGCAAACATGGGCACACATATATATACATATATGAATTTACATATATACATATATGAAGATATGCATATGAGCATGTGTATGTGTTTGTGTGAAAATCTCCGCTTTTCTGAGATCCACATCAAGCTTTCTATGGGGTCTTCATAATATTTTCTTTTTCTTTTTCTTTATTTTCTTTTTTTTTCTTTTTGTATTCTCCTCAATATGTACGCAAATCTGTTTGTGCGTTTGCAAGTGTGTGCGTGTGCCTGTGCATGCCTTGTGTGCGGTCGTGCATTGCAGCTTTTCAGCGTAAATCGATTTGTACGCTCATATGCTTGCCGCATCGCATGTTCTTAGCTCAGCTGTTTGCTTATGCGCCTTTGGGTACTGTTTTGTTTAAGGATAATCTCATACATTAGCTGCTGATAAAGGAGCAAAAATATTAAATTGAATTGTATTTTCATATATACATACATACATATGTAGGAGTATATATGTATATTTAAATATCACAGCGCTCCAAAATGTTCTATGACGGTGTTTGTTATGTTAAACTTCTGGTCGTGGGATAAAACTGTGTTTCACCCAAAAAAAAAAAAAAAAAAAAAAATTAAAAAATTTTCGAATTTTATAGAAAAAAATTGAATTTTGAAAAGTATACTCCTAAATTTATGGTATACTAAGGAAATTTTGCTTTGAGATCCTTTCCAGCTGGGCTTTTCAGAATTTTTTGTTGCCCACTCAGGGTAACAGCTCACTCAAGGGCATCAGTAACGAAGGAAACCTCAAAACTATTAAGATTATGTATTCTAAGCTGAATATCTTTAAGGCTAGAGCTTGTTTCAAGGCTCTGTGATCTATAAGCATTCTAAAAGAGATACATAGTCGGCCATTAGTCACTTACATCCTAAAGAATAGTTTTTACTGATCTTCTCTTGTCACCTCTCAGTCGGATATCTTTTTAGCAAGTAAAAAACAGCAAGCGTGTTATCCCTCCCCTGTTTGACACCGACTGGAAACACCAAGTGAAGACAAAACATTCTTCACCAAAACTTTTCGACGAAGAGGAGCTCTAACTCCACTTCTGCGACGCATTAATCCAGAAATCTTCTGCAAAACTTTTTTCTCAAACCCACTAAATATTGCACATATAGTCATTGTACACGCTTATGCGGGGTAAGGTTAGGTAAGGTTATGGTACCCTGGTCGTCTGAGGCCAATAACATAAACCTGATAGTATTTTGCAGTGCCGCCGAAGGCCCATTTATTCCGATCTACTACTACTTAAAGGTGATCCAAGCAGAGATACTTTTTTCAATAGCCCTTTTTTGACTCACGCGTGATCTGAGTCGTATCAAGCTGTTATGTCAGTTTTGTTCAGCATCGTTTGGCATTTCACCATAGAAAGACTTACGCCTGAACAACGTTTACAAATCATTCAAATTTATTACGAAAACTCACGTTCTGTAAAGAATGTACTTCGCGCGCTTCGCTTAACTTATGGTCAACATAATCGGCGGCCGCGATAGCCGAGTGGTTAGCATTGCGTACTGACATTCGGAAGGCCTGGAAAGTCTATTCGGCCCCGTTCGCAGCAACCCGCACTGACATATGGAACGATTTGGCGCATTTTATGTCGAGATCATAAACTTAAAGCGTACAAAATACAGCTTGTGCAAGAACTGAAGCCGCTCGACTTTCCCAAGCGACATCGCTTTGCTCTATAGGCTTTTGAAAAGTTCCACGAATATCCGACCTTTTCGGGCAAAATTTTGTTCAGCGATAAGGCCCATACCTCAACGGGTATGTAAACAAGCAAAATTGCTGAATTTGGGACGAAGAGCAATCTGAAGAGATTCAAGATCTGCCATTTCATACAGAAATGGTTCGTGGGCCGGTGGAATCATCGATCGGTATTTCTTCAAAAATGATGCCAGTGGTAACGTAACCATCAATGGCGACCATTATCGTGCCATGAAAACAGACCATTTGATGCCTGAAATGGCAGCTCGAGATCTCGGCGACATTTGTTTTTAAAAAGAGGGCGCCACTTACCACACATCTGCTCTCTCTCGGTGAGCAGATAATTTCATGTTTTTGGCCGGTCGATTGGGCACCAGGCTCGTGTGATATCACACCGTTGAACTTTTTCCTGTGGGGATATATTAAGTCTAAAGTCTATGCAGTTGTCTGTACGCTTCGATTCAGGCCTTAGAGCAAAACATCACGCGTGTCATTCGCCAGTTACCAGTCGAAATGCTCGAACGAGTCGAAATCGAAAATTGGACTCAACGGATGGACCATCTGAGACGTAGCCTGCGGCCAACATTTGAAAGAGATAATCTTCAAAAAATAAATGCCAGAGAATGTTCTTTCGAATGATATTAAACATTCCCCATTAAATTAGAACATTCTGTGTTTTTTTTTTTTCAAAGTAGGAAACCAAGAAATGTATCACCCGTTACTTCAAAAGTAAGACGTCAGCGATTTTCGCAATGTTCAAGAGAGCCTTAATATCTAAATTTGAATCCTCCTCTTTTCCTTTTAACTGCAAGGCTCTGAGATATCTAAGACGAGTTCTAGTTAAGGTCGTACAGAAACATAGGAGGTGTTCTCTCACGTTTCAGTCATGCCTTCCTCCCTGCATTTCCTACATTTGTCGTTGCTACTAAAGCCCATTCTTCTTGTATGGGTTGCCAGTTTGTTGTGATCCCTCATTAGGCCGACAACTGCCCTGCATTACAGGGTTCCTTGCGTGACTTTGTGAGCAGAAAATTGGTGATTCCTTTACTGCACTTGGGGGTTTCGCATCTCATTCTTAACCTGCTTCGGCAATCAGCTCTTTCTGAAATTTCATTACAGATCATTTTTAGCAACTTTGGCACTTTTGGCAATCTCATCAGATATTTCATTGCCTATAATGCTATTGGGGTCTGGAACTCAGTATATATGTGACACTGTACTCTCAACCGACCTGTCTACTGCTTCCCTGACTTAAGGACATTTTCTGACGAAATACGATGTGAGATTATTACCTTGATTGTCGAATGCTTCTTTGGTTACCTACTATATCCGCAGTTTTTTCTTTAGCAAAAGCTTTCTGCTGGAAAATATTGCAATTGAATAGAAGCTTGAAGGGTTGCCTGAGCTCCAGCCCACTCTACGAGCCATTTTTTTATACATCCGTGTAGATATTATACGTGTCGCATATTCCTATACCTTCCACCCTCCTTAAACTTAGCTTGTGACCTTCTTTCCCAGCTGAAAAGTTGGACTATGTGCTCTGTTTAGTCCTCTATACTCAGACATATCGAGCTGGACCAGAAGATTCTAGTGGAAAATTCACGTAAAGCCCTCAATCTCAAAGCGGACTACGCTGCGTTGCTCTCACTTCACTATAATGCCGATTGGTGGTAGGTCAAGTAACTTGTCCAGGAACGGCTCATTTTTCGATGATGGTGAGATTCTGACTAAAGGATAATATTTTATAGCAAAAAAAGGAAGATATTTTAACTCATTAACGAAATCATAGCCGAGAGCAACGAAGGATGACATTTTTCTTTTTTATCATTTTCTCCCATTTTGTGTATATTTTTATTTCTAGTAATTTCGCTGCAATTTTATACAGTATTTTCGCAGTCATTAGGCGACATAATTCACAATTTAATGTAGCAAAAAAAGAAAAGCAAAATGTTAAAAAGCAATTCACTGTCTGCAATGAAATCAGAGACGATTGCTGGCTACCAACCGACGACTGTCGACTGTCGTCTTATCACCTAACAAATGATAGTTAAAATAAAAATTGTTTATTGCTGAACTAATGGCCATGGCCGAAACCAATATACAGAGTTACCCACATAGTATGTGTGTATGGAAAACTGATAATTTGATGCTGCTATAAAGTAGAAAAATACCGGAAGAGTGAAAAAAAGAAAGAAGAAAAATCAAGAAATTGAAGAGAAAAAAGCAACAAAAAATGTTAAAAGTGCGCAAAAAGTGCTAAATGCAGTGAAATTATAGAAATTGTAGCAGTAGAAGGAGTACAAAAGCTTCTCTAAGAAGAACACGATAAATGAGTTAAGAGCCAGCAAGGAAGTAGCAAAAAGACATATAAAAAGAATTAAAAGCACTAAAATAATAATCAAAAAGTATTGTTTGTCCTCGCACAACAACTGTCAGGCAGCATAGCTTTAATGGCTTCAAAATAAGACGTTGAAGATGGTACTATCACATTGTAAAGACATAAAAGTAGTACTTGCTGCACAGTAAAGCATAAGGTGTTGACTTTTTTGGAGTAACTAATCATTTAAATTTATCACTCACATGAGCGCCTCGAGATCTTCGATCCTTTGACCATACTTCGATCTCTTTGAGGTAGTTTTCGACCAATTTTTGCCACTTATTGGGCAGTGTCTCCGCCATAACTTGACGAAAGTTGAATTTCAAGTGCTCCACAGTTGAAAGTTTACGCTCACAAACACAGTCTTTCGGATAGTCCAAGGACTGAATAGAAGCAAGATTGTCCGCATAGACTTTAGACTTTAAATATCCCCACAGGAAAAAGTCTAACGGTGTGATATCGCACGGTCTTGGTGACCAATCGACCGGCCCAAAACGTAAAATTAATAAAATCCATTGATTGATACGATGCGCGGGAAGTGCCGAAGAAGCGCCTTCTTCTTGAAAATAAGTGTCCTGGAGAACACGAGCTTCCATCTCAGGCATCAAATAGTCGGTTATCATGGCGCGATAACGGTCGCCATTGACGGTTACGTTCTCACCGGCATCATTTTTGTAGAAATATGGACCGATGATTCCACCGGCCCACAAACCACAGCAAGCCGTTGTTTTTCTGAATGAAATGACAGTTTTGGAATCTCTTCAGGTTGCTCTTCGTCCCACATGCCGCAATTTTGCTTGTTTACATACCCACTGAGCCAGAAATGGGCCTTATCGCTGAACAAAATTTGGCTCGAAAACGTCGAATCATCTTGAAACTTTTCAAGAGCCCATAGAGCGATGTCGCTTGAGCGGCTTCAGCTCTTGCACAAGCTATATTTTATACGCTTTCAATTTAAGGTATCGACGAGAAATTCTCTAAGTTGTTCCATACGTCTGTGCGAATTGCTGCCAACGGCGCCATATCGTCTCTCCAATCGGTCTATGTGTACACTCTCAGCTACGGTCACTAAATTTTCTTCACTGCCTGCCGGATGTGGTCTATTCGGTCGAATATCATCCAATAATGAATACTAGGTTTCAAGATGGATGACACGATTCACGCGTGATATGTCAAAAAAGGCTATTGAAGAAAGTACCTCTACTTGGATCACCCTTTTATATCCACCGAGTGAGAAATGTGCCACGACGCTGAAGAAAATTTTGTTGGAATACCGACGAAACAACGGCGTTGTGAGTGGTCATCTGTCTTGAGTTCTTGTGTGAGCTGAACTAATGTGGATGTAGGGTAAGTCCAGGAACAGTCGAGGAGAACAGATTGAATTTCTTTCTTAATGTTCAAGTATGTTGCCTTCGAGTTCCCAAAGAGGAAAGTCAGAAAGCTGCGTAGAGCATCAGTATTTTGCCACCTGGGTTAGATAAGCCACGTAGAGCGCGAATCTAGCAAGCACTTGCTGTCCACCAAATCAACAAAGAAATTGCGCCATTAAGAAATTCGATACGCATCAATGAACATTTGAAATGATGGGCTACCGACTTCCAGCCACGCAATAGCACGCCAGCCCCCAACCACACAACCAGACGGCCAAAAAGAAATGTCAACTGATGGCTGCAATCACAAACGCAAATAAACACATGATACTCGCAGAGAGAGAGAGAGAGAGGTGGAGCAGGGGGTGAAGCACATAAAGAGTAGAGCACTTTTACTTGGCAAGGTGCAAAAGTTAAAGCCTTCCCTGCACCATTTCACTACACCCAACAAGAAGACGGCTTTATTGGGCAAACTATGAGTGTCGCCATCATAAAAACGGCTCCAAAGGGCCGGCAAAATGTTGTCAGCACAAATTTTGCACCGTACAGTGGTGCTGGTGTGAGGTGGCAATATATCCGGGCAGTATAACGCCCACTTAATTTCATGACCTCCAACCGCCGCGCCAACAGGCAACATGACAGTCGGTGTGCCTGAGTGGTGGGGTGTGTGGCATGCCACACCATTTATTTGAAAATCACTTGAATATTACACCAAGCGGAAATCGAAAAGCAAAGCAACAGCGCGGGAAGGCGAGGGTCCGAGCTTGAACCTCACACACCAACTGCCGCGCGAATTTATTTGGCGGCGTTGTGGCGGCAATGCGAAGCTACAAAATATTGCAGTTTAAAAAGCTTATGACAATATAACGGACTTTTGTTTTTCTCATTTGTTGTTGTTGTTGTTTCCATTCGTGCTGTTGTTGTTGCTGCAGATGGTGCTTTAAAATGTGCGCTGAGTGTGCGTTTGTATGCGTGTGCTTCGATGAAACTGCGAACGATGAGAAAATTGCGAAATAGCGATTGCGATATGCTGCGACAGGATGCCAGGATGCGATGGCAGGATGTGAGCGCCAGTAGACGCCAACGCGCATGGCGACAACAAAGTTATTGTTAGTGTGCTGCTGTTTGCTGTTTGTTATTTTTGTTGCTGCTGCTGTTGTCATTTTGGTACTTTGTGCGGCGCCAGTGGACAATTTCACTGGCCGTGCCGTACTGTTCCCCATTCACTGGTTCGTGTGTATGCAACAAAGCGATAAGCAACCGGCAAACAAGCAAAGGAGTACTCAGCAAACGGCCAGTTAGTAAAGTCAAAAAGCTGACAGGCACACACTCGGCATGGTCGCGCAACGTGCGGTGTGTTGTTGGCAAGAAGTCTCGGTCAAACATTTGGCGAACAGATTTCGTTGATTTCGCTGGATGCGAACCACTGACTACTGGCTCTTCTGGTTATTGTTGTTGTTATTGTTGTTATTTATGCTACTTTTTCCCTCCAGATATTCACTTGGTTTGCCGTTTCCCAACTAATTTTTCCCCATATTTGGTGGTTTTTGCCAACTCATCAGTAATTTTGTGGTCGGCTGCGTAGCGCATTTGTTAGCTTATCATAGTTCTTGTTGTTATTAGTAACTGATTGTATGGCAATGTGGCCGGTGTTAATGTAGGTGCATGCCAAACCTGTGTGTATGCTTGTGTGTAGCGCGGCAGGAAGCTGTGGCTTCTAGGCTTCCTTTACACCTCCCCAACTTCTCAATTGAAGTTGTCATAGGCAGCAGCATTGAGCGGAGCCTAGCAGTCCTTTTTTGCTTTTGGTGTCGCTTGCAAAACGCGTTTCATTTGCTGTTGAGCAGTTTTGTTTATTAGCACATAATTTCGGGTATTTCTTTTTCTTCCACTGTAAGACTTTCAGCCATTTCCTGCAAAGAAAAATAATCTAAATGCCAAAAAGTTTTATCTCGCTGGCAATAATTTTCTGCGAACTTCTATTGGCATTACTACTATGGTGCGACAAATTAGCGTATTTAACGGGACATAATACCCATACCAATTCGTCGCGACCTACTTCTAATTTAGAGATGAAACTCTTGGATTAATGAGAAATTCTAACCAAAATTTTTTTCTCCAAACCCTAATTTCCCCAGGGTTTTTTTTGTTCGTAAACCGGAAGATCGAATTTTTGCAGCAGATCGTAACTCAGAATTTCCGTTATTATACGAATCCAATCCAATTCTTGGAACAGAAGCATGACCCAAATCGGACAATAAATTGAAGACTAATTCCCATGGCCTTTTAGACACTAGCCCTCCAAAGTCTGTCAGAAATATTAACTGAACCAAACAATGACTCTTTTTGTCTCATACTTCAGAGTTTCGCACTAATTTGGGGAGACAAATGAACCAGGTCTTCCTCTATCAGACCTTTCCAAAAAAGCAGAGGTCTCTCTCTTAACCGGCATCCAAAGTGAGCACTGCCTTAAATATTTTCAGAGCTAAAGTTTTATCTTCCATCAGAACGGCTTTTATGACCAGTCTTACCGCTGAACTTTTTGAATTTCGAGGTAGCTGGCTCACATAGGTCTTTAAACCATTCGCAAAAGCTTTCTCTCGAAAACATCTAAAGCCGACTCATCTGATGTTGACATCATCCAAACCTCCGCGACATGCAGAACACAGAAAAGCTTGGTCCTTGCTCTTCAATAGGGGAATTCAGCTGATAGTAAGAAAGATTCTGCGTAGGTGACACTCTTCTGGAACCTGCATACCTAAAGTTATCTATACAAAAGGGGCGTGGCAGCCCAAATACGAGTGCACAGACTGTTGGTTTTATGAAATAAGATATTCCGTCCAGCCTCTTTCACTATCAGAGCCATTGGTTTCTTAGCGGAGGAATGAAAGCGCTATATGCACCGAATTAATGAAGGAGACGGAGGACCCGTTGTACACGGAGCATTTTAAAATGTACTAGCAATGAGTGGTTTTCATCTGCGCCTTAGAGGAGGAGTCCAAAACACGTTAGAAATAGGAGAAGTAGAGCAGTCGATAAGGAGGTAGTCTGGATATGACTTTCCTGAAAAAAGTGGAGCAGACTACATCAGATGGAAAGTTACGAAGGTAGAAAAGGATGCACAGCCAATAAATGCTGAAAGCCTTAAAAATTAACCAACAACATAACAAGTAGAAGTCATGCGATGTAGCGTTAGGTCATAAACTATGGCTGGCCGCTGGTGAGAAGGTTTTTGGACAAAAACAGCACGTTGATCATGTGTGAGGTCAATATATCGGATCAGAGCTGTATTGGTGGTAAGAGGAAGCGATTTTTTGACCGAGGGCCGACCTCCTGCTCCAATTTCTCGTGTGCGTTTTATTGCTTGGAGAGACTGTTTAATCTAAAGCCGCATCCGTACGGCTGATAGATTGTTATGAGACGCTTTTATGTCATGCAGGAAATAAAATCGGCAGGTTTGCCGGGGAGGGACTATAAATAGAAAAACTAGCTATATAAAGGGTGACTCATTTCGAGGTTTCTTACTTTTTTTTAGAAAAAAAAAACACAGAAAATTTAAATTTAATAGGGAATGAAAAAGTATTTTTACTTGGATCTTGGAATTATATTCAAAAAAGATTGAGATAAATACTTTTATTTATTTATTTTTTTCTTTTTTGCATTCCGAACTCTTCCAAACCAATATTTCTAGAATTAAATTGACTCCGGTGACAGCTCCCATACTTCCTTAATATGTAGAATTGCACATAAACTCATCTTCTCCTAATTACCGATAACGCCAACAGATGACATGCCAACAACAGCTGTGGCATACCACAAAGACAACGCAGTAAATGACACGTCTGAGCCGAACCGGACGGACTGGACAAAATAGCTAAAAATAAAGCAAGCAACATTAATCAATCAATCAAATGATTATATATGCGAAACAAAGCGTCAGAGAAAGGGCGGAAAAAAGAAGAAAATATTTAAATTAAGAAAAGATAGAATGTTTAAAGCAAAGACTGACGCAGCAAATAAATGTAAAAGTGAAGCAAAAAAAGATTTTAGTGGAGTAATTTTGAGCTCACTGTAAGACTAAAAGTATGGACTACAGAGAGCAAACTACTACTGCACAGAGTCAACTATATTAAAAAAAGTTGAAAAGCAACACACGACTATACAGCTATGAAAAACGGTTAATTTTTTTTGTAACTGTAGTTCGCAGAAAGGTCACATACAAACGCCTGGAAGTGATCACTCACTCAGTAGCTAATACACCGTGACTGATTTGTTGTATTCAGTACAGATAGATAAGGGGTGCGTAAGGGATAGGAGGAGTGAGTAAGAAAGAGGAGGAGTGAGTAAGCAAAAGAAAGAGTGCGCAAATAAGAAAATCCAATCATGAAAAATATCTCCTTCACTAATTGTCCAACTGTCAGTCAAGTTAGACTGCGGCAGAAACATGTATGTGTTCACAAAAGTGGCATAAATTCAATTCGAAAATTGTTAATAAATATAATTAGCATTGATAGCGCTGCGTAGATATGCCGCGTGAGCTCCTCAGCTCGCCTCAAAATTCAAACAAAAGCAATATTCCGAATTAGCTGCGTGTTTGAGCAATTTGAAAATATTTTTTTAAGCCGAAAAAATATTTCTTCCCCACGCAAATTGTTCGAATTTATTTAAATATGTACGTGTTTTTGTTTATAAATATTTAAAGGAAATAGAAATTAAATAAATTTTTAATAACACTTCAAATAAATGAGATCGCCAGCAGGCAGTGAAGCAGGCCTGGTTAATAACAAGTAACTTATTCCACGATCAACTCATCCGTATATACATATGTACATGTATGTAAAGGGTGACTTTTTCAATAGCCTTTTTTTGACAGATCAACTTATGGTCAATATAATCGTCCTACTGAGCGTACTATTCGCAACACCATCACCCATCTTGAGATCCAGCATTCATTACTGGATAGTATTCAACCCTTCGGCCAAATAGACCATGTCCAGAACGCAGTGAAGAAAATATAGCGGTCGTAGCTAAGAGTGTACACGAAAACCGTGGAGAGACGATTCGGCGTCGTTCGCAGCAACTCGTACTGACGTATGGAACGACTTGGTGCATTTTACGCCGAGATCTTCAATTGAACGCGTACAAAACACAGCTTGTACAAGAACTGTAGCCACTCGGCCTGCCCAAGCGACACCGCTTCGCTCTATGGGCTATTGAAAAGTTGCAAAATGATCCGGCGTCCTCGAGCCAAGTTTTGTTCAGCGATGAGGCCTATTTCTGGCTCAATGTGTATGTAAACAAGCAAAAATTGCCGCATTTGAGACGAAGAGCAACCTGAAGAGATTCATGGGCTGCTATTTCGTCGAAGAAAAAACAACGGTGTGGTTTGTGGGCCGGTGGAATCATCGGTTCATATTTCTTCAAAAATGATGCCGTTGAGAACGTAACCGTCAATTGCGACCGTTATCGCGCCATGATATCCGACTATTTGATGAATGAAATTGAAGCTCGTGATCTCCGCGACATTTGGTTTCAACTAGACGGCGCCACTTCACACACACCGCATCAATCAATGGATTTATTGAGAGAACACTTCGGTGAGCAGATAATTTCACGTTTTAAACCGGTCGTGTGATATCATACCGTTGAACTTTTTCCTGTGGGGATATGTTAAGTCTAAAGTCTATGCAGTTGTCTGTACGCTTCGATTCAGACCTTGTAGCCAAACAGCACGCGTGTCATTCTCCAGTTACCCGTCGAAATGCTCGAACGAGTAATCGAAAATTGAACTCAACGGAAGGACCATCTGATACGTGGCCGCGGCCAACATTTGAAAGAGATAATCTTCAAAAAATAAATGCCAAAGAAGGTTCTTTCATATAATAATAAACATTCCTCACTGGATTGGAATATTCTGTGTTTTCTTTTTAAAAATGGATCACCCTTTATAAGCAAAACACGCATGCTATGTAACCTTAACAGAAATTCATCATTTATTATTTTTCGAAATTTATTTGCTATTTTTTTTTGTTATTTTTGTTACATTTCATCTACGATTTCAATAGAGAAAAGCAACTTTTCCACTGCTGACCAACAATACACTGCCTACCAGTGCCCGCATATCTAAATATGTGCATAGATATGTTAGCTCTTCACCTTCGTAGATTGATGAGGCATGCTTGAATGTGGAATTATTATACTTGTACTTGCCGGCGTCTCATGCACAGCTCACAACACGCACTGTCTGTCAAGCGTCACATTTGAATATTTATACATACTTACATTTGTATATGCCTGAAGCGCATACGCACGCGTTCCACACGCACTTTCGCGCGCTTGTAATATTCATATTGTAATGTGAGCCCTCTACTCCTTCTGAGTTTTGGTGTAACTGCCCTGAGGCTAGCTGGATTAATTGGCATACATATATACACAGTGGAGCGCAAGCTTGGCTACCTTGAATTTCTAATAACAGTGCATCATGATATTTATTCTTCTCTAGCATTAGAAATGTTGCTTTCGAACTTTCTTAGTTGACTTTTAGTCTTTTTGAAATTTTCGATCCTCTTCTTCACATTCAAATGCCACTACAGCGCAATTTGAGTGTCCATTACACACATAATCAATTTTTAATTCAATTAAATATCGTTTAACCAGAGGCTGGAAGATTCACTAGAATGAGTCATGCCAAAAAAATTAAAAAAAAAATCTCATCAGTTTTCTCCTCCTTCCATCATATACATATCAAGCTCTTTAGAAACCATATAACAAACAAAAAACATGAAGACTAAGAACCTATCCCAGGTAGGCAGAGAGATAAGAGAGAGAGAGAGAGAGGAAAGGTCTCTCTGGAGAATTTTCTTAAAGAAATATAAGAGTAAACTCGAAGAGAAGCCGATAGTAGTGAGTTGTTTAACCTCAAACATAGGAAATACCAGCAAATCTTAAAAAATGCTCTTAAATACGAATCTTAACTTCAATATCGAAATTTTTTGTGAATCAGTATGATATTCAGTCCTCAAAGAAACATTTCTGGTATACGAATTTTGGCTCCCACGTAACTATTGTCAGCTATAACTTTGAAGATGAAGCTAATTTCGCCTATCTAGGGATCAGCACCAACACCGACTGCACTGTCTGCCTTAAAATCCAACGCAGAAACACTCTTGACAACATATACTACTTAAAGATGGGTGAAATAAAAGCGAAGTCTTCTTTCGACGAGCAAAGACTTAAGTCTAAAAGTCGCTCGTCATTCCTAGTTGTAATTTCTGGTGCAGAAGCGTGTACGTTGACAAAATTCTGCGAGTCAGTATTGGGAGACTTCGACAGAAAAGTTTTACGAAGATTTTTAGACCCTTGTGTACTAGCGACGGCAAACCCGTAAACGATGTTACAACGACAATAATACGCTCTATATGGTGACAGTAACAGTTTTGTTAATTAGGAGACAGAACCACGCTGGCTAGGTAATGTCGTTGGTATGAATGGAAAACAATTTCAGCTTTGAAAGTATTCGATAAAATACCGAATGGTAGAAGCAGAGTAAGAAGAAGACCTTCACTCCGTCGGAAGGAAGGATCAGTTTAAGAACGGAGTGGCTTTACTTGCCTTTTCCAATTGATGCCGAACGGCTAAAAGAAGGAACGACAGTGCGCTACTGTTCACTCGGCTTTAATCGCACAATTCGCTAATGAAGAAGGATAAGAATAATATGTGTGTTGTATGCTTCCGGAATTAACCGTTGCTGTTAGCATCAGTGAAGGCAGGAATTTGCTTCGGCTGGGTCAGCCAATCGCTTCTAATGGATTCGTTTTCAGCTAGTTAACGGAAGCCTACAACTCAGATCTAATGCAACATTTCCTCTAATGTTCGAACATCATTTTACGACAGAAGTAGATGGGATGGAGCATCACTGTTGGTTCGAAGTATAACATAAAGTTTGACGGAGAAAAAGTCTGAGATCAGCTATAAGACAAGACCAAAAGTTGCAAAACATTTCAGTGGATTGAAGGTGTAAATTCGCGTCTTGAAACTACATTAAGGACTGTAAATAAATAACTTTACACCAGACTATCCATGACAGACCTGAGCTCATCTAAGTTGCGATCAAAAATTGTCTTCATTCTCTGTAGTGTCAAATCAGTACAGGCACAAGTCTATCGTGCTGAGAGCCTGTCTATCCAACTGTAGATTGTTTTTTTATGGAAATGCTTTGCTACCACTCAACTAATGCCGGGCAATCACTTAAGCTTTTGTCAGCACTTTTTGACCAGTAAAGAAGTCAAGAAGTTTAAGAGCTTCTAAGTTTAAAATTGGAGAGTCTTCGACTCGAATTTACGAATTCAGAAGTGGAATGTTTTTTCTAAGCGGGATCTATAGATTTTTCTGAGCCGCCTCCGAACAGCTAGATTGTTTTCTTTAAAGAGATTTTATTTTATGACAGAAATACACCCGGAGGGGTTGACATTTCCTGACGAGGAGCGAGCAGAATTAGAATTTTTTTATATCTTTAATGTAAGTCTGTCCAAGATTAGAGCCAATGACCCTCTTCCACGCACTGCTCTCGCAAATTAACGAAATATATTTACACGATTTCATCAAAGGAGAGTAATAAAGATGAAATGGATCTAAATAACCCAAAGACATTGAGTCGCACGGAGTTATTGCATGAAAACTACACAAGAAAATGTATCCTCCAAAATATTTGATGCCTCAATATGCCGTGTGAAGTAACTAAGAATATTCCTTCTATCAGCTTTCCCTATCCAAAGCCATAAAGCAATTAGCAATACACACAGTCAGTCATATTGCCATGCTCAGCACTCACATAGAGCTGGAAGTATGTACCAAGTACCAAGTACACCCCTTCCCCTACCAACAGCAGTCATATTTACGAGCAAGATTGAACTGTAACTAATGCTATTTACCCAATCAAACCTCATGGGCAGCAGAACTGGGTAAACTTAGTGTAAAGTGCCTGCGAGACCATGCGCAACGGTGTATGGGGGGGGGGGGGATTTGATATTGAACCAGTACACAGACTACTCAACAAAATTGCAAAAAGGACTTGCACAACAGGGATTGCTGCAACCACACACACAAAAACAAGCAATTGCTGCTGTTGCAATGTTGACGCGTGAGAGCATGTATGTGAGAGGAGGGAAAATGATGTAAGGGTAAGAGGAAACCTTGCTGAGTAAGTGTGGCAAAAACGCTTGTTGGACAAGTAAGCAATCAGCAGACGACGAAACTGCAGGTAGAGTACACGCAATATGCGTTCGATGGAGTTTTACAGTCTCTACTGCAGCGAAACTCTCAGTCTGTCAGTGCGATTACTACGGCGTGTGTGTCGTCCGTTGTCAATTAGGCAATACTCATAGCGCGCAATGCGACTCTACTGTCTGCTATCTCTCTACCTTATTCTCTTTGACATTAGTTCGGTTAATGGAGGTTGGCTGTTCTTGAAATACTCAGTAAGGAAGGAAGTACCGCCTGACATACATAACGGTACTAAGAGTGTGTAGCTAGTAAGTGTGTAGGTGAGGCCTTCATTTAATCATCGGCAATTTCTTGTTACCACTAAAAGAGAGGTGTAGGTGGAAGTAGTTGATGACAACTTCATAGTTATAGCTGTTGAACTACTCATCCTTTGCTGCGTGCTGCGTGTAGCTGACGAAATTGTCTGTTCTTCAATTGAATAGTACATTCTTCATCGAGGCACCACAGCTTTGTTATGCCTACTACGCTGTCCGTCTAAAATGTACGTCCCTAGGCTGTTAAACGTTTTTACTTTTATTTACCTTGCAAAAGCTTGTTACAATTTGCAATTTGTCATCAACGCCTGGCGTCTCTCCAGTGTGGTATATCACTTCTCGTCTGCATATGTGCTTCCAACAGTGAGACTGACCCTCAGCATGAGTACAAATTCGGTCAAATGTGTATAGCTCAACGCAAAGCCTTTTAATACACGGCACACGGATTCAAATGCATGCAGTGTCTGGGTAACAGCATACGTTTTGACAGTCATTCATATCCAGCATATCACACTTGCCACACACGTGCCACATTCACTTAATATTTACGTGTTTTACTTACCTTTTGGCTGCTTGCATCTTCATTTTCCCCTCATACTTTGATTTTCTTTGCGAAAGAGGAGTATACACATACCCGTATGCTTTCCACCGCCATCTCTCTCGAATCTACCCATATTTACTTATATAAGCTGCACTTATTTAAGGATTTAACTCTACCTACCTCTACTCAACTTACTCCCTGTTGCCGCAGTTGCAGTTTTTTGCTTCACATCTAATGCGTAAATCCTTGTTTGGTCGAATAGCAATTAAAAAGGATTTACTGTGTCTATCCCACTTCTGATTTTACTTTTCTTTAGTACTTAACTTTACTTTTGCTTTGCACTTTTGCACTTTGCACTTTGTAAAACAATTTTTTTGATATTTATTTTCAGCTGCACTTCTCTTGCAATTTAATTTTACTTACCTCTTCGGCTTTCACTTTTTTCCTTTCTTAATTTTTTTTTTTTTTAATAAATAATCAATTTTTTTTCCAGTTTCCTTTCTGCGTTTACTTACCCTTGCGCAGTTTTTTTATCCCTCATCCCTTGCCTCCGCTTATAATCTTATTAATTGCCTTTGATTAGTTGTATACATCTATTGTTCCTTTTTGCACGAAAAATATTCGCAAGGCCAATTAAAGGATGCTCCAAGTAGAGGTACTTCTCTCAATAGCCCTTTTTTTGACAGATCGCGGGTGACTCATGCCAAGCTGTCACGTTATTTTTATTCAGTATTGTTTGGCATTTCATCATGTAAAGACTTATGCCAGAACAACAAATAGACCATGTCCAGCACGTAGTGAAGGAAATATAGCCGCCGTAGCTGAGAGTGTAAACGAAGATCGTGGAGAGTCGATTCTGCGCCGTTCACAGCAACTCAGACCGACGTATGCAACGACTTGGTGCATTTTACGTCGAGATCTTAAATTCAAAGCATACAAAATACAGTTTATGCAAGAACTGAATCCGCTCGACTTTCCCAAGCGACATCGCTTCGCTTTATGGGCTCGTGAAAAGTTTCAAGAAGATGTGACGTTTTCGAGCCAAATTTTGAGACCCATTTCTGGCTCAATGGGTATGTAAATAAGCAAAATCGCCGCATTTGGGACGAGGAGCAACCTGAAGAGACTCAAGAGCGGCCATTTCAGCCAGAAAAAACAACGGTTTGATGTGGTTTGTGGACCAGTGGTATCATCGGTTCATATTTCTTCAAAAATAATGCCGATGAGAACGTAACCGTCAATGGCGACCGTTATCACGTCATGATAACCAACTATTTGGTGCCAAAAATTAAAGCTCGTGATCACCGCGACATTTGGCTTCAACAAAACGGCGCCACTTCCCACACATCGCATCAATCGATGGATTTATTCTCCATTAAATTTGAATTTTCCGTGTTTGTTTCTTTAAAAAATTAGGAAACCTCGAAATGGATCACCCTTTATAACTTTATTATTGAATTTTGCATGAAACCCTTCGCAAGGCCAAGTACTTACTCGGTTAGGTTGCTGCGGTTATCTGAAAATTAAAGAGAGGAATTCAGAATTAAAAGGCATGTAGAAAACTAAAGATTTCAAATGAGTTTGAGAGAAGAAGATGGTTTGAGAGAAGAGAGAAGAGGTTGGAATAAAGATTTTCACTCAAAATTGTATCAGAAAATTTCAGAAAAAAAACCTCATTTGAATTGAGAAGTTATCTTTTAAGATCGAAACTCTTATTTGATTTCAGATCCATTTTCCACTGAATATTTTCACTCTCCCAATTATGTTCAGGTTTATTTCACAACTAATTTGGTATTCTAAGTTACACTGTCTACATTAAATTTATATCCCAATAGTTTTTGGTGGAGCTTATAAATAGTTATTCATAAAATCTTCTAAAAACTAGAACATAAATAACCTCTACCCTCTGCAGCAACTTTTATCTTAAAGAAGTGGTAAAATAACTGCCACTCAAAAATTTTCTGCTTCATCTGATTTTGAGTAGCCGCTGCTCACTCACCAGCTTGTCGAAAACCTTCCACTACGTACAAGTTCTCCTGCTCCGTTCTAAGATTTTGCTTTACACTACTCTCTCTACACTTCCAAACATCTCTGATCTCATCTGTATGTGCCTCGCCATTTTTCAACACAATTCAACTCCTCATACACAAGTTTCGTTAAATTTCCTAATTTCCTTGAGTTTCCTTGCCTTTCCTTTCCTTTTCTTGCGTTTCCTTTCCTTTTCTTGCATTTCCATGCCCTTCCTTTTCATTTCATTCCTCGCCTTTCCTTGCCAGCATCAATGTCAGCAGCCAGCCTGCTTACTGTCCATTTAATATTGGTATTATCGCTATCGTACATGCACGTGTCAGCCGTCAACGAAACCAATACTACTAAAAATACCCCTCCTCTCACTCTCACTCTCTCTCTCTGCATGATTTGAGACTAACAACAGTTACCAAATTTGTTCAATGACCACCCTCTCCTTGAGTTTAATATATTTTTATTGTATCAGCAATATTTTGTTAGCCTTCTTTACTCTGCCCCCAGCAAATTATATTTAAAATGAGCTGAAAATTAATTCATTTTTGATTAGGCGGAATTTTTTATAAACCAATCATTTTTAATTTGATCACTCCTCGTTATTATTACTTTTTCTTTGTGAATTTCTTAAGTAAATTTAAATTTTTAATATTGTTTGTTGAATTTTTATTTTCTTTTTAATTAGTGGTTGATTTTCATTTCAGCATTTGTTTGAGGAAATTATTCTGGCTTTTTTTTTGTCAACTCTCAGAGCCTCTCGCTGCGAACGAGTAATCCTTTTGAATATCCTAGTCTAGTTTCTTTAATAGAAAACCTTACGTAAAACCAAATTTCTCTCTTTCTCCTCACTAATCGGACACTCCCTCACTCTTCTACGAACTGTCGCACGGGACAATAGTTGGAAATACTTTTCCACTTGTTCTTTTGGCGTCAACAAAAGCGCGCCAGTCGGTTCTACTATTCGGCGTTCCAAGCCAACTGGTGAAACGAAGTGTTGCGTTACAAAGACGAAGATATCCACGGTTTCAGGATTATAACTATCTACAGTGTCGTGATGGTTAAGGTACGACTGTTTGTTTGATGACAGGAATTTTTTTATCCGGTCGGGTGCTGTGTGTCTGTAAGGTCTGAAGCGTCAATTGTGAGATCAAATAAGATCGTTTCAACTTTAGTAGTTGAAAAAACGGCAGATACGACCTTATATGTGATATTGAGAAACCAATCTGACTACAATTCGAACTAGCCAACAAAATAAAGCGTTGAAAAAAAAATACTCAGGAAAACTATGAATGGTATTTTGCGTAGTTCCACAAAAAAGTCCAACGGTATCAAATCGTATGATTTTGGTGGCCAATTGACAGCGCCGAGACGAGATATTGCCCGGCCGGGAAATTTCTCTCGCAATAAAGCCATATACGCTAGTGATGCGTGGCATGTGGCACCATTTTTTTGAAATCACATATTTCCCTGGTCCTTTTCTTCAATTTCAGTCCAGAAAAGTCGATTATTATACAATCATAACGCTCCGAGTTGGCAGTGACGGTGTCGCCGTTTTCGTTTTCAAAGAAGTAAGGTCCAATCACACCTTCGGACTAAAGAGCGCGCCAGACAGTAGGTTTTCTTTGAGTGTAATGGCCTTTTTTCAATTATTTGAGGATTCTCGGAGCACCAAATGCGGCATTTATGCTTATTTACGTATCCCACGGATGAGAAATGGGTCTCGTCACTGAATAAATTTTTTTTTTGGAAAAATCTCAGTCCACTGCTTGTTGTTCAAGCACCCAATCGACGTAACCGGAACCGGACTTTCACTTACATCAGCGTTATTTGCGGTGGAACGAGCAAAACGATGATGCACAAACCTTGCAGTATCTGTAAGCGATCCAGTCTCTGTAAATTTCCTTAAAATTTTACCAATTGCTTGAGTAGTGGAATGATTATGTGCACCTCAATCTCACCTTAAAGCACGAAATGTCGCCACGTTTGAATCAATATTTTTGTAGTAGGTTTCAGACCACTTGCCACTGCCTCCAAAAATCAATTGTCGTTTAAATTTGCATTGTATTGAATGCTGCAACAGCTTTTCATAGCATTGAAATTCGAACAAAAAACTCTTGCCACAGACGCACATACATATTTACATTGCCAAAAGAAAGTACGCGGCGAATGGGCGAAAAAAAACTGAGGAAAATCGAGATTCTCGCGTTCTAAACAAAACATGCAACAACTGCCACAGCAATGGCGCGCGAAGCGAAGGCATTCAGCATTGCTGATGATGGCTAGAGAACACACACCCTCACTTTAGTTTTTAATCACAGCGCACTAACTGTTGTATTTGTAGTTATGTATAGGTATATGTATGTGACTGTTCCGCACGCCTTCCTTATCAGCAGGCAGCTCAGCGCTCTCGCTTGCCAATCAAATGTGTGGTGGCAGCGAAGCGGATATTGTATGGCCGTCAGCTGGCTGACTGCGACATACAGTCATACACATGCATGCACATGTATATATACATAAATTCATAGAAAAATACAAAATTCAATATTTGCATTTGGTTTTTGCAATTTAATTTTGTTTTGACGCCCCAGTCAATGCGCCACAGCAAATGTTCAAGGCAGCTCCGCAGCTGAGCCAAGTGTCGAGCAGTGGCTTGGTGTGAAGCGCATTGATGCTGATGGTATGCTGATGATGCTGACGACGTTTCCTCGATGGTCGATGGTCGATGGTCGATGGTTGGTAGTGGTTGTTGGTCATTGGTCGTTGTACCCTGACTGACGTTTGTCGAAAGGTATCAGAAACACAAGCACAAAATAATTGAAAAATAATTAGAAATCGTCTATGATGGATGAGTTTCATTAAATTTTTCAAAAACGTCTGTAAGCTATGCATTAACATATAGACAGATACAATGCGGCATGCTGTGCACACATACATACATACATACATGTGTATCAACTATTAGTTTGCTGTCTGTCTAGCTGCTGGCTTTTCTTCAGCGCAATCTACTTACAAACGATACATTGGAATTGCACTTTTCTAAAGTAAACTTCTTTTTCAGCTTCTCTTTTTTACAGTCCATATGTATGCTTGCCTCATCTGACACTTGCCACTCAGCCTGTGGCATTTTTAAAGTATCTGCATGTGATAAAGGTATCTCTTTAAAATTTACTTGCAACACTTCGTTCTATCCATTCAGACAACGGGTTCTTTTAATCACAAGAGAAATGAGAGTGAAGAGTGAGTAGTGGGAGGTGAAGGAATGTCAAAATAAAACAAAGAAAAACGAAAGAAATTTTAATTTGAAAGTATTAGCAAAATTTTTTTTTAATTTTTTTAACCTCTTTTTAATTTTTAATTCATATATATTTTCAAATTTTGTATGATATTTTTTTCTAGTTCTATTTTGTAGAAAAAATATACAAAATAGACATTTTACATTTACTTTTTCTCGCTGGAACTCTAAAATCCTTATTAAAATTAAAAAAACACTTGGTTTAATAGTAAAGATTTTACTCTCTACCAGGCATACGTAGACATCCCGTGCGACATGTTAAACAAAATTTTGAACCGAAAGCACATCATATCTATATTATAAAGGGTGATCCAAGTAGAGGTACCTTTTGCAATAGCCTTTTTTTGACAGATCACGCGTGAGTCGTTTCAAGCCGTCATGTTATTTTTGTTCAGTATTATTTGGCATTCCACTACGGTAAGACTTGCGCCTGACGTTTACAAATCATTAAATTTTATTACGAAAATTCTCGTTCTGTAAAGAATGAGTTTCGCGCGCTTCGCTCAACTTATGGTCAACTGAGACTACTACTACTGAGCGTACTGTTCGCAACACCATCACACATCTTGCGACCCAGCATTCATTACTGGATAATATTCGACCGAATAGACCACGTTGAGCACGCAGTAAAGAAAATATAGCGGACGTAGCTGAGAGTGTACAAGAAGACCGTGGTGAATCGATTCGGCGCCGTTCGCAGCAATTCGGACTGACGTATGGAACGACTTGGCGCATTTTACGTCGAGATCTTCAAATTGAAAACGTACAAAATACAGTTTATGCAAGAACTGAAGCCGCTCGACCTTTCCCAACGACATCGCTTTGCTCTGTGGGCTCCTGAAAAGTTCCAAGAACGTCCAACGTTTTCGAGCCAAATTTTTTTCTGCGATGAGACCTTGTTCTGGCTCAATTGGTATGTAAACAAGCCAAATTGCCGCGTTTGGGACGAAGAGCAAACTGAAGAGATTCAAGAGCTGCCATTTCATCCAGAAGAAACAACGGTTTAGTATGGTTTGTGGGCTGGGGTGAAATCATCAGTCCGGTGAGAACATAACCGTCAATGGCGACCCTTATCGCGCCATAATAACCGACTATTTGATGCCAGAAATTGAAGCTCGTGATCTCCGCGACATTTGGTTTTAACAAGACGGCGCTTCTTCGGCACTTATCACAAATCGCATCAATCAGTGGATTTATGGAGAGAACACTTCGATGAGCAGGTAATTTCACGTTTTGGGCCGGTCGATTGGCCACCAAGACTATGTGATATCACATCGTTAGATCTTTTCCTGTGGGAATATGTAAAGTCTAAAGTCTATGCGGATAATCGCGCTACGATTCAGGCCTTGGAGCAAGAAATCACGCGTGTTCTTCGCCAGTTACCAGTTGAAATGCCTTATTTGTTTTCTAAAATTTTCTTTATTATTTTCATTATATTTTTATATAGAAATCAAGTAAAGAATCGTGTAATATGTATTTTCAATATTAATTTTTTTTTATTTTCTACTCATTAATTTACCAACAAGCTTATCAGTCTAAATAGCAGCATTTTTATTGGCTGTAATAAAATCGAAAGTTGTCACACATCGTTAATACTGATCCATTATTATGCACTGCTTGAGTACAAATACGACGTACATCTTATTGATTTCAAAAAAAAAAAATCCATAAATTTGATGAGCTTGAATAGCAAAAAAGAACACACATCGAGAGGAAGAAATAACACATTCAATGTGCATTAAATCAGCGCGCAAACTGTGTCACATTAGCTCAATAGAGATTTTCATAAATTTAGGAATAAACAAATTCATAAATATAAATGTAAACCGACAGGCAAAGGCAAAGGCAAAGGCAACGTGAAAGACGTTGAGACTTGGATCTTCGGTAGAGAATTAGCACACAACTCATATTAACAGTGTTGAAATATGAGCACATAAACATTTCCAATTCACTGGCGTGGCGATACACACACACATGCGAAGCGCACCACACACACCCACATTCACACACACACACACATATGAATTAACATACATACATACATAGAATAACATCATAATTCCCAAATGGGGCCATTAGCTTCATTAATCGTTTGTCACTTTGAGATAACTTTTGCTCTCATCCCAACCACACAGGCAAACACCATACTCACCTTACTCACCTCACACAACACCTACACAAGCATTGTATGCATGTTGATTGCTACGAATTCCCCACCGTTGGGAGGGGTTGGTACTGTTTTGTAGGGCAACTTTACCCAAAAAATTTATTGTGCTAAACTGATGAAACAGGTGAATCGAGTGAGTGGTGGGGGGAGGAGGAGGGGAGAGGGAGAGATAAAAAGAGATCGTATCTCATCATCACAACCAATGACACACATCACATCAAAACACTACTTACTTCACACCTTACTTTGAAGGCCGCCTTCCTTCAAGCTACATACAATCACAACAGAGTCACAAACAAAGGCAACACGCACACACACACACACACACAGAGAGAGAGAGAGAACGAGATACACTCTGAACGACATTTTGTTAGGTGAAATACTAAACGAAAAAGCTTTCAACGACAATAAAAAACGTTGACACCATCATAAATTCAAACATACAGAGAATTTTATGATGTGTAAAAATATGAGCGGGCAATGCGGAGGTGGTGGTGGTGGTGGTGTTGTCGTTGATGGTGTTACCTAAAACAAAAGATTTTTTTTTTACAAAAGGGAAAGGAATTGCAGGGAAATCTTTCTACTTCGAGTGAAAGATAAAAATCTGCATGAAAAAAAGGGAATAAAATAAAGCAAAAATATTTTGAATGAATTCAGCATACCTCAGGCAGACACCTACGACTATGCACTTGTGTAATACACTGTGGAACAAATAAGAGGGGTTCGCATACATTTTTCAGCGAAAGAAATACTCAGGACACCATCTTGGACAGGAAATTCTTACGGAAGGACACTAACGAGTAATGGAAGAGAGCGCATTGAAAGTTTTATACTGCTGCCGGGCCAGCATCACCAAGAGATGTACTTTATCTATCTTATTTCACGGAGTTTTTGTATAGTGAAAGACGCTAGAAACAGTTGCTTCCACAGAACAGCCGAAAATTGCTCAAAACTCGGCTCTCACTCGGCATCTGCGTAGTAGTCTGCATTTACTGCTTGTTAATCTATCGCTGCATTAATCGCTGTAAGACTCCGAGATAGATTTGAATCTTTGGTCGAGTTGAGCGTAGGACACTCTGCTGTTACTAATTCGATTTGATTCGATTTAATCACCAGCTGCATGGATTATTGTACATTTATGCTGGCGCCGTGTGGTTCCTTCTGCAGCTTTCCAACTTCACGTGCGTATGTGAGATGTCACAAAGTCACTGCACAGAAAGTAACTTATTCACTATTGAAGCTTCATGGAAAGGTCGCCGCGGAAGTATTTAAAAACGAGCGTAATTCATCGGCGGTGGTTTCAGGTTTCCAGACTGTGGCAGTGTTTTTCAGGCCAACAATTACACAAATAGCAGCCAAACGATTATTGTAACCTTGGACTCACTCTTACTGAGCTCCGATATGGTGAAGGCATACTTGCCAACACTAGTTGCAGCGTCGACTTGTTTGAGGATGAGGAATAAGTGGAATTACTGGGAACAAAAAGGTAGATGAGATTCCAAGGGTAGGCCATTTTTCAAAATAATCCAATTATTTATAAAAAAAAAAATATTAAAAAATTAATTTCTATTTTTTTTCTTACTTTTCCTGAAATTTTAAACACATATTTTGATGAATTTTACGCTGGAAATTGTAAAATCCTTTCAAAAAACAACCTGACAGTATAGAGAAAGCCTAAAAAACTCGTTTTTCATACTGATTTTCTGTGTATTTTAATTTCTTTTTAATTTTTGTCGCACAGTGTTGCACCTATATATACCGCCTCGAATCTAAAATGGCCTACCGTTGTTAGACGTCTCAAATAGGCAACTCAGCAGGTAAGCTAACTGTTCTTCTTTTTTGATGATGATGAACCGCCTAACGGCCTAACTAACGGTGCAAGTGACATTTGAAACTTTGTTATCCCTTCGTATTCACATTTTATTGCATATTTCAGCATGACGAAGGTATGAATCTGAATGGTAAAGGTAGTGAGTGAGTTGAGTTGGGGAGGGTAGGTGCGCTAAAGCCATATAACTACACCTAGATACAAGTTCATATATATAAATAAAATACAGACATATCGACGTATTTGGTCACATACATTTGTTTATCTGTTATCCTTTCACTTGAATGGTCCACAGGTAGCGAATTTTTGGCACCTACTGTACTGTTTATTGTCTTTAGAGAGATTTTTTGTTGTTGTTGAAATTTTCGAAATTTTTGTTAAATGAAACGTAAAGCAACATTTATGTAGAGATATGTGAAATAATCAAGGTGAACTTAAAAAAAAAATGAAGTTGCTATGGCAACGAAGTCAACCTTTTTTGCATTCAGTTAACGTTGAGATTTTCGGAATTATTTTTCGGTTTATCTTTTGTTTGTTTGAACTTGACTTGATTTTCTCTTTGTAAATTCCAGAATTCGGATAATTGTACTTTTGTGATGGTGATTTGTGTGAGAAAATTGGGTGGAAGAGCAGTTCTAAAAGCGAAAAACTTTTTCATAATTTTGATAATCAAAAGCAAAAAAAAATTCTCAAGCTCTGACCTTTATAAGGTCGCCCTGGATATAATTAAAAAAACATTTGATAGAGTTGCTCATTAAGTTCACAATGAATCAAATGGAACTAAAAGCTTCTGAAGCGCCTTTATTGCAGTAAATAATGGCTAAGAGTAGAAAAAAATGTTTATTTACTGATTTTTAGACATGAAAAAGCTTTGGTCAACATAATCGGTACTATTCACAACGCTCCATCACCCATCTTCAACAGTGAACACAAAAATATAGCGGCCGTAGCTGAGAGTGTACACGAAGACCGTAGAGAGTCCGAATACCACTATAAAAATCCACCTATTAAAATGGATTGTCGCTTTCCCACTCACTCTCTCTCTCTCTCGCTCACGAAGACACTTCCCCAGTTACTTCGCAGCTGTCAAAAGTATTCGATTTAGGCAACTCTGTGTTGGATTTGAGCATAGCGATAAAGAAAAGTTGCCTGATTAGCGCCAAATTTGTTAGCACAGAATTCTCAGAGCATTCCAAGGCAACATTAGTCGGTTTTTGGAGGCATCCTTTGACATATAACACAGCTTGCTCTTACCTAGCTGCTACTATAGGACAAAACCTTCTTAGTGTAGTCGAAATTTTTCAGATTTTTCGAGTCAAATCAAACAGCGAGCAAACTTAACTAAGAGAATTTTATTTTCAAAAACGTCATTTTTGAAATTTCTATTAAAAGAAATAGTCGTACATACATACATATTAACTGCTTTCACTTCTCTTGACTTATACATAAATATTCTGATATTTTTATATTTAAATATTTATATTTCTTTTGCCAATCGCCAGCTTAAAAATTTGCTAGACAACTCAAATAATTCATATATATTGTACACACACACTTACATAAGCTAAATGTATATATAAAAATGCATTTTTGTGTGTTTGTTTGCATGTGTTTACCTTTGAGAAATGAAAATATTTTCCATAACAATTTGTCTGAGAGTTCAACATATGTATGTACGAGAGTAGAGCTTTAGCATCGCACAGATTTGGGTTAAGAGCACGTACAAAGCTTTTAAACACTTATGGACAGCTGACGACAAGCCGCTTGAAAATGTTTTGAATATTTCAGGCTTTTTCTTGTTATTTTTAACTTATTCTCAACCAAAATTTATTGCAATTTTATGTTTAGTTAAAAGTGCTTTTCTGTTATTGTAGTTATGTCAGGATAAAGTCAGGAGTTCTTCAGAATGAAAGGAAAAATTTTAGAATTTTCTGTAAATATATACAGTGATAAAATAAATGGTTAGACAGAATTTAAAACACTTAAGAAAATATATATTTATTTCAGAGGGAAGCACTACTCTCCATTTAATTTCTGGGGGTTTTCTCATGAAAAATCTTCATCCTTTGCTCACGAAAGCACTTACTAACAAGCATCTACATACCTACCATAATAGTCGCGGGCGCCGATTAAGCAATTATAACCGAATCACCCGCACAGCACACCAGTTGCTTCTTCTCTTTGTCAATTGGCGCCAATTGGTGGCACTGAGTGTAATGATTTGAATGACGAGCCTTTAATCCAATTTGTTGTGGTGTATGCCTTGATGTGTTTTTGCAAGAAATTTGGCGAACTACAGTTTATACAAAGCCGTCTCCAAACGGCTGATGGATTCGTGTTAGATAGAGTTTCTATTTAAGAAATGCACTCGATGGAGTTGTCATTTACAGTAGCGAGCTCGTTAAGAAAAGTCAATCTTTTAAGTACATTTTTGTTCAATCGAACGATATCTATTGAGAATTTTGTCCTAGTCGAGTGATTAAACGTCTATTTCATCGGCCTCGATATCTTCGGCTGTTTCGCTTTCATTATATTTCAGAAAGCTCGGAAACTTATCCCTTCATGAGCTCAGTACACTTTGGATATTCGCCACCAGATCCCCTCCGCATCGAAATTGTCTACAACTTGAAAGTTCTGACTGTCAACAGTAGCCAAGTAGCGAATGCGATGACTGTTTGTTTGATGACAGGAGATATTTCGTCTTGCCTTCGTTAAATACCAGAGCCTTTCGCCTCGCTTCATTGTCCAACCTGAAGAAAGCAGCATTAACAGTTCGCTTGTAGTGGCCAATGATAACTTACAAGTACTACTAAGCAAAAAGAACATGACAGCTTGACACGACTCACGATCTGTCGGAAAAAAGGCTATTGAAAAAAATAACTTTACTTGGATCACCCTGTATAAGTGAAACACTACATCATTCAAATGACCGCCTCGTGTTTTTTTGCAAACTTCAATCCGTTTGAGTTAATTTTCGATCACTTTTTGAACTTTTGGCCATTTTTTTTTGGGATTTGACAGTTAAATTTGACAGATGTCAAAATGCAGCTCTCCACTTTCGAAACAATTAAATGTTTTTCTCTAATTAAAATAACTCGAGTTGGCAAATTTATGTCTACTGAGAGAAAAATCTTTTTAAAGTACTACACTTCAACAGCCAGAAGATGCTTTATGAGCACCGCAGGCCTAAAAATCTACGAGCACCACAAGACTATTAATTACGTAAAACACAAAAGCAACTGTGAAATGTGTGTGTGTGTGTGACAAAATGCACTGCTAACAACTACCAAATGGGTTAGTTGATAATGGCCTAAGAAGACCAACCGCAGTGTTGTCCACACAGACAGACCGAAGACAAACAGGGCGCTGGAGCAGTAAGAGAAACGAGGAAACGAGAACGGAAAGTGTTAAGTGAAATAAAAAGGAAATTAAGAAGGTAGGAACACCTGAAAAGGTACTCCATTTTTTTTGACATGTTTCCATGTATATATATATTTGTATATTTTTAGACTTGAAGTTTTCACGTCCAGAGTGCAAACAACTGTGCAGCACTTTGCACAGTGCAATGTAACACCGTTGTTGGCTAGCCAGGGTTGGCTGTTGTTTTTTTTATTGTTTTTAAGTGTAATAAAAAATAATTTACGATTTCTCGTGCAAGTGAATTGCAGCGCACAAAATTTATGCACAATACATACATACGAGTACATATGTACATACATATGCTTACTATTATAGTGCAGTATAGAGTAACAACCTTTTCTCTCTCTCTGTTCAAGCAGCTTCAAGCTTTATACTACACACGAGTATACGAGTTCATACATACATAAATACGCCTCTTTATTACCTACCTATTGAGTTAAGTTGGGTGGAGTTGCCGGTGTATGTACGTCCGTTTGTGGGTTAATTAATATTTTTCACTATTTTCACAATTTTTTTTTTTTTTTGGTTCTTTTTCAGGCAGTGAAATCTTGCTCGAGGCCAAGTCGTTGCAACAAACACATTTACTCATCTGTGTTTGCATTGGTATGTACGTGGGTACGTAGTAGTTATAAGCATAAACACTCTTGTGGCTTTCATACTCTCATATACATGCATTTCTTAGCCTCAACTGCGTGCCTCTTGAGATGTGCTCTGTGTCCTTGAAGTTAAGAGTGAATTATGTTGGCTATAGAGTTGTTGAAGTTGAAGGTAAAGGTCAATTGTCTAGGAAAGTGATATATGTGAATAAATGCGATGCGAGATTGTAGACTGATAAATTTATAGGCACACAATTCGGTAAGCTTTACAGTTAACAGCTGCGACTAATCCTTTCGTTTTTTTTTTTTTTTTTTTTTTTTTTTTTTTTGGCTAATGAAGCTTAAGAGTAATTAGTAAAAGACAAAAGCTCAGCGAAATTGCTTGGAATGCGTAGCCTAAAGGAACATAAAATTGGTTGACTGTCACTAGTTGGTGGTGATGAACGACGAGCCACTGTATAAAATTTCGAAAATTCAAATTAGGGGGTTGAGAATTTTATGAAGCCTCTTTTTTGATATAAACAAAAAATCAAAGTCCACTCGCAGCCGCATTTCTAGTAAACGGAAGATGAGATAACACTTTTCAGTGATTCTCTAAACTGAATATGCCCGAGGTAGTTTAAAACTAGGGCCCATCGAACTAGCCGAAGGTTTTTCAAGCGTTAAATCTCAAAAAACTAAAAAATTCTGGCGACTCACACGCGTGATGTTTTGCTACAATGTCTGAATCGAGGCGGGATTGCCCGCACAGATTTTCGACTTTACATATCCAGGAAGAAATATAACGGTATGATATCACACAATCTTGGTGGCCAATCGACTGGCCCAAAACGTAAAAATATCTGCTCACCAAAGTATTCTCTCCATAAATCCATTGACTGAAGCGATGTGTGGGAAGTGGCGCCATTTTATTGAAATCAAATGTTGCGAAGAGAACGAGCTTCAATTTCAGGCATCCAATTGTCGGTTATCATGGCGCTATAACGATCGCCATTGACAGTTACGTTCCCACCGGCATCATCTTTGAAGAAATATGGATCGATGATTCCACCGGCCCACAAACATACCAAACTGTGTTTTTTTCCGGATGAAATGGCAGCTGTAGAATTTCTTCAGGCTCGAAAATGTCCCAATTACGGAAATTTTGCTTACTTACGTACCCATTGAGCCAGAAATGGACCTCATCGCTGAACAAAATTTGGCTCGAAAACGTCGGATCTTCTTGGAACTTTTCAAGAGGCCATAGATAGCGAAGCGATGTCGCTTGGGAGGGTCGAGCGGCTTCATTTTTTGCTGACATTGTTGGTGTTGTTAATGCTGGTTCCCAGATAGACGAAATTAACTACGAGCTTAGTAGTTGTGACTGTCAACAGTGACGTGCGATGGCTGTTTATTTGATGATAGGAGATATTGCGTCTTGCGCTCGTTCACTGATCTACTCACAAAATCGCTTCGCTTCTTCGTCTAGTCACCCTTTACTTTACGCCTAAGGAATTTCTGACCAAATTAGAGTTTGAGGAAATAAAATTTTCATTGAAAAAGAAAACTTCCAAAAAAAGGATTAAAGCAAAAGTAAGTGAGCGTAATTTTAGTATCATTTCTTCCTGTATGTTTCCTCCTTTGCTTCCTACCATTCATCTTTCTACGCCGTAACACTTGAGCAAATGCCACTAAAACTGTAAAATATGGCAAGACATTAACTCGAGAGTTGAAAATTGCCAACAATAAAACGTTATAAATCACATAAAGTCCTTGCATGTCAACGTGTCATATACTCAGTGTGTGAAATATACATATATACATACATATGTAGACATTGCAAATACAAATAAATAAATACACGTGCAAATACTCCGTTATATGTACCGTTGTTTACCTCTGTGCTAGTATAAATGCTCGAAACAAATACCAGTGTGTGTTGTGTGTGGAGTTAAGTTGGCTATAAACTAATGTAAATACATATATATATAAACAAATATATACATATAAATGGGAGGAAGGGGGGGGCACTCACCTACAAGCCAACATCTGCACATGTATGCCTCTGCAGTCACGGAGGTCGTTACGACGACGAGGTCAACTGCGACGTTAGCTTTACTCGGTCGGCGGCTACTTGGCAGTGTCGAGATGTTGCTTGGCTAACTTGCCGCTTTCTTTACTCGAGTTTTGAACCCTTTAACGCAATAGGATTTTGTGTTTATCTTTTTTCTTACTCTGTCTCTACTAACTCTCGCTCCGCACAGTGTGATTTTGCTTGTGTTTGTGTTTTTATTGTTGCGGATTATGCTTACGTATATACGGGTACAGTGAAGAGCAAAATTGTTTATGTTTTTTTTTTGCTGGGGATATTGCTTCATCACTTTAATGCGAAGAAAAATAGTTCGTTTTGCAGCGGATTATGATTGGTGATGAAAAATGTATCCCTTGCGATAGCCCTTAGCACAAAAAGGCATATGTGAAGCCAGGCCCAGCAGCCAAATCAACGCCGATGCCGACTATCCATGGCGCTAAATTAATGTTCTGTACTTAGTGTGTTCTGAACTCATTTTAAACTAAAGTAGTCGGCTCCTCCAACCAAGTCAGACCCCCGGCCGTAGGCTCACTGTGAAGTGTAAAGGAGTAGACTGCTTCTCTCTCCTTCGCCTCCACTCCACGGACCTACACGGTGTATTGCAGCACCGACGCTTGCGTTCCAGCTCCTACTCATGTAGCGCGCGATTACAAGAGCGACAGCGAATCGCTGTCCGTAAGCCACTCCGTCGCAGCAGAAAGTGGATCGACACACTGCTAGTGCTTTAATCGTCGACCAACAATTGCTCCGAATTTACTGAGAGCCAATCGCCGTTATCGGATCTCTATATGACCTCTCTGCAATATCCCCGTTCTCTCTCTCTTTCTCTCTCTTTTTTTGGACTAAGCTGGTCGGCACCTCTGTAGTGTGTGTGTACTAAACACACTAATTACCATGTTTTAATTGGCAGGGTTAGTGGAGCTTTCGCTCGCCTCTAGATGGGCTGAGCTCACCTCAGCCTTCGACAAACCCTACTTCACAAATTGAAGCAAGCGATTGTCGAAATATGTCCAAAATGCGACCAGACACGAGGCAACAATTTTTCATCTCGGCAACGCTCGGCCTCATGTCGTAATACCGGTTAAAAACTATTTGGTAAACAGCAGCTTGGAGGTTTTGCCTCACTCGCATTCAGGTCCATACTTTGTCTTTCCTGACGACCATTCTGGAATGCAGTTCAGATTATAATAGGGTGTCAAAAATTGTTTTTTTTTCAGTTTTCTTCTGTTTAATTCTATTTTTGGTCCGCCATAGCCGAGTGGTTAGCATTGCGTACTACAACTCGGAAGGCATGGGTTCGAGTCCAGGCTCGTGTAACAACCAAAATTATAGAAAATTAATTTTTCTAATTACGGTTACCCCTCTGCAGGGAATGTCAAGTCCTCCGAGTGTATGTCTGACATGAAATAAAAGCTCCTCATGAAAATCAATCGACCGTTCGGAGATAAAATGTAGGTCCCTCCAAAAATTGGAGGATAAGCTCGGCCGAAAATCACTTCAGAGGTTATAAAGAGCCAAATAAATATATATAACCAGAATGATAGTGATAATCGAGGAGTCGCCAGCGAACTTTTTTAAGAAAAAGGTCCTGCGAAATATATATTGCTCCCAATGAGCAACTATGGCAGAGGTTGTCTTGATAGAGAAAAAAAACTCACCGAGCAGCAAGATGCGTACAAAATAGTGTGCTGGTCATAATCTGGATAAACCATAGGCAGTGCGAGAGCTTATTACCCAAGTGTCGTACTGTTTCAGCTATAACGAGGCCATTACACCCAAAAAAAAAACTTACTCTCTGTTGTGTTCTTTGGTCCCTAGGTGTATCTGGACCTTACTTCATTGAAAACAATAATGACGAGACTGTCACTGTCAATTCGAAGCGTTTCAGTCGTGTGAAAATCGACTTTTTTGAGCCTGCAATTGAAAAATAAGACTTGGACCATATAAGGCTCCAGCAGGATGGCAGCACATGCAACACAATGCGAGAGAATATGGCTTTATTGCGAGAGAAATTTCTCGGCCGCGTAATCTATCGTTTTGGCGATGTCAACTGACCATCAATATCGTGAGATTTGACACCGTTGGACTTTTTTAGTGGGGCGAGGACCGTGTTTATAACTTGAAAATCAACATTCATCAAGTTATGGCTGAGATAGCATACGATATGTGCCAAAAATTCGACGAAAATTGCCTCAAACGGATGTAGTGTCGCAGACGCAAAACCACAAATTGAAGGAGGAGCTCAGTCGAAAATCGCTTCAGCAGTTCTAAAGCGCCAAATATGTGTATATAATTTTTGTTTTTTTAATTCGAAATATTATTGTATGTGATTTCTCAAGTCAGCCTAAAAATATTTTTTTTAAGATTGTAAATATTCATAAATTGCTATATTTTAGGTCCTCACTGTATGTACACACGAAGCGGTTTCTTTAGTATTATTATTATTGCTTTTTAGCTTGTTTACTTTTTCCCCTAGCTTCTTTTCACACCTTGACTTTTTGTTAGCATTTGTTTTTGTTGCTTTTTTTTTTTTTTTGTTTTTTTTTTTTGCTTCACACATGGTCCTTTCGTTTGTTTATTTTTCATAAGGATATATGCTTCCACAATTCATGGCCAGTGCAGTAGGCGCTAAGACGGTGTAAATATGTACACTATAAATAGACTCTAAGACATGTATGTACATATGTTTGATGCATATGAAATTTATTATGCGCTCATATCACAGTATACCCTTTTACACCTTTCACACACACACGCACACACGCACACATACGCAGATACATAAAATCAAAACTTTGCACGAAATATAATATCCTTGTAAGTAGGTAAGCTTCTTTACCTTCGTTCGCAAAAGCAAAAGCGAAGGAAAAGAAATTTTTTTTATTGTTTTTGTTTTTGTTGTTTCTTCTTTCTTGCTTTTCTTGCTTCTTTGCGTTTGCATTACAACGACTTTTGACATTTACCATCTACATACATACTTATTTTTAATGTAAATTCCTTATGCGGCAGCGCTACATGCTGTTATTGTTGTTGTTGTTGCTGTTGCTGTCAGGACTTAAATTGGTAAATACTGAATTGCATATGTTTACCGTTACCATGCACCCACATGCTGCTTACACCAAGCGCTTAGCTGTGAGTTAATATATGTGTGTATGCATGTGTGTGAGTGTATGTGTGTGCCACATAT
Source organism: Neoceratitis asiatica (assembly GCA_030068015.2). Taxonomy (NCBI): domain Eukaryota; kingdom Metazoa; phylum Arthropoda; class Insecta; order Diptera; family Tephritidae; genus Neoceratitis; species Neoceratitis asiatica. The sequence goes on along the minus strand of CM061527.1, from coordinate 81,222,115 downwards.
TGTTGCCCAGGTAAAGTGTAAGCATAACAATTTACCTGCAAACATAATTCTCACGCCAACAACGGATATACTTACAGCCACACATACACACATACACACACGCCCACACACGGTGATCAGATCAACACTGTTGCACTTATAAGCGCACTTATAGACTTATAAATGCGCTCTCTCTCTCTTTCTCTCCCTCTTTCTCATTCTCGCCGCCCACCCCCTACACAAGCAAACGTCAAGCATTTATTGCACTTTCATCAGACCTTGACGCTGTCGTCGTCAGCTTGACACTCATCAGCTCTCAGCTGAGCTGTTTGCTCTACTCTACTTGCTGTTGTTGTTGTTGTTATTGTTGTTGCTGTTGCTGTTGCTGCTGCCGCTGTTGTTGTTGTTGTTGTTGTTGTTGTTGTTGTTGTTGTTGTTGTTGTTGTTGTTGTTGTTGTTGTTTTTGTTATTGTTGTTGTTGTTGTTGTTGTTGTTTTTGTTGCTGTTTTTGTTGTTGTTAGTGTTGTTTTTGTTATTGTTGTTGTTGTTGTGTTTTTTGTTGCTGCTATTGTGTAGTGTTACTGTTGTCTTGCTAGCTTTCTTGAGTGAAAAATAGCAGCAAAAAAGGTAATATAAAACGAAAGCAAATAACAGTAATAAGTAGCGGTAAAGCAGTTTTACTTTTCATTTACAATTTCTCCTTTCATTCCCTCCTCTCCGCTCTTCTTGCCTTTGCTCGTACTTAACAGTTATGCGCTTGATTTAATATGGGTCAACTCCATCTAAACTCGATTGCTCTCATACTCGATGAAGTGAGTGCAAAAGTGTCAAGAAGTCTATAATCTTCGGTAAGGTGTCGAGAAGTGGGTACTCCAGGGAAATAATGCTTTTGATTTTTTTATTTTTATATATTTTTTTTCATATTGCTAGAAAGTTCATTATCATTACTGGTGGGGGAAAAGGCTAATAAGCAGAAAAAAATTGTTGGAGATTTTTGAAGTGAAAATTGAGACCATACTTTTCACATTTCTTGCATTCGCTTATGATATGGGTACTTTGTTCTCATTTGCTATTTGCTTCGAGAGCTCTTGCTAACGAAAGAGCGGAGAGAGAAGTTTTCAGTTCACTTTTCCGCAGCTAACTCTCATTAAAATTAGATTATAGAATGCTATGGAGTAGCTTCTATAAGGAAGTTCCTTACAGTACTTGGTTCTTAGCTACGCATCTCTTGATAGAGATATCTCGCTCTTTTTTCAACTCGTTTAGGATTCTCTGCAATCCTAGCTGCCCCTAATTTGTTGCTCAATTTAGTTAGAAAGATTTTTTTAACTCCAAATCGTAAGAACTGCCATTGATCTCAGGTTCTGTTATACTAAAAATTATATCTACCCCTTTTAAGACTCGTCTTCGGTTGTTGGTGGCCACCATTTACCATCTCTATCTTATTTACTTTAAAGCTGCACGTCGACTCCTATAGTTCAACGAAAAAGTCAAACCGAGTAGAGCTCGACGTCAAACCGGCAACAAATTCAAATTAAGTCGTTAACTGGACCGAAAATTGAGGCTTTTTAGCACAAAATGGGCTAGTTCTAGTCATGAACTGAGTCACAGTAGTACTTCGTGGACCTCATTAAAGTAAATCTTTCAGAACTTCACTTCACTAAACAATAACCTCAAACTGCCTCATAAGATTCGCATAATTCTGACAGCATTACAGTCGGTATTTAGTACTAAATCAAAAGCATAATTATTCATGTTGGAACACCACATATCTGAAATCTTTACTAACTGCAATGAGACACGATACTATGCGGTATTTTCTCTCTCAAGCAACTGAAACCAAAAAAAAAAAAATTGGCGTCCAGATTTATTTCACTAACACCTGTTACTTCTGGACCTCTCATGAGATAATCAAGGGTATTTGTATTACCCTCTGTAATGAAAATTTCAGCAATATGAGTTGAAGAATTCTATTTTACAGGATGATCCATTTTTTGGTAACTTAAATAAACGTAAATATAATGCATATAAAATAATATCCTTCGTCAACAAATCCCTTATTATACAGCTTGAACCTATCTGCGACGCTACATCCGTTTGAGGTAATTTTTCTCAATTTTTTGCACATATCTGACGGTATCTCAGCCATAACTTGACGAGTGTTGGGTTTCAAGTGCTCCGCAACAAACGCGGTTCATCGCTCCACAAAAAAATTCCAACAGTGTCTAATCGTACGATCTCGATGGACAATTGACTTCGAGAAGATGAGATATTACACGGCCAAGAAATTTCTCTCGCTATAAAGCCGTATTCTCTTATGTTAAGGCATCATCTTTTTGAAACTAGAACGCTTCAAATTACCAGTGACAGTCTCGCTATTATCACTTTCAAAGAAGTAAGGTTCAATCACACCGACGTAACAAGAAAAGACACCAAACAGTAAGTTTTTTTTTTGGGTATTATGGCCGCGTTGGGAATCAAGCTCACGAATTTTATACGGTCTATCCAGGTTATATCAAGCAAACTATTTTATACGCATCTTCCCCCGCTCTGGAAATTTTTTTTCCATTATCGAGTGAACCTCTATCTTAATTGCTCATTGGGAGGCATATATTATTCGCAGGACCTTTCGTTTAAAGGCCTTCTCTGCCGACTACTCGAATTTCATCATTTTTGAGGTTATATATATGTATTTGGCTCTTTATAACTGCCGAAGCGATTTTCTACCGAGCGTCTCCTTAAATTTGTGGTTTGCGTCTCGATGTTTTTATTAACAAATGGAGTGACCTACAGCTTATCCTAAGCCACCGCCGAACGACCTGTGGATTTTTATAAGGAATTTGATTTTCATGTCAAAAAGACAATCGCAGGGCTTGACATTCTCTGCCGAGGGGCAACCGGAATGGGAAAAATTAATTTTCTATAATTTTGGATGTATTGCTCGAACTCAAACCCAAGCCTTCCGAATTGTAGTACGCAATCGGCTATTGTGACCATTATAATTCAGTTTACTGTTGCATATATCAGCATGGTAATGGTAAGCGTCCTGAAGAGATTGCTCCTTATTGGTCAATAGAGAACTTTACTTAGCCTAAAGTAGCTACTGTTGGCGAGAGCGATTCTACGATGGATTTCAAGGACATTTTTGTTGATGTTTGAAGTGTTCATGATGGTGATATAAACCGGTTAAGAATCACAAATGAGTTCAATAAATGAACGAAATCGTTACATTAATTAAATAATTTTTTTTTTCAGTTTCAAAAAAATCTCTCTCATGTGGCTAAAAACAAATCAATTAAACGATTTTTTAAAGAAAACTTTGCATTGAATAGACCAACCTCTCCCCAAAATATCCTTGCGACCTCCTCATTAGCCATGAACTTTAATATATGAAATTGCAAGTTTTACCTGCAAGTGTGTCTGTGTATGTGTGTCTATTACTGCAAAGACTCTTTAGTGGCAGTGGTAATTGTGCTAGGTTTCACATGCAGAATACACTCATAAAAAAAAAATTACTACACCACAAATACTCGCACACGATGGCAAGGCATGCAACATACAAATAATTGCAACTGTGACACAACATATGCATGTGTGTCTGTCTGTATGTATGTATGTATGTATGTATGTATGTAAAAAATGTGGCAATATGTTTGCACATAAATGAGTGGCAAATAGCAAAAGGTCCTGCCGCAACAGTATCCTTCATAATGACAGCAATGTGGAAACTATAGAGTGCAATAGCACTGTGAAACAACAACTGCAACAACAACAACAACAACAACTAGTTAATGCTACAACTAAAGTAAGTGAACTATTATGCCAGCTGGCAGGTGGCCGCAAAATGAACGCCACAATGCGAGTGTGGTAGGGAGGTAGGCGGTACATAGAGAGAGGGTGGTGCGCATCCTCTGTGCACTGCCAAAGCCAAAGCCACTAACACATATGCATATTTATGCTGTCACTTTGTTGTTGGTGCTGTTGGTGTGAATGTATTGCATTTATTAATAGTTCTTGTGTGTGTGTGTTTGTGTTTGTGTGTTTTTGTGCAAATTTCCATACAGCTGTGTATGCTCAGCTGTAAAAACTAACGGAAAGGTAGTGAAGCAATTATGCAATTACTTAATTTGTTATAATTTCACTGGCTTTGCTTTGCGAATAGAAAATTGTTTTATTCTCGCTTTACGCTAAGGCAAAGTGTGCCAATGTGGGCTGTGGTGCTGTTGGTGCTGTTGGTGGTGGTGGTGTTAGAGGTGGTGGTATTGTTGTTAGCCTAAAAGCCGTGAGCTAGTTGGCGATATATGTAGGTATTATTTCCTTTATGCTTTCTATATACTAACATACACACAAACACACACAAGTGGCAGGGGACTAACAATGGTTCGCTTCGCTGGCGATTCTTAATTTAGTCTTATTTTAGTATATTTTCTATACAAGTACTTTCGTTGAAAATTGAGTATGTATCTTATGAAAATTGGGAAAATCTTCATCTGCTATTTCCAATACCCAAAATAAAAGTACCTTCTGCGACCCGCAAGAAGCCAAGAGAACATTAAAGCACCACCGCTTGAAAGGACTGCAATGTTATGAAAGCCTGAAACCGGAATCGACTCCGAGTTTCCAAAAGAAAAACAGCAGGGACTTACCGAGAGGTAATCTGTATGAGTACTTCCGCGGCTTAACGTAGTGGTACCAGCAATTAAGGAAGTGCCCAAGTATTTCGGAGTAATTCTGGTCAGCAAGCTTCTGTGGCAGCTCAGGGTGGAGGAGTAAGAAGCAATGTGCCTTTGACGCATGTAAGAAGACTTTTGGGCTTATTGTCTGACTTCATGCACTGGTACTAAACAGCGGTAGTTAAAACAATGTTGTCGGTATCGCGTCTTCCTCGCAGTCAGAGAGAGAGTTTATGATGATATTAACGGACTCTTTGGTTCTGTTCTATGTTACATTGCTAAATGGCGTCCGCAAATTAAGTAATTCCTTTCTGATGTGCCCGGAGAACTGGGGGCTTAACACTGGGAAGGTTGAGCGGCTTCTGTTCTTGTGCAAGCTGTATTTTGTATGATTTCAATTTCAGATCTCGATATAAAATGCTCCAAATCGTTGCACACATCAGTCCGAGTTTCTGCAAATAGCGCCGAATCGACTCTCCACGGTCTTCGTGTACACTCTCAGCTACGGCCGTTATATTTTCTTCACTGCGTGCTGGACGTGATCTATTCGGTCGAATATTATCCAAAAATGAATGCTGGGTCTCAAGATGGATGATGGTGTTGCAAATAGTACGCTCAGTAGGCCGATTATGTATGTCAAAAAGGGATATTGAAATATATGATGACCGTCTCCTCTCGTATGATATTGATTCACACAATTAACCCACATTCTTGCAACACAAAGATGGTAAGGCAAAGTTGGAGGTAAAATTTTCCAATCCAAAGCGATGTAGTGTTTCTCCACCTTTCGCCGACAAAAAAAATTCGCAGAAACCCATAAAGCGTATTTCTGGTTTCTCATAGAAAAGAGGAATTATATCAATTCTAAACTACTGTAAAGGCATGAGGGACTTCGAAAAGTCATAACCAATTGTAGGAATCTCTATTGGTCCCCTCGTCTGACTTTGACAAACAAGAGTTCTTCTATTGATGGCTTAGTAGCTTCTCTGCTCACTGTTCTTCTTACCTCCCTTTGTTCGTTCCTTGGTTCTTTAGCTTAAAACATATTTCTGTCCATTTCATCCTTTCCCTTTTGTGAAATTATTCATGAACTAGAAGTTCGCCTCAATGCTATTCCCCACTGCCGTGTCATATTTATTTTCCTGCAACTAATTCTCCCCACGTTGCATTTGCTTTGTTTTATATGCGATTATTGCTTTGTGCTTTTTTGTTTTATTGTTTTAAAATTCTGCTGTTCCACACAACCACTGCAGTTGGAGTTTTCTTTGCCCCCCCCCCCCCCCCTCCCACTCACACACATGTCAGTACAAGCAATTGTTTACTTTCACGCTTTTGCGCCATGCTAAACTAACGGCAATTATGTTGGCAGTTTCTACCAACTTTAGTTTGTGGTGAAAGGTGAGTTCCTCTGGCTCATATACTTACTCAGAAAAATTTTTACCTCATGCTGCATACCCATATATGTGAGTTTTTTTTATGTAGAGATACTCAGCGCATTTCATAATTGCTCTTCTCTCCCTCTCTCTCTCTCCACTCGCTGGTTTTAAGTGCATTACCGCTATTGCAATGCAGTTTGCAGCAATATTTATATTTAATTGCGTTTATTTACCTAATTTGTTGCTGATCACCACAGCTGGTGCTTAATGAAAAATCGGGCGTGGAGTGGGAAATGCTTTTCTGCATAGGAAAATTAACTCTGTGTGTGTGGTATGTTCCCAGTTGTTGCTTGCTATATTAGTTTAATGAATGAATTTGTGGGCAAAGGTGCATTAACTATTTTAATTGAAATGAAAAGTTTCCGAAAATAAAAATATTTTCTCTCACGAGAGTGGCTTTTTCATTCGAATAATTTAAATAGACACAGTTTCAATGAGGACAACCAAAAATGGTAGATAATATTTTTCCACATTTTCGTGTTGCTCCCAAATTCATTTGCAATTCTCAACCGACTTATAAGCTCATTTCAATAAAATAATCTCTCTGGGGAAAAATGATTAAGTTTTTGCTTTATTCATTGAAAGTTCGACATTTATTTTTGCGAAATTCATCAAATCAAAGTGATATTTAGTGTCTCTATACTCAAACTCCGGGAAGTGAGAAATTCTCTCATTTGTTTTCTCTTTCTGTAAAGACTCTTTGCTATGTTCCAACTGTTCAGTGTTTTTGAATAATATGCTCGGAGGCAGTGATCTGATGAGACGGGTAGGGTCATAAGTGTCAACCAATTGGGTTAAGCATGTTCGAACAGAGGAATTAACGCACCTACGGGGACGACAAAAACCATTGCCTGATCAGAGCACTTCAGTATTGACAGATATTCTCCAGAATATAATACATGTTGTTATTGTTGTTGTTGTTGTAACCGCAGAAAATTTGCCACGGAGAATATTGCGGGAGTAAGTGTCCTTGGCCGGATAAAAATCCAGGTCGTTCCGGCATAAAGACCTACCTTACTGTCGCGAGAACTATTGAATTTTAGTCGCCTCTTACGACAGGTATATCGCGGATAAATTATTGAACCCTCAGCCCGCAGCGGTACATATAATACATAGAAAATATCCGTTTCTAGCGTGGATAGATAGGAGTTAAGTCCAGTACAGTGTCTAAAACTTGGTTGTGTCAGGATTACTTGGGTTTCACAGGGCAACTCCAGCTAATCGTCTATTCTAAGTTGTTTTTGCTGTCATTCAAGGTGATTTTGAGATCAAAACTAATAGTTTCTTAAACAAATTCTTCCGCCTTTCTGAGGAAAAGGCCAAAGTCTGTAGATCTTCTTAAAAAATATACTATAAACGCGATCTACTACAGCTTCTTCTGAGTCCTATAGTCAGGTAGGCTTCTCACAGTGATTTCATAATCGTGAAAAAAGAGTGTCTACATTTTGTGTTTTCAGCACAGGCTGCACCTCATTAAAGTGCTTCCACTAAGGCCTTCTGCATACCCAAGTATCACTGCTACACACGAAAACAATGCCAAAACACCTTAATTGTCTCATACAACAACCACAGAGCTCCTTAGCATGCAGGTATTAGATGGCCTCGTTAAGGCAAATGAGCTCTGAGTCTAATTGTTTTCCTACTGGCCAATAGTGAGTCGTAAAGCAATTACAATGCCTATAAAAGACAGCAAAGTTGACCAAATAAGCCACAAAACAGTTTCCAAAGCTTGAATTTGCCACAAATGAAATTGTGTGTTAGTCAACTTTAAATGTAGCTAAAGTAAAGATACTTAAGTATACGCAACCCTCAACACCACCAACGCCTGGTACACAGAGCGTGTACTTAAGCGCACTGTGTTAGAGACAGACAGTCAGCCTTCGCTTTCGCCTTGAAATGGACAGCATAGCAATTGTTTTGCGGTTTGATACCTTAGAGAAATGCTTTATTTTACAAATATTTTTTAATAGTCAGTGAAGTAGCAAGCCAGTAAAGCTATCCGAGTGGTATGTAGGGAAAAGTTGCGTTGGTATGCAGGAAATACTAGTTTAGAACTGGTATTTAGAGGATGGAAGTATACCAGTTGGCTATTTGTTGATATATCTCAGTTGACTAGTATATCACTGGAGTATTTAGTTTCCGGAACGGCTTGTTGTAGTTCAATTGGTTTGAAGTTGTCGCCGGCTCCGGATTAAAAATTTCAGTTTAATCATTATTTTCAATATTTTTTTTTACTTTTGCAATGTTGCAGGTCAACATGAAGAAATGAACTGGTATTTTACTAGTATAATGCTGATGAGTTGTAGAAATTTTGATGTTTTTTAGGACATCGCCAAGCTGTGGAAAAAACTGCTGTACAGAGAACTTGTTGCCATCCCTGCAGGGCGTTTACGGCGGTACATCAGTATGCCACACCACATACCGTGCCACAATATTTGTTATTGCTTCTATGGTATTGCCATTACCATTATTTCTAATTTATATTTTCTTCTACACTTTGCTTGTATTGGCTCTCTGCCTCTGTTTCTATTGCTGTTTCTGTTGCTTTTGTGTTGTTATGTTGGTTGACTCTTGGCCTAACCGCTTTTGCATATAACAGTTTTGAGCGGAATTATAACATTGGGACAATATGGCGCATACACTTGAGCCATTAAAATGGCTCAGACGCCGGCTATAATGGCCAAGAAGTAATAGTTAGCGGGCACACACTGCAGCTTGCCACTTACAACATGCCACCTACAAACACACATATATCCATGCAAGCTACCTTTTAATGTTTTTTGTTTGAATTATTTTCATTTTATAGCTATTTTCTTGCCATTTTATTTCGTTGGAAATTGATTTTTTTTTCTTTACGTAATTCCACTTTTGTTTATTTTACTTAAAAATTTCAGATTTTTTTCTCTTTTATTTGTTTTATTTTACAGTTCACTGGCATTGTGAAAGGCCAACTTCGTTTGCTTTTCATTGCTTTTATTTTAGCTTTTATTTTTGTTATTATTTTCTTATCTTTTTAATATTAAAGGATGATCCATTTCGAGGCTCCATACTTTTTTTAAATTAAAAAAACACAGAAAATTCAATTTTAATGTGAAATGTTTATTATCAATCGAAAGAAAATTATTTTCCATTTAATTCTTGAGGATTATCTCTTTCAAATGTTGCCTGCTGCTACGCCTCAGATGGTCCATCCATTGAGTCCAATGCTCGATGACTTGATACTCGTTCGAGCATTTCGACTGGTAAGTGACGCATGACAGCGAATCGAAGCGAGATTGTCCGCCTAGACTTTATAATTTACAGATCCCAAGAGAAAAAGTCTAACGGTGTGATATCACACAATCTTGGTGGCCAATCGACCAGCCCAAAACGTTAAATTATCTGCTAACCGAAGTGTTCTCTCAATAAAACCATTGATTGATGGGATGTGTGGGTGATGGCGCCGTCTTGTTGAAACCAAATGTCGCTGAGATAACGAGCTTCAGTTTCAGGCATAAAATAGTCGGTTATTATGGCGCGGTAAGGGTCGCCATTGACGGTTACGTTGTCACCGGCATCATTTTTCAAGAAATATGGACCGATGATTCCACCGACCCACAGACCACACCAACCCGTTGTTTTTCTGGATGAAATGACAGCTCTTGAATCTCTTCAGGTTGCTTTTAATTCAAAATGTGCCACTTTTGCCTGTTTACATACCCATTGAGACAAAAATGCGCCTCATCGCTTAACAAAATTTGACTCAGGAACGTTAGATCTTCTTGGAACTTTTCAAGAGCCTATAGAGAGAAGCGATGTCGCTTGGTCAAGATCGAGCGGCTTCAGTTCTTGCACAAACTGTATTTTGTACGCTTACAATTTAAAATCTCCACGTAAAATGCGCCAAATCGTTCAATACGTCAGTCCGAGAGGCTGCGAACGGCGCCAAATCAACTCTCCACGATCCTCGATGTGTACACTCTCAGCTACGGCCGCTATATTTTCTACACTGGATGTTCAACGTGGTCTATTCGGTTGAATATTATCCAGTAATGATTGCTGGGTCTCACGATGGGTGATGGTGTTGCGAATAGTACGCTCAATAGATCGATTATATTGACCATAAGTTGAACGAAGCGCGCGAAGCACATTCTTCAGAGAACGTGAATTTTTGTAATAAGGTTGAATGATTTGTAAACTTTGTTCAGGCGTAAGTCTTTCCATGATGAAATGCCAAACAACACTGAACAAAAATAACATGACAGCTTGACACGACTCACGGGCGAACTGTCAAAAAAAGGCTATTGAAAAAAGTACCTCTACTTGGATCACCTTTTATTATTATTTTATTTTTTCCTATAATTTTTTTTAATACAACCATTTTTCCAACGCCTCGCATATCCTTATAAAAGTCACTTCAGCTCAATTGCAATTTGCTTCCTTCCACCGCCGTTGTCGTTGTTGTCATCCTCATTGCCTTTTATGTCCGTCACTAGTTTGTGCCACATACTCCTTGCACTGCACATATGTATGTATGAAAAATCTTTCATGTTGTTGTTTGTTTGCTTTTCTGTTTCCTATTTATCCGCATTGCATGCCGCCTGGCATTGTCTCGCTGTTCTGTTGCAGATTTTCTTTAGTCCACCACGTCGTTCAGGCTCTTTTTCCTTTTATTCCATTTCGCTAAATTCTTTTGCTTTGGAATTTTTTTTGCACAAAAGTTTATTGCATTTTTGTGGCGTTTTTACCGCTCATCCACAATGGCCAACCTATTTGGCTCGGCTCGTATATACTCGTATGTGTATCCTTGGTTAAAATGTTGTCGAATTTATGTTGCTGCGGAAGTGGATATCTCGAGTTAGTGTGTGTGTTCGTAAGTGTTGGTTTGTGTGTGTGTATATGTGTATTATTTACCTACAAACCTATTTAATGACATCTCGTTGACTCCTACGACAACTGGATTTGCACCATTTGATTGTGTCGAAGTGCTTTGGAGAAATTGTTGTTTACGGTAATATGTTTTTTTAAGCTCGTAAACACATACACATACATATGTATATTTTTAAGATAAGCAATTGGCTATTTTTATAGATTCTAAACTCAAATGCTCTATTGGCTTTAAGATTCTCTAAATTAAGTGGAAATATAAGCAGGCAGGAGTTTTGACGAGAAGGTTAGGAGATACCCCACACAGCTGACTCTTTTCTCTCATTTTTCCTTTGTTCAATTTGTAATTTGAAATTCTCTTAAATTTTTATCTCAATTTAGCGGCGATCTTTTATTCGATTATTTTTTTATTTTTGTTGTGTGTTTATTGGTAATAAATTCCACAAGAGATTTGAGGGTTGCGGTAAGAGAACTTGAGTTTGGAACCACTAGCAGCTTGACAAACAGTACTACTAATACTAATTGATTTCTGAGCAGCGAAGAATCTAAATACCTGCGTCGTCGATTATAGGAAAGCCGAATAGAATGAATAGACGTTCTAGCGTCTCAATTATGCCTGTTTTTCCACATATTTTGCCATTATACATGTAATGCCCAGTGGACCAACCACAACCAACCCTTTCGTGTTCGAGCGATCTTGTAGATTTTGCAGACCGTTTAATTATAATATCACGCACTGATCAGATTTCCTTCTATAGAATCCGAGAACCGGGTTTGGTATATATTGTTCCGGTTCTGTCTCCAGAGGATGGTACTTTTGGCAAACTCAATAACTATATATAATTTTTCGGAATACTCTTGTGGGCACAATGCTCAAGATTTTCACTTCTGAGGTTTTTCTCCTAATAAACAGACATAATGCACCGCCTGGTTATCAACAAATATTTTGATGTTTTTAATGGTGGATAATGGAATTAATGGAGGTTTCAACTGAAAAGTGGTATAGAAAATCTATTAAAATATATATTGCTGTCTGATATAGCTAGCCAACCCTACCCTGTTTTAGGATAGACGGCAGACCGAAGTAAAAAAAACTCAGTATCGAAATTTTTATATTTCTATGCACCTGTAATGCAGAGCCTTCTGGGAGTTTTGAGATTAACTTCTTGCAAATTGTTTGGGGTTTTTGCTAAAAATATCACTGGTGGATATACAAAATGAGCCGCTAGGTGGAGCTAATGCTGTGAAGACTGTAACAACCTTACCTACTGGCGAACTATGATCTATTCAGGTTCATACTGATGGGAAGTAGTGCGCGAAAATTCCTATTATGCAGAGAACATAAAAAAAATTCTCTAAGCAGAATTTCAGATATGTTTAAGAATTTTTTTTGCTAAAACTTTTTGTTTCAGAACAAAAAATCAATACTGGGAATGCACACGGCACAACCATTGAATTGTACCAAACGTAAACAAAGAATCTGTCTTCCTAATACTACAATAATTCATGCTGAAAGTTATTGAAGAGATCTCTCTCTCCCTCTCTCTTTTTATCTCTCTTTCTATCTATCAATCTATCTCTCTCCCTCCCTCTCTATCTCCCTCTCTCTCCATCTTTATCTCTCTCTCTCTCTCTCTATGTATATATCTATATATCTCTCTCTCTTTCTCTCTCTGTCTGCCTTCATACTTAATTTTATCACAGCCACTCCACTTGTCTCCACACTTCATTACAATAAATTATTTCCGTCCTTGTGACCGTAAAAATCATTCAAAGTAAATATTTCTCCATATTCTATATGTTTGTATGTATGTATGAATATTAATGAAGAAATTTCCATTAGTTTCAGTTCTTTGCTAATTTTGAGTTATTTTTAGTGGCATTGCTTGAGGATCATGCACCAACAGCAACAGCAACAAGGGAGAGTTGCAATCGGTGATGTGTGTGGGTATGATCAAACTGGCATGAAATAATTTCCTTCATCACTTTCATCATTACACAGCAGAGAGAAAATAAAAAAAGTACGAAAAGCAAAGTAAAATTAAACGCGAAAGCATTGAATATGCTTTTTGAGCAATGCCGAACACACAGTAAGCAATGGCGGGGGAGCAGCAATGTCGAAAAAGAAAAAAAAACTGAAAAAAATGCTGCCTCGCCTTTGTAGGCGCTCACTCACATGTATGCCGCGCATTGCAGCTCAAAATTTATTTGAATGTTGCCGCACTTGCCTGCCGCGATAGCACTTGCTCTTGTTGTTGCTGATGACGTCTTTATTGCGCCATAAGCGCGCAAGAGCAAATGAATATTTTTCAAAAACCAAAAAAAAAAAAAGCAGAAAATTGAAATATTTTTTCTTCATCGCCGCTTTAATTCATTACTTTTGAAAGAGCAGTGAATGATATTTTTGTGGCGATTTTGATCTTCACATATCATTTAGGCGCGCATGCGAAGCGAAATATGTGTGGATTCTCTATAATTGGCTTGTTTGATGCGCGTTTTTTTGTTGTTGTTGTTGTTGTTTTTTCTTTTTGTTTTTGTGGTTGCTCCTTTCCGGCTGGGTTGGCTGTTGACTACATTATGTTCCTGGAAGTGGTTAGCGTACGAGAATCTAATTAATTTGTACAGGCTAAAAAGAGATAAATTTGAATAAATGCACATATGCACAGGGTGATCCAAGGTAGAGGTTCTTTTTCAATAGCCTTTTTTTCACAGATCACGCATGAACGTATTGTTTGGCATTTAATAATGGAAATACTTACGCCTGAACAACGTTTACAAATCATTCAATTTTATTACGAAAATTCACGTTCTGTAAAGAATGTGTTTCACGCGCTTTGCTTAACTTACGGTCAACCTAATCGGCCTACTGAGCATACTATTCGCAACATCATCTCTAATCTTGAGACCCAGCATTCCTTATTGGATAATATTCGACCGATTAGACCACATCTGGCAAGCAGTGAAGAATATATATCGATCGTAGCTGAGAGTGTACACGAAGACCGTGGAGAGTTGATTTGGCGCCGTTCGCAGCACCTCGGGCTGACGTATGGAATGACTTGGCACATTTTACGTCGATATCTTCAATTGAAAGCCGACAAAATACAGCCTGTACAAGAACTGAAGCCGCTCGACCTTCCCAAGCGACATCGCTTCGCTCTATGGGCTCTTGAAAAGTTCCAAGAAGATCCGACGTTTTCGAGCCGAATTTCGTTCAGCGCCGTGGCCCATTTCTGGCTCAAAAGGGTATGTAAATAAGCAAACATGCCGCATTTGGGACGAAGATCAACCTGAAGAACTTCAATAGCTGCCATTTCATCTACAAAAATCAACGCTTTGGTGTAGTTTGTGGGTTGGTGGGATCATCGGTCCATATTTCTTCAAAAATGATTCCAGTGAGAATGTAACCGTCAATGGCGACCGTTATTGTGCCATGATAACCGACTGTTTGATACCTTCCATTGTAGCTCGTCAACTCCGCGATATTTGGTTTCAAAAAAAAGGCGCCAATTTCAACACAAGGCATCAATCAATGGATTTATTGAGACAACATTGCGGTGAGTAGATAATTTCATTACATCACATTACATTCTTGGCCTTTCGATTGGCCACCAAGATCATGTAATATCAGACATTAGACTTTTTCCTGTAGGGATAGTAAAGTCTAAAGTCTATGCGGATAAGCCCGCTACGATTCAGGCCTTGCTGCATAAGATCACGAATCTCATTCGTCACTTACCAGTCGAAATGGTCGAACGAGTCATCGAAAATTGGACTCAACGGATGGAGCATCTGAGACGTAACCGCGGCCAATATTTGAAAAAGATAATCTTTGAAAAAATAAGTGCCAAAGAATGTTCTTTCGAATGATAATAAACATTTCGCCATTAAATTTGAATTTTCTGCGTTTTTTTTTGTTTCCTAAAAAAAGTAGGGAATCTCGAAATGAATCACCCGTTATATGACAGCGTAGATTCCAACAGATGGCGTTCAAAAATATACTCGCAATATAATTGAGAGAATAATGTTTGGCGCATTTATGCAGACAAATTGCTTTAGCGGCATCGTACAAATTTAAATACATATATACATATATATATATATATATGCAGCTGCCTTAAGAAGCAGCGGCAAAGCCTTAAAATTGTCTTAACATTTGCTTTTCAATGCAGTTATTGTCACTTAATTTTTTGTGCCCCAAAAGTGTTGAAAAAAAAAACAATTTTTTTCTCTTCCCGCGATTCGCGTTACTTATCAGATTAAGACACATTTTGAAGTTAGTTATTCCCAACAAAAGAGAAAAAAAAGATGAAATAAATTCTTAAAACTTATCTTCAGTGGTATTTGTAATTTATTTCAAATTTATTGTTTTACTTTTTATTATGTTCTCATTCTTCGGAACATACTCTTCTGCTTATTTTTCAGAACAGATTATTCCACACTCTTTTTTTTTTTTTTTGACTTTTTTTTTGTCATTTTCTGCACACATATTGGTGTTGAAAATTTTTATATTTACCAGTTGCACTGTAAATGATTTTTTTTCTGTGTATTTTCTGTTTATATAGGTATGACGTCATTACTTTGAGGTGTTATAGTATGAATAATGTGTTAGAAATCTTGAAACGCCATAACCATATGATGATACATTGATGAGACTACTTCCATGCTGAGTGTCCATCGCAAATCCTTTTCAGGTCTTCTGTATTGAGTGAAAACAACTGCCTGGAAGTGAAAATTTTAGTTTTGCAAAAATTAAAATGGTGACCGGAGCTAATTCAGGCTAATAAGGTGATTATTCGATTAATTTGAATTTCGGACATAAATTCGTTCGAAATAATAGCTAAACTCTGAATTTCTTAACTAAAAATCTGGCATTTTTCAATCATTTTCTTACCTTCAACACCTCACAACTCTCAGTTATTATTCTGCATTTCCTGTCTGTCCTTTTGGCAAAAATTATGAGCACAAAATACAGAGATCAGCACATAATTCAGTCAACTTTCTTGGCTTTTGAATGTCTTTAAAGAAGATTTTTATTTTTGCTTTCGGCTCATTGGAAAAACTGAATACCAAAACTTGAGTGATTTGTCTATCAAATTCGTAGACTCTAGTCTCATAACCAGCTGCAACTAGTGGGATCGTAATTGACTCATTCTAGCATGTCTTTCGCGGCGCCTTGAAGCGATAGAGGTTTTGAGGTAAATTCAGTAATCGTTTGTCGAATATCATACGAATTGTTTCGTGAGACACAGAAAGTGCTGTAGCTATCTCCCTCTAATTTAAATGCTGATTTCCATGCTTATTAACCAACCACATTTCGGTTCTCACCGACGAAGTCAATAAGCCTTGACCCATTTAGGTCAGTTCCTACATGAAGGGGTGTACTTTCGTCTGTTGGGCCAAAGAAATATTCTCTGCTCACGCTGGTATTACAGTCGTCAAAAACGATTTTGTCATGTTGGCGGGAGTAGCGCTTGCAGAAGATATCTTTGGTTACATCGCTGTTTTCTTTCTTCGCATCGTGGGTCAAATCAATGAAGATTTTTCCTCATTATATGACCACTGTAATACTTTTCGCAAACCCTTGCTCCCATCTACTTTTGTTCTATATTTCGTGTCTATTCAATGATTTGATAAAAATTTAAAGAAGAAGAAGAGAAGAGGCTGGATCAGCTATGCAAAACTTGTACGTCATCGCTTTGCTCGTTCCACCTCAAATATCGCGGTTGTAAATGAAAGTGTGGCCAAAGACCCGAATATTTATATTTCTTGACATTGCCAAGAGCTGGGACTTTCTTACGGCATACTTTGGCGTATTTTGCCACTGGAATTACACCTACATCCACATAAGGTCCAGCTCACACAACAACTGAAGCAAGCTGACCATTCACAGCGCCGTAGTTACGTCGATTGGTTGCTTGTACAACAAGCAGTGGACCGCGATTCAGCCACGAGGTACATTTCTCATTCGGTGGATAAGTACATAAGCAAAATTGTGCCATTTGGGACTACGAGAAGCCTCAAATAATTGAGGAGCGGCCATTATTATACACAAAAACACTTACTGTCTGGTATGCTCTTTGATCCCGAAGTGTGATTGGAACTTACTGCTTTGAAAACGATAACGACAAGACTTTCACTGCCAACTCGGCGCCTTATGGTCGTATGATAAACTTAGTCTCTCGTCTTGGCGATGTCAATTGGACCTTTATTGTGTGGCTACGCGAAAGATCGTGCTTATACGGATAAACCTTTAAGATATGAAGTACTTGAAAAGCAACAGTCTTCAAGTTATCGCTGAGATTCCGCCCAATATGTGCCAAAAAGAGGTTAAAAATTGCCTCAAACGTATCGAAGTTTGCAGAAATTTGTGGTTTGCGTCTTGACGTTTTTCCAACAAATAGAGGAACCTGCAATTTATGCTGGATCGCCTCCATGCGGTCGTTGGATTTTTATAAGTTTTCTTTATTTTATATCAGAAATACACTCGGATCGCTTGACATTTCCTGCCGAGGTGAACAGAAACTGCACTCTTTTAGCCATGACTCGAGGCTCTACACGAGTTGGTTACCGCAATTTGCACAGAGACTGATCACTGTAGGTTACCAGAGTGTAATGCAGGGATGCAAGCGTTGCATGTGAGTCTACTCTGCATACCCAGAAGCAGCACTAAACAATTTCATACAAAAAATACTAAAAAAAATGTATTTAATTAAACAAAAATTGCATTTACAATCTATTGGTTACAGAAAACAACAGTTATTTTTTCTGACAATTCAATCAAACCCAACAACAAATACCTAGCTAATTTAAAATTGTATTTGCTCAGCATTTAGTGTCACAAAAATGCTTTTAATTAAATCTTTTTTCCCCAATACACAGCCCAAACACAGGGCAAACACAAGGCTCGATTGTTGGAAAAAAAATATTAAAAAAAATACAATAAATAAAAAATAATAAAATCTGTGCTGAAAAAAAAAATCAAAAAACCAGTGCAGCAGAAAAATCACAAAACAATTTTTTTTTTCAGTTGTATATATTGCTGTGCTGAGTGTGTGTTGAGCTAAAAAGCAAACACAATGCGTATTGAACTCAAAATACTTTGCTGTCAAACATTGACAGTTGACTGGAAAATATTTACATGGACTTGCGGTTTAGGTTGCATTGCTATGTCAACCGTACTGTCAGAGCGCTCATTCACTTACTACATATACACACACATACACCACTCGCACACACACACACTCGCAACAAAAAAAACATTCAGTAATGTAGGGACGCAAACGGCCGACTGACTGATTGAATGCAGTGCGACTAAATAGAGTGAAAATGTATGGTAAAAATATAAATATGTAAGGAGAATGAACAATGGCATTACCAACAACAACAACAACAGCAAAAGCAACAACAAATATCGAATTAAAGGCATAAAGAAAATATGTAACGATTGATTTTCCCTCTACCACAACCAACTAGGCGTACATGCCGAAGGGGGTTTAATGAGCGGTGGTGCTAAGCACAAACTCACACACACACACACACACACTCGCAGACGTAGCTTAAATGTATTGCAAATATATCGCGTAGCAGCGGCGGCGGCAAGCAAATTGCGCGGCGTCTGAGCACAGAGGAAGTGGGCAAATGGAAGCACATGTCACATATGTGACCTTAGCCATTAGCCTCTGTCTGTCCGGTTTTTGTCTCTGGCTGGCAGGCTGTCTGTTTGTTTCTGCCTCTGTCTGTCTGTCTGTTGTTGCTTGTCTACTAGCTGCATTTGTTGGCCTGTGCGTGCTCTCCCAGCTGTGTCGCATTGTTTACTCGCCTCATGCGCCGCTCAGTTGGCATTTGTGTGTAAAGCAAAATCTCTGCAAACAACAATATAATAACAACAACAACAACAACAACAACAACAATAACTGCAACTATGTAGTGAGACAATGTAATTTTCGTTTAAATAGAAAAAAGTGGTGAAGAACAACAACAACAACAACAAAATATTGAAAAAAAAATCATTCAAACAGTGGCAGTTTTTTGTTGCTGTTGCACGTTACACGTCGCACATGTGTGGCATACAACATTGCACTTGGTGTATGTATGTATGTATGCATGTACGAGCCTAGCGGTCTTTACATGTGTATTACAAATAACTACATACCCACATAGCTACATGCATACATATGTACATAGCACGGAGCTTACTAAATTTTTGTGTTAATGGCCGCATACGCGTATGTGGGTGATTGCACTTTACTTACTCTGCTCTACCCATTAGTGAAAATGAAATGTAAACCGAATTTTTGGCAAAAAATCAAAATAAACAAGTAGTAGAAATCAATAACGAATGCAAAAAATGTTTTATTTTGAAAAGTTTTAGGCTAAAGAGCGTATGACAGTATTAAAATTTCGAACTCTTTGCATCAGATTCGAGAATTTCCATATTCTGCAGGCAACCACAGGTTTTCCTTTACAGTCTAGCGCCATTCTGAAGTTCGATCTGTGATTATCGAACTCCGAAAATAAGTCTCCTCAACAGTTTTTTATTAACGTGGCGTCAGAAAAAAATCAAATAAAGGGTTTCGAGGCTCTCTAGTTCTTAAGAAAAAAAACACAGAAAACTCAAATTTAATGAGAAATATTTATTATGATTCAAAAAATCTTCCCTCGGCAATTATGTTTTTGAAGAGTATCTATTTCAAATGTTAGCCGCGGCTACATCTCAGATGGTCAATCCGTTGAGTCCAATTTTCGATGACTCGTTCGAGCATTTCGACTGGTAACTGGCGAATGACATGCGTGATGTTTTGCTCCAAGATCTGAATCGAAGCGGGATTGTCCGTATAGACTTTAGACTTTACATATCCCCACTCGAAAAGGTCTAACGGTGTGATATCACTCGATCTTGGTGGCCAATCGACCGGCCCAAAATGTGAAATTATCTGCTCAGCGATGTGTGGTAGGTGGTGCCGTCTTATTGAAACCAAATGTCGCAGAGATCACGAGCTTCAATTTCAGGCATCAAATAATCGGTTATCATGGCGCGATAACGTTCGCCATTGACGATTACGTTCTTACCGACATCATTTTTAAAGAAATATGAAGCGATAACTTCACCTGCCCAAAAACCACAACAAACCGTTGTCTTTTCTGGATGAAATGGCAAGCTCTTGAATCGTCCCAAAAGCGGCAATTTTCTTCTTTGCATACCCATTGAGCTAGAAATGGACCTCATCGGTGAACAAAATTTGGTTCGATAACGTCGGATCTTACGTTCTCACTGACATCATTTTGGAACTTGGAACTTTTCAAGAGCCAATAGATGTCGCTTGGGAAGGTCGAGCGGCTTCAGTTCTTGCACAAGTTGTATTTTGTATACTTTCATTTTGAGATTTCGACGTAAAATGCGCCAAGTGGTTCCATACGTCAATCCGAATGGCCGCTATATTTTCCTCACTGCGTGCTGGACGTGTTCTAATCGGTTGAATATTATCCAATAATGAATGCCGGAGTGAATGAAGATGGGCGATGATGTTGCGATTAGTACGCTCAGTAGGCCGATATTGTTGACCATAAGTTGAGCGAAGCCCTCGAAACACATTCCTTGCAGAACATGAACCTTTCGTAATAAAGTTGAATGATTTCGAAACGTTGTTCAGGCGTAAGTCCTTCCATGATGAAATGCCAAAACAATACCAAACAGAAGTTACATGACAGTTTGACACGGCTCATGGGTGATCTGTCAAAAAAAGTCTATTGAAAATAGTACCTCTACTTGGATTAATTTATTCTCTCTCAAAACTCTCTTTCTTCCTTTAAGCTGCTTTTGACCCTTGCTACTCTTGGTAAGATCTAGACGAAAGGAAAAAGGTAATGAGTCAATCGATTGTAGTGCCACCTACCGGTTATTTAACAACCACGCTGCTACACGAAAACAGAAATATTAAATAAGAGAAAATATTAAACATATTTGTTATGAGTTCGTATGATATTTTTTGTATAAAAACAAAGATTCAAAAAAAACCTTTTTAATTCCTAAAAAGTCATTTATTGAGTTTATAAACAAAAATTTAATGAAATAATAAAATAATCCGCAAAACAAAAATCGAAAAACAATTTCAACTATCAAATGATATTTGAATCAAATTTGCGGCAACAAAAAACATTTGTTCACAGATTGGCTTCTATTAATTGAAAACTAATAGATTAGCTTTGAGCAACAGCTGCGCGCTCAATTTGGAACATATTGAATACTCATACCATAAATTTAAATAAAAATTAATTCTCCTCTAAATATAACACAAAATAGTTGTCTATTAATTGCATTTTCATTAAAAAATAATAAAAAATAAAAAATTAAAAAATTAATCGACAGAAGCGCAGAACGAGTTTTAATTCACGTTATAGAAAATACATGAATTTATATGTATGTATGTAATTAAACACACATGTACAGCTAAAGGGTGATGAAATGACTGTTAGTCAGTAAACTAAAAAAAAATTAAATTAAAAAAATTAAATGAATTTATTTTGCGCGTACTACAAGAGTTTTTGTCACCAAATATAAATCAATATTTATATATATACATACATTCACAGCTATATATTTATATATATCTATATGCATGTTTCAGTGGCGCAGCTCGTGAGCAAGTGAACGTGTCATAATCGTTTTAAAATAAATTTAAATCAAATATTTTCCCTTTTATTATTGAACAATGCACGTAGCAAGTGAGAATATGGCACGTGAGGCAAGTTGTATTAATTGAGAATGAGATGTGCAGCAGCAGCAGCAGCGACAGCGGTTGGACTCAATCAATTTCATATGAGCTGAAAACCAAATAATGCGAGTGGAGTAGTCAATGCGTGTCACGTCGGTGGAAGTACAAATATTAAAAAAGAAAATCATTAAAAATAAATTTAAATCTTAAAGAAAATTAAATGAAATATAATAAAACACAAATTAAAAATAAGAAAAAATAAATTAAAAAAATTAACTAAAAATTAACTAAAATAAAAAAATAAGATTAAAAAGTTAATATATTAATAAAAAATTTAACAAAATAAAATAAAATAAAATAAAAATAAAAAAATTAATTAATTGAAAAAAAATAGAAAAACTCTTAAATGAAAATATCAAAAAAAAATTTTAAAATTAAATTAAATAAAATAAGATAAAAAAAAATAAAATAAAAAATATAAAAAATTAATTTGTTTAAAAAATGAAGAAAAATAAATAAATAAAATAAAATAAAATTAAATTAAATTAGATTCAACCAAGGTAGAAGGGCTGTCGGCCATGTCAAAGTTCTTATACCTTTCATGTACATATCAAATTTATTGTAAATTGAAAAACTAGTTTTTTATGATTTTGAATAAGGAGTCTCACGCTTCTAGATGCGTTTTAGCGGCTATTTTAACCCAAAACGCCATATATGAACAAATTGATTGTATGAGCCCTAAATGATTTTTTCAATAGCCTTTTTTTGACGATCACGCGTGAGTCGTGTCAAGCTGTCATGCTATTTTTGTTCAATATTGTGAAGAAAATATAGCGGCCGTAGCTGAGAGTGTACACGAAGACCGTGGAGAGTCGATTCGGCGTCATTCGCAGCAACTCAGACTGGCGTACAAAATACAGCTTGTGCAAGAACTGAAGCCGCTCGACCATTCCACGCAACATCGCTTCGCTTTATGGGATCTGGAAAAGTTGCAAAAAGATCTGACGTTCTCGAGCCAAATTTCTGGCTCAATGTGTATGTAAGCAAGCAAAATTGCCGCATTTGGAACGAAGATCAACCTGAAGAGATTCAAGAGCTGCCATTTCACCCAGCAAAAGCAACGGTTTGGTGTGGTGAGAACGTAACCGTCAATCGCGACCCTTATCGCGTCATGATAACCGACTATTTGATGCCTGAAATTGAAGCTCGTGATCTCCGCGACATTTGGTTTCAACAAGTCGGCTCCACTTCCCAATAAATGGATTTTTTGAGAGAACACTTCGGTGAGCAGAAAATTTCACATTTTAGGCCGGTCGATTGACCACCAAGATCGTGTGATATCACAACGTTAGACTTTTTCCTACGGAGACATGTAAAGGCTAAAGTCCTTGCGGGGCAATTCCGCATCGATTCAGGCCTTAGAGCAACATATCACGCGTGTCATTCGCTAGTTACCAGTCAAAATACTCGAACGAGTAATCGAAAATTGGACTTAACGGACAGACCCTCTGAGGCACAGCCGCGGCCAACATTTAAAAGAGATAATCTTCAAAAAAATAAATTCCAAAGAATGATAATAAGCATTCCCTCACAACAAATTTGAATTTTCTGTGTTTTTTTTTCTTTAAAAATTAGGAAATCTCGAAATTAATCCCTATTGCAAGCCGATTTTGATGATTTGTAGAACTGATATGCAACTCATTATGTATCGGTAGTATACCAAATTTCACGTTCTTAGGTACTCTTTTGACGGTTATATGATCCAAGATTTTTATATATATGCTTTAGGGATCCGATCTGTTGCATATGTGCCAAGTTTGTTTGGAACCACTCAAAAATTAAGGGATTAGTTTGCGTTGAAACAGACGAAGGCGAGCAGACAGGCAGAAGGAACTGACGGAGAGACGGACAGACGAACAGACGGACGGGCGGACACGGCTAAATCAATTCAGCTCATCATTTTCGTATGATTGATATAAATTTCAGTGGTTCTAACTCTTCTGCTTCTAGTACTTACATACTTCGGACTAAAGTTAATATATGTACCATTTCATGTAGATGGACGGCATAAAAACAAAAATAAAATAAAAAAGGTAAATAAAGTGGAATAAAAAATTTAAATACAGATCAAAACGCAAACTTAAACAAAAATATATTAATATTAATATCAACATAATATGTCATATCTCTCTCTCTCTGTGAATACAGACGCTTGGTGATGGAAGATAAAAATAAATTCAAAGCAAATTTTTCTTAATTCTTTTTATTATTTAAACAATGTTATTCATATGATTTATACAGATTGCTTTGCCTTTTTCCATTTTTCCATTTTTTTAATTCATATTTGTATTTTTTTCATTTATTTAGTTATTTTTTAAGCTCTGAATTAATTGAATTTCAACACATACGAGCACATCCATCGCTGGCTGGCATCACCTCATTTATCTTTTCATTTATGCATGAATATTGTTGTGTTGGCGCTTCATTTATTTATTTATATTCATGTAAACTCGTAATTTTCGAACTCAATCAATTTTGTCGCGCGCGCATTGTGTGCGCCCTCCCCCCCCCAGATGGGGCAGCGCCGTTTTGTCGCCTCAATTCAATAATAATTTCCTGCTGCTTCTTGTTTGCATACAAAATTACAGCTTCATGTGGAGCCGTAGCTCGTAAGCGGTGTTTGTTGTTGTTGCTGTTGTTGTTGTTGCTGGTGTCGGCTGTTGTCACTTAACACACAGCTAAATAAATAAAATTGTAATCATTGAGTGCTCAATTCAAGACTGACCCAAAAAACGGAGGGGTCGCAGCACAGGTGTAAAACGCTGTAAACACATACATGCGCAGGTAGATAAGTGTTGACCAGCTAAAAGTAACGGTGCAGTCACACACACACACTTCGCTCATTTCATATTTATACATATGTAACTGTAGTGGTAGTGGTAGTGGTACTCCTGCACAGCGGGTGGCCGTCTTGTTCACCCAATTTTTTTTTTTTTTTTTTTTATTTTTTTTTTTTTTTTTTTTTTTTTTTTTTTTTTTGTTGCAATGCGCTGCTGTCGTTCGCATCTCGCTCCCTGCTGTTATTGTTATTGCTATTTTGTGTATGTATGTGTGTGTGTTGTAATTTTAATTGATAAACACCTTTTGTTTGTGACACACATGCACACACGCATTGAGTTTGAATGCAGTATTTGTATGAAATAACGCACCTCTCTCTCTCTGTGTGTGTGTGTGTATATGTAGTGCTACAAATGCATCGTCATTAATTTGTTTCCCATTTTATTTGCATCTTTATAAATATTTTTTAAATATTTTCTTATTATTTTTTATTTTTTTAATATTCCCATTTGTAGTGGCGCCAACAGCTAAGCGCCTAGCGTGTGTTCTCAAGTGACAGTTTTATTGAAGTGTGAAAACAGGTGAGGCCTGACACGAGCGTAGCATAATTCATTATTGCTACAAAACATACTTAAATATGTAAATTATTGAAACAATTAATAAAAATTTTAAATAAAGTGGCTTTAGGAATTTATGATAGCTCGATAGTGCTTTTCTATAGTTTCGTGCATAGAGAAAAAGCAGAAGAGAAAGAACTTTCACGTCCATTTTACAAAAATTTATGTATACAAGATATGGTTGTTATAAATAAACATATTAAATGGTTCTTAGAGCCCACTGAGCCCGCGCAAAAGGGATGCAATATGCTTAACGGCTTGCTAAGCGGCAGTTCTAACCCAGCTCAGCCGAACTAGGAGTTTTTGAAGATGCACTTTGTTAGCGTTCATCACCGAAACTCGAATACCACTTGGTTGCTTGGAAGAATAGAAAATAAATACTACGTTTAAGTCATGGTAACCAGGAATACAGCTCTCTAATCTAGCATTCCTATTGTAGTCATATTTTTATCATTTAACTTTCGGTTAATTAGCTTAAAGCATTGCTCTGCCATCAAATTCTCAGCTGACAACTGACTCTATACTGTTAAGTGAGGTTATGTTATGGATTGTAGTTGGCTAACGTTTCCTTAGTTAGGTCTTACTTGGGGGGAAAATTAGACTTTTCTATTGTGATGCCATCATTTCTGGCTGACCATCAGCTGAGTAAGCGCTTACAACTCGAAGTTGCATTTAGTAAAATAGTACACTTTACTGCCCTATAGATCACAGTTCAGTTAAGCATATGAGAGCTGCTAAACATATGAAAGCCAAAGCGAACTAGCAAAATTGACGCTAGGAAGCGATTGATAAAAATTTTATTTCTATTTATTGCTTAGGAAAAATTTTATGCTCTGAACAGACTCAGTCAACTTTCCATGCATCTAGAAAAATTTTATACAACGTTGCCAATTTTCTTCGAAAGAAATTTTTACTTTAAATTGTTGATAAGGAAAATTTCAAATCCAGCCAGCCTTCCCATATTTTTGCGATCGATTTTTTTTTTAATTATTGTTTAGAAAAATGTGTATATTTTTAATGAAGTAAAGCAACGTTGTCAATTTTCTTCTAACGAGTTATTCAGTTCAAATTACTGCTTAGAATAATTTATATGAAACTAGGCAATGTTGCCAGTTTTCTTCGAACGAAATTTTTACTTTTATTTATTTCTTAGAAAAATATATATGAAACAAGGCAGCGTTGCCAATTCTTCGAGCAAAAATTTTCGCTTCTAAGAAAAAACATGCAATGTTGCCAATTTTCTTCGAGCGAAATTTTTATTTTCAATTATTGCTTAGAAAAATGTTTGTGTTCTAAACAAAGCAAAGCAACGTTGCCAATTTTCTTCTAGAGAAATTTTTACTTCCAATTATTTCTTAGAAAAATACATATAAAACAAGGTAACGTTGTCAATTTTCTTCGAACGAAATTCTTACTTTTAATTTTTGCTTAGAAAAATATATATGTTTTAAGCAAAGCAAGGCAATGTTGCCAATTTTCTTCTAGAGAATTTTTTACTTGTAATTATTTCTTAGCAAAATATATATGGAAGAAGGCAACGTTGCCAATTTTCTTAAAACGAAATTTTTTCCTTTATTTATTTCTTAGAAAAATATATATGAAACAAGGCAACGTTGCCAATTTTCTTCAAGTGAAATTTTATTTTCAATTATTTCTTAAAAACTCTTAGAAATTCTTACTCCTAGTTATTGCTTAGAAAAAGTTCTTTGCTCGAAACGAATCACAGTTAGCCGTTTTTATGTTTCTGCGAGCGCAATTTTTCTTTTTCGTTCTTGCTAAGGATAATTTATATGTTTAAAAAAGCAAAGCGAAGCAACGTCGCCAATTTTCTTAAAGCGAAATTATCACAGGAAAACTTTTTATTATATAAACATTTTTATCTTGCAATATTGATTTGAAGCTTTCTAAACTGTATTAAGTACAAAGATTAAAAATATTTTAATTAAAAAAAAAAGCTTTAAAACACTTTCAACAAAAAATAAGTGAAAATTTAAGTTCATATTTTTTTCTCAATTTTATATAACCAATAACTCAATAACTCTGAGTTCATATTACTAAAGGCAACTCTCTGTCAATAAGAATTTGTTATTTAAATCAATAGAAAGCTTTTCAATAAAATTACTCATACATATATGTACGAGTATATAAATATATATGAAAATTATATCTGAAACGCTTTTCAACACTAAATTCGTTTAGAATACCGACCAACTTGTCAGCACTAACTCACTTTTATATATTTTAATTGAATTTAAAATTTTCTACAAAAAATTAAACTTTTTAAACAATTTTTTTTCCTGCCTCAACTTATTTCAATGGCAGTAAAAATGTACAAAATATTATATATATAATATATTTATATGGATATTTAGACGAGAATTTAGTGAAAACTACTTTAAAGCTTAAATGTATGAGTAAACGGAGAGACAGATATGCGAAGCATGCATTGAAGACATGACACTCTGTACGAACATATAAAAATATATATAAAAATTGTTAAATATGTGACATTCGCACGAAAATATATACATGGAAACGCAAGTTCTTGTTGAGTTGCAGACAAAATTGCAGAAATTTTGTGAAAACCTCTGTGAATGGCAGCTTACACAGAGAAAAATATGTAATTTTTTTGGTGATTTTTAAGCAATATATAATATATAAGTTTCTATGACACAAATACAGTCGTAGTTTATACATAAGAAATATTTATATACATGGCAGAGAAATATATATATAAATTTCTTTCAAATATAAAGTTGTCGAGTGCAACTTACTCAACGGAAATGCGCATAATGTCGTACGTGACATTTAGTCGTTGTAGTAGAGATGAGTGTGTGTATGTTTTAAAGCATATATATATATATATGTATATACGGGTATGCATCCCATAATACTGCCAAGTAAGCGATTTCGTTTACAATGCTTCCACAGATGGCATTATACACAGTGAGTGAAAGCGCCTGAATGTATGCCAGCTGTGCTGTGATGGATTTATTTGCAACCTTAGATAACTACATTTAAAACAGACATTTAAAACTGCATGCACATAAGTATGTGTATGTATGCGACCTTTTTAAATATTTGTAATGAAAATTCTTATACAAAAGTTGTATGTACATATGTATAACAGTTTTATATGTAAAACATTTTAAGTCGCTCAAAGGATCATGAAAATTCAGTCATTTGTCTCTCTCTCAATTTGTATGTAGCATATAGACTTATGGGTTAGTATAATATATGTCACATAAATGTCCACATACATACATACAAAAGTACATTCAACTAAATATTTATTGTAGCTCACTGCCAGTGTTCAAAATCATACTTGTGACACTGACTCCTTTTTTTTTTTTTGTGAGGCAAAACGATGCTGCTGTCTTACTACTTTGAACTCGAAATTTATGCCATATATTATATACATAGAAAGATGTAAATATATAAGCAGTGTGGGTGAGTATATGAACAAGTGAGTCTGTAGGAAATTTAAGTTCAGCAAGGGAAAGGGGTAACAATGGAATAGCTTTTCACAGAATTTTTTATTGAATTTTTTTTTTTCATATTATATTTAAACTAAAAATAAGAAAAATCTAATTTAAATTTGTCCTGCAGAAAAAGACTATAAATTTTTTGGCGAAAACACATTTTTTTAAATTATTATTTCGGATATAAACTAAAAATTAATAAGTTTAAGAACAAGCGTCTTGCATCTTCATATATCGTTTATAGCTTTAGATAACTGGATAACCGTTCTTAGCTTTCAGTTATTTTTTCTTAACTGATCTAAAGTTTTTTTGCTTCTCAACTATTTAAAAGAATTAAAAAAAAACGACAATAAATCCGTACATATCTACCCCTTTTTTATTAGAAAAAAATTTTGGAAAATAAATAGTTTATTTACCAAATTTTGAGCTCGTCTTTTTTTTTTTTTTTATGATCATTTTTTTTTTAAGATTATTTTTTTTAAATGTTGACCGCGGCTACATCTCAGATGGTCCATCCGTTGAGTCTAATTTTTGATGACGGTCGAATATTATCCAATAATGAATGCTGGGCCTTAAGATGGGTGATAGTGGTGCGAATAATACGCTCAGTATGCCGATTGCCTTGACCATAAGTTGAGCGAAGCGCGCGAAACAAATTCTTTACAGAACGTGAATTTTCGTAATAAAGTTGAATGATTTGTAAACGTTGTTCAGGCGTAAGTCTTTCCGTGATGAAATTCTAAGCAATACTGAACAAAAGTAACATGACAGCTTGACACGACTCACGCGTGATCTGTCAAAAAGTCTATTGACAAAAGTACTTCTACTTGGATACCCATTAATCATCACTAGCTAAGTACCTTTTATGAAAATCAGTATCACTATTGGTTTCATGGAACAATTCCTGAACAATGATCCAGATACAATTTTTTTTTTTTTTTTTTTGTTAAAAAATTCTGCAATTGTGGAACGAACTATACTGTTACTTACTTTAAGTACAAGTTTTGCAAAAAGTTCCATGACAAGAGCTCAATCGATATGTTAAAATCCTCAACAACGTTTCCGGGAATGATTCGCTGATGCTCCACAACAATTCTCTTCACTTTCAAAACATTGTTATCGCTTGTGAATGTGCTGAGGCATGCAGGACGAGTGTCGGCGCAGTAACTCATATCTCGACCTTTCGGGAACAAATTGTAGCACTTTCAAGCACTTTTTTCACTCAAAGTCTAGCTGATCATATGGCAATCTGCCAAGATTTTAAATATTCTTGAGCACTCAATTCCATTTGCTATGAAAAATTTCACACAAAGTCCTCAATTCATATTTTTTTGAAGTGTAGAAAATCATCAAAACATACAAAACAGACCTCAAAGATACAGAAAAAGCTATCTATTTAGTGGCTTCGAAAGTGTAGAGCTGCATTTTGGCATCTGTCAAACTTAACTGTCAAACCAAACATGTTTTGTTCTAGCCAAAAGTTAGGCATTTATGTGAAGGAATCGCTTAACAGCCGCACAACGCGTTAATATTGCTGAAACCTACTACAAAAATGGTATTCAAAAGAAAAGGGATAAGTCTCGTATCCAAGCAACATGAGTTAAATTTTAAGGAAGAAGAAAATCTCGCTCTCTTCTTGGCGTTTGCTAATTTGGAAACCGCAAAATGGATAATCCGTTATTAAATTCAGATATCAACTTCAAAATACTTTAACTTGCAAAATGTATTTCTATTTCAAAACCTGCTAAGCTAAATTTTTCCTACTGGGTCAGCTACAAACCACTAACTCTCATATACGTACATCTGTATGTACGTACGTCTGCTTGTTAAGGAAACGGAAATGGGTTGGCAAATGGCATCTCTTTAAATGATTTAATATACCCAAGATTCTCATAATTTCCACACAAGATGTCATCTAAAGTATGCAACAACAGCAACAATAACAACAACAACAACAGCTGGGCGGCGACTGTGTGGTAACAGCAGAGAAAAACACAAAAAATCGGCAACATTTGCGGATGTGGGTGGCCGCAAGTGAATTTCTCATACATACAAACATATGAAAATGCACACATACATATGTATGTACGTAAAGACAAGTGTGCGTAGTAAGTAGCACGTGCGGCGGTGCGGTGACAAAATGTATGTAGCTATGTATGTGTGTTTGTAAGTTATCCTGCCGCCTATATTAAAGGCCAACATTGCCAGGCAGCGCAACTCTTGCTCAGCATTTGCTTTCTCGCTCTCTCTTCCTCTCTCTCTCTCACTTTTGAATAATTTTGAATGAATCAACATGGCAAGCAAGTATAAAGAGGTCTGAGTTATATAATGTGTGTAGTGTGCCGTTAGTTAGAAATGTATATATACATATATACACAGAAAACTGCCAGCTCTGTGTGTTGGTATATATAAATATATGTATAGACATGTGCATACCACTTTTTCAGTGTATGTAATCTCTTTCACGCCCACTTTTATATTGAATAATTCAAATTTTATATCGTCCGTGTCAATGATATGCCATGGGCACACACATATATACATACACATAAGTGTATACACTCGAACGAGTAACCGCACACTTGGCATTTAGAGAAATATTACGTACAGACATATATACACATATGCATATGCAAATATTAATTTTCCGACTGCTTTTGGAGCACACACACAAACACACATGCAAAACTAATGTCAAGTACATGACCGCTAACCACCCACACACACACACACTTCTCCACACACACACATTTTACGCAAAATTACTTTCACAGCAACGCTTTTGTTTTGTTTTACCTTCTACACTGTTGTTGTTGTCCAGTCTTCTCCGCATCTTCTTATGTGTGTTTTTTTTCTTCTTTTTTTTTTTTTTTTTTTTGTAGAAAATTAATTTAAATTAAATTTAATACTTAAAACTTGCAATTTATGCAAATAATTCATATTCCGACTCAACCTTGTTGTTATGTGTTTGTATTTGTATGAAAATATTTTGCACTTAAGCTCACACACACACACACACACACACTCGCATGCACATGCATTCGTTATTTTGTCTGTAGCATAACTTGTTAAATAACTTGTTACCAGCAAGTTAAAGTAAACTTTCCAAAGTACGTCAAGCGTTGGTAAATTCAAGCTGTTTCGTAGTGAAATTTAGCTGGTGGCGTAATGAATGCTTGCCTGCTTGCTTGCTTGCTTGCTTGCTGGCTGGCTTACTCTAATCTCTAAGCTCAAAAGTAATGTTGCAAAATTTAATAAATAGTTGATTATGTAGGCGTGCTTGTATGTCATTGTGTGTGTGAGTTTTGAAATACTTCGCTATTCTGACATAATTTCTGTTGCATTTAGGCAAATAAAGGAAGTTGAGTGTGTAAATATTTGTCTAATTTTGCTTAAAGTTCTTAAATTTTTGCTGAAAACCAATTTTTGCTGAATTTTAACAATTTTTTTCCAGCTCTCAGGTAATTTTCGTATACAATCTCTAAAAAAAATTAGACCTCTCTGTACTAGATCTAGTCAGTAAGACTAACCATTATTCGATTGCTTTAAAACACCCTGACCGGCGACTGCACAAATCATTTTGCATCCATTGAAAAAGCCTATAGGTGTATGGATCACGGTCTGGAAAATACGTCGGCTGGTATAAGACCTCCATATCAGGTCCAAGTAGAGGTACTTTTTTCAATTGCCTTTTTTTGACAGATCACGCTTGAGTAGTGTCAAGCTTGTATGTTATTTTTGTTCAGTCTTATTTGGCATTTCATCATGGAAAGACTTACGCCTGTGCGAAAATTCACGTTCTGTAAAGAATGTGTTTCGCGCGCATCGCTCAACTTATGGTCAACATAATCGGTCTACGGAGGGTACTATTCGCAACACCATCATCCGCTTTGATCTCCAGTATTCATTATTGGATAATATTAGACCGAATAGACCAAGTTAAGCACGCAGTGAAGAATATATAGCGGTCGTAGCTGAGAATGTACACGAAGACCGTGGATTCAACGCCGTTCGCAGCAGCTCGGACTGATGTATGGAACGACTTGGCGCATTTTACGTTGACATCTTAAATTGAAAGCGTACAAACTATAACTTGTGCAGTAACTGAATCCGCTCGAACTTCCAAAGCAACATCGCTTCGCTCTATGTGCTCCTGAAAAGCTCCAAGAAGATTCGACGTTTACGATCCAAATTTTGTTCACCGATGAGACCCATTTCTGGCCAACGAGTATGTAAGCAAGCAGAATTGCCACATTTGGGATGAAGAGCAAGGAGCTGCCATTACACCCAGAAAAAACAACGGTTTGGTGTGGTAAGCGGGCCAGTGGTTTATTAGTCCATATTTCTTCAAAACCGATGCGGGGGAGAACGTAACCGTCAATGGCGACCGTTATCCCGCGATGACATCCGACTATTTGAAATTTGGTTTCAACAAGACCGCGCCACCACCCACACATTGCATCAATCAATGGATTTATTGAGAGAACACTTTGGTGAGCAGATAATTTCACGTTTCCGTCCGGTTGATCGGCCACCAAGATCGTATGCTATAACAGCGTTCGACTTTTTCCAGTGGAGATTTGTAAAGTCTAAAGTCTATGCGGACAATCCCGCTTCGATTCAGGCTTTGGAGCAAAACATCATGCGTATCATTCGCCAGTTACCAGTCGAAACGCTCGAACGAGTCATCGAACATTGGACTCAATGAATGGATCTTCTGAGACGTAGTCGCGACCAACATTTGAAAGAGATAACCTCCAGAATATAAATGCCAAACAATATTCTTTCGAATGATGATGAATATTCCCCATTAAATTTTAATTTTCTGTGTTTTTTCTTTAAAAATGGATCACCCAACAAAATAGGAAAGAGCCACAGCAACGTGTACCCGGGCATTGTTGGGAAACAATATAGGAAAACATTGAAAAAATGAAGAAACTTGATGTGGAGAATCCTCGGCACACTCTTAAAAAAGTTAGTGACGATTTAGGCAGGCTCATATTAAGCTCAAAAACGAGAAGAGCACGCCAAGTTCGAACGGATGTCAAAGTTTTGGTCACTGCTCTCTTCGACCATGAAATCGTGGTGCATGAGAGAAGGTTTTGGCAGAAGGTTGTAAGGTTGATAAAGATTTTGACATTGAGGTTATAAGCGACTTGCGTGAATCAATACAAAAAAAAAAAATGCCCAAAAATGTGGATACATAATAAAAAATTATGGCTCTTTCAACACCTGTTGAGTTTTTTTTTTTCATAATTTCTGGCCAGAAAGAAACCCTGATCTGATCTGATCCACCGTATTCAGCAGATCTGTACCACTGCGACTTTCTCCACTTCACAATAATGAAGTGATCCATAAGAGCGGATATAAAGCCAAATTTTTGAAACTCTAAGACATATCAGAAAAGCTTCGAAGATGGAGAAAAAAGACTGGCAGAGGTAGATTTCAGCACAGGGGGAATAATTTGAAGATGGGGAAATATATGAAAACACATTTTTGTTTGAAAAAAATATACCTATTCTCTAAGCAGACAGTTGTAGATAACGAAGGCCCTCCCAAGCAGCGAAAGAGGCACTCAGAGCGCTGTCTGCACTTCTACACTGCCTCAAAATCACGATTAATTTAACACTTTTACTAAGATACAAATTATCTCAAACAACAACAAAATATACAACAGTATAACAAAAACAACAACACCAACTAAATTACAACAAATAATGATGCGTTAAATTTATTGTAGACGACATGGCTGCAACTCATGCATGCGTGGAGAGGCAACAAAGCTAGAAAAGCGCAGCAACTAATTGCAAAAACAACAAATGCAGAAGAAGAACCTGGTTTAAGTGGCAGCTGGCAGCAGCAGTAACAACAACAACAACAACAACAACAACATGATTATCCGGTTGTTGTTACTTTGAAAGTCTACAGCTACTCCGCTGCTAACCAACCAACCGACGGACCAACATGCGTGCTACAACAACAACAACAGCAGCAAGAAAAATGTGCAACAAGCGAGTAAATATTATTGTGGCCGCAAGAACGGCGGTGGCAAGCAAATAACAACAACAACAACTATAACAACAACAACAACAACAACAACATCGATAAGAACGCCACCACAACAGTAGCTAAAATTTATCGCCACTTCACGAATGCGTGACATTGAATTTGTAAATTAGCAACGCAACGTTGGTGTTGCAACAACACAACACAAAAAAAACACAAACAAAATTCATGTATATTTGCATGTTCATAAGTTTGCTGTATTCGCTGATAATGAAGAACCAACGGCGGCGGCGCTACTAGCTAAGTGGCAAATGCAGTGTTGCAACCACCACCACCACCACTGCTTCTCGACCGCACAGCCGCGCCGTATCAGTGTCTAGTGTTGCAAGCGATGCACACGCGTAATGTGGTATGCACATGTGGCATGCCACATGCCGCAACAGGCATGAAGATATCAACAAAAGTACGAGCGCCAGCAAGTGTACTCTGACATATACATATTTATTTATATACACGACTATGTGAAGTTGCGTACATACATATGTTTTGGAGCTATGCAATGCAAAACAACTCGTTTGTGCAACACTAGACGCAAGAAGCAGACACCTTTTGGGCAATACTTGGGATGCGTGAAATAGTGAAAATGACGGCAGTGTAGGCGCCAGTCCGTTGCTGTTAGGAAATTTGTTCTTGTAATTGTTGTTGTTTTTGTAATTTTAGCTACCATGCTTTAATGGCTCTACGCTCGCAAACGGATTTGCCTTGGTTACTTCACAGCTATCGAAATCTTTGCAACTTTTTTTTTGGGTTTTCCTCTTTCCACAGGCGCACAACTCGCACTTTTCAGTGCCAAATGAAATATGTTTTCACTCTGTTGTTGTTGTTGTTGTTGTAGAGATTTGTATATCTTTAGTGTGTAATATGTTGGCAATTTGTTTTACAATCAAAACACAAAACACCCGCAATCAGCGCCAGCGCCAACTCGACGTAATTGAAGAACACGCGTGTGGCGCGTCTTATAGTGTGGCATCTACATACATATGCATGTATTTACATATGTATGTATATCAAGAATATATTAGAGGCAAATCTGGGGTAAGATATGGGCATACGAAATGACTGCATTTAGTTTATGGAGTAAAATAATAAAAATAAATTAAATTATTGAGGAGTAAAGACCTGCGTGCAGAAGTCCAGTGTGGACCTGGAGGTAGCCCAAAACAGTTATCTTGCATTTGGCTTAAGCAGCTCATAACTATTGCTACTAAGCACACTCGTATCGCTTCGAACACAATAAAAAACATCCCTTTGGAGAAACTAAAGTTAGAAGGGAAGTACTCTGTGAGTTGCGCAAAGTTTTTGACGCTTAAAAAATCTTCTCCAATGAAAATCAAGAAAAATCCTTACATTAGAGATCGAATTTGTATTTATTATGGGATAGAGAATCTACTTTTAAGTTCTGTATGATATCACCAAAGTTGCTTCCCATGAGTGCCTAGAATGCACTTAAGAGCTCTCACCCCGCAAGGGTGCAGTGCTTGTTGATTTTAGTAAGGTCTCTTCGGTACAACTGTCGTACAACTCAGCTTCCATGACTAAATTCCCCAAAGAATTTAAGGCTGATCGATTTCGCTGGCGTTCTTCAGGCTACATAGTTTCCTACGGATCGTATTCTCAGAACCAAACAGTTAATGTTGAGATAGACGGCGTTCAATTATATTAATATTCGAATCTCAACATTACCTTGTCACAGTAAAGATACGCAGCTGCAGTCACTAAAGACAGAAATATGATGAGGTTATCGTGGGTAACTGTCGTCGTCAGCCCAATCTCGGTCCGGCACAGGGTTGCTATGCAACTCCAAGCTAAACAGATAAGCAAAATTTTTTCTCACATTTTGCAATCAACCACAGCCACCACACGACATTCTCCGAGTGGCTGTAACGCATCGAACGGGTTAGAGTAAATTGTGAGAGCTCCTGTTTCCCGTGGTGCAAGATTTAGTTTCCACCCAGTCTTTTTTAGACGAAGCTACTGCCAGTTTGAGATTCCATGCCCTTCTGGAATGTTAAGCAGGATATTAGTCGCCACTTATAATAGGCGATCCACTGCCGCTGGGGGTATTTTCATTCTCCCGACCCGCAGTCAGTCTCTGAGGGCACTGATCACCAATTTGGTCTAAGGGAACTGAATGAAAAGTCAAGAACCTTACGTAACGCCGCCAAAGAAA
Organism: Neoceratitis asiatica; assembly: GCA_030068015.2. Classification (NCBI taxonomy): domain Eukaryota; kingdom Metazoa; phylum Arthropoda; class Insecta; order Diptera; family Tephritidae; genus Neoceratitis; species Neoceratitis asiatica. The sequence continues at coordinate 81,185,273 of CM061527.1, read as the reverse complement.
AAATTGGTTTTTTGAAAAATATCAAGGGAAGAGCTATGACCACCAACAATGCCGTACTGCAGAAAATGATAAGATCTTCCAATGTTGCTATCGAACGGTATGGACGAGATACCGATCGACTAAGAGTGCAGCGAGATGTATTTGTAGATAGAAAGAGGTAGAAATGCATGGAAGGGAGAAAAGAAAAGATGCCTGAGACTTATAAAAGGTTTCAAGCTCGAGATGTACTAATATAAAAACCAAAAAGGAGATCTCATGACCAATGTGTAGAGCATACTGAGTTTATGCACGGAATGTTATTCCAGCACGCTGAATTGCAGTGAAAACTCAGCACGCGCGATGACGGTAAGTCCTCGGATTCCCAATAGATGGCGATGGAATAGACGTTCCTCTACCCAACTTTGATTAAGCTCGAATAGTGACTGAATTCCTAAAAAGCAACAAAACAACGAGAGCCTATGACTCACCTCCAGGGCTACTCAAAAGTGCAGCTAAGGATTGGTATGGGCTTCTCTGCTGATTTAAGGTCGAAAGAAAACTTGCCTGACTATTAGAAGTAGAATCTTCAGAGTAGAGAAAGAAGTAGAATGTCACTCCTTGGTAGCTTCAAGTGCAGAAGGATCTGACAGCACTTGGTAACTCCAATGACTGTCGAATGGCCGTTTCTACATTAATTAGGAAAATATTTGTAAAATCGAGAAATGTAACAGAAGAACAGGCAAACACTAAAAATTTAACTGAAATCGATACACTAATGTGATCTTTGAGAAAAACTCGTTGATAACATAATCTGAATGCGGAGCTCTCAGCAATTTTTCTCTCACTCTCCCTCTCTCAAATCTCACTCTTCTCACTGGTAATTTAAATAATCGTTTTAGAGCGCAAAAATTTGTATTTGTACAATTCCGTATGTGTGAGTCCATCATGCATGTTTCGAATCTTTAACAAAATATAATTTTCATTGAAATTTTGACAAGTACATGTCATTCTACTGACAGTTTAAGCACATACGCACGCACCACACCCTCGCTCTCTAACATACAGACGCACTCTTTGAGTATGAGCACAGAACAAAAGCAATTTCGAGTTAAATTGTCAGAGGTGATGTGAGTAGGAAAATTGCTGACATTCACGTTCAATACGAACGAAATGCATTTCCGGCTAAATAACTAACACATACATAAATACATAAGTACATACATACATATATACAAACACCCACTTGTTTTGACAATTATTGCTTCAAACTTTTTTGTTTTAACTTTAATTTTGTTCAACTGAGTTGAGGACTGAGCTTCAGCGGAAATAATTATTTACGTTGGACGTGGAAAACTGTAAATTTCACGAGATATTAATTTGAAGAATTGAGTGCGCGGACTCTCTATGTACTGCATGACAGCATATAAGTTAGTATATGGTGTTGGGGAAAATGGGTAATGGGCAGCCCTGGTGACCTGTGGGTGGCACAGAAAACTTTTGAAAAAAAAATTAATAAATTAAAAATAAATTAAAAATATTTTTCCAAAGGTGTTTTGAAGATCGACCTCATCTGCGGGCAATTCGCCGTCTACAAGCAGAAAACCGAAACGATCTAAAAGATTACATTCCATAGAGGCATCCCAACCTAAAAACCATTAAAAAATTCATTATAGAAACAAAATGGCGACTACTTGAAAATTAAATATCGTTTTTTCGCCTGATCTTTCCACTTTGACCGGCTGTAAAAGATCGTTACTGATCAAAATATTGCAATTTTGTAGGTTACAGCGCCGGAGAATTTTGTCTTCTTTTAGACGGGCAAAACGCGAGGGTCGATTGGTAAAATGGTTCAAAAACGAGAATGCCCGCAAATTCGAAAAATCTTTTTTCGTGAAAACGCGTGTCAAAGTTTGAAAACAGTTTTTCGTGTACAATTTTAGTTACTCCATCTATTTGTCTAAGAGTAAGTGAACTTATAGGTTTCTACGGGCACTAAACACGAATTTGAGGTTAGATTTGGAAAACTTAAAATGGCAGATCCAATATGGCCAACTTAAAAAGTAAAATATTTATCAATTTGAATGAAACTTCGTTTATATTGGTCTTTCGGGTCGCTGAACAAAAATTCGAGGTCAAATTTGACAAATTCAGAATGATGGATCCAATATGGCGGACTAAAAAAGTGAGATATCAATTAGTATCAATGAAACTGAACACGAATTTATGGTGAGATTTGAAAAATTTGAAAATGTCCGATCCAATATGACGTCCAAAATGTAATCTTGAATAATGTATATGGAATTTGATCAAAACAAATGTTTTCGGGAAGAATGAATAAAATTTTGAGTAACTTGTTTTGGAGCGCGCGGCAAACTAGTTTCTGAGCGCCCGCCAAGGCTCAGGACATATGTAGGTCCATTCAAAGCCTTGTAGCGACGGAACTAATTCACGGATCGGAAAAACATTTTACCAACATACTCTAAACACTTTTAGACTTCGATTTGTAAAATAAAAAAAATAAAAAGATTTTTCAAAAGAATTTTCGAAGAGAACCCCCCCCCCCCTTAAGCAAAAAAGTGAAAAAAAAATTTTGGCCATAAAATATTTAAAAATAGCAGAATATTGTCAGAAAGCAAAACATCTGTTCTTACAAATTGATTTTCACTGCCCTCAAGTCACTTTCTCATTATTATTTATTTTCTGCTTTTTATTTATTTACTCGTACGCAACTGTAAGTAATAAGTTTAAAAGCCTGTATGGTGCAAATAAATAAATAAAATATATAAAAAAATAGAAATAAAAATAAAAATAAAAAAATAAATAAATAAAAATAAATAAAAATAAAATAAAATAAAATTTAAAAGTAAAAAAAAAATATAAAAAAAATTAAAAAAAAAAATAAAATTTAATTATTTAAATGAAATTAAATAAATAAATATATTAAAAACAAACCAAACGATTTAGGTACTCTGCAAAAACAATTATTTTTAAGCAACAATAATTTTCAATAAATTCTCATAATTACACACCGTTATGTATTACCGCTCAAATTATTACAGAAATAATAACACACTGGAAAAAAGCAATAAAATGAAAACCACAAAAATCATTCATTTTACAAATATATTTTTAATGCAACAGAAATTTGTGAAAATTAAAACACTAAATCATAGCGAATGCCAGCGAATGAGTGACTGCCTCAACTGTGCGCCGAGCATTTCGATGGAATTGTCGACTTTGAGGTTGTTGCCAAAACAATAAAAACGGCTGGCTTTCAAGAGACGCCCACGCAGTTGGGAATACAAAAGCAACAAATAAATATTTATATATATACATATATGTGCATGTGTGTGTGTGTGTGCGAGCGTGTGTCTGTCATACACTTATGTAAATTGCCAACTCTTTCATTCATTTGATTTGTGTGTAAACAAATGAAACATTTTGTCATTCCGCAAATACACATTTGTAATCATAAATGCATATATGAATGTATATATGTATGTAGCTGTCGATGTGAAATATGCTAAGAACGTCTGAAATATTTTATGACCACTCAAAATGGAATGACTTTGGCACGCCCATACTAATATTTTCGAAACGATGATGAATATTTGTATGAATGGAAGCAATAAAAAATGTATTTTTTTTTGACGAAGTAAGGGGGAAGCAACAAAAAATAAATAAATAAATAAAAATTTAGAAAATAAGAAAAAAATAACAGCTTCAAAGGATAGTGATACATTTATTTATAAAGAAAATATATTATTGAGCATATATGTAGATACAATATACGTACATATGTTTATGCTAATATAAATATTTAAAATTTTATTTATTTAAAGGTTTCAGAAAATCCATACGAGAAACTAGCACAGCGTGCCACTGAGTCAAATATGCTATATATATGTGTATGATTTGTGTTTGTACAAATCCACATCGTTGGCCTATGCATGCATATGCTCTACATATGTATGTATGTATATACATTTGTTTTATTAACCGCAAATATTTTTTTAAAACCAATTTTTCCCCTTTTATTTTTGAAAATTCGGAAAAATTTTTTTGACAGCTTCGGAATTTCAGCAATTTTTAACGATGTGTAGTTGTTGTGGTTGTTTGTTTGTTTGTTGTTTGTTGTTGTTGTTGTTGTTGTTTTTGTTGTTGTTGTTATATGTCGTTGTTGTTGGTGTTGTTGTTATTGTTTTTGTTTTCGTTGTTGTGGTTGTTTGTTGTTGTTGTTGTTGTTTTTGTTGTTGTCGCAGCATGTAGCAGTTGTCACATTAAATTGCCCAGGCTTTTAAACTTACATATTTCTTACAGTTGCGTATGAGTAAATAAATAAAAAGCAGAAAATAAATAATAATGAGAAAGTGACTTGAGGGCAGTGAAAATCAATTTGTACGAACAGATGTTTTGCTTTCGCACAATATTAAATGGCGGTATTTTGGCAGATATTTTAAAATATTTCGCGAAAAAAAAAATTTTTTTTTCATTGTTTGCTTAAGAAAAATATTTTTAATTTATTTTTTATTTTTTCCCAAGAATTTTCTATGCCACCCAAAGGTCGCCAGGTCTGCCCATTATCCATTTTCCCCATACACCACATACTTAAATTATATGCTGTCATGCAGTAAGTAGAGTGTGCGCGCACTCAATTCTTCAAATTAATATCTCGAAAAATTTATAGTTTTCCACGTCCAACGTAAATAATTATTTCCGCTGGAGCTCAGCTCTCAACTCAGTTGAACAAAAATAAATTAATTTAATTTAATTTAATTTTTTTTTTGTATTTTATTTATTTCTTTCTTTTTTTTTTAATTTTTAATTTTTTTTAATTTGATTTATTAAATTAAAATTATTTTTTGCCTTTTATTTCATTTTATTTAATATTATTATTTTTTATTTTTTATTAATTTATTTTATTTTAATTTAGTTTATTTTATTTTTATTTATTAGTATATTTATTTTCTATTTTAGTTTATTTTTTTACGTTTTAAATTTATTTAATGAAATGTAAATAATTTTTTTTTTCGTTTCATTTTATTTTAATTTGGTTAAATTTTTTATTTTTGTTCGTTTTTATTTTATAGGTTTTTTATTTTATTATTTTATTTTTATTGTATTTTTTTATATTATTTTATTTTAATTTATTTTATTTATTTTTATTTTTTATTTAATTTTTATTTTTATTTTTTATTATTTTATTTTATTTGGTTTATTTTTATTTCTTTATTTATTTGTTCATTTTATATTATTTTACATTTGTTTTTTATATTTTATCTCTTTTAATTTAAATTTATTTCCCCCCTTAAATTTTTTCTACATTTTGGCAATTATTTTCTCCCAAATTCTTCATGGTCCCACTGACTTCTCTAAAAAAAAAAAAAACTATGGCTAATCTCAAAATTCCATTTATTTGTTTAGATATTCGAGACACATAAAAAAATTACGACACATTAAAAAGCACTAACACTCAAACACCCACACATGAACGCACGGTGGGAGGACACCCACAGCTAATTTTTTGTTCCCCTATAAAGGAAAGTTAAAATTTCACTGCTTGAAACTGCAAACAAAAGCCAATAAAATGTAAACTAAGCATACAACAAAGAGCAAAAAGAAAAAAAAGAAAAAACAAATAAAAGTACACAAATATTATACAACAACTCCTCAATTATTTGTATGGCCAAAGGACTCAGTAAAAGCGAAGGATAAACAAATGGCCGCATTGTCCAGTCAAAATGGACTCTAATGCTGTCTGATAAGTCCAATGTTCATATGTGAATTTCCCACAGCAATTAAAATTTTTTGACAACACAAAAGTAACAACAACAAAAAAAAACAAAACAAAAAACTCACAGAATACGCATACATACGTACTCATACAGCCAACGCATGTAATATGAACAACAATGGAAATGCAAGGCATCAACAAACAAACCAGCAAACAAACACACAAAGCGAAGTGAGGATAACAATGTAAGTAAATAGGAGCATGTGTATGTGCACAAAAGAGCGTGGGAGTGTATGCCAGTATGCAGAAGACAGGATCTAAAAAGTAGGTATTGTTGAAAAAAAAGGTTAAAAAACAACAACCAACAACAGACACATGCACAAACAGGACAAAGGTCTGTGTGGTAGTACCACAGAGTAGGAGTCGAATTAAATAGCAAAATTAAAAGGCCAACAGACGCCAACAAGCACAACAACACAATAGCTTGAAAAATTTATGAGAGCGTAGAAGGATTTAGAATTCTATGTCCCTTTTTTCTTGTCCATTGTGTGAATTCGAGGCATACTTAGAGGCGCAATGCAAACAAATGTGACTAAAAAGCGTTGGAGGAATAGTTTTTGTGTACAAATTGTTGTCAGAAAACTTGAAGCTTGAAGCTTACATGAAGTCTACATAGTTAAATTAGCTAAATAAGAATTAGAAAATATTTGGAACGCATACAAAGCAGTGAAATTGTATATCTAAGTGGCGGATGCCTTACTTTCCCTTCATTTAATATTAAAATATCTGCTCAGAGTGGACACATGTCAAAAAATAAATAACTAAATAAATAAATAAAATAATAATAATAATAAATAATGCGAAGAAGCTTTGATAAGTTGGAAAATTTAAGTGAATGAACTAAGCAGCAACCTCTGATCTCATTGGGAAAAAGAACTTAATGTAGGCCGTTTCCTATTAAAGCCATAGGGTGCTTGAGCTGAAACAATGTCTTGAGGAACAGTTGGTATTTCTCTAAAAGTTGACAGTTTCTCTGAAGAATTGATATAGTATGGATGTTGTATTCTCATGTCCCAGTTCTAGTCTTGCTTCTCTCATCGAAAATCGCATAGATTCCTCGAAGCTATCATTTTTCACATCCGATGCAATTCTGCGAGGTCACTTGGATTAATGAAGAACATGAAAAGAATCTCAGATTCACGTTCGAGACCAATTCAGATGATTTTCAGCGTAATATGTGCGTCTTCGGACCTGAACTGCTCGAGACGGTTAGAGTACATAAAAGCGAGCAATTAGTTGCAGTATGGTATTAGTTGGTATGGAAATGCGTGAAAAAGCTGGTTACGGTCTACTTAAGTAATGAAAAAGCTCATTGCTCTCTTTGAGACATGGTAGATCGTCTTGTGCTTAGTGAGCTAGTGCCATGTTTCATACAGGCGATTTTTACTCTCATTAGAACATATGCAATAAGGCTAAAATTCATGTTCAGTGCCTATTCAGGAGTTCTCTATTAAACAGATAGAGAGTGAGAGAAAGAGACGAAAAAAGAGAAAAAATAATAGAGAGAAGAGAGAGAAATAGATATATGGAGAGAGAGAGAGAGAAAGAGGAGGAGAAAGCGAGTCTTTAATTTTTATTTGCCTTTTCTGCCTTTGTGAGACTGTGAATGTGAGCTGGTTTTCAGACCTACCGACGAAAGGACGGAAGCATTGAAGTCCTTCCAGTAGTCTTCGCAGCTGTTAATACCATTCAATTATTCCCAATTGTGTCACTATGGGCATGAAAAGGGTCCCAGAGCATGTTGCTGAATATTTTAACGATCAATTCAAACGGTTGGGGTAATTAGTTGTAGATTATAGATCTTGTCTTGTGGGCAGTGCCTGTTCAGGAGTTCTCTATTAAACAGATAGGAAGTGAGAGAAAGAAAGAGAACGAAAATAGAAAGAAGAGACAGAAGAAAGAGAAATAGATGTATAGAGAGATACAGAGGAGGAGAAATGGAGTCATTCATTTCTATTTGACTGCCCTGCCTTTGTGAGATTGAGAGCGTGAGCTGGTTTTCAGACCAACTATTCATCGACGACTGTTATTGCAACATAACCGACGAAGGGGCGGTGGTATTGAAGTAATTCCGGTGCACTTCACAGCTGTTAATACCACTCAATTATTCCCAATTGTTTGCCTCTGCCATTTTTCTTATCATTTTTCAAATAAAATTTTACACTCTCAGCCCACTATATGAAATGGCAAAACTTATAGAGAGCAAAAAAGCACATTAAAGAGAGCAAAATGAAAAAAAAAATTGGCAAAAGAATGTGGAAAATAGCATAGATAGATAGATTGCGATGAAATAAAAAATGAACTGTAATAAGGATAATGTCATAAAGAGACACACAGACACATATATAAAAAGAGAAAAGGGAGTGGAAATTTTTTACGCCAAATGGCAAGCGAACTTAAATACTTTGGCAACGCATATATACACTAACTACTATAAATAAGTATATAAGTATACATGTTTATGTATATGCAAATATTTATAGATTTAATAGTGTCTAACGGAATACGTATGCCGTGGAAACCACGGTAATATGAAGTAACCATATGAATGTGATACCACAAAAAATTCACAAATATATATGTATGCTTGTGTGCCATCAATAAAGCTTTTGCTGCAAAAAAGTATATATATTTATATATATATGTATATATCGACATTTTGAAATTGTGATAACAACAATAATTGCACTTACAACAAGCGAGTTGACAACAAGTGTGCCAACAAACAACATTCAAAAGTCTATGTTTGTATATATATATGTATGAGGAAATGGCTGTACACATGTGTGATTGCATAAAAAAAATAATAATAACATAATATAACAACAGCAATAAACACAACAACAAAATAAAGTAATAATATTGTAACACAAATGTCGCACAGCTGAATGGCCGAAAATAAAAGCGTAAGCGAGTCAGCGTAGCAGCATAACCCAACTAGCAAAATATTTGCTGGTAAAAATAAAAATAAAAAAATTTATGAATTTAAATTTTGAAAATAGAGATTTTTTGTCCACTCGATTTAATATTTTTGGATTTTTAAAAATATATAAACGAGGTTAATTTTTTTTTTTTTTTTTTTTTTTTTGATGGTGAACTTCGAGTTCTAACCTCACTTAATTTTTATTTTGTATTTTTGAAAGACTATTTCTTCGGGGGAAATTTAAGATTAAACAGAATAAAGATTTGGGATTATAAAATTAATTTCAGTTAAGAATACTTTTTGTCTTCTCAGAGAAAACTTGAGCAAAAAAGCAAAATATTTGCTGGTAAAACATAAATTAAAAGAAAAAAATTTGAATTTAAATTTTGAAAATAGAGATTTTTAGTCCACTCGATTTAATATTTTTGGATTTTTAAAAATATATAAACACAATAAATTATTATTTTTTTTTTTTTGAGAACTTTGAGTTCTAACCTCAATTAATTTTTTTTTTTTTTTGTATTTTTGAAAGACTATTTCTTCTAGGGAAGTTTAATATTAAACAGAATAAATACTTGAGATTATAATACAAAATTCAGTTAAAAACAGTTTTTGTCTTCTCAGAGAAAACCTGAGCAATGGAATTCTAACTGAAAGCTCAAGAAATTCCTTACTTTTCCAGATTACTGTATAACAGCCAAACATTTTTGTCTTCTGGGCTATTAAAAATATTTTTAACAACGAAAAAATTGCAAATAATTTTATTGGTTAATTTTTTTTCAACCAAAGGAACAGCCAATGTAACCATATCGATATGGTGTTTTCATAACCAACACTAGCCTGGCTGTACTTCTCAGCAGCTTCATTCCTATATGACCTTACCTCTTACCTCTTCACTTGTATGTGTGTCCATATATTTTTTACATATCATAAAATCTTGTTGCTTACATTTATAGTAGACTGTACGGCAGTTTTTGCTGATAATATAATTTTTTGTTTTTTTTTTCGTTTTTTTTTTTGGCTGACACCCTCTGCAAAATCCTACAGTCCTTTATGCTTGTTGTGGCTTAAAAACCTACGCACATATTCGCACATAGATGTTTCGTGTATGTTTGGCACGTTTTTATAACATAAATGTAATGTTTTGCATACGTGTTACTACTACAATCACATGCTGTTGTGTGGTGCGTGGCATATTCAACTCAGTTTTTTGTACGCGCGAAAGTCCTTTCCTCCTTCGGCGTGTGTTTGTATAAATGTTTAGCTCACGTGTATGTATGCGGCTTATATAATTTTTTGTCATTATGTTGAGCGTAAATGTAAATGGATTTTACTGTTGCATGTTGCCGTTTTCGGTTAAGGTTATTATACCGTTTGTTGACATACCGAATGTGTGGCGGTTGAAACCTTTGGCGGAGGCAACTAAAGCGTGGGGCGTGGGAGTAAAATGCAACCTGAAAAGATTCAAGAGGTGCCATTTCATCTAGAAAAAACAACGATTTGGTGTTCCACAACGTTGGAATCGTGCGTGTCAGTCGAATTGCTCGAACGAGTCATCGAAAATTGGACTCAACGGATGGACCATCTGGGACGTAGCCGCGCCCCACATTTGAAAGAGATAATCTTTGAAAAATAAATGCCAAAAAGTGTTCTTCGAATGATAATAAACATTTCCCATTGAATTTGAATTTTCTGTCGTTTTTTCTTTTAAAATGTAGAGAAACTCGAAATGGATCAACCTTTCTAATCCGCATCAAGGACTGTTTTCATTTATTTTTTGCATCAGTCATATATCTGCGGGAGGTGGACCAGGAACTACCTATTTGAAATCTTATCTATGTATATAAAATTCTCCTGTCACCGTGTCTGTCATCGAACTCTTTCAAAGCGGCTGAACCCATTTAAATGAAATTCTTTAAGTCTACGAATATGTTTTCAGCTATTTTTCATTCTGGAAAGTGAACCAGGAGCAGAACTATTCAAAAAAATCGTATTTATGGTTCGGTTTGCTGGAAATTTGGTATATAGCTAGCGTTTTGCTTAGATTAGTAGGAACACCACTTTTCTCTCTTTTGAAGTGGGCCATGGACCGACCTATTCGAAATTCCTATTTATGGTTCAATTTACGTGAATGATGATTTCCAGCCCGTGGACCGACTTAAATGGGAGGAATATTTGATTTATGCTTCGATCTGGTTAAGGTTTTAGATGATATGTCTAAATAGACCATGGATCAGGAAAAAAGTTCAAATTTCTAGAAATGTTTCCATACGGCATATAGGGATGGCATAGGTCCGTGCGTACTTTACACTTACAAATATGTAGCTAGAACAATATTACAAAATGATAAAAAAATTAAAATTTTGATTTAGCTATTAAAAAAAATTAAATAATATAAAAACATTAAATATAAAATAAAATAAAATTATTTTAAAAAATGGAGTAACAAAATAATATAAACTAAAGTAAAATAGAGTAGTAAAAATTAAAATTAAATTGAGACAAAAGTCACAAAAAAAAACTAAAATAAAATATAATGATAAAACAACAATAAAATAAAATAAATAAATAAATAATAAAGCAAAAATAAAATAAAAAATTGAATTAACTTAAAGCAATATAAATAAAAATTGAACAAGAAAAAATTAAGTAAAAATTAAAAAGAAATTAAAAAAAAACTAAATAAAAAACTAAAAAAAAACACAAAATTAAAAAAATAACAAAATTATGAAATTTCGTAAGATAAAAATAAAAAGAATCAAATACAAAATTTAAAAAATTTAAATATTTAAAAAGAGTGAAATTAATATATAATATTAAACACTAATGTAAAATTAATTAATAAGAACAAAACAGATAAAAATAAATTCAGTAAACCTGTCTTTTTCTTCATGTGTAAGTATATTCCAGAAACATCTTTGCAATTTGCATCCTATTTTTTTTTTTACTTAAATTTAGCAATATTTGACACATTTCTGTATATTCTTGCTTCGATTACACCTTTTCCTTTTTCTCCCTACAGTTTTTCTGAACTATTTTAACCATAGCATATTTCTTCGAAGCACCAGCGCTTATCACAGCTTATTTTTGCGTAAACAGTTAATGTAAAAATCACAAAATAATCTCCAGCGCCTTAATATATGCTTCAAAATTCAAGACATATGCACAAACACTTTAATTTTTTTACCTTGATTGCTATCAAATTCCAAATAATTAAACAATATTCAATTTGCAATTACATACAAATATATTTAGTATTTCTATTACCAAGTTTACAACATAACAATCGTTAAGACATAAAATTCAATTGAATTCACTTTCGCAAGAAATACAAAATTACAGCAAAAGTAAAGCAGCCAAGTACACTTCACTAACCACTTAAGCATTCATAAGTACCCATATATGTATATAAACGAATATGCCAAATGTACGGAAAAGTTATAAAGGTAAGCGATAAGACAATGACACCAAGTGCACACACACACACACAAACATTAACAGCCACACACACTTCCATTAACAGCCACACAATGCATATACGCAATAAAAGGCGCAATAAAATCAGAAAATGGCGCATATGATAAGGTGAATATGTGGAAAATGTGGAAAATGTGGAGAATGTATATGCAAAAAAGCCACAATGCGATAAGCAAAAAGCGCTTGTATGACTATGTGTACGCGTATGTGTATGTGTATGTGCGCAAACGTTTTTATGGTTATGACAAGCGGCATGTTGCATGTGGCATGCATGCATGCACGTACACAAAAACACAACAACAAAAACAACAGTCATACAGTCTATATACAATATATACAACTGTAAATATGCAAAAAAAAAACACCAACACATGCAAAAGCAAAAGAAACACTGTACAGTTATACAACTATTTTGCACACATACCAGCTCATATGAAAGTACAGTTGTTTGTAGGCACTCATCAGCGCTTACACCTGAAAATTATATAAGAATAACAGTGAGTACTCACCAGGCGTCTCTTCACTAGCTTAATAGTGGAGCCGGCTTCGTTGCAAGTGACTGAACTCGCTCCGCTTCAACAGCGCGACTTCTCATGCATACTCGTCTGTATCTGTATGCAGATGTGCGGTATGAAGTTGCAAGGATAATAAGTGTATCTCTGTGCATATTGTTATGATTATTAGGGCTTTATTGCAAAGTAGTTTATATTGTTGGTGAATTTACATACGAGTATGTACAGTGATCTCTTTTGAGAGGCTTGAGACGATAAATTGAATAAAGCAAAAAAAAAGAATTATTTAGGAAAAAATAAAAATAAAACATTAATAAATAAAATAAAATAAAATAAAAATTTAAATTAAATTAAATAAAGTAAAATAAACAATAAAATATAAATAAATAAAAATTTAAATAAGAAATAAAAATTTAAAAAAAAAAAATTAAAATATATAAAAAATAAAAATAAAATAAAATAAAATAAAAAATAAGAATAAAATAAAACAAAAAATAAAAATAAAAATGGAATAAAATAAAATAAAAACATAAAATAAATTAAAATAAAATTATATAAAATAAAATAGAATAGAATCAAAAATAATTAAATAAAAAATTAAAAAATTCAATTAAAGTTTTTTTTTACAAAAAATAACTAAAATAGAATAAATATAAAAAAAAAATACACAAAATATAATAATAAAAAAAATAAAAAAAATTAAATAAAGAAAATTAAAAATTATAAATAAAATAAAACAAAAAAAAAAATAAAATAAAAATTTAAATTAAATAAAAAAAGGAAAATAAATAAAAAAATGAAAAATAAAATAAAATAAAGTAAAATAAAATAATATGAAAAGAAATAAAATAAAATAAAATAAAATAAATAAAATTAAATTAAAAAAATTAAATTAAAAAGAAATAAGATAAAATAAAATAAAACAAAATAAAATAAAATGAAGCAAAATGGAATAACAACATAAAATAATGTAAAATAAAAAATAAATAAAACAAAATAAAACAAAATAAAACATAAAACAAATAAAATAATGTAAAATAAAAAATAAATAAAACAAAATAAAATTAAATTAAACTCAAAAAAATATAAAAAAAATAAAATAAGTTAAAAAAATTAATAATTAAAAAAAAATTGAAAAATATTTAAATAAATTTAAATGAAATAAAAATAATTTAAATAGAATAGAATAAAATAAAATAAAATAAAAATTAAATAAAAAAATAAAAATAAAATTTACAAAAAATAAATAAAATAGAAAAAATGTAAAAAAAAATAAACTACACAAAATATAATTATTAAAAAATAAAAAAATTAAATAAAGAAAATTAAAAATTATGAATGAAATAAAACAAAAAATAAATAAAATGAAAATTTAAATTAATTGAAAAAAGTAAAATAAATAAAAAAATAAAAATAAAATAAAGTAAAATAAAATAATATGAAAATAAATAAAATAATTTAAAAAGAAAAAAATATTAAAATTAAAAAATAAAATAAAATCAAATAAAATAAAGCAAAATGGAATAACATAAAACTAACAAAATAAATTTCAATAAAATAAAATAAAATAAAATAAAATAAAAAAAAATTAAATTAAATTAAAAATGTAAAAAAAATATAACATTATAAAATAAGTTAAAAAAAATAAAAACTAAAAAAAAATTTAAAAAAATTAAAATATATTTAAATGAAATTAATATAATTTAAATAAAAATAAATTAAAAAAAATTAAAAAATTAAAAAAATTAAAAAATTAAAATAAAATAAAAAATAATAAAATTAAAATAAAATAAAATTAATTAAAATAAAAAATTATTATTAAATTAAAATTCTTTCCCAATGGGTAATAGTCATGTATATTCATATGTAAAATATTGTGCCATTCTGTAGCGTGCATTCCTTTATGCTACACCTATTTATATTGTCATTGCAACACAAAAAGTAAATTCCATATTGTTACTGCTCTTCTTTTGCCACATTTATATGACTTAATATACATACGTTTCATAGCATAAATAGCCTGTTGTATTGTATTATTGTGTTTTTGCTTGCACTTTTATGTCGCTCCCTATGATATGTATTTGTGCAATTTACCTGCTATACGTAGTTAAGTTATTGTCATTACGTTTGTTGCATGCAACAATCTAACTATTATTATACTTTGTGTCTGCCTTATAATGAAAGCAAAAAGTGTACGCACACACAGCTGTACGACATAAAAAAATTGTATGCAAAGCAAATAAATGAAATTAAATAATTATAGCGCAGGTAAATGTTTGAAAATGTGTATGCGTGTGTGCACAAGTGTGTAGTTGTGCTTGAGCGTAAATGTAAATGTGAAATTGTGAAATGCAATTAAATTGTCGTTAAAGTTAGCTTGTAACTTTTACAAAGACTTCCAATTCCGTACTGTTTCTGTATGCAAAGTACATGAGCTCTTAAGTGCATAAGTGAATAATTTTGAATTTATTATGCCTTTTGGCTAACAAAAAAAAAAAAAAATCGGAAGCAATTAAATTATGCCATGTACTGAGAAGGAATTTATTAGAAAGAAATATATCAGGAAAAAAAGGATTTTATTTCCAAAAAAAAAAAAAATATGATTTTTTTCCAAAAAAAAAAGAAAATTTAGTTACAAATAAAAATTCCTACTATGCCGCTCCGTAACTATAGTACAATTTTTTTTGCTTTAAAATAAATATTTGTTCTGCAAAAACGAGCTGTCACAATACTACATTATCAAAGAATATATTAATTAAAATATTTTAAAATTCTACTGTGAGTATTTTTCGCTTTTTTACATACATATTTTAGTACATTTATTTTCTCCCTCCGCACTAATTTCAAAATAATAACTAGTTACATTTTCAAGTAGGCAGTGGACCAATCCATTTTAACGTAGTATAATTTTTCTAATTAAGTAGACATTAGAGGAAGAAAAAAAAACTACAAAAAAGGCAAAAATTCCAAAAATGTACACACACATGCATACAAAAACACTTTAACGCATGTACATACGCAACAACCTTAGAACAAGGCACACTACCACCGCGTCTACTTGCTCGCTGCAACGCACCTGTACAACTCAAACCTTCTATTTGTTTTTGTAAACGCCTTTTTGTTGCGTTATCGCACCTAGCAGAAGTCAAGCAGCGTTTATGCGTCAAAGACACTGTCTCTCCTCTATGCCTATGAGTATGTGTATGTGTGCTTAAGAACATAAATACCAGTCTGCACGCTACATACACCTCAACATAGTGGCGAGATGCGATCCGGATGTAGAGATAAAGTCTACACCCGCAACGTCGAAGCTGAGAGACGAGCGGCGAGCGGTAAGCGGCATCAGCTGGCAGTTTGGCGTTGTAAAGGTTGGTTCGTTGGTTGATCACCAGCAAAATTGTCAGGAAATAAATATCTAATACAAGTAGAGAGCATGCATTTGCCTGTAAATATTAGGAATTTACTTGTAGGCGCATTTAAAAAACTCATTTATTACTGCATAACTCATAGTTAGTGTAGCGGCAATACATTTTTTCCCTTCCTAAAAAAAAAAAAAAAAAAAAAAAAAAAAAAATGCTGTCTCTAAGCATGAGCCAAGAGTTAATTAGGTACTTTTTGGCGGTAGCCGTTTGCTTAGAAATTATGCCCCGCCAAACTTCTTGTGTGTGTACCTAGCTTCTAATGACAACAAATGAAATAAATTTATGCATACCGTAGTTAGCACATACGCATTGAAATATATTTAAAAAAAAAATTTATTTTTATTTATTCAAAAATATTATGATAACTTCATTATAAATAAATGTTAAGCGCACATTTTCCATGGCCATTTAAAGTGAATTATTAGCGGTTCTCTCGGCTGTCAGCGCATAGGGAATTCAATAAATTTCTCTTCACATAAATACATATTTACATATACGCAGGGTACATGCGTTTGTTTTGAATAAGTTGTAAATAAATAGTAGTAAGTAGCAAATGTCTGTCTGTAATCGCAATCAAATTGAATTTATACAGCAAACTCCCCTTTTTCGCTGGGTTTTTTTCCCTATTAAATTTATTTATTTTCCTTATTGTTGAAAGGTCAGTCAGCAAAGGCAATATTTGTTGGTTTTTCCATACGCTATGTCTAATCTACATCGTACATTCGTTTTTTTTTGTCTCTGTCAGAATATTTGTTTTTCTCATTACTCTACGCACACTTAACAATTTAGCATAAATTTACATAAATTTTCAGTAGCCACGCAACGTAATGAAGTTGTCAGCTGCTTGTCTCATTTTAATATAAACTATTTTTTATTTATTTTTAAATTTTTTTTTTTTTTTTTTTTGCTTACAATATTAGCAGAATTGGCCTGTCGTTTTTAGGGTTGGGGAAGGCAACCTATCGTTAGCAGCATATGAGTAAAATAAAAGTTTTATCCAAAAAGGCGAGATAGGACCGCAATTGTTTGAAATTTTTATTTATTTTTACTTAAATTTTATATTGAATTTTAAATTATGTTTTTTAACTTCTACTTAGATTAATTTTTTTAATTTTTTTTAAATTTAATTTCTATACATTCGATTTCATTTTAATTACTTAAATTTTAATTTATTCTATTTTATTGGTTTTATTTAATTTTTATTTATTTCATTCTATATTATTTTAATGTATTTAATTTATTTTTTTATTTTTATTTTATTTTATTTTTTTTTATTTTAATTT
The DNA here is from genome assembly GCA_030068015.2 of Neoceratitis asiatica. Classification (NCBI taxonomy): domain Eukaryota; kingdom Metazoa; phylum Arthropoda; class Insecta; order Diptera; family Tephritidae; genus Neoceratitis; species Neoceratitis asiatica. Next base: position 81,167,883 of record CM061527.1, on the reverse strand, counting down.
TATCTTATTTTATTTTTTTATATTTATTTTATTTTTTTATTATAGTCGGTTATCATGGCGCGATACCTGTAGCCATTCGCCGAATCGACTCTTCGTGTGCACTCTCAACTATGTATGACCGGTATATTTTCTTCACTGCGTGCTGCACGTGTTCTATTCGGTCGAATATTATCCAATAATGAATGCTGTGTTTCAAGATGGATGACGGTGTTGCGAATAGTACCCTCAGTAGGCCGATTATGTAGACCATAATTTAAACGAAGCGCGCGAAGCACATTCTTTAGAGAACGTGAATTTTCGTAATAAAGTTGAATGATTTGTAAACGTTGTTCAGCCATAGGTCTTTCCATGCTGAAATGCCAATTAATTCTGTACAAAAATAACATGACAGCTTGACACGACTCACGCGTGATCTCGCAAAAAAAAGGCTATTGAAAAAAATACCTCCAATTGGATCAGTCTTTATAACCACAAACAGTTTAAGGCCGCATTAAACAGTTTTTAATTGATTTTATTTTATTAATTTTTATTATTATTATTTTTTATTTTTATTTTTATTTTTACTTATATTTTTATTTAATTTCATAATCTTTTCCATCCATTCATTTTAATTTAATTTTTTTTTTTATATATATTTTGGTTAATTTTTTTTTTTGCTTTTATTCTTATTTTTTATTTTTTATTTTTTTTTAATGTATATTATTTTTTTAATTTTTTTTTGTTTGTTTATTTTTTCTGTTATATTTAATTTTATTTAGTACAATTTGAATCTTTTTATTTTTTTATTTTCTTTTTTCTTATTATTTTTTAATTTTATTTTATATCATTTGTATTCAATTTAATAGAATTTTTTAATTTATTTTATTTTAATTTGTTTTATTTTTTATATGTTATTGAGTTTTATTTTATTATAATTTTTATTTATTTAATTTTTTTAATTTTATTAATTTTTATTTTTTTATTTTTTTTTATTTTTTTCTTTGTTTTTTTTTTTTTTAAGTATTATTCTATTTATTTTATGTCAATTTTTTGTTTTTTAATAGGCAATATTTTTGGTATTAAATCACTTTCTTAAAACTATGACCAAAACCTTTAACAAAAGAGGGAACTTTACATTACTTACTAAATATAAAAACAATATTTTTTTTTGTATCAACAAAATTTTGAAGTAGATGATGAAAATGTGACGATAAGAGGCCAAGGCCGTTTCCGGCCGCGTGCAACCAGTCAACGAACCAAATCAAACAACCATTTTTGACATACATACCTACATATAGGCAAAGCGTCACAACCACATAATGAATTGTCACAATTGCAATGTCTGCTTTTCATACATTAAATGAGGGTTGTACTGCATTAAAGGAAAAAAAAAACTAAATAATTTCGGTAAGTATATGAGGGGAAGTTTGCGTTGTATTATCGAAATTAAAAGGAAAAACGTTGATGACACGGTTCGCACATACATATGAATGCATTGTTAAACATTGCTTTCAGTCTAAAATAAGAGTGATTGCTTTTGTGTGTCAAATAATTTACATATAATTTCCTTTGGGTAACTCATTTTTATAAACCGTTTTTTCATATATGCTCTATATGTGCGTTTAAAGAGCATATATAGTAGTCACAACACCTGGGAATAAGAATTCGTGGAAATCTATCAAAATTTACCCATAAAGTGCCCCCACTGACGCACAAGCACACAACCACCAGTACCAGTACCAGGGGTGTTGTATTGGTGTTGGCAAAATAAAATCTAGATTATGCAACACATTAGGTCTTAATGAGGCACACTTGTCCGCCGCTATCAGTACGCACACTACTGCACGAATGATTGCTTTGCTGACACAATGTCAACGGCAGGAAAATTGCGGTTTGTCAAGCTGTTGTCAGTCGTTAGTTTTTTGGTGTGTCATAAGCGAAGTTTGGTTGGTTGAATTGCACTGAGTGATGGATATGTACGCGCGTGTGTTTGTGTAGCTATTTTCTTTTGACATGGCACGTCATATAAGACATTCTTCATGCGTGGTTGCCCAATGAGTGGTGCTCTATCATCTTATCAAATAAAATAAAAATTAACTAAAAAATGCCAAAATTTGGTGGTAGTTTTTTATGCGTTTCTACAACATGATCACCCATTTAGGACGCTCTTAAATGATTTCAATTTATTATGATGACTGTTTTTTAGTTTACTGTAAAAAAATATTTAATTTCTATTTATTTTATTTCTTTATTTTATATTTTATTTATTTTTAAAATTTTATTTTATTTTAAATTATTTTAATTTAATTTATTTTATTTTACTTTATTTTATTTTATTTTAATTTAAATTATTTTAATTTATTTATTTTTTTGATTTTTTCTTATTATTATTTTATTTCATTTAATTTTAAGTCACGTTATTTTTTATTTTATTTTGTTTTAATTTATTTTATTTTATTGTATTTTTTATTTTTATTAAAATTTTTTTATTTTATATTATATGAATTTTATTTTATTTTATTTTTTTTTTAAGTTGTTTTTCTTTTTCTTTTTTTTAATTTAATTTAATTTAATGTAATTTAATTTAATTTAATTTTATTTTCATTTTTTATATTTATTTTTATTTTATTTTTTTTATTTTTTTTTCTATTTTTTTTTCTTTATTTTTTTATTTTTTTTTTTAAATAAATTTTTTTTTGATTTTTTATTTTATTTTATTTTATTTTATTTGTATTTTAAATTTAATTTTTTATTTCTTTTTTTAATTTAATTTTTCATTTATTATTATTTGTATTTTAACTTTCGTTCTCGCTTTGCAATATTACACCTTCCACTCATCCTTTGAGTTCATATAAGCATACCCAAAAATATACAACTGCACACCGACTTTTATGGCATTGTGTTAGTATGTGTTTGCGGCTTTTTTATCACCAAACTTTTGCCATTCCGCTAAAGTAGTTGATATGTGTAGATGTGTGGCGTTTTTCGCTTTGACACTTTCAATTACAGTTATACTCACTTACAGCCGCACATACACACACACACGCATAAACACATTTGTAAGCACGCTACCTGTATGTTGTGGGTCTCCAACCCATTCAACGCTGCTCAACCATTCGAGGGATGTACATACGCAGAATGAAAGGTGTCACCATTGTTCTGCCATGCGGCAGAAGGAAGTGCTTTTGTTTGTCGTCGACAAAGTTTTCCTATATTTTACACTTCATAATAACAATAAAGACAACCATTTTTTGGTTTGGGTAAATCTTGTAATATAGAAATCGTACAAGGAAATTCAACTAGAATGGTTTTTATGACAGTTTGTTGTTGTTTTTGTTGTTGTTGTTGTTTAAACTGGCTTGAGGAAAGGTGTTGGCCATTTTCATATAACTTTTCGCACTTTACTTAATTAATTTCTTTTGTTTCTTAGGCAAAATATGGTAGTTAATTTAGCAGTCCGTTCTTTGCTGCTCTCCATATTTAGAAGGCTAGTGCTGTGGTGTTTAGCTTATCATTAGAGTAAGAGTTTTTTAGTTAAATAGACAGCATTACAGGTTGTTCACTGTACTGATTTGACGTACTCGTTCATTGCATGTGTGTATACATATATAAAGGGTGATCCAATTGGAGGTACTGTTTTCAATGGCCCTTATTTTTTCTCAGACCACGCTTGAGTCCTGTCAAGCTGTCGTGTTATCTTTGTTCAGTATTGTTTGGCATTTCATCATGGAAAGACTCACGCCGGAACAACGTTTTCAAATCATTCAACTTTATTACGAAAATTCACGTTCTATAAAGAATCTGTTTCGCGCGCTTCGCTCAACTTATGGCCAATATAATCGGCCTACTGAGCGTGCTATTCGCAACACCAGCACCCATCTTGAGACCCAGTATTCATTATTGGATAATATTCGACCGAATAGACCACGTCCAGCATGCAATGAAGCAAATATAGTGGTCATAGCTAAAAGTGTACACGAAGACCGTGGAGAGTCGATTCGGCGCCATTCGCAGCAACTAGGGCTGACGTATGGAACGACTTGGTGCATTTTACGACGAGATCTTAAATTGAAAGCGTATAAAATACAGCTTGTGCAAGAACTGAAACCGCTCGACCTTACCAAGCGACATCGCTTCGCTCTATGGGCTCTTGAAAAGTTCCAAAAACATCGGACGTTTCCGAACCAAGTTTTGTTCAGCGATGAGGCCCATTTCTAGCTCAACCAGTTTGAAAATACGCAAAATTGCCGTATTTGGTACGAAGAGCGACCTGAAGAGATTCATAAGCTGCCATTTTATTCAGAAAAAACAACGGTTTGGTGTGGTTTGTGGGTCTGTGGAATCATTGGTCCATATTTCTTCAAAAATGATGCCGGTGAGAAAGTAACCGTTAATGGCGACCTTTATCGCGCCATGATAACCGACTATTTGAAGCCTGAAATTGAAGCTCGTGACCTCCGCGACATTTGATTTCAACAAGATGGCGCCAATTCCAACACATCGCATCAATCAATGGATTTGGAATGAGAGAACACTTCGGTGAGCAGATAATTTCACGTTTTAGGCTGGTCGATTGGCTGAATAACTTGAGGTCATGTGATTTTAAACCTTTAGACATTTTCCTGTGAGAATATATAAAGTTTAAAATTTATGCGAGCAATCTCGCCTCGATTCGGGCCTTGGAGCAAAACATCACGCGTGACATTCGCCAGTTACCAGTTGAAATGCTCGAACGAGTCGTCGAAAATTGGGCTCAATGGATGGACCATCAAGAAATAAATGCCGAAAAAAAATATTTCTTTCGAATGATACTAAACATTGCCCAATAAATTTGAATTTTCTGTGTTTATTTATTTATTTTTTTCTTTTAAGAGTAGGTAACCTCGAATGGATAACAGGTTATAACATGATACAAAAATTAATTTTATTTAATAATTTTTGTTTTTTTAATTGTATTTACTTAATTCCATTTTATTTATTTATTTTTTTAATTTATTATTATTTTACTTAATTTATTTATTAAGTTTTCATTTGGTTTTCTTCAGTCTTTTATTTTTATTTTATTTTTTATTTTTAAAATTATTAATTTTTTATACAAATTTTTCCCCAAATTTTTACCTCACCTTCAGCTCGGTATAGCATCGGCTATGAAAATGTTGCCCTCAAACTATTTCCACAAGATATTAATGCGTCTTATTACTATCCACACCTGGGATAAAATAAAAAATTATCAAAATAAACTTGTAAATAATAAGAAATAACAAGAGCAACGTCCAGCGGCTAAAAATTGTTGTTGCAGCATGGGTGGGCAGCAACATGAGCAACAAATGTATACCCACACATAATCATGTATATGTATGTATGTAAGTAATCTTATTAACAACTATATTTTGTGTTAAATTTTTTTTTTACGAAAAAGCGCATGAAAACGCTTGTTATGAATTTTCTTAGGAATTTTTTTTAAAGCGGGATTTGTAGAGAGCTTATGAGATGAACAAAAGACGCTTGGATCAAATGTAAATACAATTAGATATGAGGAAAAAGGAGACCTTCATGTGTATATGCTGTGTATGCTAGAAATAAAATTTAAAAAAAATTAAATTAAATTTTTCATGTGTATATATGTGTGTATGTTTTCATATAAAATCCCACAACACCAGCTAAGCGCTGAAAAATAACTTAAATACCAATTTTTGACATGACAGCTCAGCAGCAACGGCAGCAGCAAACAAAATTAACAAAAAAATTTAATAATAATAATAACAACAACAACAAAAACAACAACGTTACTTGAACCATCTTTCAATCCCCTTCGCTGACAGTGCGCGGTGAAATGTCAAAAAATTTAATTCTCCTCCACTCGACACAATCAGTTTTTCATCAGCATTTTCAACTTGTGGCGGTCGACCACCAAAGGTAGTAGCAACAACAACAACAACAACAATAGCAAAAAAAAGTTGGTTGTTAGCTGCTTGTAACAGACCGCACAAACTGACTCGCACGACGCTATGCGACGCCGCCACCACATCACTGACATTTCGTACAACGCGTTTGGCTGGCTATATGTGCTTTTGTTGTTATTGTTATTGTTATTATTATTCTTATTATGACTGCATGGTTGGTTGTTGTTGTTGTCTGCTTGTTAGTTAGCCTTGTCTTGTCAACATCTTCTGGTAATTCATCTTTTCAATTTTAATTTCAACATTTCTCTACCTCTCCGCTCTCCCTCCTTCTGCTATTTTGTACTTTTCAACTCTCGCTCTTTACTCACGGGCATTGCCATTGCCTTTACAAGGGGTCGCGCTGCCACAGCTCCTTCTTTTTAACTGATTAATTTCTGCTTCGTGTCCGCGCTGACGCTTTTTTGTAAGTCTCTTTTTTCCCCACTTTTCGCTGGCTAGCTGGTGCGCATTTTGTTTCAGCATTTAATATGTTTAAGATTTTTCGCTTCTTTAATTTCCCGTTTATTTGTTACTTTAAATTTTTTTTACTACTCCTTTTTTGGTCATTCACTCGTGCGCTCTTCTTTACTTCTTTGTCTCTGGCTCTCTCTCTCTCTGTGTAACTAGTTGCGACTCCTTACATTTCTTATTCATTGCATTGTTGTACACACAGCACGCGAAGAGCGTCTCATAACTCCATATTCTACTTGTTCGTGTTTTTTTTTCCAACCCATTGACATACTCAGCAGATAGCGCGTAGCTCACTGACAGCTGTCATAATTAGTTTTGACATTTTGAGGTAATTATATATTTGTAAGAATGCGATAGCCGACCACGGGTAATAAGCTACATAAGAACAGCAGCCTGCAGAGTGGGTTGGTATTTAGATTTTTTTTTCATTTGGATATCTGAATATTTTCGGTGTAGTTTTTTTCCATCTAGCTATTAATGGATTGAAATGTCAAGCAGTTATCAGAAAAAAAACCAACTAACTAATGAGAACTTATCTAAAAGCTTCTTTTGATACAGTTTTTGCATTTGAAAAATAAGTGAAAAAATTGAATTATTCACTATCGCAGCTGGAAAATTTAGCCTCCTTCAAAGAAGATTGGCTGGTTGGAAGAAGTTTTCGAAGCGCCTTTGCCACTCTGATTGAGGTATCTGCAAATCATGCATTCCGAATGCATCAACTGCCCCTTCAGGTGTCGAAAAGTGTTTAACTCTCTGTTTATTTTTTGTAATATATAAAGAGTGATCCATTTTGAGGTTCCCCACTTTTTTTAAAGAAAAAAAACACAGAAAATTCAAATTTAATTGGGAATATTTATTATCATTCGAAAGAATATTCTTCGGCATTTATTTTTGGAAGATTATCTCTTTCAGATGTTGGCCGCGGCTACGCCTCAGATGGTCCTCCGTTGAGTACAATTACTGATGACTCGTTCGAGCATTTGCTCCAAGCCCTGAATCGAAGCGGAATTGTCCGCATAGAGTTTTGCCTTTAGATATCCCCACCGGAAAAAATTCTAACGGTGTGATATCACACGATCGTGGTGGCCAATCGACCGGCCAAAAACGTGAAATTATCTACTCACTAAAGTGTTCTCTTAATAAATCCATTGATTGATGCGATATGTGGGAAGTGGTGTTGGCATCGTCTTATTGAAACCAAATGTGTCGCCGAGATCACAAGCTTCACTTTCAGGCATCAAATAGTCGTTTATAATGGTACGATAACGGTCGCCATTGACGGTTACGCTCTCACCGACATCATTTTTGACGAAATATGGACCGATGATTCCACCAGCCCACGAACCTCACCAAATCATTGTTTTTTCTGGATGAAATGGCAGCTCCTGAATTTCAGCAGGCTGCTCTTTGTCTCAAATGCGGCAATTTTGCTTGTTTGCATACCCATTTAGCCAGAAATGGGTCTTATCGCTGAACAAAATTCTGCTCGAAAACGTCAGATCTTCTTGGAACCATTCAAGCGCCCATAGAGCAAAGCAATGTCGCCTGGGTAGCTCGAACGGCTTCAGTTCTTGCACAACTTTTATTTTGTACGCTTCCAATTTAAGAACTCGACGTAAAAGGCGCCAAGTCGTTCCATAGTTGCTGCGAACGACGCCGAATCGACTCGGTACGGACGGTATATTACCGTTTTTCCGGTCGCTTAGAGTTAGGAGACTGGAGAATAATTATTTCTTCCACATTTGGCTGGCCAATTGTCGAAGAAATTTTCAAGATTCTTCTTTGAGGTCAAATATTCTCACTATCTGCACCTCTACAGACATATTCAACTCAACAAAAATCCGTCTTTACAACGCTGACGTCACAGTAACCATTAAACCGACAACAGTTCTGTATAGAGTAACGGGAATTCTAAAGAAAACAAGCAGAGAAATTTCCTATTTTAATATTATTTATCTGCCTCAATGATATATTGTGCGCCGCAAACTCATTAAGCGTACCGCAAGAATTTCTTTCGCTCCTCTCACTACATAAGCCTCTATAGGCTGTGACGTCTTCCTGAGCAACTCTGTGGATTGCAAATGTTGTTGTCTCTGCTAATGTGTGCTTTACTTACTGGTGCTGGTGCAGCTGGTAGGCAGACAGTAATTTAAATTGTCATTATTTGTGTAATACACACACACACACACATACACACGAATAAAACATCGAAGCTGGCAGCACGTTGATGAAATTTTTATTTAAATTCCTGCATTCCGACTCGTAAGTGCAAATGAATTTATCTCCTTAAAGCTACACGGAAATAGAAAATTTAGTAAGCAAAAATGTGTGTGTGTGTGTGTGTTTGTATATGTATATGTGGCATGTTCTATACTACATCTACACACACGTCTGCACCTTGAACTTAAAGCGTACGCTCGCTGTTGGCGAGTCCTTGAAGATTTTTGCTTTTTTTTTTGTTTATTTTTAAGCTTTATTGCACATAAATAAATTTTTCATTATTTCCCTTCACCCCTCCCTTGACTCTTGATACGCCATGAAGTCGGCGTCAGGTTTTTGTTTGCTTTTTCACTTTTGCTATTTCGAAACTTTTCATGCATTCATGCCCAATATTGTATTTTTTTTATTGCTTTGCTCGCTGTTTTCTTTGTTGTTTTGTTGTTGTTTTTTGTTTTGTCTTTTGTTTCATATTTTCCACAATTTTTCTTACTTCTCCTGGCGGAATTTTATTCTTCTTTTCATATTTTTCTTGTTTTTGTTGTCTTTTTCTACTGTTGGCATATTTTTTAGATAAACAATGCGACAATTTTTTACGCCTCGCGCCCGCGCTCTCAGCGCGCCACTTTCTCTTTGCCTACCAAAATTCACCTTCACCTTTGGCACCTGTGTGCCGACCTGTCGTTGTCGCTGTAGTCGTCGTCGTTGGCGCAGACACTTAAGTGACTTTTTTCGTTGTCGTCGCAGCTGCGGCTTTTGCATAGCATTTTTTTTGTTTGTTATTTTTGTCTGTTTTGTTTTGCTTTTTCCACCTTTTCGACTGCCTGCTACTCATGTGATTTTTGTTCAACAGTCAACAGCTATAGACTTAGCTTAAGGCCTGACTTGCTTTGACTTGTGTCTTACGCTTAAGTTTAAGCAATTTATGGTTGGCATATGCTTGGCTGTAGGGAATATTGGAATTTGGCGTACTTTAAGTGTCGCAGGTTCGTACTCATATAAAAGGCAAAGCAAGAGTTTGTTTTGAGATTATTTTTTTCTCGTTTGATTTCGCATTCTCTATTGTTCTGTTTTCATACAGCAGCAGCAGCTAGGAGCGTCTGATAAAAAAGTTGTTGTTGTTGCCTTATTAGTTGTGTTAAAGTTTAAATGACTCTGCGGCTGTCATCTGATAATTTGATGCGTTGTTTCTTACCAAAATATGGAATTTCATTTGCAACTTTGCGTTTAAGCGTTGAAGAAATTTTTATTGCTAGTAATCTTTACAGAAACATAGAAAAGTAAATTTGTTGCAACTTATGTGGCAGACGGCAGTTAATGAAATGTTGAAATACAAAATTGTTGTAGGAAAAAAAATGTAAAAAAAAAAATTCGTTTGGTAGAAAACTTATGACTTCGGTCGGAATCGAAAATCGTTTGGAATCGTAGTCATGCTTTGAAATCCTATCGGATTTAATTTATCGTAAATCATTTTCGAATTCGATTATCCAACGAATTTAGAACACCAAATTCGATTTAACGGCAAATAATTAACGGAAAAATCCAATGTAGTTTTGATTGACGGAATCAATCCGTTTCCTTTTTTATATTTTTATTTTATAAAGCATAAGAGCCTAATAGGCAAAGGCTAACTTTTTGTTGTGATAGTTTTTCTTATATTAAACATATTATGGAGTAAGTGGCCAGAATGTGAACGCATTTTTATATAAAAAGGGTGATCCAAGTAGAGTTGCTTTTTTCAATAGCCTTTTCTTTTTTTGACAGATCACGCGTGAGTCGTGTCAAGCTGTCATGTCATATTTGTTCAGTATTGTTTGGCATTTGATCTTGCGGACGAACAACGTTTACAAATCTATTACAAATTTATTACGAAACTTAACGTTCTGTAAATAATGTGTTTTGCGCGCTTCGCTCAACTTATGGCCAACATAATCGGCATACTGAGCGTACTATTCGCAACACCATCACCCATCTTGAGACCCAGTATTCATTATTGGTTAATATTCGGCCGAACAGACCACGTCCAGCACGCAATGAAGAAAATATAGCGACTGTAGCTGAGAGTGTACACAAAGACGGTGGAGAGCCGATTCGGCGCCGTTCGCAGCCACTCGGACTGACGTATGGAACGGCTGAGCGCATTTCGAGATCTTAAATTGAAAGCGTACAAAATACATCTTGTGCAAGAACTGAAGCCGCTTGACCTTCCCAAGTGGCATCGCTTCGATTTATGCGTTCTTGAAAAGTTCCAAGAAGATCCGACGTTTTTAAGCCAAATTCCGTTCAGCGATGAGGCCAGTTTCTGGTTCAATGGGTATCTAAACAAGCAAGGTTGCCACATTTTTGACGAAGAGCAACTTGAAAGGATTCAAGAGCTGCCATTTCATCCAGAAAAAACAATGATTTGGTGTGGTTTGTGGGCCGGTGGAACCATCGGTCCATATTTCTTTAAAAATGATGCCGGTGAGAACGTAACCGTCAATGGTATCTCGCCACGAAACCGATTTTTTGGTGCCAGAGACTTCGCTTCTTCAGCACTTCCCACACACCGCATCAATCAATAGATTTATCGAGGGAACCCTTTGGTGAACAGATAATTTCACGTTTTGGGCCACCAATATCGTGTGATATCACACCGTTAGACTTTTTCCTGTGGGGATATGTAAAGTCTAAAGTCTGCGCGGACAATCCTGCTTCGATTCAGGGCTTGGTGCAACACATCACGCGTGTCATTCGCCAGTTACCAGTCGAAATGCTCGAAGGAGTCATAAAAAATTTGACTCAACGGATGGACCATCTGAGACGTAGCCACAACCAACATCTGAAAGAGATAATCTTCAAAAAATAAATGCCAAAGAATATTCTTTCGAGCGAAAATAAACATTTCCCATTAAATTTGAATTTTTCTTTTTTTTTCTTTTTAGAAAGTAGAGAACCTCGAAAAGGATATACTAAGTACTGCTCTCTATCCTTGGAATGATGATTATGTATTAAAATATCGCTACCAAATAAATTCCTTAAAAATATTCATTGATTTGCGAAAACTTTCAAAATTGTTCTTAAAGTCTCAAGCTTCAATATATCTCTTCAGATATTCTACGGACAGTGCGCCAAGAGCAAGCTGCCGCTAAATGTTTCATTTACATATATTCTCAACTTGAATATCTACTTCCTCATATATATATTTTATAACATTTCCAGCGCTTTCATTACACATGCAAACATATACAAAATTTTTAGGAATATTTTATAGAATGTAAAGAAAGCTGCCTGCCACCACAATAACGCATACACAAACATACACATTAAGTGGTAGAAAAAATATATAAAAATATCATAATAAAAATAAAACAAAGGAAAAAATTACGTTCCAACAGCTGAGCTGTGCGCACACATACATGCCGTCACGCCAGACAGGACTTTACTTACAAATGCGCACACACACACACACATACACACATAGTAATGTTGATTATATTTTCATTTGTTACTTCCGCGTTTTTTGTTGTTAGATTTTCTTGGCGGCGTAAAACACATTAAGAACGTCTGCCACGACGATATATATATATATTTGTGTATAAACGTTATAATGCCACATCATCCATGGCATTGGCTACCACTTACTTATGGATATGTGTGCGTGTAGAGATAACGGTGCATGCTTGGTAATGGCATAGCGTTTTGAAAGCCACAGCTGGCGTGTTGCGCCATTGACGCCGCTAGCGTTGGACTAACAAGCCTTCATATATATATATACGTATACGTATTTACACACACACACACACTTGCATATATCCACAACAATTCAATGCTATTACTGCATTCAAGTAGATCTACAGCTTTCACGAAACGCGTCACTCATACGCCCCAACCACACATACCGTACACTCTGCTTTGCGCTGCCGCCATTCATTGTACTGTGCTGCCGCGCCAGCACTGCTGCGGAGAACACGCTTAAGTAAGTGGCATAATTTGTGTCTGTGGGCGAAATATAAGCGATCTGGTATGAATTTTAGCACAATTTGCTTTAACTTATTTGTTTGTTGGCGGCGCGATTTTTTTTTTAAGGCCGAAAAAAAAAAACAGAAAAATTCATATTCCAAGAGCAAAACAAGAAATAAAAAACAGAATTAGAAAAAGCAAGAAAAGCAAAAGCAAAGCAGAAAATAGTGTAAGCAAGCGACGTAAAAAAGTAGCCAAAATAAATAAGGGCGCAGAGTAAAGCCGACAAAAATGTGAAAATAAGTGAAATTTTGTAGATAGTAAAATTTGTAGCTGCCTGCCTTATGAGCTGCCTGTCTCTCAGTGCTGCTCTTTCCTGCCTAACACAGCTGTTTAGCCTTAGAAACAGCATATTTGCGGCATTTTTTTTTTTAACTTTATTTAGTGGCAGTAGACCTTATAGACAAGCAATGTCTTGTGTTGGCATATTTTCTATAGCTGTCAACTATTCTTTTGATAGGCCTCTTGCTTTGGATCCTTCCGCGCATAGCACAATTGTTAGCTACTCTTGAACTTCGCGCCTCAAATATTTGTTGCTTGCGTATTTATAGCATTCACGAGCACAGTGAATAAATTAATAAAAATATGAAGAAAATATGTAAAATATGATTGTTTTAAGTATTGTCCCATAGAAAACGAGATTAGTGAAAATTAAAGCGGCAATTTTATTGTTTTTATTTTATTTTTTTTTATTTTTTTTTTTTTTTGGTAACAAATAATGTTTTCAAACTCATTAACGGTCGATGAATATTGGAACGAGTTCCCGTCGTCCCCTGTCAAGTCAAGTTTTATTTTTTTAATTTTATTTTTATTTTTTAATTTTATTATTTTTTTTTAATATATTTTATTTTATTTTATTTTATTTTATTTCAATTTATTTAAATTTTTTAATTTAATTTTATTTTATTTTATTTTATCTTAATTTATTTTATTTTTTTAAATTTAATTTAATTTTATTTTAGTTTATTTTATTTTAATTTTTTTTTATTTTATTTTATTTTATCTTATTTTAGTTTATTTTTTATGTTTTTTTACCTTACTTTATTTTATTCTTTTTTTTTAATTTTATTTTATTTTATTTTTTTCATTTATTAATTTTTTAAATTTTTTTTTTAAAATTTTTTTCATTTTTTTTACCTTACTTTATTTTTTATTTTTTTTTTTATATTATTTTATTTTTATTTTTTCTATTTTTGTTTTATTTTTTTTTTCTAATTTTATTTTTTATATTTTATTTAAATTCATTTTATTTTATATTATTTTATTTTATTTTATATTATTTAATTATTTTATTTTTTTTTTCTATTTTTTTTATTTTTGTAAATTTTTTTATATTTTTTATTTTATTTTTATTTTTTTATATTTTTTTTAATTTATTTTTTATTTTTTTTATTTGAATTTTTTTTTTAATTTAATTTTACTTTAAAATTTAAAAAGGAACTTTTTTATATACGTGAAAGGTGTTGTCTCTACGCTTAACTTGAGTTTGTTTTGTGTCTACTTGTGTTCTTGTTGTTGTCTTCTTGTATAGCTTTTGTAGAAGCACATTTTATGGTAAATGAAATTTCCCTTCGTTACTGTGCATTGTTTCTTCAGGTCCCTTTTTATTTTTATTCTTTTTTTTTTCGTTTGCATTATCATATTTTGTACCTCAGCCCTACTCACCAGTTGTTTACTTCGGCGTATTTTTCCATTCATATTATATTATTCTATTTTGTTATTTGACAACAATGATTTACCCGCGAGCAAGCGAATGCTTGACTCGCTGACTTACTTGCTCCACACTTAGCCACAAAGCTATTCTTTTCTTCTTCAGCGTCACGCCACACACTCCACTCCGCTCTTACCTTTGTTTTTTGCGCCCCTTCATAGCTGGCTTCCTTAGTGTATCGCACGCTGTTTGCAGTTATGTTTTAACAACTTTCCTTGCTTATCTTACATGCCCCGCTTCAACACCACCTCGCCTCCGTCGATATCACCTGAGGTTATTGATTTGTCGCATTAGATTGTGTAACGCATTCCTCAACGCACACGCGTTAATGATGGCATAGCTGGGGTGGAAGCTTCCATATTTACGCTTATCCACATGCCTTCGTACTCAACTTCATACCAACCAAACCTCAATGCCTTATTTTGGGTGCTTGTTGCCACGCCACGCCTCTCCTTTCGCTTGGCTTTCGGCAATTCGCTACCGCTGCTGCTGCTGCTGCTGTTGCTGTTGCCATGGCAGTTTGCCTACTGCAACGTGTTCGCCCTGCAGCTACTCTGCCAGCGTGTCCTTTGTTTCAACATTCAACTTCATACATAATTCACTTGTGTATGCAGCGTGAATTTGTACGTGCGTATGTGTGTGGGGTTGTGTGTGTGCCTAAAGTCACTCACTTGGTGTTATGTAATTTTCATTTTGTTCGTTATTTGCGTAATTTAATAACTTTGTTTAGCATAATTGTCAATTGAAGCGTTTTGTAGCGAGTCATTTGGCATTGTTGTCTGCTAAGGTAGTGCGTGTGCGTGAGCGCCATGGCGTATGAGTGACGATTTTTTTCAAGTGAAAACATTCGGGAGGCCAATAGGCATACAAAAAAGCTACTGTCTTGGGTTTGAAATATAAGTAAATACATTGTTTGGACTTAAATTAATTTAAATATTTATAAACAATATAAAAAATGAATGGAAAATGGAATTAATTTAAAAAAAATATTATTTAATTTATTTTAATAAAAAATATATGAATTTTTAGCATTTATAAATAAATAAAAATAATTTTAAAATGCGAAAATATATTTGGTGTTAAAATAAAATATTGAAACTTAAATAAACCTAAAACAAGTTAGAAATAATCAATTTTTTTTTAATATTTTAAATATTTTTTTAATTTTCTCACCTTTTTCTGTATCATTAAAGATTTCTAAAAATGTTTACTGGGTAAATGTCCTTAAAAAAAAACATTTCATAATATATGCGCACATGCATGTTGATAATATAAATTATTCACCTTTGTTTCAGTGAGTTATTTTTTTTTTTATGAAAATTGCGGCATATTTTAGATACAGATAGATGTACTCCTTACCTCACAGCTTCTTAACCTCTCACAATTTTTTCCTTCGCCTCCGTTGTTGTCAGCTTTAACTAAGCCGCAATTGTAATCTTCTTTCGGTGCAATGAACTTTGAAATTCGATAAAGAAAATTATATAGAATTTCCTGTATTTCAGTGAAAATTTGTTGTAGCTTAAAATAATTTTTTTTTATATATGTAGCTTCTCCTTATGTAATCGAAATTTGAGAGGAATAAAAACAAAAAGGTGGTTTCGACAGTGCAGGGTTGTATTTTGGCATCTTGCAGACATAACTGTCAAACCAAACTTGTTTTGTTTTAGCTAAAAGTCAGCTGTTTCTGAAAAAAGGTCGTTTAACAAGCGCAAAAAGCTTTAAAATTGTTGAAATCTACTACAAAAATGGTGATTCAAACGAAAACGGATACGATTCTGGCTTGAAGAGGAGATCATGCTGCACATAATCGTCCAACCTCTTAAGCGATTAGAGATATTTTAAAGAAATTCGAAGAGACAGTATCAATTTCAGATACTGTAAGGCCTCTTCATCATCATTTTACTCGCTCCTCCTCAAATATAGCTGCTGTGAAAGAAAGTGTAGCCGAAGACCCGAATGTGTTTATTTCTCGACGTTTCCAACTTGCTGGAACTTTCTTACGGCACATTTTGGCGTATATTGCACTTAGACTTGCATTTATATCCACACTAAGTCCAGCTTATATAACAAACAAAGCCAGGTGATTATTGAAAACGCCCTAGTTACGTCGATTTGGTGCTCGAACAACAACCAGTGGACCGCGTTTTCTTCAACAAAATTTTCTTCAGCGACGAAGCACATTTCTCACTCGGTGTATATATAGATAAGAAAAATTGTCACATTTTGGGCTCCGAGAATCTTTCTTTTCCTTCAAATGAAGCCGTTTTTCGGCATTTGCGTTCTTTAAACGCTCCAATATGGCTATGTAATGGTCGTTGTTGATAGTACTTCCTTTTTCAGGATAGTCAATGGAAATGATTCCAAAATTCATCCCAAAATGCAAACACCCTAACATTGCTAGCCAACTGTTGCGTTTTTCCATGCTTTGGAGCGGGTTCATCGAGCACATTCCCCACGGATGACTATAGATTGGACTTTGGAGTGAAATGATCTTCACATATCGAACCTGAGTATTTAGGTTTATCACACTTGAACATCGCCAAACACTGCTCCGAATCATTAACTCATCGTTGTTTTTGGTCAAAGGTGAGCTCGCGCAGCTTCCACTTTGCACAGAGCTTACTCATGCCAAAATATTCGTGAATGATATGATAAGCAAATTCAATTGATATCTTTAGAGTGTCTGCTGTTTCAATTCGATTTCAATTTACGGTCATTCAAAATCATTTTGTGGATTTATTTTGATGTTTTCGTCCGCAACAACCTCTTTTGGCCGTTCACCGCCTTCGGTGCTCATTTCATTACTTCTAAACTTAGCATAATATTTCTTCACGATTGATTTTCCCTGGGCAATATCCGGGAACTCGTCATCAAGATAAGTTTTTGCTTCAACTGTATTTTTCCCCTTCAAAAAGCGATATCTTATCAAAATACGAAAAAATAACAAATAAAATAACCCATAACAACTGATATTTACTTTTTTCATTGATATGTTTAATTATGTTTGGAATGTAATACATTCAAAATTTGATATGATTTTTCATGTGACAAAAAAATTTCAATTTTTTTTTTTACCAGTATTTTGAAATTAATTAGACGAAAGCTTTTCAATGTGTTCCAAATTACTAAAATTGTTTTGGAATTTCTCAAGCATAAAATTTATTACATTAAATCCCCATTTATTTGATTGATTTGTACACATGCATATATTTATTTAATGATTGAACTTCTTTCTAAGGCTACCAAAAGTAGAAAGTGACTCCAAAAAAAAGGAGCACTGAGCATATCAAACCCAAAAAAAAAAAAAAATTCTCTAAAAAAATGAGCCAACGGATTGTGTATTGTCGTTTTTTGTATTTTTTTTTTTTGTATTTGTATTTGCTTAGCGTAAATGATTACCACTTAAATTGTACTCGGTTGCCACCTAAAAACCAATTTGGGCGCACAGTAATGGGAACATATGTTTTGAGCTTTCACAGCAAATACGCTTTTGTATTTGTATTTGTACGGTATGCATGCCTTTCCCGTATTTATTTATTTATTTATTTCGTTATTGTATTCGTAATACAGTGAAAACGTTGCCAACAACAACAACAATACCAACAACACAAAATAATATATGCTGAATGTAAGGCGAAAAGGAAAACAAATTGTTGTAACAAAAGGACACCAGCGACACCACGGGCAAAAGAGTTTGCAATGCGAGCGAGGAGTAAATGAAAAAGTATGCTTACTTTGTAAGGACACCCAAGCAAAAAAGAAAAAGAAAAAAAATGGGTAACAACAAAAAACGAACAAAAAAAAAGCAACAAAGGACATTAAGAAAACGTTGTAGAAGGGGGAAATGGAAAATTCACTTGCCTATTTAAATAAACTCGTAAAGCAGCTTGAAAGCGACATAGCACAACATAAATGAAGATGTGTGTGCATATGAGTGTGTGTGTGCATGTATGAGTACGCGTATGTAAGCCAAAGCCTAGAGCCAAGCAAGACGAGGTAGCAGTCATTGTTTGAAAGAAGCTGCAATCGCGCACAGAGCAGAACAAATAAACTGGCTCCGCCAAAGACGAATGACGAAAAAAGGCGTACAGCGCGAAAAGGCGCTTGTAGTTTGTGGAGAAAAGCACACAAAAAAAAAAAATTTAGCAAACAAAGCGACGTGCTAACTGATATATTCACTAGTAAAGGGTGATCCAAGTAGAGGTACTTCTTTCAATATTCCTTCTTTTGACAGATCACGCCTGAGACGTGTCAAGCTGTCATTTTATTTTTGTTCAGTATTGTTTGGCACTTTATCATGGAAAGACTTGCACCCAAGCAACGTTTACAAATCTTTCAACTTTTTTATGAAAATTCTCATAGTCGGCCTACTGAGCGTACTATTCGCAACACCATCACCCATCATGAGACCCAGCGTTCATTATTGGATAATATTCGACCTAATGGGCCACGTCCAGCACGCAGTGAAGAAACTATAGCGGCCGTAGCTGAGAGTGTACACGCAGACCATGGAGAGTCGGTTCGGCGCCGTTCGCAGCAACTTGGACTGGCGTATGGAACGACTTGGCTCATGTTACGTTGAGATCTTCAATTGAAAGCGTACAAAATAGAGATTGTGCAAGAACTGAAGCCGCTTGGCCTTCACAAGCGACATCGCTTCGCGCTAGAGGCTTTTGAAGAGTTCGAAGAAGATCTGTCGTTTTCGGGCCAAATTTTGTTCAACGGTGATACGCATTTCTGACTCAAAGGGTATATAAACAAGCGAATTTGTCACATTTGGGACGAAAAGCAACCGGAAGCGGTTCAAGAGCTGCCATTTCAACCAGAAAAAACAACGACTTGGTGTGGTTTGTGAGCCGGTGGAATCATCGGTCCATATTTCTTCAAAAATGACGCCGGTGAGAAGGTATCCGTCATTGACGACCGTTATCGCGCCAGGATAACCGACTATTTGATGCCTGAAGGGAAAGCTCGTGATCTCCTCTTACTTTCTCCAAGACGATGCCAGCGCCACTTCCCACACAGCGCATCAATCAATGGATTTATTGAGAGAACACTTCGATGAGCAGATAATTTCACGTTTTGGCCCGGTCGATTGGACATTAAGATTGTGTGCAATTTTCCTGTGGGGATATGTAAAGTCTAAAGCCTATGTGGACAATCCCGCTTCGATTCAGGCCTTGGAGCAAAACATCACGCTTGTCATTCGTCAGTTACCAGTGGAAATGCTCGAACGATTCGTCGAAGATTGGAATCAACGGATGGACCATCTAAGACGTAGCCACGGCCAACATTCGGAAAAGATGATCTTCAAAAACTAAATGCCAAAGGATGCTCTTTTGAAAGATAATAAGTATTCCACACTAAATTTGAATATTCTGTATTTTATTATTTAAATAATAGGGAACCTCAAAATGGATCACCCTTTATGTATGTTCTTCTGTATATGTATTTTCATTTGGCGCACCTTGGACACACGTAATGTGGCATTGATGGCATAATTTTTTTTTTAGAGAAATCTATAACTGAAGAGGAATTCAAAAATATGTACGGAACACACACAGAAGTAGTCTGAAAACAGAATCCAAAAAAAGGTCTAAAAATGCCTAAAAAGCTGTCGAAAAAAAGCTGAATGTTCCCAAAAGTTCTATGTTTGGTTCTAACAAAAAATCTTAAAATTTCTTTTCCAGAAAGTTTTCAAAAATGCACGCGAGAGCTTCTCGCAAAATTGCCTCAAAATTTTACAAAAATATTTGCAGAGAATGGCTAAGTATTGAAATCACAAAAAAAAAGTCTGAAATATCATACATATTTCGAAAATATTTCTAGGTAAATTCCGAAAAAGCGTAAATGTGTTCTAAAAAATCTTCAAAGTTGTTTCATGTTATACGCAGCCTTTGGAAAACATGCAGAAATTCGTTCAGAAATGATTTTCACTACTGAAAATTCAAAACAAAAAAAAAAATATAAAAAAAGTACGTTGTACGTGGACAGTTCTTAACGAGCCCAAAACATTCTCTGGCAATCCGACTATTTACCAAAACTTTCTCCAAATTAACATTGGAAATGTTTAAGAAATTCTCAAACTGATTTTGAAATAACCTAGAAATTAGCCTAGAAATTGGCTCAAAAATTCGAATTGTCAGAAAATAGTCCGATAGAGCATTTTCTTTGATTTTTGAAATCACATAATACACATTTTTTCTACAAATGGAGCTTTTATTTTCATCTCAAAAATATAT
This sequence comes from Neoceratitis asiatica, assembly GCA_030068015.2. NCBI lineage: Eukaryota > Metazoa > Arthropoda > Insecta > Diptera > Tephritidae > Neoceratitis > Neoceratitis asiatica. The sequence continues at coordinate 81,147,319 of CM061527.1, read as the reverse complement.
CAAAGCTTATGACATTCCTTATCGAGAACATTTTCCAACCTTAAAAAGTTGTGGAATGATCCGTAGAGGCTTAAATGCTTTTATGAAATTTCTACTCTTTAGCAAAGCATTCTAAAAAATATCTCATTAAACGTCCAAGTAATTTTCGATGTGAGTTTTGAAATAACTCAAGATGATTCCAAAAATCGCATACAGATGTCTTGTAAAACTACCAACATACTGCAAAAAAAACTCCAAGAAAGTTCTTTTGTGCTGCGGAAAGGGATTGCAATAAATATTCATCTCCAACTAAACTAGAAAAAAACTAGTTACTAGAAATTTTTGAAAATATCATATATTCCATCAAAATCGCTAAAAATTTCTGGAATAATCTACAGCTGTCCCTAAGATTAAAAAAATAGTCTCTACATACATCCAAAATTAATATTTTCAAAACTTTTTTATGTATAACTTTAGTAAATAGTTACAAAATTGCTGAAATATGGTGTTAAAATTTTTAAAGAATTTTTTAAATTATTCCAGGACATTACCAGATGATCTGGAGAGAAAGACTGCTTCCAAAAATTTACAAATCATTTTTAAAACATATCTCAAATATTATTAAAAATCCTGAAGAGTTCTAAAATCTGTAAAATTGTTCTAAAATTACAGAAAAAACGCAAAAATGCTGTAAATAATTCCTAAAACATTTTCGAGTTAATCGGAAGTAGTCGGGAAAATATTTTGGTAATGTCTGGCTCTGGAACAAAGTCTTGTAGTTCATGTTTCTAAGATATTGATATATTAAATTCGAAAATATGTTTTTTCGGAAAAGCAGCTCTAATTATTCATTGCCTTATAGTTATTTTTATTTAACACATTCTGAACTTTTGGAACACCCCACGTCGTGAGCTTTCATTGCCAAAGCACGAAGTGGGAGTTTTACGCAACGCCGACTGCATTGCCTGCTTTATCATTGATAACACTTTATGCGCGCTTTTAATGCTAAACAAACATTGCAGAGCAGCATAACGGCATACACTTTTTACCCCACCAAAAAAAAAATGATACCGTTACACACCCAAATTATGTAAGTTCTACACTATAAGAAATACGCCACATTTACATTCACACATACATACCCGTACGTAGGTAAGTTAAGCCCCTTTTGTGTGTGTTGTGGCATTTAAAAACGGCCTACCAGTGTCACGGTTATACGGTAGACACCCACATCCACGTCTGCTGTGGCATTATGCAATGCTATTAAACACCTCACGTAAACCCCCCCTCAAACGAATAGAGCATGCTATTTATTCCCTTTGGGGTTTATATCTGCCCCCCAAAGCCGGCTGTGGCAGTTGTATCTCAATCCACGAAGACGACTGTCGGACTGCCTGCCACCCCACACTCGCACGCACCCTGTGTGCATCACACCAACGCGGTGGCCTGCGTGCGTTCATTGACTTTGCATTGTGTCGCTGAATTGACGCTGAATTTGAATTAGATTTGTTTATGGGCGGCCGCTTTTTCGCCCCCCAGTTTTTCGGGTAGGCTAGACCTGGCGCGTTTTTGGCGTAACGGCCGAGGGGCGGCAATTGTGCTACCCTCTATTTGGTTTTATTGTTGCATTTTTATTTAACCAATTTTTCGTTACTTTTTTTTTTGGGTTTCTTGTTTTTTGTATGTCCTTGTGGCGCTTCTTCTACGTGCAGAGATACATTCCTTTGTGCTCACGACTTATTATTATTATTTTGATCAAAAGTGTTTTGTTTTCCGTTCAATTTGTTTTTTTTATTATTTTCATTTGTATTATTATACATTTTCACGTATACATACATTTTTTCAAGGGTGATCCAAGTAGAAGCACTTTCTTCAATAGCCTTTCTTTGACAGATCACGCGTGAGTCGTGTCAAGCTGTCATGTTATTTTTGTTCAGTATTGTTTAGCATTTCATCGTGGAAAGACTTACGTCTGAACAACGTTTACAAATCATTCAACTTTATCACGAAAATTCACGTTCTTTAAAGAATGTGCTTCTCGCGCGCTTCGCTCAACTTATGGTCAACTATGGATGTGGGCGTCTACCGCATAAGAAAAGAAGAGCGACGCGGTACTTGATACTTGATATTTCTAGCTGGATCCAAACAACAATGAGAAGAAACGAGTAGCGCGCTATTGTTGATGAGACTATAATCGCGTAAGCAGCTCCTACGCCAAAGAAGAAGAAGAAAAAGAAGAAGATATCCGCATTATTTGATTTCAACAAGACGACACCATTTCCCACATATTTCGCATCAATCAATGGATTTATTGAGAGAACAATTCGGTAGGTGAGCAGATAATTTCACGTTTTTGGCCGGTATATAGGCCACCAAGATCGTGTGATATCACACCGTTAGTCATTTTCCTGTGGGGATATGTAAAGTTTAAAGTCTATGCAGACAATTCCGCTTCGATTCAGGCATTGAAGCAAAAAATCATGCGTGTCGTTCGCCAGTTACCGGTCGAAATGCTCGAACGAGTCATTGAAAATTGGACTCAACGGTACCATCTGAGGCGTAGCCGTGGCCAACATTTTAAGAGAGATAATCCTCAAAAAGTAAATGCCAAAGAATGATAATAAACATTTTCTCATTGAATTTAAATTTTCTGTGTTTTTTTATCTTTAAAAGGTTGGGCATTTCGAAACAGATCACCCTTTATAAGGGCCACCAAGCACTTGTCGGACAAAATACAATAAATTCTTTGACATTTCTTCTTTCTATTTGCCGTGCCGTGTGGGTCATATTGGGGTGGAGCGAGGAGGTTCAAAGCAAACATTTGCCCGTCAATTTACCCCTTTCAGAGGATTCTTTTTTATTTTTATTTTCATTTTTATTTTCACATTTATTTTACTCATTTCTTTTGACTTGCTACTCCTCATATCTTACGCTGCCGTTTCGATAGCTCAATGTCTTCGGCAGTATTTCGAATCGTTTGCTACGTTGACCTGCTGCTTTTTGACACACATACAAACATAAACACACATGCACATACTCCCAAGTGTCTTGCCATGTCTGGCTGTGCGTTCTATAAATATTTTTCTTCTACTTTCCTACTACAACTGTCAATGGTAGACTGACTTTCATACACCACCAGGCTATGTTTGCTTCATTTGTTGTTTACTGTTGTATATTCGAAACAAAATTTGTTTGTATGTGCATGTGCGTGTGTGTGTGTGGCAACGTAGTGTTGCAATACAATTTCTCATGAATATTTCTTTCGTAAAAATAATAATAATAAAAATGGATTGACATATAGAGTCGCCTCAACTTTGGTGGCCCCCAGTGACTTTGAGCTGCTTATTTGTCCTTTGCCATGGCGCAGTGCCGGTCGATTGTGAATAGAAATTCCTTGCTGCTATACATACTCGTACATACTTCTGTGTGTATACTACTTTCACGCCGTTTACATTTTATTTTTGCCCAATTTTTATTTTTATTTATTTTTTATTTTTCTCTATATTTTTATTGGTCACTCTCCAGTGCCTTGAACTCTTATCAATAAATAAATATTGAATATTATTGATTTTCTTTGCTGGCAAAAATAGTGTTTTGCCACACTTTGTGTGACTGTGTATGCGTGTGTATTTGTATGTGTGCATTTTTTTATTTTTTTCTAATTTTCGTTGCTTTCCTTTTTCATTGGCATTTTGTCGCCGAAGTTGCTGAAAATATTTGTTTTTGATGGAAATTTAATGAGTTTGCTTTGCTCCACTTCTACTACTGTCTCTCGCTTTGCTTACATGTCTTTCTACTTTTTTTATTTAATTTTTATCTTTATTTTTTTATATTTTTTTTATATTTTGTCACCGCCATCCTTTAGCTTGATGTCCGTGAGTTTTTCACTCAAAATTTGTGTCAAAATGTCAATTTATTTAGTATCTTTTGAGCAAATTGACTTTGATTGAGTACATGATTGATGTATTGTTGTTGTGTATTAGCAAAATATATATATGACTAAATTATTTGCTTTACTTTAAGCTTAAATGAGGAGTGCGATTAATTTTTTCCACAAAAAATATGTGCCGCACAGTAGTAGGTGATGGGAAAATCCCGCCGAAGGCTATAGTAGGGCGCTGACTGCTGTTGTGAGCACAGCTACTCGCTGAATATAAAGGTAACTAACCTAACCTGAAAGAGAATCCGTTTAAACGAGTCTGATCTAACCAGCTTATCAACTTTCTAGTTTCCCCGTCTATATAACAGGTGATCCATTTCGAGGTTCTCTATTTTTTTAAAGAAAAAAACGCAGAAAATTCAAATTCAACGGGAAATGTTTATGATCATTCGAAAGAACATTCTTTGGCATTTGTTTTTTGAAGATTATCTCTCTCAAATGTTGGCTGCGGCTATGTCTCAGATGTTCCATCCATTGAGTCCAATTTACGATGACTCGTGCGAGCACTTCGACTAGTAACTGGCGAACGACACATGTCTGCATAAACTTTAGACTTTATATATCCCCACAGGAAGAAGTCTAATACGATCTTGTTGGCCACTCGAACGGTCCAAAACGTGAAATTATATGCTCATGGAAGTGTTCCCTCAATAAATCCATTGATTGATGCGATGTGTGGGATGTAGCGCCATCTCGTTGGAACCAAATGTCGCAGAGATTACGAGCTTCACTTTCAGGCATCAAATAGTCGTTTATAATGGTGCGATAACGGTCGCCATTAACGGTGACGTTCTCACCGGCATCAGTTTTGAATAAATATGGACCGCTGATCCACCGACCCACAAACCACACCAAACCATTGGTTTTTCTGGATGGAATGACGGCTATTGAAGCTCTTCAGGTGGCTTTTCGTCCCAAATGTGGCAATTTTGCTTGTTTATATACCAATTGAGCCAGAAAAAGGCCTCATCGCTGAACAAAATTTGGCTCGAAAACGTCGGATCTTCGGATCTACTTGGAACTTTTCAAGAGCTTACAGAGCGAAGCGATGTCGCTTGGAAAGGTCTTGCACTAACTGTATTCTGTATGCTTTCAGTTTAAGATCTCGACGTAAAATGCGACAAGTTGTTCCATACGTCGTGTCCGAGTTGCTGCGAACGGCGCCGAATCCACTCTCCACGACCTTCGTATACACTCTCAGCTACGGCCGTTTTTTTTTTTTTTTGTATCACGGCGTACTGGACGTGGTCTCTTCCGTCGAATATTATCAAACAATGTATGCGCTTTAATGTTTCTACCAAAAAATGGTGGGAGCCACAGTTTATTCAAAACCACGTCCGAATGGCCGATGGTTTTTCATGAGGAGCCTTTTATTTCATGCTAGATACACTCGCAGGGCCTTACATTCCCTGCCGAGGTGCGACAACAATTAGAAAAATAAATTTTCTATTATTTTGTATGTTCGTTAAACCTGGGCTCGAACCCGGGCTCGAAGTCAGGTCTTCCGATTGACAGTACACAATGCTAACTACTCGGCGATCGCGGCCACCTCCACTGATATTACTGATATAAAATGAAGAGCTCCTGATAAAAATCCATCGCCTCATCGAATGTGATGTTAAAACCTTAAAAGGCGCACTGAAAATTGAAAGCGCAGCTAGATGAATTAAAATGTCGACCCTGCACTAATTCTACATTCTACAAGCTTTCTGAACTTAACTTCCTGCTGAGTTGTTAAGTCAATCTGACATATCAAAAATCCGTCGGTTTACATTATGCGTAATCCAAATACACGAAAGTCGAAATATAACAATTAAAATTCTAAAGTAATTTGAAAATTTTTCAAAAACATGCACCTGTGAGGCATATGCGACTCATGTGGCCTGCCTAGAAAGTATAACAAATCATTAATTGTATTTTTGATTTTTCGGCCAAAACTTTTTCCCACACATTCAATGCTGCGCAACGCTAAAGCTTCCTTCCTTCTTTCCGTTTTATCCGTTTCGACTTTCGATTGTTAAAGTATTTTACGTAAAATAAAAACGCTCACACGCCGCCATTGGTAATTATTTCATTAAATAACTTTTCGATTGCCTAGCATGCTACACGATCGATCTACACTATATATGTATACTCATATGTATATATGTATTGTATATACCAGTATTGTATATAACCCGCAGCTAACCGAGTTTTAATTTTGATTTTCCCACTGTTTTGTGCCGGTAATTGTAATGTAAAATGCTCTAATTTCTATCACACGCGGTCAAGATCAAAGATCGCACACCACAACTGAGTTATATGCCAAAGCAAGGTTTTTTTTTTTTTTTTTTTTAACTCAAGTTTCTCTCTCTCTTTTTCTGTTTCACTCACTCACTCATATGCCACTAGCAGCTCATGCACGCATGTAGTGACTGTGAGACACGAAGTGGAGGTGATCAGCGATCGTTGTAAGCTATTTAAGTAGCCTTCAACGTGAGATGCCGTTGCTGTTACTGCCACTACGCAATTCGTGTTGTGTTGTTTAGATGTGGTCGCATCTTTTTTTTTCAACCTGCTTGTAGTGGCAACCGAGGAATATTTGATTTTTATCGCCTTTGTGCAGAAAGATCGCTGCGACGATCGCGACGATCAGTTGGCATGCGGTAGGCTCGTTGGATTCTGTGTGCTTTGTTGTGGTATCGGCTTTGGTTTGACAGATCTTGTGTGTAGCGCTCGATGCGATTTAAGGTTGTCGGCAGCTCACTTTTGCTCTTTTCTGCCGTTTATTTTTTTTTTTTTTTTTGCTCTACCAAAGCCGCGCATTTTTATTTATTTTTTAATTGTCATGCCACCTGATGATATGTTTTTAATTTCAGGCAGAATCTACTTTGTTGCGCGCACTTGTTTTCGTATTTTTTTTACTTTTTATTTCTTTTACTTTTTTCAATTTTTTTTTTATTTTTTTGCTTTTTTTTGCCTCGATCGCTAAATACCCAGCTCCGCCGTAATTCTTTTACGGTATGTGGACTTGCGCATCGTCGAACTCATTGTTTTGCCATGTTTAGTGGGCTTAATAGTTATTCACCTCGGTGTTGTTATTGTTGTGAACGCCCAGTGAAAACAATTCCACATGCCACAATGCCAACATCACTGACATTTACCACTATCCATTTTTATTATTGTTGTAGTACATTATTTAGCTATTGCGCCAAAGATCTTCCGTTGCTTCCGTTCTATTCTTCTGGGCGAGCAAGCAGCAGCGGCAACTGTCCTTAAGCCGACCAGCCGATCGACCGATCGCCCATTCAACCAAACGATCGACCATTCAACCAAACGATCGACCAGCCGCTGTTGTGTTTTTGTCTGCCTTTCCGCCTTTCTGCCTTACTGGCTCTGACTCTGACTCTGGCTCTGGCTCTGGCTCTACCTCCGTTGCTTTGATATTTTTGTCAATGTAATCGTGGCTAAGCTAAATTACAGGTAGTCAATATAAATGCCTATAATTGATTGCGGCTTAGTTATGAAGTATTGTTCTAGTTTCTTTATTAGCTAGCCATTTTCAGCGGCGGCTGCTGTTCGTTCGTTCGCTCGATCGAACTCGCTTACTTAATTCCGCAGTAGTTCTTCAGCTCCTCTAGCATTTTCTATTCATTTCTTGTTCGCTGTGTGTGTGCGTTGCGGCGTGTCGCTTTGATCTCTGTGTCAGAGCTCCGATCTTTTATTGGTCGCACCAGCCACTATTGTCTTGTTGCTGTGCGGTTATGAATGGCATATTTTGCCTGAAACTATTTAAAAAATTGACTATGGAATGACTTTGTTTGGTCCACAACAATGAATTCTTTATTTATTTTGTTTTTTGTTTTGTTTCAGACTTGCCCTTTTCCCTGGCTGGCTGCATGCTGGGTAAATTAGTATATACTGAAGGTTGGGTTTGAGGTTTGGGAGCAAGTATCATTGGGAAATGTATCGGTTACGCATATAAGAATGTCATTAGAACTACGAAAACATACATGGAATATATAAAAAATGTATAAAGACTCTCAACGAGCTCATACAAATATTGATTTCGATACAAGTTCTAACTCAACGAACTCATACAAATTCTATTTATGAATCAGTTTTATAAGGATTTCAGAGTGAACCTTTAGGCTTGGCCATAGAAATTCAAAAAAAAATCGATAAGTGTTCTGTCAGTTGACAGAAAATCTGACCCCCCCCTCTACCCCTCCTATTATATATCTAAAATGGAGTAAAAGCCTCCATATAAAAGTCTAACATCCATTCCGAGGCAGCTCAGAAAATGCTAAGGATTCCTTCTTTTGTTTCTCTTACAGAAATTAGAGGAGGAGCTTGGTCGGTTTGGTTTTATAAATGAGATACCGTTTTGTTGCTGGGCATGGCGATTTTTTTTTTCTGGTACCAACATGTTCGGCATTCATTTCACAACTCTTCTAAACCCAATATTATGTCATCTTCTTCCGGAGTGTCGTCACGGTGGTATACTTCCCAAAAATCTTTCATATTTTCCTTGCTCTGCTTGACCAACATCTTGAGAATAGTTTCCGTCGACATGACAAGCAACCTCTGATAATGATTTGTGTATTCAGCAGCTTGGGAACTTCGTCGTCTACGAATATGTCGTAACTTGTAGTTGTCCCACGGCTCTCGAGCACTCGCTATCATTAAGTGGATGGTGTGACGTCCTCGATTTAGTTGATGGCCAGCTTAAAAACACCTTTTCACGAAACGAGCGGTATGTAGCTGAAAAACAGACCTATCCGTCTGTTGTTGATGTTAAGGTAAACTTCAAAAGACCTCTAAAAGTTGTCTCTAGCAAAGCAGGCTACTCAAACAACGGGTGCACCAGCGCAATTAGAGGACGGGTCGCCTCTGCTTAGTACCTATGGTTCCTTACTGCATTGTTTTAAGCCTCAAACTGGAGCCTTGTTGTCTCTCGCAGTTGGTCCCTTGCGGGAAGGGTGGATATTATGCTACCTTTGTTGTTTTACCCTCATCAGGAGACCTGGGCCATTTTCCAGTCTCAAGAGGTTTAACGATCATATTGAGGTTAGTCCCACTGACAGTTTAACTGGTTGGGGCGGAAAGCACCAGGGCTTTGCGCGCTGTTAATCCCATGTCAGCGGAGTGCTTCCTCACTTTTCTGCCAGTGTTAACCCTTCTGTCGGTTCGACTTGAAAGCGGAATTTGGTTATCCATTACCCATTTGTAACCCATTACCCACAAGCTACAATCGAGCTACGACAGGATTTCAACTTTAGTGGGTACCACTTGGATGAATATTCTCTGTTTCCATCGTCGCTCATGTTAATGGGCTTGCAGCTTATATTTTCTTCATGGTGGAGCGGTTTTCAGAGAGACTGATTTATTCTTCTACTTTTAGAAGTCAGTCGCGTCGACGCTAAGAAAAAATATATAAAAGGTGTTTTTTATAGAGGTATAGAACTTTAAGTTGCAATAAAGCAACGATGGATTATTCGATTGACATGAATTTTATTTATCCGAAAGACAATCTTGTGGCATTACATTTTAAATATGATTTCTGGCATATGACCGCCACGGCTGGCGCGGATGTAGTCCAATCTGGACGTCCAATTTTCGATGACTTTTTCCAACATTTCTGGCCGTATATCGGCAATAACACGGCGAATGTTGTCTTCCAAATAGTCAAGCGCATAGACCAATGACTCTACATAGCCCCACAGAAAGTAGTCTAGCGGTGTTAAATCAAAAGATCTTGGAGGCCAATTCACAGGTCCAAAACGTGAAACTAGGCGGTCACCAAACGTATCTTTCAATAAATCTATTGTGGCACGAGCTGTGTGACATGTTACGCCGTCTTGTTGAAACCACATCTCCTGGACATCATGGTTATTCAATTCAGGAATGAAAAGGTTAATAATCATGGCTCTATACCGATCACCATTGACTGTAACGTTCTGGCCACCATCGTTTTTGGAAAAGTACGGACCAATGAATCCACCAGCCCATAAAGCGCACCAGACAGTCAGTTTTTCTGGATGTAACGGTGTTTCAACATACACTTGAGGATTACCTTCACTCCAAATGCTGCAGTTTTGTTTATTGATGTAGTCATTCAACCATAAGTGCGCTTCATCGCTAAACAAAATTCGCTTATGAAAATCGGGAACAACAGTAATCTCGTTTTGGGCCCAAATTGCACTATTTGCAAGCGTTGTTCAGGCGTGAGTCTATTCATGATGAATTGCCAAACCAAACTGAGAATAAATCACTTGACAGCTGTTAAATCGGTCGCCATCTTGAAAAGTAATGCCAACTTAAAGTTCTATACCTCTATAAAAAATCACCCTTTATATTATGTATTCGACAAAGTCTATAAACAGTTGGGTCACTCAGGTATGCCATAATACGATAGAAGAAAATGGACGGTCTATCTTGTGACCACGAAACTCTCGGGTGTAAGCGAACAATTTAGAAAGTTGATGAGCAATAAATTTGCAACAAAAATCGACATCCCGATGTCTGAACAGTAAGACTTAAAAACAATTCCTGAAAGAAAGGCTGTTCGAAAATTCTACAAGAAAAATGAAACAAGCGATCTGGTAACAGTTATTCAGAGCATAGAGAGGCTTATAGAACAAGCGAAAGAGGATGTTATGTATTAAGTTCCCGCAACACGTCTTCAGAATAACAAACCAGCAGAAGCACAGCATTTACATCTGTTCAGCTGCATAATATTTTCGGATGCATAAAAAACGGTTGAGACGACAAATGGTATAAAAGAAAACTCTTCCTAGTCGATGTGGAATTCGAGCAAGACTAGGCTTTAAATAGTGTAACAAGAAGAAAAAGGCGAGAAATGGTCGATATGTGTCTTGCAAAGGCATATAACTAGCGCGCTGAAAGCCAGCGAAGATGAAAAAAATCGGTATTCTGAAATTTATTGTGATCTTCAAACATTTATAACAATTTAGACAAAAATCTACTACGCATTAGCAAGCTAATTGTTGAGTTACTGAAAAATTTGTTAGAAAAAAATTTAAAATTTCAAATAAATAGCTCGAATGTCTTCAGACCTTTTCTCAAAACTAGTTCATATCTATTCATCTATTTCACGCAAATGTCACATACAATTAAATAACTAGTAATTTTTGAAATGACAACAGAGAAAAGGAAAGAAGAAACTGAATAAGGAAAATGAAAAAAATTAATGAAAAGCAAAGTAAAGTAAAGCAAGGTAAGAAAAAGTTCTATGGCGTAAGAGTACGAGGGAAAGTTCTTTGAAAATTGGAGAACAGAGAGCATAAATCGGTTAAAGAAAAGACGCCAGCTGCCAACGCATGGTTGGGAGTGTATATGTAGGTAAGCTAAATTTTCGTATACTTTGATTTGTTGTTATTAAATTTTCTTATATTGTATTTTAGGTGTCCAAGACATAAATTGACCAACCCAAGCTAAATTATGAGGTAAGATATAAGCAAACATTAACTTAACACGAAAATCCAAAAGAAGCTTAGGCAAGCATGAAGAAAGTGGTTATAACTGCAACTACAACGTAAGTATATTATAAAAATAAGAAAATATAAAAACTAAAAAAAATATATATATGAAAAAATTAAAGAAATAAAAAGAAAAAACTCCCAATCGCTGCTTCAACGCCATCCACGAGAAGGCAAAATTCTCAAAACAGCATAACAAAGTCATCATACTAATCACCAGCAGCAACAAAATCATCAAACACAACTGACAATAACAACAAATGATAAATATATAATCAAAAACAGCGTGTAAAAACGAATTTATTCAACATTTCCGCTGACCGACGCTTCAGCTGTAGCTCAACGCATACAACGGTTGATCCATTTCGAGGTTCCCTACTTTAAAAAAAAAAAAACAGAAAATTCAAGTTTAATGGGAAATGTTAATTATCGTTCGAAAGAACATTCTTTGGCATTACTTTTTTGAAGATTATCACTTTCAACTATTGGCCGCGTCTACGTCTCAGATGGTCCATCCGTTGAGTTCAATTTTCGATGACTCGCTCGAGCATTTCGATTGGTAACTGACGACTGACACGCGTGATGTTTTGCTCCAAGGCATGAAGCGAAGCGGTATTGTCCGCATAAACTTTAGACTTTACATATCCCTACAGGAAAAGTCAAACGGTGTGATATCACACGATCTTGGTGGCCAATCAACCGGCCCAAAACGTGAAATTTTCTGTTCACCGAAGTTTTCTCTCAATAAATCCATTGATTGATGTGGTGTGTGGGAAGTGGCACCGTCTTGTTGAAACCAACTGTCGCGGGGATCAAGAGCTTCAACTTTAGGCATCGAACAGTCTGTTGTCATGGCCCTATAACGGTCGCCATTGACGGTTATATTCTAATCGGCATCATTTTTGGATAAATATGTACCGATTATTCCAGCAGCACACAAACTACACTAATCCGTTGGTTTTTCTGAATGATATGGCAGCTCTGGGATCTCTTCATGTTGCCCTTCGTCCCAAACGCGGCATTTTCGCTTTGTTACATACCACTGAACCAGAAATGGGCCTCATCGCTGAACAAAATTTGGCTCTAAAACATCGTATCCTCTTGGAACTTTTCAAGATCACATAGAGCGAAGCAATGCCACTTGGGAAGGTCGAGCGGCTTCAGTTCTTGCACAAGCTGTATTTTTTACGCTTTCAATTTAAGATCTGGACGTAACGTGCGCCAAGTTGCTCCATACCGAGTTGCTGCGAATGAAGGCGAATCGACTTTCCACGGTCCAACGGTCATCGTGTACACTCTCAGCTACGGCCGCTATATTTTCTTCGCTCCGCGCTGGACATGGTTTATTCGGTCGAATATTATCCAATAATGAATGCTGGGTCTCGTGATGAGCGATGTTGGTGTTGCGAATAGTATGCTCAGTAGGCCGATTATGTTGAAATGCCGAACAATACTGAACAAAAATACAGCAACAACATGACTGCTTGTCGCGACTTACGCGTGGCTATTGAAAAAAGTACCTCCACTTCGATCACCCTTTAGTTAGGGAAGTTGTTATGCCAAGTTGGAGTTCACACAATTGTGCGACACACGAGTGTAGAGGCAAATGCGCCACATACCTGACACCAAGTCAACGCCACAAAAAAACTACTACATATAACAACAACAACAACAACAATAATAATAATAATAGTAGCAGTAGAAGTCATAAACATTAGCATTGCCTTTTGTGACCGTTACATAGTTGACGTTTTGACGTCTCACCAACGGCCAGGCCAGGCCTGTCAAAGTGTTTGCCATGCGAGGAATCTATGCAAATAAGTTGGGCGTTTATACCACATACTCGCGCATAGAGAGAGAGGAGACTAAAGAAGCCAAAAGAAGGAGGAGGTACGAAGCATGAAAGTAGAAGAAGTGAAGAAGGCTAATTTTTCTTCTTCTTCTTCTTCTTCTTGTTATGCCTGCGCATGCAACAAGAGCAGTAAATGGTATTATGAATGCTTCATAACTGCATATAAATTAGGCAGTTACTACTGAAGACACTACTGAATGCCACTGCTTTATATGCATAAATGAATATATATACATACTTGTAGATATATATAAAATAACTGTTTGCCATTGGTTTAAGACTTTGATGGGAGCTGTCTCTCCTGCACTGACTGACTATTATTTCTAGTCATAAAGTATTCAGAAATTGTTTAGTTTCTATTTGAATAAAGATTGCATCTTTCGGTTCATAGTCAAATTGCCGGTTTGGCTGCTTGAGTGGCGTGCGCTTTTTTCTACACACACACACACATGCATAGGCCTTTTAGGCATATCTAATTTGTTTTTGATTTAAATAACTACTAATTAACAATAGCATTTTGATTTGAGTTGGCTTAAGTTATGTGGCAATGTGGCATGCCATGATGATAGGCTTAAAATATATGTAGAAGAATTCATAATTTATTTTGTTGTTGGCTAATAAATAAGCAACAATAAAATTGTGTTTAGAAATTATTTTATTCAGACATAGCTTTCAGGCTGGAATTGGTTTTTATAACTTTAAAATACTGTAAATGGTTATCCGTTTGGTGTTTTCGAAAGTGCAGGGTTGTATTTTGACATCTATCAAACTTAACTGTCAAACCAAAATTTTTTTTTTACTTAAATGTCTTCGAGATTGTTCAAAACTACTACAATAATGGTGACTCAAATGTGGCGAGGAGATTATGATGCACATAATCGTCCAACTACTCAAGCAATTGATAAAATTCTAAAGAAATTCGAAGAGACAGTATCGATTCCAGTATCGATTTCATCATCTTTTTGCTCTTTCCACCACAAATATCGCTGCTGTAAGTAATAGGGTAGCCGAAGACCCGAATCTTCTTGACGTTCTCAAGAGCTATGACTTTCTTATGGCACTTGGAATTACACCTACATCCATATAAAGTTCAGCTCTCACAACAACTGAAGACAAGCTGGCCATTTACAATGCCGTAGTAACGTCGATTGACTGCTTGAACAAGAAGCGGTGGAACGCGTTTTTTTCTAACAAAATTTTCTTCAGCGACGAGGCACATTTCTCGCTCGGTGGATACATAAATAAATAAGCAAAATCCCGAAAATCCTCAAATAATTGAGAAGAGTTTCCAAAAACTCACGAGGCGGTCATTTGAAGGATGCAATGTTTCACATATAATGCAATGCTAAGGTGCAAAATTTATAATTGAAAAGGAATTGCATGAAAAATTGCATTTTATTTACGTTTATTTTGGAAATCAAAAAAGGGCTAACCCTTTAGGTTGTTGTCATACGCTGAATAGCAGATACTGCTGTCTTAAGTATATGAAGAATTTTGAATAAAATTGGTTTCCTTCAAGTGGAGTTGAATTTAAGGGCTAGCGGACACAGTTCTCTCACCATAATCCACTTGGGAAGCTTTAGGCAGAGGTCAAGCAAACTGCCGGGAAAGATAATCCTTTAAATACGAAGTAGTTATAGAAGGTTGTGGGAAATGCATGGAGAACATTTTCTTTTCAAGCCATCAGTAGATATTTCGCCTTGTTCTCCTTCATAAATAGATCATTTTCCATTTTTCTTTAACCAAAAAAGCGTTCACTATATCTCTCTTTCTCTCCCTCTTTCTATCTGTTCTCTCTCAAAATTGGAAATTTTTATTTAAGACCTTTACCTTTCATCTATTGAACTTTGTTTTCACGTGCTCCATCCCAAGCGCTACATTCAACCCTGTTGTACAGCGAGTCCATGGATTGAGTTTGTTAAAGTATTTATCAACTTCCTGGATATATCAGTTACTTGGACTGAGTCCTTATTGGTGTTATTTTTGTTGTTATAATTACAAAAATGTTCCTCGGATAGGTTTTTGGGAGTCTTGCGGTTCGTGGCTGTATAGAAACACGACTGTCGCGGGAAGTCTTTGATTTTCTTAGACTCTTACGACATACAGGCCTTATAGCGGCTAAATTCTTGAGATGTTCTTATAGTAGTAGTAAGTAAAATGTACATAGTCTCTGCACCCATTGATCTATACAACGTCTATGCCACCTAAAATACTCAGCTTGGAAAACGCTGAACGCTTCGACAAGTAGTTTCATGCATATGACTTAAAGGTTTTAGATACACCTTTCAATCTACCAGTCATCAAGTTTTGAAAACTTTCGAAAATAGTGGGGATACTTGCATCTAAGATAAGATCTTAGCAAAAAGAGGAACGAAGCAGGCTAGGTCATCGTCACATGCCTCCATAGGATAACCATATCCTTAGTTCTCAGCGTATAGAGTAAAAGAGATTATCTCTTAGATCATATGCAAATATGAAGCTTATAGAGGTCCTCAATCGCAGCCCCGATCTCTTATTTTTTATTCCACCACGAAATCCTTTGGTTTACAGAGAAGGGATTGTTAGAAAAATAGCTGATTGTTTTTGTAACGCCTAGGGAGGCTCCTCAAGAGCAGCCAATACTTGCCGATATCGTCGAGATTATCTATAGGGAAGCTCATGAATGCAATTGTTTCGGTGAGACCGCACCAGCGGAAAAGAGATGCTAGATTAGTAGGTTTTAGTGGGCATTTGGTATGATGCGATCGAGTCTGAAAAACTAGTAGTTCAACTAACTACAGTATTTAGACCTAAGTTTTGACATTACTACTCGTTTCATGAGGTAGCCTGAGCTTTTCAACCAAGAGTTAAGGGAGTTGCCGACTAACGCCTGAATGGCGTTAATTATTCATCGATAGCTCGTCGCTACCAGTCGTTTCGTGCAAAGAGCACCGGATATAACTCGGATCGCTCATGAGCAGTCACTTATTCGATGACCTAACCAGGCCTAAGTTAACAATTAAGAACAGTTAGATTTTTTCCAGTTGTTGTTATTGTTGTTGTAATGGTTCAGCTGCTCCGCCTAGGGTCAGGTAGTTCTAGTCGAAGTCATCGAGTTCATCTAACGGTAACCCAAAGAAACGTGCTGTTTCGACGGGTTCGGACCAGAGGGGGAGTGGTATTTGATGAGTCGGTTTGAGTGGGTATACAAAGTGAATGTTAGTGTCTTGCGGAGATTCATTGCATTCAAAACATATGTTAGGTATTTCGAGTCGGGATAGAAAGGAATTAAGTCGACTACAACATCTAGGCATTAACTGGGCTTTTCCAGTTTTTGGAATAACAATTTTTAATTATCAGATAGAGAGGAAATATATCTCTGGAAAGTCGTCACTTAATTCAACTTTTTATTTTTTCAAAGAAATTGAAACACCTTGTGCTTCGAACTTAACCATAAATGTCAGTTGTCTTCCCTTTCCAATGGGGAAAACTGAAAAGTAAAACTTCAATTTGAAATATTTTCATTATTTACATTACAAAATAAAAATTAAAAAACAAAAAAAAGAAAACCAAAATTTTCACATGCGTGGTGTTTTCTATTTATTTATTCTTTGCGCACAAATTCCCAAAAATTGCCTTCAAATACTTGCCATAAAAGCAACAACAGCAGCGATAACGTTGCAAAGCAATGTCATTCCTCAGAAAATTAGCGGAATGTGTTATAGCAACGGTACGAAGGAGAAATTTAACAAATGAAATATCAAATAATTTCTTCGGCATCTTACGCGGTGAATCGACTACAGTGCAAAGCAGGAAATCCCGTTGTCCGACACAACACAGACCTCGCCGCAAAAGAGACACCAAAGCCATCTATTATCGCACGCATTGCGCAAAACCGTATCCGTTGTGTGCCGTGAAGGCCGAATCGCTGAAAACATGTCGACCGCGACGCACTTGGCTCTTGGATGTGGAGAAATGTTGCAATGAACTATGCAAATGGGCGCATCCACGCTTCGATGATCTCTACTACACACCCAGCGATAAGTTGAATATGAAATATCAACGTACCTGGTGTGAATTCCAGCCCATCTATGTGTTGGAGCGAAATATTTGCTGTCACGAGCAGACTAATTATCCATTGGCAAAGCGTCGAAAGCCACAGAAAGCCATACCAATATGTGAGGATATGCGTACGTGTGGGCTGACGCTGGTATGTCGCAATCATTTGTCGAAACGTTGTGCAAAAGTTACATGGCCCGGCTGTAAGCCGGTGCGTGAACCACCAGATTGCAAATTGAAGCGCGCGAACTGTGGCCCTAGACCAGCGACACCCTATCCTTGTTTCTCTGAGTGTCGTAAAGAGAAGGTGGCGCCGCTGAGACCAATCGAATGTCATTGCCTTAAGTACGAGCCGCGTTGTGTGGTGCGTTAAGGGGTATACTGGAGAGATTGAAGAGCAGTCCGTACAACTTTTATGGTATGATTGCTTGTGATCTTCGTAATCTTGAGCTGTTTGAGTGCAATTTTCGTCAAATACAAATTTTTGTTTGTTTACAAAGTTCGTCGGTCGCTAGTTTTTGAAAATACAATTTGATTTTGGACTTTGGGAATTTTTAAAAACTAGCGACCTTCGAAGCTTTTGAGTCCTTTCAGCTACAAGGGACGACAAAATTTATATTTTTAAGTTATTTTTGTAACACTCAAAAAAAATTGTAAAAGTCTTTCCAATTAACTGTTTTAAAAAATTGTAAAAAATTGTGCGTAAATTGTAAGAAGAGTGTCCGAAAATTTGATGGTGTTTTTAATTTCAGAACAGAATTTTCAAATTTGATATACTTTCATGTTAGAAAATCAGCTGAATTCTGACATATCGCACCGTCGTCGAAACAGAGTACAAAGCAATGTGTTCCCCTCTCTAGAAGGTCACTCCCACACTGAGTTCTATTGATGAGTTATATTAGAGCCTGAAATATGAGATGTTCTGGATTATCAACTATTTACTTATTTTGCCTTTCAACTTTTCTAAGGGGTGATCCATTTCGAGGCTCCCCTTTTTTTTTAGAAAAAAACACAGAAAATTCAAATTTAATGGGAAATGATTATTATCCTTCGAAAAAACATTCTTTGGCACTTACTTCTTGAAGATTATCTCTTTCAAATGTTGGTCGTGGCTACGGCTCAGATGGTCCATCCGTTCACTCCAATTTTCGATGACTCGTTCAAGCATTTCGACTGGTAACTGGCGAATGACACGTGTGATGTTTTCCTCCAAGTTCTGAATCGAAGCGGGATTATCCGCATAGGCTTTAGACTTTACATATCCCCACAGGAAAAAGTCACACGATCTTGGTGGTCAATAGACTGGCCCAAAAAGTGAAATTGGCTGCTCACCGAAGTGTTCTCTCAATAAATTCATTGATTGATGCAATGTGTGGGAAGTTGTTGAAACCAGATGTCATGGAGATCATGAGCACCAATTTCAGGAATCAAATAGTCGGTTATTATGACAGGATTACATCCGCCAGTGATGGTTACGTTCTCGCCGGCATCATTTTTGAATAAATATGCACCAATGATGCCACCGGCACACAGACCACACCAAACCGTTGTTTTTCTGTATGAAATGGCACCTCTTGAATCTCTTCAGGGTTCTTTTCGTCCCAAATGTGCCAATTTTGCTTGTTTACATACCAATTGAGCCATAATTTGGCTCGAAAACGTCAGATCTCCTTGGAACTTTTCAAGAGCACATAGAGCGAAGCGATGTCGCTTGGGGAGGTCGAGCAGCTTCAGTTCTTGCACAAGCTGTATTTTGTACGATTTCAATTACGATGGCGACGTAAAATGCGCCAAGTCGTTCGATACGTCACTCCAAGTTGCTGCGAACGGTGCCGAATCGATTCTTCGTGTATACTCTCAGCTACGGTCGGTATATTTTCTTCACAGACGTGGTCTATTTGGTCGAATATTATCCAGTAATGTATACTGGGTCTCAAGATGGGTGATGGTGTTGCGAATAGTTAGCTCAGTAGACCGAATATGTTGACCATAAGTTGAGCAGAGTGCGCGAAACACATTCTTTACAGAACGTGATTTTTCATAATAAATATGAATTATTTGTAAACGTTGTTCAGGCGAAAGTCTTTCGATGATGAAATGCCAAACTATACTGAGCAAAAATAACATGACAGCTTGACACGTCTCACGGGTGATCTGTCAAAAAAAAGACTATTGAGAAAATTATCTCTCTTTATAATGAAAAATGGCCTAATTTAAGGGTCATAAAACACAGCACTCAGAACTTTGCTTGGAGAAACGATCACACTTATGTATATCAATTGAAGTAATTTTTCAGTAATTATTTTTTAAAATCTAAAGATGTTTTTTTTTTTTTTTTTGAGAAATAATTTAAAAATTTGTTGCTAGTAGTGTATAAAATAATTATGGCATAAAAATATTTTATTTCTCAATACTCAATAAATATACTTGAAGTCAATCATTCCCATAACCAAAAACAAAGCCTTGAAATTCAGCGATAATAATCAAAACCCAAAATGAAATGGTTGATTGGCGGAACGGGCGAGCGCTCCTAACAGCAGCGCTTCACCCTAATGATTATAATCACAGTTACATACATATGTACATATATATATTTACAATACGTTACTTACTTAAACACCCAATTACATGCTTACAAGTGTAACTAATGAACGGCTGAAGTTTGGGAAGAAAAAAACGTATTTTTATTCTTTTAAATACCAGTTTCCTTAGCCCAGACTAAGATTTTTTATGCTCCAAGCCATTCTTAATACCGCTAATGGACCGCAAATTACGCGTGGAAAAAAATTTAATGAAAAATTCTTAAACTTTATACGAAATTATGTCTTTTTCTTTTTACTATAAAGGGTGTTATACTAAAGTAAATAAATTCATTGGCTCAGTTAATCGAAAAAATATAAAAAAATCACTGATTTCACTCTAAAGCATTTTTTTCTTTTTTGAACTCTTTATAAAGGCAAAATTAAGAAAAAAATATTAAAAAAATTGATTCAACTCGCACATATTTTTTATATTTTTTTATTTTAATTTTTTATTTTTTATTTTTTTATTTTTTATTTTTCTTAGAAATCCAATAATCCGATAGATAAGATATCGGATGAAAGACTTTTTAAGGCTACTATCCAAGGAGTTTTCGTGTTGGAAACCTTCTTTTACGACTTTTTTCTAAATAAAAAGTAAGCAAAAAATTTTAAACTAAAAAAAATAATATTTTCTATTACTTTCTATATAAAAAAAACTTCCAAGCAGAGGTCATGTAGCAGACATCCTTCAGATAATTTTTTTTTAATTTTTGAAACATTTATTAATATCGATTTTAATTTTTTTTTTTTTTTTTTTTTTTTTTTTTGAAAAGAGTATTCCAAACCTTAGGCTATCTCAATATTTACGAATTTTTGGCCAAAATGTACTTCAAATAAGTTCTTAGATCGAATTAATGGAAGCCATGCGATGATATCACACACAAAAAAATATTTTTTTATTTGACTCACCCTGTATTTTATGTTTTAATTATTCTGTATAACGTAAAAAATTGTTGGTTATGCCTAAATATACATTGTTAACGCTTTGGCTATGGCTTAGCTACACTTAATAAAATAATTAACTTCTTAATTCTTACACATCTGCAAGTTCAGGCCAGCTGAGAAAGAGATTACTCAAAAGCAACATATGTTGTTGGATTAATCTGTTGCTGAAAAGCTTGCCTAAAAGTGGTTTCTACCGACGAAAACATCAAAAAAAATCCACAAAATGATTTTGATGAACGTAAATCTAGTTTGAATGAAATAGTAGACACTCTAAAGTTATCAGCTGAGCATGTACATCATAACATTCACGAATATTTGACTATGAGCAATCTCTCTGCAAAGTGGGTGCCGCGCGAGCTCACTTTTGATCAAAACCAATGACGATTTGATGATTCGGAGCAGTGTTTGGAGATATTCAAGCGTAATAAAACCGAATTCTTGCATCGATATGTGACAATGGAAGAAGCATGGCTCTCTCATTTCACTTTTTGAGATCCAATCGACAGTCATTCGAGTGGACGGCACACGATGAACTCGCTCCAAAGTGTGAGAAATCGCAACAGTCGGCTCGCAAAGTTATGGCTGGCGTGCGTATTTTGGGATGCACATCGAGTAATTTTCATTGACTACCTTGAAAAATGGAAGGAACAAAGGAAAAGCGACTATTACATAGCGTTATTGGACCGTTTGAGGTACGAAATCGCCGCAAAATGTCCGCACTTGAAGAAAAAGCAAAAGCTATTTCACCAAGGCAATGCACTTTGTCACACAAGTCAGTGAAATCGATGACAAAAATCCATGAATTAGACTTGGAACTGCTTCCGCATCCACGGTGATATCCAGCTCTTGCCCCCAACGACTATTTCCTGCTCTCAGATCGCAAAAGAATGCTCGCTGAGAAGAAATTTTCCGTCGAATGAAGAGGCGATCTCAGAGACTGACGCTTATTTTGAAGCAAAGGACAAATCGTACTACAAAAATGGTATCGAAAAGTTGCAGGGTCGCAATAATCAGTGCATCACACTTGAAGGGAACTATGTTGAATAAAAAAAAATGAATTTTGCCAAAAAAAAAGTGTTCTACTATGGTAGACAGCGAACTTTTCAATTGACCTGTTTTTTTTTTATATCATCCTTCGCTCTCTTGAGATCTCTTAATACTTTTCCAGCTCTGCTCTCACTAGTTTAAGAATTACTTTGGAAATCATCACTCTTGGTAGGACAATTCATGTATTTTCGATGAAAAATTCTTAAGCTTTAAAAATTGTTTTTGCTTTCTATTTTTTCTGCATTGATTCTACTGATGGTAAAGAATTTCCGCTTCTTAAGAATTAATTTTATTTGTGTGTGTGTTTTTTTTTTTCTCTCTTCAAACACATATGCACCTACAATGTCTGTTCTTGAATTTTCCTGTCAATCATTATTTCTTGAGCTTAATTTTGTGGTTTAACATTGAAAAATTACAAGCAACTCCAGTCAGAGGTGTATGTTATGCTATTACTTAGAAGAAACAGTCAATATCAAGTTGTTGTTTCTAGGTTTTTGTGTATCTCTTTTTTCTTTTTAAATCTTTTTTTTTTTTTTTTTTTGATGTTAATCGCCGCTCCCGTTGCCAAGCTCAAGGTGTTGTGTTTTTAATTTAGACAGTGTTTTTTTCTTCTTATTTCTTAATAGCTTATTTCATTGTCTACTTTTTGGGCTTATTGTGGATAATTTGCGGTTTGAAAATTTGATTTTCGTGCAACTAATTGAGTTGCCGCGTTGCTTGTTATTTATTATAATCTGCTTATATTCATATACATACTAGCACCTCTGCCGACACTCTTAGGTGAGTTAAACATTGTAGAAATAAGCTAATAATGGAAAAGGAAATGTATAATGGAAAAAATAAACAAAATACATATACACAAAAAAGAAAATAAAACAAATTAACATAAAATAATAAAAAATGAAATTAAATAAAATTAAATTTAAAAATTAAATTTAAAAAAACTTTAAATAAATAAAAATTAAAAAATCAAAATGAACATAAATAAGCATATAAAATAAGCAAAATGAAAAAAAATATAATTAAATGTAATGACTTCAAATCTGGGACCATAATGATTATAAGTAATAAAATATAAATGGCAAATTAATGATTATTTGATAATTTTGTTCAGTTAAGGGGTCAGAGGTTAGAAAAAAGGAATTTTCGCTACTTTTATTTATATATACAATGATATATTTAATCCACACAACTCACCATATCAAAGTTGCATACTTAGATAGTATTTTGTGAAATTTTTATTAAAAAATTCCGAAAATTCAGCCGTTGGTACCTCATCTCCCTTGTCGCCTCAAAAGAAAATGCTCTCGCCGCAGGCAGCATGACTCATTATCGGTGCATCTGAAATCAAAAAACTAAAAACATTTCGTTAGTACATGCATGACTCTCGTGATTGGACGAAGGCAAGAACAAAAACAAGAAATTAAAATTGAATTTTTTAAAGGCTTTTAACAAAAAAAAAAATACTTTTTTGATCAAATTTTCGCCATGTAACGGCGCACAAAAAATTTGTTGTAATGAAAAAAAATAGAAAACCTTTCATTCAATGTCTAGAGAATGCTTCCACAAAGATGTGTGCCAAATTTGAACAAAATCGCTTAATAACTTTACGAGAAATCGTGTCCACCGACCTAAAAACTAGAGTTTTGAGATAAACGCATTTAAAGTTTCAAATGAACACAAACTCGGTGGGATGAGTAGAACTTCCAAAGACTCTATCTCTTAGAATTTTACTCCGAGCGATTTGAAATTTTAGCTGAATATTTTAAATATATTTTACAATTTAATAAGGAAAAACTTTTTTTTAATTTTCAAACTTTATTATTTTATTTATTTTTATTTTTATTTTTTTTAATTTTTTTTTTGTCTCGAAGGCGGCAATTTTCTTTTTTACGCATACTCATTGAGCCAGAAATGGACCTCTAAACAATCGCTGAACAAAATTTGGCTCGAAAACATCGTATCTTCTTGGAACTTTTCAAGAGTCCATAGAGCGAAGCGATGTCGCTTGGGAAGGTCGAGAGGCTTCAGTTCTTGTATATACAAACTGTATTTTGTACGTTTTCAACTTAACATCTCGACGTAAAATGCTCCACGGTCTTCGTGTACACTCTCTGCTACGGTCGCTATATTTTCTTCACCTTGCATAGGCTATGAAACTGAAATATTTTTAGTGAAATTTTTTCAGCAAAAAAAAATGCTTTTTCTAAGCTTTGTAATAGCTAAGGAAATTTCATTATTCTATTACTTTCTATGCAGAAAAAAAATTTATTGCTCTAGAAAAGTTACGCTCCACGCATGAATGTAATTTAATTTTTTTGTTTAATAAAAAAAAAATAAAATAAAAAAAATTATCCATAATAAAAAATTAAGAATAGAAAAAAATTCCTAAGCTTACGCTTTGTATGTAGAACAAAACAAAAGCACGCACTACCGTAATTTTGGGCGAGATATACGTAGACTATCTACATATGCCTAACTACACATGCCTACGCACACATATGCGTGTATATATGTATATGCATGCTAGCCTTTAAGCGGCTATTACTACAAACGCTTTTAAGCGCGCATTAAAAAGCGAATTAGAAACTGTATATTTAACTACAAACATACATACATACATACATACATATGTATGCATATGAACATATTTACAATCCATATAAATCAAAGCAATTTGAACTGGGTCAGCAGTATTTAACTACAAAAGAGATTTACGAGCTGAATATGCATACATACAAACATACATAAATACATAGATTGGTCACACGTGCATACATGCATACAAACACTTGAGAGTACAATATAAGTACGTATGTGAATGGGTCAAAAAAAAAATTTTTTTTTTTTTTTTTTTTTTTGATTTTGCCTACAACGCAACGCTGGGAATGCAATCAAACAACAAATAAATTTACGCATTTAAGTCCGTAGATCAAAATAGCGGCGTACAAGCAGCTGGCGGATTCGATATGGCACGTTATACGCTGTTACATACGTACATATATATTCGAGTCTAAGAATATGTGTGGCTTGAAGACAGTTAGCAAAGCCAAGCAAGCAGGCAGGCAGGCAGTCAGGCGGTCAGGCAAATGGCTTGTAAAGCGTTGAGTGAAAAAAACGCGCTCAGCTCATGCCAACAATAATTCATAGTAAAAAAGGCAAATATCTAGGAGGTGAAAAAATTAACAACCAACTGTATGTATGCTGATCAAAATATACAAATACATATACATACATACCTACAAGCCAACAGCTGCTGTAGCATATGTGCATATATGTGGCTTTGCAACAAACAAAAAACCCGTTTTCTAGGTGCGATGTGAAAATGGTCTAAAATAATATATGTATGTATGTAGCATATGTTACTTGTATGTATGTATGTTGCTGACTAGCTGCCCACTACTCCACTAGCATCTCACCTCGCGCGCGTACTCAATTTCGTTTGAACCATTTTCATTTGCCTCAATTCGTTGCGTCTTTGCGACCGCTAAATAGTCTTAAAATAAAATAAAAAACAATAAATAAATAAATATGAGCATACAAATAATATGCTTAAACGAATACATTGGTGTATAAGTACAGTGATGTACAAAATTTTAGCAATGGAAGCTAATTTAAAGTATTTGCTTGGCTTTTCCTGTTAAAAATTTTGTTAATTAGTTCTCTTTTGTCATGAGTTCACACCAAAATCTGATTAGCATATTACCTAGAAGCATGTCTAACTCCTATAGGTGGCGCTAAGGTCGAAAAATTTAAAAAAATTGAATATAACTCGAATCTTACCAATTTTTTTTTTAACTTTATGTAAAGGTTTACGGCCAAAATTCGCTTCAGCGGCTAAAAGCGACAAATATTTATATATATAAGTATATAAAGGTTTACAGAAGTCTATATCACGATTTTGATATTTTTTTAGTTAAACGAGAGTGTGCCTATAATACAAATTTGTCTGAGGTCACAAAGTAGTTTCAGACAGATAGATGTGATCTGTGTCGCATTTTTCATTTTTCATAATTCAAAATTAACTAATTTTTCTCAGCATCGTTTTTATAAAAAAAAATCATAAAAAAAAACTTTAAAAAAAGTTTCAAATTTTTTTTCTTAACTGCATTAAAAAAAAAACCATATACTAGTCCAAAGAGTGAATAATTTATATCACAAAAATTCAAATTATTATTGGAATTTTTTCACAGAGAAATAAAACAATTGAAATATCAAAAAAAATCGAAACGATCGAAAACCATTAGACGAATGATCTATTGCGCGGTTCCCTACTTTTCTAAAGAAAAAAAAACACAGAAAATTCAAATTTACTTGGGAAAGGTTTATTATCAGACGGAAGAACATTCTTTGGGATTTATTTTTGAAGATTATCTCTTTCAAATATTGGCCACGGCTACATCTCAAACGGTCCATCCGTTGAGTCCAATTTTCGATGACTCGTTCGAGCATTTCAACTGGTAACTGGTGAATGGCACGCGTAATGTTTTGCTCCAAGGCCTGAATCGAAGTGGGATTGTCCGCATAGACTTTAGACTTTCCATATTCCTACAGGAAAAAGTCTTACGGTGTGATATCATACGACCTTGGTGGCCAATTGACCGGCCCAAAATGTGAAATTATCTGCTCACCGAAGAGTTCTCTCAATAAATCCATTGATTGATGCGATGTGTGGGAAGTGGCGCCGTCGTGTTGAAACTAAATGTCGCGAAGATCACGAGCTTCAATTTTAGGCATCAAATAGTCGGTTATCGTGGCGCGATAACGGTCGCCCTTGACGGTTACGTTCTAACCGTCTTCATTTTTTAAGAAATATTGACAGATGATTGCACCGGTCCACAAACCACACCGAACCGTTATTTTTTCTGGATGAAGTGGCAGCTCCTGATCCTCTTCAGGTTGCTCTTTGTCCTAAATCCGTTAATTTTGCTTGTCTACATACTCATTGAGCCATAAATGAGCCTCATCGCTGAACAAAATTTGTCTGGAATCGACTCTCCACGGTCTTCGTGTACACTTTCAGCTAAGGCCGCTATAGTTTCTTCATTGCGAGCTGGACGTGGTCTATTCGGTCGAATATTATCTAATAATGGTTCTCAAGAAAAATATTGTTTGAAAAAGCTTTGAAAATGTTGATAAAAATGTCATCTTATGGGAATTTTCGCACACCACTGTACGTACTCCTTTGTTCGTGTGCGAGTCTAAGACTTAACTGAACTATCTGGGGCTTAGCTCTACTTCAATTCAGCTCCACATACAGCAGCCAACAAGTTATTGAGGCACAAACTTATGTACATATGTACATCGAGCGGCATGCCACACTTTGTTGCGACGCGTGTGAAACAAACGGTCAACACCTATGACCATGAGTGAGTGTAAATATACACACACATACACAAACAAACAGAAATATATATATTTTTTTATAAAAGATTTGCATATTAATATATTTCTACGTATGCATGTGTAAATGTGGATCTAAATGTGTTACTTATGTACATACATACATCCAATAGACAGTCAGTCGCATATGGGCGATGACTGCACTCCACAAAAGCAACAACAACAACTGCAACAATGTTCGCTTCGACCAAAATAAAAAATCTCTGCAGCACCTACATACGCGTATGTATGTATATGGAACGCGTATAGTATGTCTGTGCATAGCAAAAATCGTAAAATGTAAGGCGTAGCAAACAGGTCAGTTAGCACGCTACATACACGAAAACATACATATGCATGCATACATACATACATTGAGCATTGCAAACAATAGAGCTAGAAAACCAAGAAAAACAACAGCAACAACGGTAGAGAAATAGCCAACTCACTCACCTGTGGCATACCTGTTCGGCAGATAGGCGTATGCGTGCTTGTGTGTGCGTGTGTGTGTGCGTGTATTTTTGTGTAAGCTGTGATTTGGAATTGCTTTACGTGTTCACCTCACGAGTTTCTTGTAATATTGAATCGCTATCGAGTAGGTGCCACAAATTACAATGCACTGATTTACAATAGTAAACCAGTTGTGTGCGTGTGTGTGTGTGAAATGAGTAAATAAATTAAGTGAAAACGTGAGTTAGTGCAATTAGAATTTGTTAATTTACTTGGCTGAAATATATGTATGTATTGGAAAACTCAAAAAAGTAAAATTTATAAAGTCTTTAGAGCAGAAGCAAGGTCTTCGGGAACTTTCCAAATATTCCAGATCATAATATGGTGTAGAGTATGGGCCAAAACGCAGTTCAAACAGCGCGAGCGAATAAATTAAGTCTTTATCAACCGTGGATTCCGCTCGAAAAAACATTCAATGACAGAGAATCTGCGTCATCGGCGGCTGCAGTAGACTAGTGGTCACCATCAAGAGCATCAAGCCGAAATCCAAAATTCGAGTATATTTCTGGCATAAAACAAAAAAATATATATATATTCTTTTTAGCGTTATTTTCGATCTCCTCTTAGCCATGCGACTTCGATTAATATTAATTAATTTCTCCCCCAAGCAGCATCGCAAGCCTAATTCGAGTAGACTCGTGAATGGCTTAGGAAGCACAAAACAACGCTCAGAGCTCTAAAATATAGAGGGAAAATTTTCTCCGAGAGCAAACACATAGATAATTTCTGAAGCGAATTGTCATGTTATATGTTGCGCTTGTCGATTGCCTAGGTGTCGCTAAACTACAGTAGAGAGCTCTGATAAAATAATAGATGCTCTGGCCTTGCACACGAAAGGGAGCACCCGACTTGGTATCAACAACCTATGGGTGTGTTCATGAGAAGAAGAAAATTGTTAAAGAAGAACTTCGAATAACTATCATAGAAGTTAATAAAGATGTGGGGTTGCTCGTGGTATGTAATTTTTCGGGAAGTTTAAACATGAAGTGAAGAAGGGAGTGATGTTAAATCAAAAAGCAGCGAATTTCAACCAAAAACCAAAAATTGTTGAGTAAATACGACGAATCATGGTTTTTGGATTGTGACATCGAAAGAAATCCCCAAACGTCTCGGTGGCAGTGCTCTAACCAACAAAAAAAAGAACACTCTAAACACGGTTAAATGCCAAAGTTTTGCTTACTGTTTTCATTGCTTGTCATGGAGTAGAGCATCAGAATGTGACTGCTCCCTTTCCCCAAGAATTATCATACCCATGTTTGTAGGGGTTTACCAATTTGATATGCAAATCAGTCAACGGGCTTTGGAGTAGCGTATTCCAACTAAGCTAAACACGAAAAAAAAACACTTTAAACTCCATCAAAAGTCAAGAAATCTGATTGTTTTTTGTGATTATCATTCAAAAAGCTTCTCAAAAGGTCAGCTGTTAAATGGAATATATTATCTGAGAGCTCTGCGGCGTTTAAAAAGCGATTTCGTCGAAAAATGGCAGAGTTGTAGGAAAAATTACAATAATTTCTCACCAGAATAACGCACAATCTCCCAAGCTACTTTTGGCTAAAATTTCAACAAATACCAACGAACCAACACCGTTTTCAACAGAATTGGATCCATTCGAATTTTCTTCCTTTCCAAAACACTAATTACCACTTCAAGAGAACTGTTTTTCGTCGATAGAGCTAAAAACAAGAGAATACGTGAGGCAGTTTCTATACTTTAAATACCGCTGAGCTTTCTCAAAAATTAGCTTCGCAACAGTGCCGGCCTTTCATGGGCAACTCACATAATCATTCTGTGATGAACCGAGTTCTTATTAATGCGAGGCCCGACCATAATACCCTTACTCACGGTGACGAAGAAAGTTGCCTCCTCGGCGCTGTCGGATGTGCTCCCTTTAGAGCTAAGAGAAATCATCTTCTGCTTAAGTGGGGACGAAATTTTGTTTCTAGAAAGCCAACATCCTAGGCCAACACTCCAATTTTGAAAGTTTGTGATGCAGTATCCACCAGTGGAAGGAGAGCAAGAGGAAAACCTCAACTTTGTTCAAAAGGCCAGATGAATAGGAATCTGGTTACACTTGGTATTCCAATTGAGGCCG
Source organism: Neoceratitis asiatica (assembly GCA_030068015.2). Lineage (NCBI taxonomy): Eukaryota > Metazoa > Arthropoda > Insecta > Diptera > Tephritidae > Neoceratitis > Neoceratitis asiatica. Next base: position 81,117,468 of record CM061527.1, on the reverse strand, counting down.
AAAGCGAAAAGAACTAAGGTATAATGCGCTGTTGTTAAATCATCTATAGTCGAGTAAGCGGTGTCTACGTCAGTAAAGCAGCAGAACATTCATTTTGCTTGGGTAGGCAATAGAAGCCGTTATCCTCGCCCGCATGTGTGGTCACTATAGTCTACCAGGGTTATCTATTTAGTCAGGGAAAACAGGTAGGTCATGCGAGGATTGATACCAACTCAACCAAGGTAAGGTGCTCAGAGTCAGATTCAGTGCAAAAATTGGAGTAATTTCAAGACGGAAGAGGAGATCGGAATGTACTAAAGGGTTTTCCAGGGTTTTAACGAAACGAAAGCAGTCACGACATTAGGCTGAAGGCCAATTTTGCAGAGCATCACCCGTGCATATTCAGCGTCACAAACTGCCACAACCACCAACTGGAAAGCGAAAAATTCTTAACCAAGAGGCAAAGAAAGGTTCGTGTGCGAATGAGGTGTAGCTAAAAAGAACGGAGTGGAGTCAACTCACTGTACTTTATATCTATCCCACCAGATGGGGGTGACAGTGTCACTATCTGTAGGTAAAAGAGAGGGATTATGAGCGAGAGGTGAAGATTAGTCATCATATTGCACTTCACTCAGCTTTTGGCAAAAACATATGCTTATCTGGACCTATATCAAATGCACTATTCAAGAATTTTTTTTTAAACGAAATCAAGCTTGAAGTGTTTCCATATTATTTCATAATCTTCTATTTATTGGTATTTTGAGTGTTTTTGAGTTGCCAAATTACGTGGGAAATCATGCCACTTTTAGCAGTAATCGGCAACTTTCAATATTTTTTTTATTTTTATTTTTGCTTCACAATTTGCGTCGCTAAGCCCCATTAATTCAGTTAACTCTTCATATTGACCCAGTTTTTGATAGTTGCGCAGTGTCATTCGTCTAAATTTCAATTCAGTTCAGGCAAAAATCAATTACTATGCAAAGAAGGCCAGAAATGCCATTAAATATTGTGTTATGATTATCATATTGCTTTATTGAGATTTAATAAAATCATTAAAATCCAAAATTATAAAAAAATATTTCAAAACTTTCCTGCATTAACAACGGCACAGTTTTCAGGCCGCCTAACTCATTGCATTGTGTTGGTAGAAATCTTTAATAAACCACATAAATATAAATAATAAATTTAATTATGAGCGCTTAATTTGAAAATTTTCAACGCAGATAACAGTAAAAACAACAACAACTACAACAACTACAACAACAACAACAGCAAAGTTAATGGCAAATATTTACCAATGAAATTCACTAAATAACGTAAATTGGAAATATTACAGAGAATTGAGTGAGCGTTAACAGAAATAAAATTATAACTAAGGCACACTAACACACACACGCACACACACACACATATACACATACAGGTCAACATCAGCGTCACTCATTTGCAGTACTTAAGCGTCGGTATATGTATATATGTATATCTATGTACTGTTATATGCATAAATTATCAACGTAAATTGAAAAGTACACATAAACGCATTGGAAATTCAGCACAAATCGTTGCGGCAGCGGCGCTGTTGGTAACGGTGACAGCAACTTTCAGTGCATGGTGCACATGGACAGAGGCAGAGTTCAAAAGCTGCATTGCAGTTGTGCCAGCGCGCTGAGGCAAATGAGTGTGTGTGTGCAAACAAATGAATAAGTTGTTGTTGATGACTCTATCGGCCAAGTGGGAATTGATTGATGCAAATGAATGCCTCACTGCTTACCATGATAGATTTGGTGATTAAAATGGTGTGTATGTGTGTGTGTGTTTGTGTGCACAAGCACTCAGTTAGTTGCTTGTAGTTATAATTTGTTAATAAAAATGTTCAAAAATAACTACATACACACATATCTGTATGTATAAATATATATTTGCATATTTATTAACGGCACAACAATTATCGCTAGTCGCTGTTAACCTCGTCGCCATGCGTGTGACTTTTGTGATCACCCCAGCTATCAAATGGACCAGTTAGTAACTACTTACTACTACCTAATCAGCAATAAGTATTTGCAAAAAAATTTTCTCCTAAGAGTTGCCAAATGTTACTTTCCGTTAGCAATACGCTAGCCACATTACTAATATAAAATGGACCAGTGCAATACTAGTGTAATTATGATTAAAATGTGTATTTTCAAGGACGTAGAATACAAAAAGCGCATAAATTTCCGACGAAAGATAGTTTGGTGATGCATTTCGAGGTTCTCTACTTTTTTAAAGCAAAAAAAAAACACAGAAAATTCAAATTTAGTAGGGAATAATTATTTATTATCATTCGAAAGAACATTTTTTGGCATTTTTTTTTTTTTTTCAAGATTATCTCATTCAAATGTTGGATCTACGTCTCAGATCCATTGAGTCCAATTTTCAATTACTCGTTCGAGTATTTCGACGAGTAACTGGCGAATGACACGCGTGATGTTTTGTTCCTAGGCCTGAATAGAACGGGATTGTCCGCGTAGACTTTAGACTTTACATATCTCCACAGGAAAAAGTCTAACGGTGTGATATCACACGATCTTGGTGGCCAATCGACCGGACAAAAACGTGAAATTATCTGCTCACCGAAGTGTTCTCTCAATAAATCCATCGATTGATGCGATTTGTGATAAGTGCCGAAAAAGCGCCGTCTTGTTAAAATCAAATGTCGAGGAGTTCACGAGCTTCAATTTCAGGCCTTAAATAGTCTGTTATTATGGCGGGATACCGTTCTCTATTGACGGCTATGTTCTCGCCGGCATCATTTTTGAAGAAATATGGACCGATAATTTCACCGGCCCGCAAACCACATTAAACCGTTGTTTCTTCTGGATGAAATGGCAGCTCTTGAATCTCTACACGTTGCCCTTCGTCCCAAATGCGGCAATTGTTGTTTGTGTTCATACCCATTATGATGTCGCTTGGGAAAGTCGAGCGGCTTTAGTTCTTGCACAAGCTGCATTTTGTACTCTTTCAAGTCGTTCCATACGTCAGTCCGAATTGCTGCGAACAGCGCCGAATCGACTTTCCACGGTCTTCATGTATACTCTCAGCTACGGCCGCTATATTTTCTTCACTGCATGCTGTACGTGGTCAATTCGGTCGAATATTATCGAATAATGAATTCTGGGTCTCAAGATGGATGATGATGTTGCGAATAGTACGCTCAGTAGGACGATTATGTTGACCATAAGTTGAGCGAAGCGCGCGAAACACATTCTTTACAGTATTCAAACAATACTGAACAAAAATATGACAGTTTAACTCCCGCGTGATCTGTCAAAAAAAGGCTATTGAAAATAGTACCTCTACTTCGATCACCCTTTGTAATTGTTATCAATTTTGCTATTTTTCGATAACTCTCCAAAAATTTCTAGTAGTAAACTAGCATCTTTTCAAACCAGTTGGTCATTGAACCGCTGTGTTGTACTGTATATATCACAAGCAGGGCGCTAGCGATTCAGATAAATATTGTATTTGGTTGTACGCCTGATTGAAATACAAATCTTTTTTCCTACTGCTTTACGTTCCCTTCTCTATGCCTCACTCCTCCCACTCTAGTATGCTACACTTGATAATTATGCCACTTTTGTATTGCATTGTATCATTATCAGTTATTCTGTTATGTGTACGTGCCACAAATGTTGTTGCGACAGATTTTTTTATGTAAACAACAGTAGTTATTTGGAGCAATCACAGGTGCACACACCCATCAAGTTATTTTTTGTGTAGACATTTCAATTACTCTTCGACTCACTTGGGTGTATTGACCGCTGTTGGTGGGTAAGTGTTAATTGCTGTGTTAAAATGAAGATCAATTTGATTTTCCAATAAAATTTAATTAAGTGAGATTTTTAAAAATACCAGTTTGGGAAAATATGATGAACAAACAGGAAATAGCACAGTTAGTTGAATAAAAGAAAGGTTGAAGAGAGCACATGAATTCCATTTCGCTTCATTTTGACGCTAATTAGTCCGGTTGGAGGAATAGGTAGGTTTTTCTCCCACTAGCTTCCTGCTCTCTATTGAAAACAGACTATTGCTTAATAAATGTGTGTCTTAAAAGGGAACAAGAAACTTAGTCTGGATATATTTCGCTTCACTATTCAGCCTTGTTAAGCACAGACGTCTTTGGAAATGCGATCTTTGGAGAGACAGACTTACAAAAGATAGTTTTAAAGAAGACAATTTGAAATTAGACAGGATTATAAAAAACCGTCTTATAAAAGTCAGTCTTAGCAACAACAGTCTTGAAAAAGATGGTCTGAGGAAAAACACTCTTTCAAAAGAAATGTTTAGTAAAAATAGTCCAAAAAAATTGGTTTTAAAAATGCCAGTCTTAGTAAAGACAGTCTTGGAAAAGATAGTCTGAGGAAAGACACTTTTACGAAAGAAAGGATTAGTAAAAAAAAGTCTTAGAAAAAATAGTCTTTCAAAAGTCAGTCTTAGGAAAGACAGTCTTAGAAAAAATAATCTGAGGAAAAACAACCTTTCGAAAGAAAAGATTGGTAAAAACAGTCTAAGAAAAAATATCTTTAGAAAAGTCAATCTTAGTTACGACAGTCTTGAAGAAGATAATCTGAGGAAAAACACTCTTTCGAAAGAAAAGATTGGTAAAAACAGTCTTAGTAAAAATAGTTTTAGAAAACTAAGTCTTAGGAAAGATTTCCTGTTTTATTACATTTGCAAATACAAGAACGAACCGTGTGCGTGCGCGGTTCACTGACTCCACAAAGAGTGATGTACAACTTTAAGTGGACGATAGAAGGTCGAAACATGTGTTTGTATTACCTACCGTTTCGTTTCTCTATTATTATGGCCCTCGATATAATGACTGGGCAGTTTTTACTGGGAAATTTAAGAGAGAGAAAAGCAGAATGGGTGCTAACCCTGATGTGGGACGAATAAGTGACTTTTGAATACTGGTTTTGTATCAATGCAGTACTATATAGTTTTTTCAGATATGGCAGGTTTTGTGATCCTCTTGATACATGTCGCTCTGACATTTACATATATCGAGCTTAAGTCAGTTCTTAGCTTTAATTTGAGAGTCATTACAGTCTATGAATTGGGTTACAGAGGGCACAGTTCGATAGGCCGACTGAAACATTCGATGGTTTTCGAAAACAGTATCGACATTGATAAGATGCTGACACTCCATTTGAAGCTCCGAAGCTTTCGAGTAGTTATCTTTCGTATAATAACTATCTTCAGCTTAGCAACGACGTCTACATCTATATAATCCCAGCTCTTTGAAAAATTACCGCACAACTAGTTTGACATTGCGATTCAAGAGGGTTATGTTTTTTTGAGTAATCCAAGGTCATGCAGTGATTTCGAAAATCACAAAAAAAAACTCGAAAAATTCGCAATTAATATATTTAGTGATTGAAACACACTATGCGAAGCTGAGTCATATGGAGACTATAATTTTTTGGTTAAGCCCCTATGAACGAAAAAAAAATAATAATCGGAGTTCTGGCATTAATCATTTCACAGTCATAGAGAGACAGACAGCTCCAGCAGTGAGTGGCTGCTATGCGTCTGCTGCTGTGTCTCATACACAACAACATATGTATGTACTCTGCTGTTGTTGTTGTTATGATTTCTTAGAACTACTAGGGCCAGCAGCAGGCAGTCAGGCATTCAAGCATTTTAAATTGTCAAAATCACACACAATAAAAGGCTCGTTTTGCTCGTTTTCATAACTTTTTGACTTTTGCTAAATGTTGCCGGCTTAAATGGAGCACAAACGAGGCGGATCGATCCACAGCACTAAATATATCGTGCATGGCATGGATTTTGTTGGAATTGAGTATTTCAAATGTGAATTTGACTGTGAAATATGCTTAGTTGTGCTCATGCCATTGATATTTCAGTTTATATATTCCATTATTTATTAGCAAATATTTTTTATATTTTTTTTTATATTTTTTTTTTTTGTATATTTGAACCCAGTGGCTTGTACAAATGTATGTATGTAAGTATGCATTTAGAAATTTATTTATATGTCAAAACGATGCGCAAAATTCTACATTTGATGGCAATAAAATTTCTGTATGCTGCGAAACAGAAATTTTCGTATTCAGTTCAAAACAATTGGAGCTTAAGCCATCACAGGCAGGCAGGCAGCAGGAGCAGTAGTGGTAGGAGAAGAAGCAGAGGAGCAGCAACTATAAAAGAAATATCGAAAGGATTATAATTTATGTCTTTCGGTTGTTCAAATCGACGTTGCCGCCTGTAAACTACGCCCGCCACTCTCTCCTCTGCCCCCTCTCTTCCACATTCTCATACACACATTTTTGCTCAACATTTTCAGTTAAAGCAATTTTGCATGCCTCTTAGCCGCATTTTAATTTTGAATTTTTGCGAAATTTGATTTGTGTTTTATGTGGCGCATAAAATCGCAAATGTTGGCCGCATATATACATACATACAATTGTAGTTTTTAATTTTTGTGCTTTTTGTGCTCTGAGTTGTGTCTGCTCCACTGTAAGCTGGCTAACCTGTCGTCTGGTTGGCCTTCAAAAAAAAAAATGTAAATTATAGAGGCAGCGTAACAGCTGGAGATAAATCTTTGCTCTTGTTGTAAGTAATTGCTTTCGATTTCTACTTTGGCTCTGCAGTCAGTTGTATTTTCAATTTTTTTCCACATATATTTCTCTTATTGTTGTCAGCGTTTTTTTTTTTTTGCTTTCTGGAGTTTAGTTGTGTATTGACATTGTTTTGTTGAACCCAAAAGAGGCATAAATATCTTCCCAGCGAAATCTCGTTATCGTTTAGTGCAGTCTTCTAATGTACACACGTAGTATGGACTGAGTTGTGACTCATAATACCTCATGTTCATAAAAATATTTCTAACTTCTCCCCAACTCAGTGCTGACCACGCAATCAATTTTGTGATCAGGAGAGCATAGAAATCACAGTCACTTCTTTCTGGCTATTTTCCTGATACTAAGTCCAGGTTCGAGCAACATTCAAAATTACAGAAAATTAAGTTTTCTAATTGCGATGGCATGGAATGTCAAGTCCTCTGAGTGTATTTCTGACGTCAAAAAAAAAAAGGTTTTCATAAATATCTATTGGCCGTTCGCGGTGGCTTGGAATAAACTGTTGTTGGTAAAAACATCAAGACGCCAAACCACAATTTCGAGGAGGAGCTCGGCCGAAAATCGCTTCAGCGGTTATTAAGCACCGCATATACTTATATATGCATATAATTTTTCATGTCAGGCGAAGTAAAAATTTCCGTAGAAGCGATGTCGGACCACACTGATTACAAGGTTGTGGTATACCGACTCCTCTTTCAACTGTGTCAATGCAGTTGTGGCAATATTTCTTAGAAAAATATGTGCTCACCAAAGAGTATTAGGTTTTTACACCGATTTTTATGGCTGTCGGCAGGAGTAGGGACTTAGTTTTCTCATACATACCTTCCCCCACCTGCTATTCTACTTTTCTATATACTACTTCTGAAAGTTTTATTGGTAAGAATTTGACCAAGGAAAGAGCTATTTCCACGTCATGTGCAGAATTCACCGTATCCAGGTATTTTCCCTTCCAATCAGCTCGTCATTTCCTATTCATTCCTCTCTGGTATTTTGAAATTGCATTTGCAAAAAAGTGAGCTGAGGCATTCTAGTCCACCGCTTCGAAGATTGTTGTGGACTTCAAAATTTTTGTATATCCTGTAATTTGGCTTCATCAGGGTTAAGTTTTACTTAGAGAGAAGATTAACTAGAGTTCATATGCTTTTCGTAGGAGTGCAAAGAAGCTCTCTTGTAATTAGGATGGGTTCGTCCGTTCAACTTCATCCAGTATGCCTCTAGAAGTAACATTTTGAGCGCCGGCCACTAGACTTTGACCCTGTAGCTAAAGTTCAAGTCTTCAAAACAAATTTTTTTTTAAGAATGTTACAGTTTCTCATAAATATCCAACAACTGTTCAATAGTACGGAGAGCACGAACAGATTTCTATTTACGAGAAGCTCTAAAGGTACGTAAAATGGAAAGGTTTTCATAAAAAATTCAAAAATAGACTTATCTTTTTTATCAATACTGTCACTATACTGTCGGAAAAAATAAAATCTTTATATTTCATCTTTTTGAACTAATTGAGGTCCTATGCGCTTTAAATTGTTTTTTTTTTTTTTTTAATTAGCTTAAAATACACTGCAAGTCAGGACTGGACTGAAAATAGCCACTAGAGCCCTTCTAAATCAACGCATTGTCTTGCCAGATTAACGTAATCTCCATCAATATTTAATGATATCCTTCTCGTCTTTTTTTTTTTTTTTTTTTTTGCACAGATTTTTTGAGTATTCAGTTTAAAGTGTCCTGTGAGAGTCCCATATCATTTGAAACTGAATCATCTAACACCCCTCTCCCTTTGGTTCGAACCCTTCGAAACAGCATGTTTCCTGGGCCTCCCGTTAGATGACCTCGATAACTGAAACTAAACTTGCCTGACACTAGATGGGGCTGGGGTGGTATTGCCGCTACAATAACAATAATAACAACAACATTTGAACCTGAAAAAACTTCGAATCGAATTTTAAAAAAATAGCCAGTTAGACATAAGTAAAATTGAAAAAGAATTTGAAATTTAAGTTGGTCCCATATATGGATAAAACTGAAATAGATCCCCAAACAAGCACCTCTCCAGTGTAAACATGCTCTTCAATGCATATAACATTTTTAAGTAAACTCACTTGGAATTTTTATTTTTTTGAGCATAAATTTCAATCCCATTGATTTTTAAAAACCGACTGAATGATTTGATAACTAGTAGAGCTCCAGATTTTGCTTCGAGCTGTGCGAGTATTAGAGCAACGAGCACTTACGCAACTTCTCATTGCTCATTACTCGAAAGTTTTTCGAGCCGAGCACGAGCATTTCGATTATTTTGACAAACACTTTGACTTTTTTCTTAAAACTTTTTTTTAAATAATTTTAAATTTATTTATGCAAAGCGTAAGAATCATTGAAATGCCAAAAAAAAATTTAACAAAAAAAATTTAAATAAAATTTTTGTTCTGCTGAGCAGTTGAACAATAAGCGAGTATTGAGCGAGCATCGAGCTGCTCGCAATGTCCGATACACGGGTATCTGGAGCTCTAATAAGTAGACTGGCTTGTGGGATAAAAAATATTCAAAAAATCACTTTATAATAATATAAAGGTCTCTAGAGCCCTTTTTCAAAATAAATACCACTTAAAATTTGATTGAAATATTAATATAAAAATTTTAAATAATTCCAACAGCAATCTTAAGTCATTTATCAATAATAAATAAACACAAAATCGAAAAGAAGTTACTCATTTCGTAATTCAAGCACATATTTATGCTGTAAATAATGAACAAAAAAGCACTTGATAAATTTCATTGATGAGCGGCACCAAATGTGACCATTAAGACTACATCAAGCGGCGACCACATACTCGCACACGTTCATATGCAGGCGAGCGGGCGGGCAAAAATGAAATGAAGAATGGACATGTCATAATAAATTTAAATAAATGTTGACAACTGCAATAAACATAAATATTAAGCGCCATTTAAGCAAGCAAAAAAAAAAACTGCAAGAAAATACAAATGAAATGTGGAAGGCTCAAATGCGCAGTCGCGCAAGCGTCGTCGCTTCTTCAGCCATAGCAGACGAAACGAAGCCAAGCAAGCCAGGCTTCTAGTCTAGTCCTAATGCTGTGCATGCTGTGTTTTTATTAGCGCTCGCCTTTGGGGTTGTTTCGATTCTGCAAATGCCCGGAAATCATTTCGATTAATATAAAATGACATTAATTTGTGTAGAACGCGGCAGCGACCAGCGGACACAACACAAGTCAAAACAAAAAACTACAAAACCGAATTCATGTTGAGACAAACACGTATGTATGTAAGAGTATTTCTACTCCTCAGCGGTTGTATCAGTTATGGTATTCATTACGATCAATCAGTGAGCTGCGAAATGGGCAACACACACACACACACAGCAAGCACCAAGCGTTTGCGCAATCGGTCAAACGCCAATTATTGCAAGTTTGTCATCACCATTCGTTCAACTTGATTAACGCTGCACGCTGCAACGGCAGAAGATTTCATAGCGTGTACGCAGGCACCACTCGTGAATGCCAAATGATCGCGCAGAATCGCATCGCTGATCGAGTTGCAGTGGAAAAACTGTCACTTATGTCATGTCTACAGTTTGTTCTGTGTTCTGTGCTATAAATGTGTCGCATAAAGAACTTTTTAATTGGTTAGCAATCTTTTAACAATCATTTGTATTGATTACTCTGTACATTGGCCAGCAATCGAATTTAAGTTGAAAGATCACATGCAACTCACTTTTTTTCTAGGAGTGCGCACATTTGCTTTCTCACGCTTGCAAAATTTTTTTTTTTTTCATAATTTTCAAGTGTTTTTCGTACTTGGTAATGCAAGCATAGCATAGAAGGGGCTGAATGTTTGCTGTTTGAGATCTTAACATCAATTTATTGTCATTTATTTGCACAGCATGTGATCGCGTTGATCGTGTTGATCGTGTAGAGCTCATGATGATGCGGCAGGCAGTAGGTAAGCTATATAAAAAATAGAAAAATCTTATTTTGTTAGGTTTAAGCAAGGAAAAAAGTTTTCAAAGTCTCCGTACTCTCATTATATGTGGTAGATTAACACTCCTAAAGTTACTAATTCTCTTTTCCAAAGATCGTTTTGAGATTCGCTTGTTAGCACACGGAACAGATATGACAGTTTTTTAATTTTTTTTGTTGTTGTTGTCTTACCTTACATTTTAACAAGTCAAAAGAACATTCAAAAACTTCAAAAAATCATTTTTAAGTTTGTTATCGTTTTGGGGTTCCCTTTAAAATATTAATTTCAAGACAGAATGCAGGTAGTTTTTTTTTTAAATAACGAAGAAACGTCGAATAATTTTCAATTTTCATAGTTTTCTTTAAAAATTGTTTTTTTACAAATAACTTAAGAACTGTCCAAATAGATTTTTCTAAAGCCTGATAAATTTCGGGGTTCCCTACTTTTTTAAGAACAAAAAAAACCGAAAATTCAAATCTAATGGGAATTGTTCATTGCCATTCGAAAGAACATTTTTTTGATTTTTTTTTCTGAAGATTATCTCTTTCAAATTTTGGCCGCGACTACGTCTCAGATGGTCCATCCGTTAAGTTCAATTTTCGATGACTCGTTCGAGTATTTCGACTGGTAACTGGCGAATGACACGCGTGATGATTTGCTCCAAGGCCTGAATTGAATCGGGATTGTCCGCATAAACTTTAGACTTTACATTATCGCCACAGGAAGAAGTCTAACGATGTGATATCACACGATCTTGGTGGACAATCGACCGGCCCGAAACCGTAAATTATCTGCTCACCGAAGTGTTCTCTCAATAAATCCATTGATTGATGCGATGTGTGAGAAGCGGCGCCATTTTCTTGAAACCAAATGTCGAGGAGATCAAGAGTTTCAATTTCAGGCACGAAAACGTCAGATCTTCTTGGAACCTTTCAAAAGCCCATAGAGCGAAACGATGTCGCTTGGGAAGGTCGAGCGGCTTCAGTTTCTGCACAAGCTGTATTTTGTACGCTTTCAATGCAAAGATCTCGACTTAAAATGCGCCAAGTCGTTCCATTCGTCAGTCCGAGTTGCTGCGAACGGTGCCGAATCGACTCTCCACGGTCTTCGCGTACACTCCCAGCTACGGCCGCTATATTTTGTTACACTGTGTGCGGGGCGTGATCTATTCGGCCGAACACAGGTAGATTTTTGCTTAGATTAGCGGGCACACTACTTTCCTCTGCGGTAAGTAGACCTATTCGAAATCCCATTTTTGGTTCGATTTACGTGAATGATAATTTCCAGACTGTGGACCGATTTAATTGAGAGCGAAAATTGATTTATGCTAAGATTTGGTTAAAATTTTAGATGATATGTCCAAATGGTCCATGGATCAGGAAAAAGGGTCAATTTGCTGGAAACATTTCTTTGCGGGAAAGGGATCACCGCCAGATAGACAAAAATGTTGATAATTTGGATGTAAGCTTAGGTTCGTGGGTATTTTTTGCACTCCGTCATACAACTTTTCTGTGACCGAAGGATGTGTTTGCCTTACATTGAAGCTTTCATATTGATATTTTCGTGAATTATTTTTTATTATTTTATTTTATTCTATTTTATTTTATAAATATTTTGTTTTTTTACTTATCAATTATTGTTTTTTTTTCGCATTTTATTTCTCTTAAGTAGACATTATTTTTCCATCCTTTCTTGTCTATTTATTTGTACTCCACTTCTATCGCCCAAGTGTCCTTAACGCTCTGTGACCTGTTTTCTTATTCTTCTCACTTTATTAATTCATCGGTCAATTAACTGTCTGAGTTGGCACTCAGCGGCAACGGTTGACAATATCATTACAACTATAATAATCAACGAATAGTGCAAATTCTTATATCAAGAATAAACTCAAGCGTGAATTGCGTATAAAAAATGCCCATAATCACTGCTGTCAACACCACCAATGAAATGGAATGTAAATGCGTCAATTAAAATGACACAATTATTTTGATAACGCATACTTTAGCGAACGTAGACTCATTACAAGTGTTTTGCAAAAAAATGAAGAGATTAATAAGCAAAAAAAAAAAAAAATTAGCGGAGAAAATAACTAGGAATCCACTTGCCTAGCATGAGTCGGTCACTTAAGATTTAATGATGGAAATATTCATAATTTCAAGCTCTCTAGTCACTAATGGAAAATTTTCTTTAAGCTTTTACAGAGAGAAACAACTTAATTCCCTCATCTAAATATAATCACTCTCTCAAAGGTTAGGTTAGTAAGAAATTCCATAAGAGAGAAAACAATTATTTGACTGGATAGTGAGAAAATCTTATTTGCAAACCAAGAGTGATGAAATAACTGGTCCTAAAAATCTACAAATTTTATTGTGAAACTAAAAAACTCAGCTTTGAACCAAATACTAATCATATGATGTAACAATGCAGACGTTATGGCATAGTTTTAGCAAACGAAAATTCGCAAAAGTATCTGTCTAAGTGAAATTGACGCTGTGGTTTATCTAGCTATAACCAAACATACATACATACATCTAAAGCATATTTTTTTGCAAAACAGTAGGGGATTTATGTGCAGATTGCAGCACGAATGAATTTATGTGAATTTTTTTCACTTTCATTGTTGTCTCTCTCTCTCTATTGTTGCCCTCACTATACGAGTACAGACGCCCCGGTCAATGTGCGGTTGCCCGCATTTTCAATTGTGTCTGAATTGAAATTGATAGTTGCAGAGTTGCATAGTTGCAAATGTACATATGTATATATGTACATATGTCTGAACTAATGTATGCTAATGTAGAAATGAGTGATACTACTTAATTGTCAGTTCAACAATGCAGTCAATCATATTTATGTAGAAATATACACATATATGTACATATATATGCATACTCGTATGTGTTAGCACATGCAAATGTGTAATAGATAAATAGTTTAAGTAAATTTTAGTAAAGTTATTAATGAATGCATACCCCGTAGTGCGAAAAATGCCAATTGCGGATATATGTATGTGCGAAAATTATGTACAACAACAGTAATCAGGGAGAAAAAAATATGTAAGGGTGTGTCACTGAAGTGAAGTGATTCATGGAGTGATTGATATAAATTCATTTCTATGAGTATAAAATGCATGATTCATAGCTAAAAATATTGAAATAATTATAAAATATTAACGTAATAAAATAATATAAATTAAATTAAATAAAATAAAATTAAAATAATGTTTTAAAAATTTAATTCAAAAAAAAAAAATTAAAAAAATTAAATTTGAAAAAAAATTAAATTAAATAAATTTAAAAACGGAATATTAAAAAAAATAAAATAAAATAAAATAAAATAATAAAAAAATATAAAAGTTGAAATAAATGAAAAAATTAAAAAAAAATAAACAAAAAAATAAATTACAATGGAAAAAAATATAGAAAAATGAAATATATAAAAAAACAAACAAAACAAAAAACAAAACAAAAACTAAAATAAGAATAGGAATAAAATAAAATAAATTTTAAAAAATTCGATAAGATGAAATACAAAAAAATTCAACAATATAAAATAGGATAATATGAAATAATTAAAATTAAAAAAAATTTATTATTATAATTAAATAATTAAATTAAATAAATTATAATAAAATAAAAAAGTAAAATAAAATTAAATTTAAAAAATATAAAAATTAAATTAAATTAAATTAATGAAATTAAAATGAAATGAATATAACATATCTTAGCGCAAAAACTTTGATTTATATCAGGTAGCTTGATGCTTTTGGTATTTAGTTGGTCCACCGTTCGCATCAATAACAGCTTGAAGTCATCGTGGCATCGAAGCTATTAAATTTTTCAATTCTGAGGCATAATAATACTGTCCCAAGCATCAATTAAACGTTCTTTGAGTAATGCTGAGCTGGAAATCTGATTTTTTTTCTACTTTTTCGCTCAAAAATCTCCCAGACATATTCAATAACATTCGAAGCTGGGTTTTCAGGTGGTGTGTGTGTGTGCCTTGGAGCATGATAAAGCAACCAATCCTTAACAATATGGGCAGTGTGCTTTGGATCGTTATCCTGTTCAAAGATCCAGACTGCGACAGGCTCCAAAGTGACCACCTAACGCTTCAAATTAGTTTCCAACAATGACTTAAATTTGAAAGATCCAGGCTGAGAGAGGCACCAAAGTGACTGCACCTAATGCTTCAAATTAGCTTCCAACAATGACTTATATTTGAACTGATCCATATTACCATCAAGAAAAGCCAGCTTTCCAACTCCAGATGCCGCAACCGCTCCCCAAACCATTATGTTGCCGCCACCATGCTTCACCTTTGTACTAAAATTTTTCAGTTAAGTGCAATGTTTTCTTTTCTTCAAGCTTCTGCTCTTCCATCGCTGCCGAATATATTGAACTTCGATTGGTCTGTAAACAAGACTTTTATCCAAAAATCCATTCTCCAAATTTGCTTTAGCGAACTTTACGATTTTTTTTTTCAGAAGTAAGCGGCTTTTTACGAGGGGGTTCTACTGTGGAAGCTGTTATCGTTCAGAACTCTTCGAGTTGTTCTTGGATAAAGTGTGTTCTTGATGAGCTTGAGATGTTTTCGGCTAATTTTTGAGCAGTCACTTTAGTATGATCATTCACTTCCTTCAGAATAAAGCTGATATCTCTTCGAGTTAGTTTCTTCGGGCGGCCATCACGCCGTTTTTTTTTTTTTTTTGATGGATCCATTTTTTTTCAAAGTTTTTTTTTTGCAATAGTCTGTACCTTTGGTGAACTTAAGTTTCAAAATTTTTTAATTTCACCATACGATTTCTTCTCTTTTCTGCGCTGAATAACGAAGATTCTTACGTTAATGGATATTTCATTTCGCGGAGCTATTGTTCATGCTAATGTGTTTAAACCACAAAAAAATTCAATACTAGCAAATTAAAAAAAAATAATTTAAAAAAAATAGTAAAAAAGGGTTCCTAACCGCCATAACAACACAGCGTATCGACATAACTGCTCAGTAAACCCGTGGTGCATGTAGACTTTTGTGCGCCACTGTATGATCCAAAAGTGAAGAATCCTTAATATAAAAATTATTGTTTTCTTTAATTACATATAAAGGGTGTTTTTTATAGAGGTATAGAACTTTAAGTTGGCATTACTTTTCAAGATGGCGACCGATTTAACAGCTATCAAGTGATTTATTCTCAGTTTGGTTTGGCAATTCATCATGAATAGACTAACTCCTGAACAACGCTTGCAAATAGTGCAATTTTATTTCGAAAATAATGGTTCTGTGCGGAAAACGTATCGCGCACTACGTCCATTTTAGCGATGTTTAGCGATGAAGCGCACTTCTGGTTGAATGGCTACGTCAACAAACAAAACTACCACATTTGGAGTGAAGGTAATCCTCAAGTGTATGTTGAACCACCGTTACATCCAGAAAAACTGACTATTTGGTGCGCTTTATGGGCTGGTGGAATCATTGGTCTGTACTTTTTCAAAAACGATGGTGGCCAGAACGTTACAGTCAATGGTGATCGGTATAGAGCCATGATTACTAACTTTTTCATTCCTGAATTGAATAACCATGATGTCCAGGAGATGTGGTTTCAACAAGACGGCGCAACATGTCACACGACACGTTTGGTCACCGCCTAATTTCACGTTTTGGACCTGTGAATTGGCCTCCAAGATCTTGTGATTTAACACCGCTAGACTACTTTCTGTGGGGCTATGTAAAGTCATTGGTATATGCGGATAAGCCACAAACGCTTGGCTATTTGGAAGACAACATTCGCCGTGTTAATGCCGATATACGGCCACAAATGTTGGAAAAAATCATCGAAAATTGGACGTCCAGATTGGACTACATCCGCGCCAGCCGTGGCGGTCATATGCCAGAAATCATATTTAAAATGTAATGCCACAAGATTATCTTTCGGATAAATAAAATTCATGTCAATCGAATAATCCAACGTTGTTTTATTGCAACTTAAAGTTCTATACCTC
Organism: Neoceratitis asiatica; assembly: GCA_030068015.2. Taxonomy (NCBI): domain Eukaryota; kingdom Metazoa; phylum Arthropoda; class Insecta; order Diptera; family Tephritidae; genus Neoceratitis; species Neoceratitis asiatica. The sequence goes on along the minus strand of CM061527.1, from coordinate 81,100,883 downwards.
TATAAAAAAACACCCTTTATAAAAGGTGTCCATAATCACCTCTAATGCTATTGTAATGTTTGTTTATTCATTGCTGCTTCTCTCAATTGTCTTGTTGTTGTTGTTATTGTTTTAGCTATCGCTGTCAGTGGATATTTGTACAAGCTCCACACGTTGGAGTTCAAGTTTCCGATTTTCTGGAAGCAAAGAACTTACGCTTATACATGCATACATGCATAGACGCTTACAGTGTTGAGTGTGTATTAACTCGCCGAGCTCAATGAGTGCGTGAATGAGTTAATGAGTAGATGGGATTAAATATGCACTATCCACATAGTAGTCAAACAAAAATACACAGAAATACTTGTTTGTGTACTCGCGTGTTGTACGTACTATATGCGAGGGAATGAATGACACTTTGGCTGTCACAATTGACAAGCCTCGTATGGCCGAATTGACGTTTCTCTATTGGCTTGGTCAGTACGCTTAATGTTTGGTTATCTGCTTATTGTTGTTGCTGTGGTTGGTTGATTTGGCAAAGTACATACACAGAGCATATTTATATTTGAAAACAAACGCTCTAGTCTATAGGTAAACACTACCTTGTGTAAATATGTATGTTTTTGCATGGGAGTGCATATGGAGTAGTAGATCCTCTTAGTTATCTCTTTGTTTGTTTGCTTATTATAACAATGACTTGTAATTAAACACTCTCTACTTATGTGTATGAATTATGTATGTATGTACGTGCATGCTCGTTTGTAGGCATAAATGTGTTTATTTTTATGCACAGCGCAATAGTGTCTTCTCCGCGCCATTCTCTCTTTGTATTATATTCTATGCATATTATGTCAGTGGTTAAGGCGAAAAGTAAATAACTTTAAACAAATAAATAGATATGTTTGCGAAATGCCTATATACACATACATACATACATATATATTTATATAAAGAGTATATCTTTATATGAGATAATATTTTTTTGCCACATACAAACATTATAATATGCCTATAAACACCTTTAATACTCTCATTACGTAGTATATGTATAGGTATGTGCTGCTACTACCTAACCTCAATTCCCAGTCTGCCATTTGTCGCGTATTTGATTATTTGCTTTTCATTACCGCGCAGATATTATCAAGCGCTCATTGAATAAAGCCATATTCTTTGTGTGTACATATAGCGGGTGATCCATTTCGAGCATCTCTACATTTATAAAGAAGAAGAAAAAACCGAAAATTCAAATTTAATGGGGAATGTTTATTATTATTCGAAAGAACATTTTTTGACACTTATTTTTTGAAGATTAACTCTTTAAAAAGTTGGCCGCCATCCGTTGAGTTCAATTTCCGATGACTCTTTCGAGCATTTCGACTGGTAACTGGCGAATGACACGCGTGGTGTTATGCTCCAAGGCCTGAATTGAAGCGGGATTGTCCGCATAGACTTCATAATTTACATATCTCCACAGGAAAAAGTCTAACGCTGTGATATCACACGATCTTGCGGCCCACCGACCGGCCCAAAATGTGAAATTATCTGCTCACCGAAGTGTTCTCTCATTGCAAACCCATTGGTTGATGCGATACGTGGAAAGTGGCGCCCTCTTGTTGAAACCAAATGTCGCGAGACCACGAGCTTCAATTTCAGGTATCGTAGGCTCGTAGTTGACGGCTACGTTCTCAGCGGAATCATTTTTAAAGAAATATGGACCGATGACTCCACCGGCCCACAAACCACACAAACCCGTTTTTTTTTTTGATCTGTCAAAAAAGGCTATTGAAAAAAGTACCTCCACGTGGCTCACCGTTTATATACACAGAAAAGATAGAAAAAAAATTTAATACAGCAAAAATTAATTCAAAAAAAAATTATTTGTATTGAAAAATCATTTTTTGTTTGTTTTTGTTTTTGTTTTCATCGCCATCAGTAATTACTTTCATCAATAATTTTAATTAATCAACAAATATGTAGCCTGGGAGTACTTTAATCATCAAAGATTGTCAACACAGTTGTTATGTAATATATTTTTTTTACCTTTGTGTGGCAGTTACAAGCTATTGAAATTTCACAGTAACAAAAAAAAATTATATTTTAATTTAGTTTTTTTTTATTATTAAATTTTCATTAATTCAATTTAAAGTGATTGATATTTTTTTTCTTTTTTTTTTTGCTTTTTTCTGTTTAGTAGTTTTTGTTATATGTATGTAGGTATATTAAATACAATTTAAAAAATATTTATTTTTCAAAATTAAAATTCACACAAAGACCTTGCACGCAGTAACTTGATACAGAAAAAATTAATGTAATTTTTTGTTTCCAATAGGAATATTCACCGCAATTTGAGTTATTTCCTGTTATGACATAATCTTTCTATACGTTTATGGTAAATATAATTTGAAAAACAGAAAAAAATTGGTTAAAATGATTAATTATCTAAATATATCTTTGGCCCAGTTGTATAAAAGGTAAACAATCCCACGAAAAAATTCACTTCTGAGTCATTTTCGTAGACAGAACCGAAAATCAAATTGATTTATTGTTATTATATTAAAAAAAAAATTATAATTGAGATTGGTGATACCAAATAATAATAATTATTATTATTTTTTTTTTTTTTTTTTTCAAATCAAAAATATCTTATGCTCACTGAAATGAATCAATTTTTTATATGAAATAAAATTCCCAATATAATATTTTTATAACTTTATTAGAATAGGTGAAAAGTTCCAACTATCTTTCGAAAAAACTTTATTTCGAAAACTCTCAGGACCGACTCATCTGCTTTTGCCACCGTCCAGCCCTCCACACCAAAGAGAGTGATGAGCGTCTTGAAGATCTTGATATTTCGTTCGTCAGGAAAGTAATATACTCTGTCCGCTTAGTGCAAAGCATCAACCGTTGGTCAGCGTGAGTCCCTGGGTAATTTTTGTGCTGATATATATGCTGGTTTCTAGATTGGTTAAATGATCTATGTTACCAATTCAAAATTATGTCTGTCAATAGAGATGTGGAGGTCTAATCGCGAGTGCGCAGTCTGTTTGTTTGATGACAAAAGATATTTTGGCAAACTTTGATACGTTTGAAGTAATTTTCGACCTCTTTTTGACACATATTGGGCGTTAGCTCAGCCATAACTTCACCAATGTTGGTTTCAAGAGTTGTGCGGCACTATCTTGTTGGAAAAACACATTCTCCAAGTCGGGGTTTTCAATTGCGACCCAAAAACGTCGTTTATCACACGACCAAAACGCTCCGAAGTAACAGTGACAGTCTCGCCGTTATCGTTTTCAAAGAATTAAGGTCCAATCAGACCTCCAAACCAAAGAGCGCACCAGACAATAAGTTTTTTTTTTTTTTGCTGTAATGGCCTCTCTTCAAATATCTGAGGATTCTCGGAGTTCCAGTTTTGTATGAGCTGGACTTTAAATGGATGAAGGTGTAAGTCCAAGTGCAAAATACGCCATAAGATGCCGTAAGAAAGTCATAGCTCTTGAGAACGTCAAGAAATAGACACATTCGGGTCTTCGGTTACACTTTCTTTCACAGCAGCAATATTTGAGGAGGAGCGAGGAAAAGGATGCTGCACAGACCTTAAAATATCTATACCACCGATCCATTCTCTTCAAAGTTCTTTAAAATTTTTATCAATTGCTTCAGTGTTGGGGTGATTACGTATACCATAATCTCTTCTTAAAGCTCCAAACATGGCCACGTTTGTATCATCATTTGTGTGGTAAGTTTCAATCATTTTAACGCGTTGTGCGGTTGTTAAGCGGTCTATTTTCATAAATGTCTTCTTTGTAGTATATTGTTGTATAGCCAAATATTCAATTCAAAATTCTAAAAAATAGGCTTTTGAATCAAAGAACCCCTTTTGGTTTGACAGTTAAGCTTGACAGATGTCAAAATACAGCACTGCACTTTCAAGACCACTCAATGAACACACCACACAAAAAGATTATAACACCAATAAAAAATAATGAAGAAATTCAAATAGCAATATGCACGAATGATGATTGATTGATTTAATAAGCAAGCATATTTAGATAATATTAAGCGAATTCCGAAACAATTCGCAATCAAAAAAAAAATAATAATACCAAAAACCATATTTTTGCAAATTCCACATCAATTGATATTAGCGTATTTAAAATAATTTAAATTAATTATTTATATGCCCAACATAATGCGCTTAAAAGCTTAGTTATTTATAGCTTAGCTACTTGGCCAATTTTAAAACAGCTTCAATAGCTAACTAGACGAGAAGAGTAGCCAAGAGTAAGCTATTTTGCATAAATATTAAAAGATATTTTTTTATTTTATTTTTTACTTAAATTTGCTCAATTAAGGCAGTGAAGCTTAATTGCTTGTAATAAGTCGAAAGCTTCTTAAAAGCCTTGTTGCTAATTTAAATAGTTTGTAAGTATAGAAATAAGCAGATTAATAAAGATATTTGTAATTTTTTCTTTTACTTCCTTACACGGATTGGCCAAATTTTGCAAAGAAAAAATAATATTTTATACAAAAATACAAGAAAACACTTTTTTTTACTCGAAGCTTTGAAATGTCAGAAAAAAGCTAACAATTTAAATAATGTAATGCGGAGCTAACTCTTCCCTGATGAATCAGAGGCTTTAAGAAAGAAAAGAGTAGACCACAAGTTGAAATTTGTCATAAAAAGCTTCAAATTTTTTATTAACTTCTAAAATTCTTATTAACTTCAGAAAATCATTTTTTTTTTTTTTTTTTTTTTGTATATACTAAAGCTCCAGATTTTGCTCAAAAATTTTCAAGCTGTGCGAGCATTTGAGCAACCAGCACTCGCACAACTGCTCATTGCTCATTACTCGAGCACGAGCATTTCGAGTATTTTGACAAACACTTTGACTTTTTTCTCAAAACTTCTTTTAATAATTTTAAATTTATTTATGCAAAGTGTAAAAATAATTGAAATGCTACGAAATTTTGACATACAAAATTAAATTTTTTTTTGTTCTGCTCAGCAGTTGAGCAATGAGGGAGTATCGAGCGGGCATCGAGCTGCTCGCAATGCTCTATACCCAAGTATCTGGAGCTCTAGTATATACTTCAAGTAAAATATTTGAAAATATTCTCTTCGAATTCGAAGTAAATTCGACAGTTACATTTCGAGTAATTCATTAATTAGTAAGGGTCTCTTGGGTGTTCCAGAATGTACGCGTCAAATTTTAAATGCGGTTTTCTCAAAAATATTCTGTTCGAAATAGTGATAAATGTAGCTCGAAAACTACTCAATATATTACTTCAATGAGACTAGTACAGCTTTTGGAAAAATCTCAAAAACCAGTGCCTGACAATTAACTATCGGTTTTTTCTCGAAAACATAGCGAAAAAATGCTTGAGGTCGCTATTTTGGTCATTTTTTTCCCAGAAAAAAGCTTCAATCAGTTAAAAAAATATTTTTACGACTCTTCCTAGAAAATGTAAGGCAAATAATATGTAGTGGAAGACAGAAATATACATCAAATCGCAACATATCACAGCACATCATATCATATCATATCACGCCACATTGCATCATATCACATCATATCATATCACTATGCAGAAGATTTGTTTGATCTTCACTGGTTCGAAAGTCCAGAAAAAGTGCTAGAGGTATGATAAGAGCAGACAACTATACATATTTACTCTGACTATGCCGATGGCACAATGAACTAAAGGTCAAGCTAGCATAGAACAGTTTTAAAGCGAAAAATGAATAAAAAAAAAATAAATAAAAATAAAAAATAAATAAAAAATGAATAAAAATATTTTTTTTTTTTATAAATATTAAATTCTATGACAAAAGAGATAAGATGCCGCGTTAGTGCTAAAAACTGCCTGAAAAGGCATTTGGGGTTAAGAGCCAAGCGCAATAGAGCATACCAGTGGTGCACAGTGCAACCTGATAGTAATTACAATAAAACTAATGAAACAAACTGAGCTGTGTGATTCAAACCAGTGCTCGCTTGAACTAGTAACAGCTTCAAAAAAAATACAATGACACTCTTTGCTAAGACTTTGCTGAGAAATATAAGTAAATCACAAGATCAACATAGGTCAGAAATAAAGACTGATAACCTCAGCGTCTCGCTGAGTAGTGAGTAACTACCGCAAGACAAGAAAAAAATTAAAAATTATTCCGAACATTTCACTGCTGCCTTCATTTCAAGACACTGCCTATCAGTAGACGTTCTTTAAAGCAAAAAAAAATTTCAAAAAACCAAGTCTAACATTATCACTGCACATTAAAATGATAAAGATTTGCTGGCCATCATGCTACTGCAAGTACTTACTTGTGAGCAACTTGTTGTTGACTACAACATTTTCAATATATAAATTATGAGCCACATAAAGTTGCCTTTTTTTTCTAATTTGTAATTTTTTAATTTTTAATTTTTTTTTTAATTTTTCCTTATACTCAACGCTTATGCCAAACGCAAGGAGTGCCATTAACGGTAATTACTTATTCAATGCGATTTAGTGCTGTAGTCTCCGTCCTTTCTCGGCATTTAGCATCTTAAATTGCGTACTCTTCTCTGTTCTTTACACGCCAACACCCCACTCACCCCAAGACGCAGCAGCACCTAAAAGCGTTGTAGGCGCACGCACGCAAGGCATTGGCGAATGAGTCACAGTGTTGTGTTTGTTATTTACGCGTTCACTGGGCATACTGACAGCCCATCAGCTATTCTGCTTAATGCTCCATCGCAGCTCATAACTCATGCAAAACCATCAATTAACAGCAAGTCGATGTTGTTGCTTATTACTTACTTGCACTGATTTGATGACTTGATGTGAGTGCTGGAGTGCAGTCGAGTAAAGTAATAAAAATATAAATAAAAAAAATCACAATCTTCAATTAAGCTTCAATTTAATTGCAGTTTGAAAGATATTTTTTGCAATGTAAGTATTCTGAAAGTTAAACAACGGCTGCAGGCCGTCAAATAACAGCTAGGCTGATAGTCCATTAGCTCCACAATTGGGCTGTTCTTTCTTGGAAATATTTCAAAAAAACCTTTTGCCCACAGTCTAGTAACTATTTTTGCTTAGCAGACCAACTCTGTAAAAAAGTACGTTCCTGCCACCCGTTAGTTCGGTCATCACCTCCCTTTACGAAAAGATTTTTTTGAGCTCGATCTCACAGATAGCCTGCGCAGAGTAAGCCGAGAAGTTTAATGTTTTCGACCACTATATAATTAGAAGATAAATCACATCATATCACCTCACAGCCTTTAAATCATAACATAATACATTCACCACATTATATGAAATCACATCACATCACTAACATCACATCATATTGTATCACATGATTGTTACACCACATCGACTGATATGATATGATATCATCAAATTACATCACATTTCCTTTCGCATCACATCTCTTCACAACATATGATATCACATCACATATTAACTAGCCACCTCACATCACCTTACATCATATCATCAAAATACACCACATCATTTCCTGTAAAATAACTTCACTTTAGATCAAGTCGTATCACATCACCTATCATTTTATCATATAATATATTCACATATCGCATCACATCAGATCATATCACATCACCTCATATTACATCACTTACTAGCATGTCACAACATATCACCTCATATTATATCATATCATATATTAACATGTCACATCATATCACCTCATATAACATCACTTATTAACATGTCGCATCACATCACCTCATATTATATCACTTCCCATCACATGTTAAGATGTTTGCATCATCACCTCATATTATATCATATCACATATTAACATGTCGCATCACATTACCTCACATCATATCATATCACATCTTTTATTAAAATGTCACATCACATCACCTCATATTATATCACTTCAAATCACATATTAAGATGTTCGCATCACATCACCTCACATTATATCACATCACATATTAACATGTCGCATCACATTACCTCACATCATATCATATCACGTCACATATTATCATATCGCATCACATCACTTCACCTCATATCACTTCATTTCACTTCACATCACAAACTATCATGTAGCATCACATCAGATATTATCATGTAGCATCACATCACATATTAACATGTCACATCACACCATCTCATATCATATCGCATTCCTTCATATTTTATCGCGTCTATCACATTATTATTTTAATTGACGATAAAAATGAAGAAAACAATCAAATAGTACCGATTTCTATCGATGTTTTTTATCAGGTCCTGTAACAGATTTAATATAGCCAGTGAGTATTATACGGGTTTTTTCACAAAGTAAACTGGGAGGAATAAAATTTATAAATTTGGGACACACCACTTCGTGGAGATGCTTGGAATGTCACTTAATCTCAGAAAAACTCAGGTTGAACCAAAAATCCTTCATGAATATCATATTGTACCTGAATGTTGGAGTAATTTCAATATTTTTCACTACCACAGTTTCTCAAATTAAGGAGTTTTTCCAATATTTGAATGCTTAGGAGCGCTTTGGGCACTTAATAAATTTTATAGCAATATTTAAGAGCTCGAAACAACACTCCAAACTAAATCGAACGCTAAAAGGAGGGGAAGGAGAACTACTTTGCTCTTCCATAGGTTAGAACTGTGTTGAATTTAAATTCTCAACTAAAAAAAATAATAATAATAATAATAAAAAAAGAAAAAACATATTTTGAACTCAAAGCAGACTACTCTGTGTTTCGGGTGCGGATTGAAGGTTGGATACTTAAGTTGTACCAAATCGGCGGCAACTAAAAGTTTTGCAGCTCGTAGGTGTGTTATTCTACTAGTATGCCATAAAAGACTCTCATAATCTTATTTTTTTATTTAATTAAGAGAAACTCACGACCAACAGAGGCTGGGTATGATAATTATAAGATTTTTTATTTTAATTTTTTTTTTTTTGACATTTAAATTACATATCATTGAATCTCTAAATTACAGCCCACTTTAAAATTATTATTTTTTGTCCTAAAATGAAATAAATTAGCTATTTTCAACTTAACTTGTAGTAAATATATTCACCTAAACACATTTCATATGTAATGTAAGTCACTAAATCTTGACAAATGACAAACTTCCCGCTTCAAAATACCAATGACTGCAAATTAATTTAATTTTGAGAAACAAGCTATGAACAAAGACACGAAAAAAGGAAAATGAAGAAAAAAAAATACCGCAGTAGTGTGATGCTAAATTTAGTATCAAAAAGCTTTGGAATTTTTTTCTCCTTTTTTCTTTTTTTCTTCTAATTCCGAGTATCTCAAAAATTGTAACCAAAAAAAAATTTTTTTTTTTCAGTTCCTCACTTTATTTTCAACCATTTAAGGCACAACAGCCACAACGAGCAGCGTCAATATTGTTTGTGGCTTATCGGCGAGTGACAGATTGGGCGCATTAAGGACGGACGGCAGTACTATTGCATGCCATGCATGGCCATGAATGGGAACGCTAAGGCGTTGTTTGTATCTCGAGTATCTCACGCTTTGTTAGTAACGCGTCGCTGACAGGCTTGGGTATCGATCGAAGCAACTCAATTTGGTTAAATATCAAAAAAAAAAAAATTTTAATACTGCCAATTTGCATTTTCATTACGATTAGTACTGTAGCTATACTCAGCAGTTGGGCCTTTATTTTTCTGGGCGTTATTTATACTGCTGCTGGTCGGCTTGTGTTTTATTTCAATTTTTCTTTTCTTCAACTTCTCTCTTGCTTCTTGCTACTTCCAACAATAAGTTAATTTAATGCCGCACAAATTAAAATTGTACGCACTTGAGACATTCAACATAGATGTTGTTGTTGTTGTTCTTGTTATTGTAGTTGTTCGTAGTTTTGCGTTTACCTTGTTTAGTGCTTTGTGATTTTAATTTGAATAAATTTTTTTTTCTTTCATTTCTTTATTTCTTTTTAATTTTCTATTTTTTATTTTTCATCATCCTCCACCCAGCTTGCGGCGATTGATTACCGCTAAGTGTTGTTGCTTTGTTAGTTTGAACCTTTTTTGTGGCGCTTTACTGCGCTGACTTTGTTAGATGGTATTTTGTTGTTGTTATTGTTGTTGTTGTTTTTCTTACTCTTGTTTTTGCAAAAGAAATTAATGAAATCTGGTATCATATCGCATTATTCCTAATTACTTTAACGCGACTGTTGGCTTGCTGTGGCTTCTCCTGGCGTTTGCTGGCGGAGTGTGGAGTGTGCTTGCCTGTGTGTGTAGGCAGTCAGTCAGTAAGATCATCGGCGTTTTATTGCTTGTTTTGGTTTATGTTTTGTGCTTAGAATATTTTTTTAATTATTTATTTTTTTCTGCTACCTCAATTCAATTCCTTCACTTCCATTTTTTTCTGCTCTTTTTTTTTTTAATATTATTTTTCTCTCTTCCCTCTTGTTCACGTATTTGTTATTGTCAACTTTGCAACGCTGCACACTTTATCTTCACCTCACCTGCCACACTCTTCACGTAATCAGCAGCAGTTAGACTCGAATCTATCAGATACTAAGCATCCAACAGCAATAGCAATAGTTGAGGTCTGTGGGCAGAGGAAGCTGAAGGGAGTTCGTACACGAATATGTGGTTCGAGCTAGACGTGTGGTGACAAATTATTGGTCAATTTAATGATGTTCCTCGCAGCTACCGGCATTAAGAGGTGGAACAGTCTGTTGATCACTACCTCTCTCACTGTCTAGCACCACACGACATAAGTTTCTTGGGAAACACTTATTTTTTCGTCTCACTGAGGTAGTTTCAGCGAGTTTAGGCAAAAGAGCAACATTTGAGTGACTGAGGAGCTGATAGAAAGCTAACAAAAGTATCAAATCTATAAGCCTAAAAGCGCTATCTGCATGACTCAGATGCATTAGCTCCGCTCAACTTAAGTTCCCAAAGGGGGAAGGTTAATGAATGCTCTGGGAAATCGAGTAACTCTTCTCACCTCCTCAATCTCTTAGCTATCATGAGGACCTTTTTTGTGAAGAGTAATGTAAACCTATCGATTTTTTATCGAGATGAAAGTCCTTACTAACAAACCACTGAAGCATTTTGAAAACTATTCAAATCCCCCGGTTTCATGATTCAGTTGCCGTATAGAAGGCTTGGTCTTGTAAGCACTGCGATGCTATGATGAATCTGATGATGAGGAATGCTCTGGGAAATTAGTAACTCTTCTCACCTCCTCAATCTCTTAGCTATCATGAGGACCTTTCTTGTGAAGAATAATGGAAATCTATCGATTCCTTATCGAGACGAAAGTCCTTACTAACAAACCACTGAAGCATTTTGAAAACTACTCAAATTCCAAGTTTTCATGATTCAGTTGCCGTATAGAAGGCTTGGCAATGCTATGATGAATCTGATGATGAGGAGCCTACAGTTTACTCTTAGCCGTCCCCACACGGCCAATGAATTTTTATGAGGAGCTTTCGTTTCATGACAGAAATACACTCGATGGGTATGACATTCCCTGCCAAGGGGCGACCACAATTATAAAAATTAATTGTATGTTGTATTAATTTGGATCTGGCATTCTAAAATTCGGAACTTGGCCACTACCCAAAGGGAAATCACTTAAAAAACTTTTTTGCAGCGCCTGCATCATATCTTATAAAGAGCACCTATTCTATTTTGCATCTTTTCTTGCAGTGACCTATCAGAACTGTTATTATCTTGGCCATATCCATTATTTTTAAGGAGCACTTTTCTCGTGATCTCTTTTCCATTTGGAACAGATTTGCAGCAAGTTATAGTTTCATTCCAGCCTAACGAGGTATGTTCATAAGTCAATTCCTTTAGAGGCAGCTTGCACGTGGCAGGAGGCATGCCATTGTCTTCTTTATTGAGCAGAGTCTGCTTGGTCGTGTTCTGTCTGGCAAATTTATTCGCTTGATAGTTTCAAGAGATATTCCAATGGCTGGGGACCATGTGTGGCAAGTTTACCATGAAAATAAGCTCAAACTCTTCTGGCGCTAAAAGTTTTTTCATAAATATATTAAAGCAAAGAGGTAGTCATCTCGAAAATCCAAGTTAAGAAGAACTTTAAAGGCTTGACTTTATTTTGTTTCTCGATGAAAATCATTTAGGTGGTCCCAGCATAATACTGAAAGAGCATAAAAATTTATGAATTTCTAGTTTTTATATCTTTCATGTACGTGAAATGGTATATTAAATTTGGCCCGAAGAATGTAAGTATCAGAAGGAGAAGAGATAGACCCACTGAAATTTATACCGATCGTACCGGAATCACGATATGAATTAATTCGTCATATCTACCTGTCCGTCTGTCCATTTTAACACAGCCTAGTCCCTCAATTTTTGAGATATTTCAACCAAACTTGGTAGGAAGTTGCACCAATACATTTAAACGATCATTTGTCCGGATAAATCGTACCACTATAATAGTACTGTATTTAGCGATTTTCCATATTTCAAATTTTGGGTCATAAATACGTACCAAGAACGTGATGTTTGGTATTCTCCACACACACATAATGAACTGCATATTGATTCTGAAAATTGTCGAAATCGGACGACTATAATATATAACTCCCATACACCGGTTTGCTCAGATTTGAGGTTTTGGTCAAAACTCAGTCAAAACGGCATTTATGTGCATAAAATTTATTACTATCCACAAATATTATGAATTGCATATTGGTAGAGAAAATTTTAGAAATCGGATTACAACCCATTTGTACAGATGTGAGGCTTTGGCTAAAAAAATCCTCTAAAAAAGCGTCTAAAAACGAGAAATATGGTATTCTACAGACGTAAATTAAAGCTGATATTGGTACTGAAAATTATCAAAATCGAATTTGGCAATTTGCACTAAATATTATATTATATGTTCATGAAATGTATAGAGACTTTGGCATGGCCGAAGATAGCCGCTCTTTCTTTTGTCTTTCTTTTTTTTTTTTTTAAATCCTTTTTGAAGTTTTTTTATTTATTATAATACTATTGTTAGTCCACTGAAGAATTACTTATTACCGATTAACAATATAATTTAAGAAAATTTGAGTTAAAAATATTCAAGGCTACAGCGGGGTTTTTACTGTACAGAATCTATAAACTATATAACAGCGATGATGTGGGACTTAGATTTTTTTTTATTTATTTTTTTTTTTTTTTTTTTTTTTTTGTAAAGTCTTCACTTTCATTTATAATAGTAAAAGTAGTAAAACTTTCATTATATTTATTTTATGTACCAAAAAAGTCTCGTTTTTAATATAGAAACTTCTTCAGCTTTCAACAGTTATCAGATTTCCGGCGACCCTAAAGGCTAATCATTTTTTTTTTCTTTCATCACCAGACATCAGTCATTTTTTGGGTGGAATTATATGGCTGAAGAGTAGCTTTTTATATATTTTTTTATTTATTTCTACTAGCTACAAGCTACAACAACAACTACTACAACTTCAGACACTTCATTCATGAAATTCATTATTTTTTGCCATCCAAAAAAAAAAAACTCGTATTTATCAATGAGCACAATCAGTGGCTGTGGCGCTGTGAGAGTTGGATGAAAAAAGAAAAAACCAAAATTAATTAAATTAAAATAAATTAAATTGAGTTTTTTCATCATTTGCTGTCTTTAAATACTTGGGAGTATGTTTTATAAAATTTATATACAAAATTTAAATACATATATATGTGGTAAATACATATGTACAAATATGTTTGATTAATTTTCTGTTTGTAATTCACTTTCATTGAAGTTCAATTGTGTTCCGCAACGTACACCAGTCAGCTTTCTTGCTTTGTGTTAAGTTTGAGATTTTCAAATAATTTAATTTTAAGGTTAGGTGAATTTGAATAAACATGCATATGTGCTTGTGTGTTGTATTTAATACTGAAAAATAGGAGGGTCTCTGACTGTGCTGCTGGCTTGAGCATGTCGCATATCTTTGCAAGCTTTTTTCAACATTTTTTTCCGCTCCTTATTGCTTCAGCGTGTTTTTAGAGTCTCATTAAAAACTAAAAATTTCAGTGGAAATATAAAAATGCTTTACTCAACACAATACTGGAGCATTCATGTACAGGCAATTAATACAAATATATGCAATTTCGCCAAAAAATGACACCGTTAAAAATTTTTTAAACAACAAATTTTCTACTTTTATCTCGTATTTTTACCAATTTCACGGAAACAATATGCGCCATTTGAAACTTTAAAATCCTCGTAATATTACCAAATGCAAGTGAGAACAAAGGAAAAAGTAGTAAAGTGAAATAACGGTTAAAAAAAATGTGACAAACGAAATGAGTTGCTGTAGGTAGGTGTTCATATATGTATGTATTTATATGTGTGTGTGTACCAATTGGTTGTTGGCGAAATGGTAATGCAATAAAATTTATATTTTTATAAGCACAATAACAACAACAGCAACAACAACGTCAGAGCGAAAGATAGCCAGAGAGGGAGCGAGAGAGGGCGGCAGAGAGATGATTGCCATGTCAGCCATCGAAATGATGTCGAAATGATGAAAATTTTGGCGTTTATTGACAATTATATAATATCGCGATTGACATAAGTGGCGATCAAAAGGAATAGCAAACACACAAAAATGCACACATACATACATACACGTAGTGGTACATAGCCACACACAGTTGGAGGTGCGGAAAATGGCGCATAAGCCACAAGCGTTCTAGGTTTTTACGAGTATATGCAGCATATATCGCTTCCGTTGTACGCATAAATACATACATAGCTATGTGGAAATGTCTTTATGACAGTTTTCTCTTTTTTCAGTCCAACTGTGAGGATATTTTATCTAAAAAAAAATTTTATTATCAAATAATAACCGAGCAACCCGTTGACAACGTTGATAGAGAAGTGGCATAAAATTATATGAACGCACATATATATATATATATATATATATATATTTGGATTTTAATATATTATTATATTCCTATCACATCATATTTATGGAAAATGGTAGTAGGTGGCAATTCAAATATGCTGAAAATTTTTTCATATCAGAACGCGTAGTTGAAATCAATCGGGAGACTACTTTTCTCTTTGGATTTTCATGAAGTAAAGCTGGGTTTGGTAAGTCATTTTCTGGCTGAACATTTGATGAACAAGCAGCCGCACTTAAGGCACTGAGTAGGCTCATTGTCATACCTTGTGTATCTTAACTATGCTTATGGCTGTTCTTAGAAAAAAATATTATTATCCTCTACCTATGCTTGCCCGATTCCATAGGGCTGGAGCTTGTAGACTCGTGATATGATGTCTGAGTCGGCTAATAACATGGCACTAGCATATCGCTCCCTTGACGAAGAACAATATGCCTGGTGAAGTAAGTGTGTTACTCCCAAAAAAGCCATAGAAAAGATGGCGCTGCTACTGTAGCACAACCCACTAGAAATAGACATGCAAACTAATCTAATCCCACTAGATATCCATGATATGTGTGTAAGATTTGACCTACGAGTCGAAATTCTGAACAACAGTCAAACACACTGCAGAAAAGGCTTCGAGGACAACATCAGGACTCAGCAGGCTTATGTACATCCAATTTGGCAGGACTGACGCAAGAAGAAGAAAAAATAACCCACTGCTAATCCGCTACGGAGCTGAGTTAAAGACGAACATAGTTAGCAAGTATAACCAGCACAAGATTCAGCAGCACTAAGCGTAGCCTCAACATATGGTATCATTTCAGATGTTGCTGTTATAGGTATGATCGTAACCTGAACCTGATATAGCTGCTGGTATACACCTCAACGAGTTAGGGCTTCTAGAATCTACTCGCAGTAAAGCACATCTGTCATTAGAGGCAAACTAAAATCCAATATTTCCCACGGCAGACGGAATTTCGGTCGGCCAATGCCTGTATTTCCTAAAATATTGTGCAAACACAGCAAAGAGCCAAGCAAAGAGCACACAATTTTGAACTACACACGCTACCAAGACAAAGGAGTTGCTCTTTAGAACTTATTAGTAGTGGGGAGTACTGTCCAAGTATTCTTGCGGAGCTAGAAAAAGGGGAAAACTGTAACTGATTTCATACAGTATGGTGCTTTGTAGCCGCTGAAGTGACTTTTAGGCCGAACTCTTCATCCAATTTGTGGCTTTTGCGTCTCGATGTTTTTTTACCAACAAATGGAGGGACCTACAGGTCAATCTAAGCCGCCTCCGAATGGCCGAATTAATTTATATGAGGTGATTTTATTTAATGTCCGAAATACACTCGAAGGGCTTGATATTCCCTGCCGAGAAATAACGAGAAATTAATTTTCCATAATTTTGGATGTTGGTCGAACCTGGCTGCGAACCCTGGCCTTCTGAATAGTAGTAACCAATGACATAAAACTCACTAGTCGAAAAAATGGAACGCCACTCTGAAGTAATGTGAAAACAGTTTCAAGTTGAGCGAAGCTTTCTTAGATACGAGTTTTTTTTTAGTGATCTGCAAGTGGCACATACCATTGACGTAAGAACACTTTGATTATCTTTTGGGCAAAAAAAAAAAAAAACTAAGCAAAAAATTTGTGAATTGCAATAAATTGTTTGTAAATAATTTATTCATAATTTTGTGAGCATAAATATTGAAAACATATGCACAAGAAGTAGGTCACAATTTTTTAAGCTTTTTCTCATTTTTTTTTTTTAATAATATTTATTTCATTTTTTTGGCGCCTTCCACTTGATTTAATACAACATTTTTTATAAATTAAACGCAGTCATATTGCTCATAAACCACTTTTGGACAATATTTTTCGACAATTATTATATTTCACTTTTAACGGTATTTTTTTCGCGCTAAATAAAAAATTTGATTGAATTAAATAAATCATATTGTGCAAATTTTTTTATTTTTTTAAATTTTGTTTTTTTATATAAAAACAATTATGTGAGAATTTTTGTTGCAATAAAAATAAAAATAAAAATAAAAAATATTAGAAAAATGCGCTTTTTCAGCCACAATGCGAGTATTTGGCAAATTTTAGTTTCCAAACACATTGACATATGCCTACACATACATATATAATTTGAAAATATGTTTTTGAGCGCATTATGCGAAAAAAAACGATTTAAAATATTTTATATATAAAGGGTGTTTTTTATAGAGGTATTGAACTTTAAGTTGGCATTACTTTTCAAGATGGCGACCGATTTAACAGCTGTCAAGTGATTTGTTCTCAGTTTGGCTTGGCAATTCATCATGAATAGACTTACGATCATCAAGTAAGGCGTAGATTCGTGGAATGGGCTCAAAACGAGATTACCGTTGTTCCCGATTTTCATAAGCGAATTTTGTTTAGCGATTAAGCGCACTTCTGGTTGAATGGCTACGTCAACAAACAAAACTACCGCATTTGGAGTGAAGGTAATCCTCAAGTGAATGTTTAAACACCGTTACATCCAGAAAAACTGACTGTTTGGTGCGCTTTATGGGCTGGTGGAATCATTGGTCCGTACTTTTTCAAAAACGATGGTGGCCAGAACGTTACAGTCAATGGTGATCGGTATAGAGCCATGATTACTAACTTTTTAATTCCTGAATTGAATTACCATGATGTCCAGGAGTTGTGGTTTCAACAAGACGCCGCAACATGTCACACAGCTCGTGCCACAATAGATTTATTGAAAGATACGTTTGGTGACCGCCTAATTTCACGTTTTGGACCTGTGAATTGGCCTCCAAGATCTTGTGATTTAACACCGCTAGACTACTTTATGTGGGGCTATGTAAAGTCATTGGTCTATGCGGATAAGCCACAAACGCTTGGTCATTTGGAAGACAACATTCGCTGTGTTAATGCCGATATACGGCCACAAATGTTGGAAAAAGTCATCGAAAATTGGACGTCCAGATTGGACTACATCAGCGCCAGCTGTGGCGGTCATATGCCAGAAATCATATTTAAAATGTAATGCCACAAGATTATCTTTCGGATAAATAAAATTCATGTCAATCGAATAATCCATCGTTGTTTTATTGCAACTTAAAGTTCTATACCTCTATAAAAAACACCCTTTATAAATATGTGCATATATCAATAAGTAATCGGTTTATTCATAGCAAAACTTATTTAATTACACCAACATATTTAGTATGGAAATAGTATAAAAATCACATATGTACAATGGATGTGTTTAAATACATATATGCAGAGTTACTGATTTGTAATGGCTTTGAATATCAAATGCACATAAATTTGTACAATTGACCGAAATTGCATTATTTTGTACGTCGCGCGTCAGTTTTTTATTTATATATATTTTTATTTTTTTTATTTTTTTTATATATTTTTTTTTTTTTGATTTTTATATATTTCAAAACATGTGACGCAGCTGTGCTTTGAATGCTGTGAATGCGTTCTAACAACAAAAATTGATGAATGCACTTTTACATACATAAACATTACATATAATACTTTATTTTATCACATTTCAAATTAATTTAATTTCGAATGAATTTCATATTTAGTCTATTATAAAATGCAAATTCCAAATTTAAAGAGAAAAACATTTTTTATTGTTTAAAATTGAATAAATCTGTAAATTACGAAATTACAATTACAAAATTGTTGACTACTCATTTGAATATAAATTAGATGAAAAGCTGCTGTATTGTATATGTACTATTGTTTACGACTCATTTTGCGGTTTCCGAAATATAACGTAAAAAAAATACATTTAAAATAATTTTTCACATGATATTCTAATTTTTTTTTTAAATTGAAACTTTTGCATTCATTATCTGTGAAAGACGACATCATTTAAATGAACGCCTCGTGAATTTTCTCAAATTTCTCTCAGCTTGAGGTAATTTTCGAACACTTTTTGGCGCATATTGTCTGTTATCTCAGCCATAACTTGACGAATGCTGGTTCTGATTAGTTATAGATTTATTTACATAAACACGATCTTTCGCTTCCAACGTTGCCAAATTGCACGTTCGCTGAGGCCAATCGACATCGCAAAGACGAGAGATTCCGCGGCCGGAAAAATTCTCTCACAATAAAGCCATATTCGCTCGTACAGTGTGGCATGCGACGCCATCTTCTTGAAACCACACATTGTCCAAGTCGTATTCGTCAATTGTAGTCCAAAAAATGGCGGTTATCATACAACCATAATGCTCTGAATTGACAGTGACAGTCTGGCCTTTAACGTTTTCAAAGAAGTAAGGTCCAATCACACCTACGGACCAAAGAGCGTACCAGGGTTTTTTTTTGGGTTTAATGGCCTCTCTTCAATTATTTGTGGGCTCTCGGAGTACCAAATGCGACAATTTTGCTTATTTATGTATCCAGCGAGTGAGAAATGTGCCTCGTCGCTGAAAAAATCTGTGTTGGAGAAGCCGCAATCCACTGCTCGTTGTTACAGCACCCAATCGACGTTACTACGGCATTGTAAATGGTCAGCTGGCTTCAGTTGTTGCCAGAGCAGGAGTTTATATTAATCTAGGTGATGTCAAAGTGCAAAATACACCATAATGTGCTGTAAGAAAGCTCCTGCTCTTGGGCACATCGAGAAATGGACACATTGGAGTCTTCGGCTACACTTTCACTTACAACAGCGATGCACAAGCCTTACAATATCTCTAACCTATCAAATTTCGTGAAAATTTTATAAATTGCTTTCAGTAGTTATGTGCACCATTATGTCATCTTAAAGCACGAAACGTGGCCACGTTTGATGAAACGATGTTTGGTTTGATATTTAAGCTTGACAGATGTCAAAATACAGCCCTACACTTGCAAAGCCACTAAATGGATAACTCATTTTTAATGGTATGGTAAATATTCGTGAATGATATGATGTGACATGTTCAGTTGAGATCTTTGGAGTACCTGCTATTTCATGCAATTTCAATTTACGGTCATTCAAAATCATTTTGTGGATTTTTTTGATGTTTTCGTCGGTAACAATCTCTTTTGGGCGTCCACTGCGTTCACCGTCTTCGGTGCTCATTTCACTACCTCTAAACTTAGCATACCCATACTTGATGGTTGATTTTTTCTGAGGCAGTGTCAACCGTATTTTTCCCTTCAAAAAGCAATATTTTACCAAAACGCGAAATTCCTTTTTATCAAATTTTTTTCCCAATCACTGAATTAGCTTTACTCAAAATGCTATAATTCAGAAACTAATGATCGGATAGCTGTCAAATTTATACATACGTCATTTGAAGGTTAGGGTTAACTAAAAATCATATTGATAGTAGCACCATCTATGTGTCAGGTCAGGAATTAACCTTAAAACTACAATCGTATGATGTACATCATATGACATAAATCATATGACACAACATATATTAGCATATTTTGCTCATTCCACAGCACAGAAGCATTTAAATGCATTTTTATGTAAATATGCATACAAAAGAGATGATTTTAGGCAGCATCATGACATTGTAATCTCAAAATCGGTTTTATGTGACATCATATCACATCCAGCAGCAACATGTGGCATCATATCAGATCCAGCTGGCTTTATAATGAAATCTTTTTAGCATATATTTCAATATTTAAATCTTAAATCTGCAACTTTGTAACAGCTTATACAGTTTTCAATCACATCATATGGTAAAAGTCACATCACATCACATAAATATCACAAGCATATTTTTTTAATATTCCAAGCCTTTTTAAAGGAAAATCTCGTATTTTTTTTTAGAAAGTTCATTTAAAGAAATTTCTCATAACGTTTTGACAACTTCAGACAGCTAAATAATATTTTATTTAACTTGTTTAAATGCTACATACATACAGAAGAAATATATACATACATATGGCTGAGCATGTGAGGCTGGCTGTGCATTTATTTTTATTTTTTACGATATTTTTATGTTACCCAAATGACTGACAAAATGCGACGTTTTTGATAACAGCGAGGAAACCCAATTCGAGCATAAAAAATATATATTTTCCTTGAAATCTGTGCGTATGAAAGCTCATGTGGCTGGCTTTGCGAGTGCACCTTAAGGCGATAATCAATTTTTATAAGGTTATATATGTATATACATATGTCTGTCTGTCTGTCTGTATTTTTCGTACATCTTGCAGAGTTTTTCATTATTTTCATGCCACATTATGTGATATATTTTTTTGTTTCCTTTACCCTCTTCGCCCGCTTTGGCTCAAAAACATTTTCTTAACTTTGCTTGCGGTTAATGCGAGAGTACGCCTTGTTTGTTGAGTCTCCTGAGGAGCAATGCACATTTATACTCACCACGAATATTGGCGGCTACATTTTTAATAATAATGAAAAAAAAACATATTTTGGCTATACAGCAAATTTTCTTTATTTTATTGCCCAGCAGGAGAGGGTGAAAAGAAAATTACAAATTTTTTTTATTTTTTTTTATTTTTTTTTTCGGTTCTTACGCAGACAGCGAGCGCGCGAGACATATAAAATTCTAATATGTGGAGAAAAGCTAATGTTTTTTTACGAGCAGCCAAGCCACATGAGAATGTCCGCCAACGACAGTAAAATCGATGAGAAATATATATACTAAATAATATTAAATAAAAAACTGTGAAAAAAATTAAGAAAAGGCGAATGAGAACGTAAGTCAAAATGTCGCTTTATTAAGTTTTTATTAAGTTTATAAGAAAATTCCTTCCATACGCTGCTGACGCTTTTCATTGTTGTAGTGATGATGATTTTCTGATGCCCCCAAAGCAGGAATTATGCTTGATGATTTTCTTGGGTGGCAGAACTATGAGCAAAAAAAATTTTTACGATCTTATAAAATTGTCTCTTTGTCACGATAGCAGCAGCAGCAAAAGCATCAAAAGGGTTTTATGACCTCGACATGGTGCGAGACCGCAATTTGATGTCAAATTGGATTTCCAAAAGTCGCGCTGCTCTGTGCTGGCGCAGGTGCGTCTGCATATGTTTTATCGAGATTGTAAGGCGAAGGCAACTTCCGTGTAATTAAAACAAATTTTACGATTTTGATAATTAGTGATTTTTTATATTTCCTTTTTTGCCGAGGGGAGCAACTGTGAGAATTTGTTCTTGCAGTTTTATGACGCTGAGGCGGCAATTTTTATGGAAAATTTGATTTGTGATCTCCTAAGTTTGTCATTATCTTAAATTTATTATCAAAGCCGACCGGAAGTGAGTGAAGACTATTGTTCTGGTTCTCACTTGAATGTCATGTTTTCCATAATCTCAAACAAATCATCATTCCATCATTTGCTATATTCGAGTTCGCTCATACGAAATGGTCCATCAGAAAGCGTACGCAAAACCTTTGCATCTAAATCGTCTTGTGCGGATCATCCGAGGTCGTCATGGCTTCTGCAGGAGGGTATGATGAGAGACTTGAAGTGTCTGGTCTTTGCTCGTTGAGAGCGGACTTCTCTTTTCTATTGCCTACTCGTTCCTTGTTTACTGGGATAATTTTGTGTTGGATTTTAAGGCAGACATTATTATTGGTATTAATCACAGTCCCTAATAAGAGATGGGAGATATTTCGTTATGCCTTCGTTCATTATCAAACCCAGTTGCTTTGGTTCCTTATCCAGTCAGGAGTAAGCATAACTAACTGCCCTGGTTTTTGACCTTCAAAAATGCAATATTCACGAAGTGGAAGCTAGAAACAAACATCATAAGTCAGCACGCCCTCCAAGAATGTAGGCTTTTTTTTACCATCTGTAAGTCTAAAATGTTTAATAAATTTGCAGATCGAGCCTTTATCGAAGCCCCATAGCACCGCCGTGAGATCGATTAAGAAAATTCTTCAAGGCGACTTCGTTATATAAAGGCAGGTGTGAGCAGAATGGTTGCTGACCCCAAAAAGCACCGTCGGACTCCTGTCTCGATACACGTTCGGACATCTCCCTACCAACAGTTACTTTAATGCCTTGAAACTCGGCATAGCTTGGCAAAATCAATACGCTGCAGCTTGATTAACCGAACTAATTTGGAAATCGTTGAAAGTCTTTTGCTGATCTTAAGAAGAAGAGTGATTGCTCCCTTCCTTATACAGACGCTCTAGAACTTAAAGGCATTTTAATACTCTCACCAATAATACGTTTGTGAAAAAATATATGGCGGAAAGCTTTCGAGTAACAGCAACCTGCTCAAAATGTAATCTCAGCATGAAATAGTTTGCTTCGAGCTTCAATTTCAGTCGGTTATTATGGCGCGATAACGGTCGCCGTTGATGATTACGTTTTCACCAACATCATTTTTGAAGAAATATGGACCGATGATTCCACCGGTTCACAAACCACAATTAACGGTAGTTTTATCTGGATGAAATCGTAGGTCTTGAATCTCTTCAGGTTGCTCTTCGTTCCAAATGCGGCAATTTTGCTTGTTTACATACCTATTGAGCCAGAAATTGGCCTCGTCACTGAACAAAATTTGGCTCGAAAATGTCGGATCTTCTTGGAACTTTTCAAGAGCCCATAGAGCGAAGCGATGTCGCTTGGGAAGTTCGAGCGGCTTCAGTTCTTGCACGAGCTGTATTTTGTACGCTTTCAATGCAAAGATCTCGACTTAAAATGCGCCAAGTCGTTCCTTATGTCAGTCCGAGTTGCTGCGAACGGCGCCGAATCGCCGAATCGACTCCCCGCGGTTTTCGTGTACACTCTCAGCTACGGCCGCTATATTTTCTTCACTGCGTGATGAACGTGTTCTATTCAGTAGAATAATTTCCAATAGTGAATGCTGTGTCTCAAGATGGGAGATGGTGTTGCGAATAGTACGCTCAGTAGGCCGAATATGTTGACCATAGGTTGAGCGAAGCGCGCGAAACACATTCTTTACAGAACGTGAATTTTCGTAATAAAATTGAATGGTTTCTAAACGTGGTTCAGACGTCAGAAGTCTTTCCATGATGAAATGCTAAATAACGCTGAACAAAAATGTCATGACAGCTTGACACGACTCACGCGTGATCTGTCAAAAAAGGGCTATTGAAAAAAGTACCTCTACTTGGATCACCCTTTATGATAAATACTACTCTTATCAGTCTGCTATATAGTTCATGCATCTTACACTAAATCAGTTTAGGTGCCAGCTGTGTAACCCAGCTCGCTTCACATTCTAATCGCTAAAAAAATATTTTATCTCTTCCAATATTTTTTTTTTTTTTTTTTTTTTTTTTTTTTTGATAACTATTAGTACCACCGGCCAAAATCTCTGCACAGCTGCATTTTTAGAACACACGAAATTGGAAACTCAACACTTTATGCTGAACAAAAAACACAAGCAACCCAAACTTATCAGCCAAAAACGATCTTCCCACAATTAAAACGAGAAGAAAATCGATTAAACAAAACGATCAGTTTACATTCGATTTGGTTTTCTCTAATTTGGTAATTTATTTATAAATCTACAACAAGAAAAATAAATAAAATGAAAAAAAAAAAATGGAAAAAAAAGCTAAAATAAAAATCTAAAATCACTGCATTTCGAACGCATAAATATGCATATTCCAAGGCATGCTAATCCATCTCAACAGCGCCTGCACTAATCCGCCTCATTCTCTCTCCAAATTTATGTTCTCTATTTTACTGTAGACACTCGAGAATTGATGTTATAACCCTTTGGTAATTTGTACTTTCCACACTTATCGCTAATAAAAATCTTCAAGCAGTGGAAGATTCATTTTAAAAAATCCGAAATATGAAAAAAAAAAATTTTTCTCTTCTACTTTGAGACTACATTGGCGCTCATTTATGTTGCCATGTCAACTCTTCACCCTTTTCACACAAGTTCTGATGAAATTTATGACCAGGCCTAGCAGCGCATACCTTTGGAAGTGTATTTACGCATAATACACGCGTCTCTTAGTTGATCTCTGCAGTTTTATTGTATTTTTTTATCGGAAATTTATTAAGCGGTTTTGTACGGCATTTAGTTTTATAGCTTTTTTTCAGTTTTTTTTGAGTTTTTTTTTATATAATTCAAAGATTTGAAATACATAAAAATCTAAGCTGATTGAGACCACAATTTTTATGCCTTCATTTTAGTCCATTTCATGCAAATTTCATGCACATCGCTGAGGGAAGCTATGCATGTGAGGCACCAGGAGTTGTGGAAAGAGTGCAGGAAAAAATCGTAAAATTAATTACTCATTGAGTGTTTATGTTTCCTTTTTTTTAATTAAAATGTAACATTTGTTGTATCAATTGACCCATTGATTTTCATTTATAAAAACCCTGAGACATAACGGCAAGACCAGTTTTTATAGACTTTTATTGGCGTTAATTTGCATAAAATTGTTGTGACGATGTACCGTGTGGGAGAACCGGTGCTGCTGAGATAAGAAATTGTTCAGCATAAAACATAAAAACAACTTTATTTTAGCCGTGTTTCTTAGCAAAACTAACTCTAACCACTGATTTTAGGTTAAGCGTAGTAACGGATTTTTGCTTAGAAAGTTGCCACCAGTTCGGTATTTTGCACAAGTCAGTGAAATCGATGGCAAAAATCCTTGAATTGGGCTTCGAATTGCTACCGAATCCACCATATTCTTCAGATCTGGCCCTCAGCAACTATTTTCTGTTCTCAGATCTCAAATATTTGCTCGCTGGGAAGAAATTTTCGTCGAACGAAGAGATGATCGCCGAAACTGAGGCCTATTTTGAAGCAAAAGACAAATCGTACTACAAAAATTGTATCGAAAACTTGGAGGGTCGCTATAATCAGTGTATCATCCTTGAAGGGAACTATGTTGTATAAAAAAATGAGTTTTGTCAAAAAAAGATGTTTTATTATGGGCGACTTTTAAATTAACCATCACATGTCATCAGAATCACCATCATCAAGTAATATGAAATTCGAAGAAAAACTTTTTTTAAATTAATATAAATTCACGAAATATCACTACTCATTTAGATATCTGCTTGTTATGCTCTGACGTGACATTTAAGTGGATCATGTGATGTGAATTGGCATTAATTAATGATAACAGCACATCATCAGGTGATATCACAGTTGAAATATTATTTTTATTTCTAATTCATATAAACTGCTTAAAAATCACTGACTAGAATGTCTGCGTAAAAAAGCTGCAGCGCTCTCACGACATGATTAATATCATCACAACATCATGTGACATTAATTTCATATCAAGATCGCAAAGAAAAAATATTTTTATTTTGTTTTTAATTAACAAAAATTCAGTGGAAATCACTTTTTGAATAATTATCCGCTTATAACTTATGCTCTGATGTGACGTGGTAATACATCACATGATGCAAAATGACATTAATTATATCATCACATCAGCAAGTGATATCAAGTTCGAAAAAATTTTTTTTAATTATTATCAATAAATATTTGCTTGTTCATATTTATTTATTGCTGCTCTGTCCTTAAATTAACTAACAGCATGTTACGCTAAATTACATTTATATGCAACATCATCATATGATCATGTGATATCAAGACAGCAAAAAAAAAAAAATTTATTTTGTTTTTAAATAACATAAAAAAGTAAAAATCACTTCTTTATGAATTAACTGCTTATAACTTACGCTATGATGTTACGACGGAGTACATCATACGATACGAAATGAATTTTATTATATCATCAGATATATTTATTACATCATCACATCAGCAAGTGATATCGAGCGAGGTCGATCGTAAATATACATACATATTTTTTAAATAACACCACTAAATATCTGCTTTCTATTGCGGTTGTCGTTTGCTATGGCATGACGCTGAATTCCAACATGTGATGCGAGTTGTTAATACTGACATCATCACATCATCTTGTGATGTCAAAGTTTATTTTTTTTTTTAATATTTTTTTTTTTTAATTTTTAGGTTAAAAAAAATTTACTAAATAACTTTTCTCAGCTAAATATCTGCTTGTTATAAGCTGCGGTGCTGTACTACGATGTGACTTCAAAGTACATCATGTGATACGTGGATGACTTTTTTTTCAAATTTAACCTGCATTTTTCTCAAATAATGCAGGACTGAAAAAAACACATAATTTTCTCTATGCCAACATATATGTATGTATGTCAAGGCAAGTGCTTAAAAATACAACAAAATTTATTATTCTTAATAATTGTGTATGTAGCGTTAGCGTGTTGACAGTTTTATATGTAATACATATGCACTTACGTATATGGCTGGCATAAATAAATAAAACAAAAATATTCAAATGCATAAGATAAGTACTCCTTGCAACTACGCCTACACACATGCACATTAACAAGCATACATACGAACATACAACATACGAATAGAAAGTAGCAAGCATACAAGCCTGCGAGCCTGAAGTATGTATGTTACATGCATGTACTCAGGCTTGAGCCTTTTTAATTGGCTGCGGTCGTTAGTGTTGCGGTATTTATGTCATTTACAAGCATTCATATATAGAATTTCCAACATATTTTATTATTTTTCTAACATTTTTTATTCTTTCTCTTTTGTTTTATTTTTTTTTTTTTATAATTTTTTTTATGTTTTTTCCCATTTTTTTGTTTTTCAAATTCTATTTTATATCTCTTCATTGCACGCACTCAACCAGAAGACGCGCTCTCGAATGAAATATGAATGAAATATATAAATTATAGAGATAAATATATATATACTTATACACACGCCTATATGTTTGTGTGTATGCCAGCAAGCAGCTAATTAAATTTAAAATAAATTTGAAAAACAAATAAACATGAAAACTAAAAAAAAAAAAATTATAATATTAAAACCCATACCAAAATGTAGTTAAAATGAAAAAAAAAATTTTTACTCCTCAAAAAAAAAATCCAGAAGTCTTCGCTTTACCATTGGCTTATCTATGCCGTCAATCGATGGTTGTAAATTATAAACGAAAATTTGTTGTTTTGTGCTTTGACTCTTTGCTTCACTGGCATTCTAGCTGCTTTGTGTTTATCTAGCTACTTAGACACCGGGTTGACCCTTTGTTGGAGTTGCATACAAAAAAAAAAAAAAAAAAAAAAATTTTTTTAAATAAAAAATAAATAAAAAATTCATAAAATAAAATAATAAAAAATACACTCAAGGCTGGTATGTGTTGACTACTTTTATGCGTATGTTTATGTACGTACATATTTGATATATATATACACATTTAATATGCATGTTAACGAGTTTATTGTGGAGATGTGACGATTTTTATTGTCTACAAAATATTTTTTTTTCCACTTTTATATATACTTCAAAGATGTGTCTGCTAGATATACGTACATACTTATATACAATACATAATAGAAGAAAATATCTGTAAATATAACACATTATCTAACCAGCAAAGGCAATTTTTGATGAACTAACTTGGCACTCGCAACAATTTCAGTACAGCTGCTGGTGCTTTCCGGTACATTTTCGGGCTAAAAAAAAAAAAAAAAACATTTCTAAAACATAAGTAAATAAATTTTTCGCTACCGTTTGCTTTTAATTCTGCCTTCTGCTTATTAAATTTTGTATTTAATTAAGTTGTTTCGCATCACGTGCCCTTGGCATTTCACATAGATCTGTATGTACTTTCATATATTTCCCTAAAAGGTCACAATGTGTTATAAAATTTATATTCACAACAAATATACAAACCTACATATCTGCATTAAAAGCAGTGAGAGTTAGTATGGAATATACGCCGAAATTTATATTGTTCGCTCCAATTCCCATTGCATCCTTGTGTGTCAAGGTCAACAAATAAAAATAATACAGTAGAAAAAATAAAATTCAAATATTTTTGCGAGTACCGAATTGAAATTGCGCATTTGTTCAACAGAAATTTATAATCAAATTTTTAAATTTAGAAAATAATTATTTTACATATTTAATTACTAAAGTTTTCAATTAATTTAATTTGCATTTAGTCAAACGAAAAATAATGAATTTTATGAATGTAAAAAATAAAATTATATAAAATAATTAATGAATTCACTAAATTAAATTAAATAATGAAAAGTTTCAGAGAGAATTTCAGCGAAAACTTCAACCTCTAATAATGCATTTCATTCAATTTCATTTCAAACGAGCATACCCTGTAGGAATGGTGAACTGTAATGTATCGAATTTGCATTTTTTTCAGCAAGTCATTAATCATCTAACATTATTCCAGCAGCTAATATTTTTAATAATTTAATGTCCATCGAAATGTAAATTCGCCTATCATGCATCAGCTTCTAACTAGTAAAATACCAGTTGGCGGTTGAGAATAAAATACCATTTGGTGGTGGAGAGTTAGAACTCCGTTCGCAGCAAAAATAAAAAAAAGAACAACTTCGAGATGTGATCCAAGTAGAGGTACTTTTTTCAATAGCCTTTTTTTTTTGACAGATCACGCGTGAGTCGTGTCATGATCTGTCATGTGATTTTTGTTGAGTATTGTTTGGCATTTCATCATGGAAAGACTTACGACTGAGCATCGTTTACAAATCATTCAACTTTCGAATACGAAAACTCACGTTCTTTAAGAATGTGTTTCGCGCGCTTCGCTCAACTTATGGTAAACATAATCGGCCCACTGAGCGTACTATTCGCAACACCATCACCCATCTTGAGATCCAGCGTTCATTATTTGATAATACTCGACCAAATAAACCACGCCCAGCACGCAGTGAGGAAAATATAGCGACCCTAGCTGAGAGTGTACACGAAGACCGTGGAGAGTCGATTCGTCGTTCACAGTTTGCAGAAACTCGGACTGACGTATGGAACGACTTAGGGCATTTTACGTCGAAATCTTAAATTGAAAGCGTACAAAATACAGCTTGTGCAAGAATTGAAGCCGCTCGACCTTGCCAAGCGACATCGCTTCGCTCTATGTGCTCTTGAGAAGTTCCAAGGAGATCCGACGTTTTCGAGCAAAATTTTGTTCAGCGATGAATCCCCTTTCTGGCTCCATGGGTGTGCAAATAAACAAAATTGCCGCATTTGGGACGAAGAACAACCTGAAGAGGTTCAAGAGCTGCAATTTTCTATAGAAAAAACAACGATTCGGTGTGGTTTGTGGTCTGGTGGAATTATCTGTCCATATTTCTACAAAAATGATGTCGGTGAGAACGTAACCGTCAAAGGCGACCGTTGTCGCGTCATGATAACCGATGAATTGATGACTGAAATTGAGCTCGTGATGTCTGCGACATTTGGTTTCAACAAGACGGCGCCACTTCCCACACATCGCATCAGTTAGTGGATTTATTTAGAGAACACTTCGGTGAGCAGATAATTTCATGTTTTGGGCCGGTCGATTGGCCACCAAGAACGTGTGATATCACACCTATAGACTTTTTCCCGTGGGGAAATGTAAAGTCTAAACTCTATGCGGACAATTACAAACTTGAACTCAACAAATGACTATCTGAGACGTAGCCGCGGCCAACATTTGAAAGAGATAATCTTCAAAAAATAAATGCCAAAGAATGTTCTTTCGAATGATAATAAACTTTCCTCAATTTTTCCTTTCCTAAATTTCAATTTCTGTGGTTTTTTTTAAGTAGGGAACCTGGAAATGGATCACCCTTTATGTCTATATCGCTGTCATGGTTTGTTTGCAGCTTTGATTGAGTCTAGATTGCTTAGATTCAAATGCGATTATGACTCTCTCCCATACTTTATTAAAGTGAAAATACCTCTAAAGAGCTGTGTAAGAGTTTTGGGTACAAAAAATTCTCAGAACCATATCACTAAGGTTAGTAGCTGACAAGCAGAAGCATCTGGCAAACAACTCTGCTATCCAATAACCTGTCAACCTTACCCCCCCGGATGGATAGTATGACATCCAATCTGCTCAATTTCATGCAAACTTTGCAGATAAATTTTCAAAAAATAAAAGTAAATAAAACACAAATATCTAGACACACATAGGCGCATAAGCCTTGTAACGGCTTAAGTTTAATGAGTTCTACACTTAACATAAAATTCGCGAAAAACGCGTTGAAAACTAACTAGATAAGTTTAAACGGGAAAAAGGAGAAAAAGTGAAACTTTGTCAAGAAATGTGTCAACTTGTATTAGATAAGTAGAAACAGCGGGCGAGTAAATAACGAGAAAACAAGAAAAGAAAAACAAACAAAAAATAATGCCAGCGAAAAAGATTAAAATGCAAAAAAAAAAAAAAGCCGAGAAAAGTTGTGTCAAAGAATCCGTGTCATAAGGTGTTGAAGAGCCTACGAGGCCAAGTTAGACAAAACTTTCCGGATACTGTTATAATGGCGTGAACCCGTTACGGGCGCGCTACAGTACGCAAACTAAATAATATTTATAAGCGCATAAGCGGGTCATGAAGTTTTCCAGCGCTGACAAGCAGCAAAAATAGGCTGATCAGCAAAGTATGTGTGTGTGTGTGTAAGTGTGTAAATGTCCCCAAAAAAATAAAAAAAACATGAGAATAAATAATTTAAATAAGTTTCTGTGATTTTTTTCCCTTTTTCTAAACAGACACACACACAGCCCAAGCGCAAGGATTGTGCGTTAAGGGCGAGGACTCAAGTAAGGATAATGCCTTGAATGAAGCAGAAAATATCAAGCAGTCGCAGCTACTTAGCAACACAAAAAAGTCAACAACAACAACTTTTGAAAGTAAAATACCAATACAAGCTTATGTATGTACTCGTATGTCTGCATATTTAAACATATTTAAATATTTTTCCATATTACATGGCGCTTAAATGTCCGCTCTGCGCTACCGGGTAGGGGTAGGCCATGTTAATAACCCAACAACAAATTAACACTTTATAATAACGCCATAAGAATCTCAGTAACAGTAGCAGCAGCAGCAGACGGTTTAAATGAAAAATGAAAAAAAAAAAACTTGAAAAAAAAAATCAGCAAACAGCGAAGGACCTGAGAATGGCAGAGTGGAAAAAATGTACACGGAGAACAGTCGCTGTAGGCGCTGCAGCAGCAGCAAAACTGGGTACATAAATATGTAAACACTGCTTTAAGAAAGTCTACGATGAAAGGGGAGATATATAGAGCCGGCATGGCCCTGATAAAGTCTCGTCCTCACTTATAGAGTTGGGTGAGTGAAAGGACGTCTTGAGTAAAATTCTTTAAATTTTAATTACTTTGCGTTTATATTTGCAACTGACTTTTCAAAAGAGGAGGTTATGCAGCTGAAGAATTGTACTTATATGGTCGCAAGTACGCTGAACGCAGCTGAGAAAATTCGAAGCAGTGAGCAACTTGCTGCCAAGAGAGATTTCTCTCAGAGAGAGCATTGTAATCTTAGTTCAGAGTTGCAGAAGTCTCTTTCCAGATACCAATATTGAGTGATATGAACATAATTGCTCAAATTCGTTCAAAAATCATTCGAAAATCCAATAGCAAAATCATGCGCACCCAAAAGTCTACACTAAAGACCGTTCCTAAGAGGTTTCACTTTTTATTGGAACACAAAGAGATAAAGAAACTTCATCAGATATACTATTCACTTCTCTCCTTCCAATTGGATAGCACCTCGGCGTAGTAACCTTGGCTCTTTTGAAAATATTTTATTAAAACATTTCCATAACTCTCAGTTGCACGTTCGAATGGAGAGTCTAAAGTAAGAAAATAAGTTTTCAAAAATTCCATCGTTTTCCAGCTCTCATTCCTCTTATTGTTGTTCCGTCCCTCATTTCATTGGTAGCGCTCAAGGTAATGTTAATTGCAGAACTCCCAAACTTCTTATTGAAATTAAAGCGCTACAGCGTCTAGTAGTTCCAGAGATCTTATTAGGCAATCAGAACTGTAGATGTATAGAGTAGGTCCATATAATGATGAGACCATAGATTAATAAACGTGTTTTTGAGATTTCCGAGTTAGTCCGGAAATTCTCTTCTTCCTCTACGAACGATAATAAAGGGCGTCGAAATATTGCAGCACCATTTGTGGGTCACTCAAGGTCAAGTAATTCTAAGCTGAATCCCTCCACTATATTCCAGAGTGGAACTACAGATTTATTCTAAGATCTCTCCGCGTGATTGATGAATTTCCATTAAGCGCGTTTTACTTCATGTCAGAAATAACGCTGCTCCATTTCGAGGTGATTCATTTTGAGATTCCCTACTGTTTTAAAGAAAAAAACACAGAAAATTAAAATTTAACGGGAGATGCTTATTCTCATGCGAAAGAACATTCTTTGGCGATTATTTTTTGAAGATTATCTCTTTCGCATGTTGGCCGCGGCCACGTCTCAGATGATTCATGCGTTGATAGCAATTTTCAATGACTCGTTCGAGCATTTCGACTGGTAACTAGCGAATAACGTCCGTGATTTTTTGCTCAAAGGCCTGGATCGAAGCGGGATTGTCCACATAGACTTCATATTTTACATATCTCCACAGGAAAATGTCTAACGATGTGATATCACACGGTCTTGGTGGCCAATCGACCAGCCCACAAAGTGAAATTATCTGCTCACTGAAGTGTTCTCTAAATAAATCCATTGATTGATGCGATGTGTGGGAAGTGGCGCTGGCATTGTCTTGTTGAAACCAAATGTCGTAGAGATCTCTAGCTTCAATTTTAGGCATCAATTAGTCGGTTATCATGGCGGGATAGCGGTCGACATTGACATTTACGTTTCCACCGGCATCATTTTTGAAGAAATATGGACCGATGATTCCACCGGCCCACAAACCAAACCAAACCATTTGTTTTTTTTTTTTTTTTTTTTTTTTTTTTTTTTTTTTTGATAAAATGGCAGCTCTTGAATCTCTTCAGGTTGGACTTCGTCCCAAATGCGGCAATTTTCTTTGTTTACATACTCACTGAGCCGGAATTGGGCCTCATCGCTGAACAAAATTTGGCTCGAAAACGTCGGATCTTCTTGGAACCTTTCAAGAGCCCATAGAGAGCGAAGCGATGTCGCTTGGGAAGGTCGAGCGGCTTCAGTTCTTGCGCAAACTGTATTTTGTGCGCTTTCAATTTAAGATCTCGACGTAAAATGTGCCAAGTCGTTCCATACCTTAAAAAAATAAGTTCCCAAAACGTACATTTTGTTGAGCTCCTAGAGTAGAGATCAACTTAGCCGACGTGATTCCTAAGATTCAAGATGACAACCTTTGGTCGGCTCGTTTTGCATTCGTGTACGAACAACGAGTCCCATATATCATTTGCGCGATTACCGAGACTTCTCTTTCGCTTAAATTCAGCTAAGCACATTCAATAATGGAACTATTTGTTAAGTTAGTTATACTTTTCTCCAGAAAAGGTTTTCATTTCACACTCGAGAAGCGTTTACTGTCAGATAAGGTGCCGCAAATTGAGGGTTGAGGTTACACGATAAGAAAAAAAACCATGTAGAATACATACTCGTCAAGTAAAAATAACTAACAATAAAAATTTCAAAACGTTGGCGAGCAGGAGATCGTGTGCTGCAAAGCAAAAAATATGTTATAAATGAAAGGGCAACTAAAAGCAGAGTTGCCGCACCGGCAAGGGTGCCGCTGAAAGCAAATATGTACGCAGAGAACGCTTTGAAGCCAGTGATTGCAGGTTGAAATTTAAGAAATTATACATTTTTTTTACACTAAACTACACTACAAGGCAAACACGTGATTGCACATAAGTACACACACACAGAAGGGTAGCTTGCAACAGCACGCAGGATATTAAATACAGTAAGGATATGTAAGGCGCGCCTCTCTGCTGACGCTTTTTCTGTGTGTTCCCATAAAGTTTTATGTACATTTCTTTAATTATAACCCTTCAATGTCTTGCAAAAAAGTACATATACATGTGTGTGTGTGCGTGTGCGTAATAAGGTGGCAACCTCTTACAGAGAAGTAAAGCCAGTTGCATACTACTTACAAGCATATGAAGCCCCTGCCGACGACATATGGCAACAGAAGCAGCAAATAAAAAGTCGCCGTCAAGGCAAGAGCCAAGAATCCTGTCTAAAGTTAAATAAAGTCGCCCACTTTTCTACTCCTTAGCTGGAGAAGTAGCAGATTTCAATGCGATGTCAGTTAGTGTACGCGTCAACTTGGCGAGTGAGGAGCAACAAGCGGAGACCGAAAAAAGAACTCCAAACGCCTATTGAATTTCAAGGCTTCTTAGTGGCTGGAGCCGAGCCGTAGGACGTGGTGTCGTATGTGTGGGTACAAAAAGTGCGTGTGTGTGTATGTGCGTGGGTAGGAATCAGGTTAGTGCAGCAGTAAGGAGCAATACATTCACACACGCACTCTCGCCCAAGTGTGCTTTTAAAAAAGGAGATTTTTATTAAAAGGGGCTAAAGCAACTTAAGTAAATTAAAAGGAAGAATTCAAAAAAAAAAATGAGAAGGCCACCAACGTGCCTTCACTGACTTTGGAAGGCTAGTAAAGGAGGTTACACTCAGAAATATCCTTTGAGAGTTCCATATTACCTTTGAAACATAAACAAAATCTTGATTGTCGGACTTCATGTGAAGATCTTTCGGAGACAGGCTGGCTTGAAGCGCTGCTTCTGCTCCTACACGTTGTTTAACTAAGGAAAAGGTGCAGGACAGCAATCAGAAGGTTCTTGTGACTACAGCGACCATATAAAGAGGCTTAGATTTGGTGTCGGAATCGTGGTGGAAAAGAACCTCTGTTGCCAATTTCTAAATCCGGCGAAGGAACAGTACCTTTTAGAAGCGCTGCCGCCGTCGTGATGTCAAAATTTTACTTGGCGACCTTAAGACCAAAGTTTCTTTGACACAACCGGCAGAAAATTTGGCATCTATGAAGAAAAGGATTGTGATTCCAGCACAAAAATATTCATCAAGCCATTCGTCTGTCTCCGCATCGAAAAACTCCTAACCACACTGATCATCTTGTGATAAACGCACGAGATGTTTCCAATATACCAGTTGTTCGTATACTCCGAGGAACTAACATCGAAAAGGACACGTGAGTGGGACGCCTGTCAACAAACACAAGGAAGAAGCTTCGCAGTTAAAATGTTGCCATCCCAACAAACAGCTAAATTCGACTTGCACTCCTGCTCTCTGAGAGCACTAATCACAAACTTGATTTGAGAGATCTGTGGAGGGAAGAGAGTATAAGAAAAACAAAAAACGTTTTCTGTGTGGAACAGCACCCGATAATTTAGGACGGAAGCGAGATGCAAGTCCGGTTTAGCACTGGATTGGTCAAAAGTCAAATTCGACTTGGACTCCTGCTCTATGAGAGCACTCATCACACATACTTGATTTGAGAAAACTGTGGAGGAAAGGGAGAGTAAGAAAAGAAACGCGTTCTGTGTGGAACAGATACCAAGAATTTAGGAGGGAATCGAGATGCAAGTCCGATCTAGCACTGGATTTGTCAAAAGTCGATCTCTCTCTCTCTCTCTCTATCTCTCTCTCTTTTCTGATTGAGTAATAAATTCCTGGTAGGCATCGTAGAGCCTTTGAATATATTTTTAATGCAAAAAAACTTCTCTTACGTCTCACGATCCAATACCTTCCTTCGAGTTCAGTGGTTCTGCAGAACATCAGCTCAACTTTTCCTAAATTTTATCAACTCAATAATATTTCTCACAGCGCAGAAAATTACAATATCAAAATGTTATCCTGGTGGGAAACTTCGAAGAGGCGAATAGCCTGTGCTTTCTTCTTCTTCTTTTTTTTATTCCCTAAGCCTGACACGTCAGTCACTCACGCTGCCATTCCGGCCTGCTTAACACATTTTTAAGGATTCTTCGAGCCTGACAGAAGACAAATCAACACAATTATATACAGAAAGTAAGTGAATGAGAGGACCGCAAGCTGGAAAGCGAGCGAAAAAATACAAAAAAAAACTTTAACTAAAAAAACTTAGAATTTTTTTAATAACGAAAAAAGTGCAAAAAAGCGTAAAACGGAATTTTGAAACAAACAAAAAGATATTTTGTGATAAAATGGAAACCAGTCAGCCGAATTCGTGCCCACACATTTTTTTGCACGCCATAAAACAGATTCTGAGTAAAAGTGTGTGTTTAAAATCAAAGAAAATGAGCTGGAAAAAAAACTTCTCAAGAAAGAAGAATCAACTGAGAGAGCCAACGCACACAGGATTGAACGCCCTAACAGGATTACCACTGTATATTTAGCTCAGCGCAGACTGTAAGCGAGTTGACAGCCAAAGCAAGGAATCCGCAAGACACACCAGTCAGTAAGGCGACCAATGCGCGGCTTTAGTAGGATGAGTCACTATGCCCAGAAGGATATGCCGAGCGGGGGCGCGAAGCAGTCTGTTCGATGAAAACTTGGCTGCAGTGCCAGTAGTAGGTTTTTTGCGGTCAAAAAGATTATCGATCGACTTTCAATTGAATTGTCTTCAATCTTATTGCCACGACATGCTGCCACTTTTTTTGAGCGATTTTTTCTCATTTCATTTTTTTTTTTTGCCAAGACACACACACATTTACACAAAGCAATGCATGTAAGTGTGGCTTAGCGCATATAACAGGCCTTGCGCTGACTGCTTTTAGCGTCCTCTTTAGCCTGTCAGACTGACTGTTTGACTATAACTTTTTTTAGGTGGCTGTGTGTGTGTACGTGTGTGTATGTGTGTGTGTGCGTGTGTGTGTGTTTGGTGGTATTGTTGATTACAGGTTGCTTGCTTACGACATTGATGACGGTGGCCGTGGCCATCAGTGCAATGGCGGCCGAGCAACAGAGAGGGTAGAGGCAGTCAGTCAGTCAGTCACCCAGTCAGTCAGTTAGTAAATTGCTTGTGTGAAGCAATCAGCCAAACATTAGATACACAAACACAAGCATAATAATTGCATTTATGTTATTGTATTTGCACAGTTTTCTTCTTTTTTTTTTTTTTTTTTTTTTTGTGATCTGTCCACCAAGGGTAAATGTCTCGTCAGTCGGACAACTATCGTATTTACTCAGGCAATCAAAGAAAATAAATATATTTTTTTGTTTTTTTTCTATTTTATTTTAGTTTGCTGCTAGTGTCTGTGCATTTTTATTTTTATTTTCATTTTTTGTTAGTTCGTTTGTGGTACCACTTGTTGTCCACAGCAATCACAGCGGCACAAATAAAAATTTAATAATTGTTGAGAACGAGAATGTAATGAGAACTTGAGATATCTCTTCTGCTAGTGTTTAAGTAAATGAGCCTTTGAGCTTTCCTCAAATAATTCAAAAAACGTGGCCTACATTTAGGCTCACTAATTTTATTTTATCGAAGACACGCACCTATTAATATGGTTAGAACAGCCAGAGAGCTAAATCAATTCAGGAAATTACGTTTATTAACTTATGAAAGCATCTCTTTTAGAGAGCGTGGGAAATTTCTGCTAGAGTGATGAGTGAGCCTTGGTGGATATTAAATTATTTAATAGAGAAAAGCACAATTGAATACAAATTATATGAGAAAAAGTATAGAAGACTTCCAAATTAAAGCAAGAATAAAATAATATAAAATAAAATAAAATAATATAAAATGCAATACAACAAAAATATAAATAAATTTAAGGAAAATTAAGATAAAATAAATTAAAATAAATTAAATCATATGAAATAATAATCCAATTAATACCTTAAAAAATTTTGAACCAAAAAACATGAAACTCTAAAAGGGAACGGTTATCCATGGTTACAAAATGCAGGGCTGTATCTTGATGTCTGTCAAACTTAACTGTCAAACCAAGCAGGTTTCGTTTTAGTTAAAAGTCAGGCATTGTTGAAAATGGATCGTTTGGCATTCGTACAATGCGCTAAAGTTGTTGAAATCTACTAAGAAAATAGTGATTTGAATGCGGCCACGCTTCTTTCTTGAAGAGCAGAGTTTGTTTCACATAATCGGGCAACTACTTAAGCAATTGGAAATATTTTAAACAAATTTAAAGGGACAGGATCGGTAAGAGATATTGTAGGGTCTGTGAACAATCGTTTTGCTCCTTCCATCTCAATTATCGCTACTGTATGTGAAATTTTAGCCGAATACCCTAATTTGCCTAACAGATCAACTGAGTCCCTTTCTCCCATACAAAATACACTCTTTTCGCAAAATTCAATTTTTTTATTCAACGTCGATGCACTTCAAGTGGATGCACTGATTATAACGACCTTTCAACTTCCCGATACCAATTTTGTATAACAATTTGTGCGTTGCTTCAAAATAGGCTTCAGTTTCGGCGTTTACCTCATCATTCAATGAAAATTTCTTCTCAGCGAGCATTCTTTTAAGAAATGAGAACTGAAAATAGCCGCCGGAGGCCAGGTTTGCCATCGATTTCAATGGCTTGTATTATTTTTCTACAAAATCGGCCGTTTTTCGCTGATTTCGTGCTTAAAAAGTGCAATAATACTATGTAGTAGTCGCTGTTGATGGTCCTTCTTTCTTCAAGGTAATCAATGAAAATTATTCCATGCGCAACCCAAAATACAGACGCTATAACCTTATCAGGTGACTGCTGTGTTTTTCCACGCCTTGGGTCGGGTTCATCGTGTGCAGACCACTCAGATGATTGCCGATTGGACTTGGGAGTGAAATGATGGAACCAAACCATGTTTCTTTCAACTGACACATATCGCTTGAAAAACTCCAAACACCGCTTCGAATCATCAACTCGTCATTGTTTTTGCTCGAAAGTGAGCTCGCGCGGCAGCTACTTTACACAGAGCTTTCTCGTAGCCAAATATTCGTGAAGGAAATGTTTTAAACATTCAGTTTATATCTCTAGAGTGCCTGCTTCGACAGCTGTCAGATTTACATATACACGCGACTTTTCAGATCGATTTGATTTTTGGTTTGTTTTCAAATGTTTTGATAAAAAAGTTTTCGAAATTTTTCTTAAGATTACAATTTTTTGAATTTTTTTTATTAAAAAAAAAAAGGTTTTTATCAATATTTTAAACTGAATTAATTAAATTGAATTGTATTTATGAGAGCATTAAAATACAGCCTTTTAATGAATATTTCTGCTGCAGATTTTTCAGCAGTCTTGCCAAATGTCTTAAATTTTTACTTTATTAAATTAAAAATATAATAATAAAAAAATTATAAAGAGAGCTTTAATTGAATGATGTTTTTATATGTAAAACCAACAGTTTCCGAAAAATAATTAAAATAAATATTTCTTACTTCTTAGTACACTTTGAACCATTTAAATCGAAACGAGTGATCCATTTCGAGGTTCCCTACTTTAAAAACAAAAGACAGAAAATTCAAATTTTATGGGGAATTTTTTTATCATTCGAAGGAACATTTTTTGACATTTACTTTTTGAAGATCATCTCTTTCAAATGATGGCCGCGGCTACGTCTCAGACAGTCCATCCGTTGAGTACAGTTTTCGATGACCCTAACGGTCTAACGGTGTGATATCATACACTCTTGGTGGCCAATCGACCAGCCCAAAACGTGAAATTATCTGCTCACCGAAGTGCTCTCTCAATAAATCCATTCATTGATGCGATGTGTGGGAAGTGGCGCCGTCTTGTTGAAACCAAATGTCGGTTATCATGGCGCGATAACGGTCGCTATTGACGATTACGTTCTCACCGGCATCATTTTTGAAGAAATATGGACCGATGATTCCATCAAGCCAAAAAGCACACCAACCGGTTTTTTTTTTTTTTTCTGAAATGACAGTTCTCTAATCTCTTCAGGTTGCTCTTCATCCAAAATGCGGATATTTTGCTTGTTGACATACCCATTGAGGCAGATATGGACCTCATCGCTGAAAATAAATTGGCTCAAAAACATCGGATCTTCTTGGAACTTTTCAAGAGCCCATAGAGCGAAGCGATGTCGCTTGGGGCAGTCGAGCGGCTTCAGTTCTTGCACAAGCTGCATTTTGTTCTGTTTCAATTTAAAATCTCGACGTAAAATGCGCCAAGTCGTTCCACACGCCAGTTCGAGCCGAATCGACTCTCCACGGTCTTCGTGTACACACACTCCCAGCTACAGCCGCTATATTTTCTTCACTGTGTACTGGATGTGATCTATTAGGTCGAATATTATCAAATAATGAATGCTTGATCTCAATATGGGTGATATTGTGTTGCGAATAGTACGCTCAGTAGGCCGATTATATTGACTATAAGTTGAGCGAGGCGCGCGAAACACATTCTTTACAGAACGCGAATTTTCGTAATAAAGTTGAATGATTTGAAAACGTTGTTCGGGCGTAATCTTTCCATGATGAAATGCCAAATAATACTGAACAAAAATCACATGACAGCTTGACACGACTCATGCGTTATCTGTGGAAAAAGGCTAATGAAAAAGTACCTCTGCTTGGATCATCCTTTATTACAGTACAGAGTGAATTTTATTTAATTTACTGTTATTTATTATATATATGACACATATTTTACAAGTAAGGACAAACAAAAAATCAAATAAAATATTTTCAGTCTATCAAAGTGAAGGAAAATGTGTTGAAAGTGCAATGAAGAATAAATCTTCAATAAATACTGACAGCAAATAAAACAAATTTCTGAGAGTTTTAATAAAATATTTAAGCATTTAATATAAATAAATAACTTTTGTATGTGTTTCTAAGCATAAAAATATGAAAAAAAATATTTTTGTATGTAAATAAAATCTTAGTTGGGCCGAGAAACACCTGTAAAGTGCAAATCAATAAAAGCACTTGTACTTGTCGAAAAAGTGAAAAGCTACACAGCACTTACAAATGCACATACATAACAATGAAGTATTGCATATTCATGCGAGTGTAAACAAGCGCAAAACACACACACACACATGCAGGCATGCATATATAGACTGAAAAAAAGGTATTTAGTAACTTTCAGTATCACTTGCGTGCACTGCCAGACTTACTTTTAACTACGCGCATATACATACATGCATATACTAGTTGTATATGGATATATGCACTTGTATGTATGTACTCGTATATATAGACATTTTCATGTATTTTTGTTTATTTTTATTTATTTTTGTTTGTGCTTTTGACGCATGAATTCTGGATTTTGAGCAACTTTTGCTGTCTGTCTAACTGCTTGCAACACCAAAGTACACACACACACACATACACATATGTACACACTCACACTTTTCCGCCTCAGCACCTGTCCCAATGTTGCAGACGAATTTTCCATGCAACAATTCAAGCCGCGGAAGTACTGTTGCGTAGCTTTTGTTTTCCACTAATTCCACTTGTTGTTGTTATTGTTTTTTTTTATGTAATTTTTTTTTTTTTTTGCTATTGCATTACATATCATCATCTAGTAGGTAGCTTGTTTGTATTATTAAATTTAGCACACATTTTCTGCTTGCCACATACGCGCACGCACACACTCGGCTTGAAAGTTGCAACAACTTTTTATGGGGCATACAAGCAGTACTTGGAGCATATAAGCAGTAAATTACAAAAACAAAAAGCAACAACAACAAGTAGAAGATTGGAAGCACCACCGCAATGTGGAAATTCATTTATTTGCTGAAGCAGGAAATCAGCAGGCAATATGCCAACAACACAACTCGCGAATTTGCTACAATATGGTGGCAAGTAAGTTTGACGTTAAAGGCATTAGTTGCAAGTACCGCCATATATATATTATATAATATATATTGATCTAGAGAGCATATAACTACACTAATGTATGTTAGACTCCCGCAGTGTTACATTTCAAACTCGACTTATGCTTGGCACAGTGGGTCATCGTAAGCTAAAATTGTAAGCTAATATTGCTTCAAATGTTGAGAAAATGTTGCCTCGGTTCTGTCGAAGTTTAAGTTGTGCTGCTCCTGTGTAGGCCCCATGTAATTCCATACTTTCTTAAAGAAAAAACATAGAAAACTCAGATCTAATGGGTAATGTTTATCCTCCTTCAAAAGAACATTCTTTGGCATTTATTTTTTTTAGATTATCTCTTTCAAATATTGGCCGCAGCTACGTCTCAAATGGTCCATCCATTAAGTCCAATGTTCGATGACTCGTCGGAGCATTTCGATTGGTAACAGGCGAATAACAAGCGTGATGTCTTGCTGCAAGGCCTGAATCGAAGCGGGATTATGCGCATAGACTTTAGACTTTACATATCCCCACAGGAAAAAGTCCAACGGTGTGATATCACACGATCTTGGTGGCCAATCGATCGGCCCAAAACATGAAATTATCTGCTCACCGAAGTGTTCTCTCAATAAATCCATTAACTGATGCGATGTGTGGGCGAGTGGCGCCGTCTCGTTGAAACCAAATGTCGCGGAGATCACGAACTTCAATTTCAGGCATCAAATAGTTGATTATCATGACCCGAAGGCGGTCGCCATTGACGGTTACGTTCTCACCGGCATAATTTTTTAAGAAATATGGACCGCTGATTCTACCGGCCCACAACCCACACCAAACCGTTGTTTTTTCTGGGTAAAACGGCAGCTCTTGAATCTCTTCAGGTTGCTCTTCGTCCCAAATGCGGCAATTTTGCTTGTTTGCATACCCAGTGAGCCAGAAATGGACCTCGCCGCTGAACGAAATTTGACTATAGAAAGGCGGATTTTCTTGGAACTTTTCAAGAGCCCATAGAGCGTGAAGCGATGTCGCTTGGTCAAGGTCGAGCGGCTTCAGTTCTTGCACAATCTGTATTTTGTACGCT
This sequence comes from Neoceratitis asiatica, assembly GCA_030068015.2. NCBI lineage: Eukaryota > Metazoa > Arthropoda > Insecta > Diptera > Tephritidae > Neoceratitis > Neoceratitis asiatica. The sequence continues at coordinate 81,057,447 of CM061527.1, read as the reverse complement.
TTCAATTTATGATCTCAACGTAAAATGCGCCAAGTCGTTCCATACGTGACTACGAGTTGCTACGAACGGCACCGAATCGACTCTCCAAGGTATTCGTGTACACTCTCAGCTACGGCCGCTATATTTTCTTCACTGCGTGCTGGACGTGGTCTATTCGATTGAATATAATGCAATAATGAATGCTTGATCTCCAGATAGGTGATGGTCTTGCGTATAGTACGCTCAGTACGCCGCTCAGTGTTGACCATAAGCTGAGCGAAACACATTCTTTACAGGACGTGAATTTTCGTTATAAAATTGAATGATTTGTAAATGTTGTTCGGGCGTAAGTATTTCCATGATGCCAAGCAATACTGACAAAGAAAAAATAAAAAAAAAACATCACAGCTTGACACGACTCACGCGTGATCTGTCAAAAAAAAGCTATTGAAAAAAGTACCTCTACTTGAATCACCTTTTGGATGCATCTACGAAAAGTGCTCTAAGCTGATTTTGAGAAAGAGCTTCAACCATATATTTAGCTCAGTTCGTGAGCATTAGAAGTCGGCGATGGAGTATTTTTGGTCGAGCACTTCCTCTAATTTTGGCGTGTGCTCCAACAAGTGAAGGGACCTACAGTTTATTCTAGGCCGCCTCAGAACGACTGATGGATCTTTATGAGGAGCTTTTTATTTTCATGTCATAAATACCCAGCCGAGAGGCGAATGCAACTAGAAATATATTTCCATAGTTTTGGATCTTGGTCTGTTCAAAATTCAAATCCATGACTGACTGAAAGAAGCAATGTTAGAAACCGAATTTTAACGAAGAGCGCCGAGCTGTTCTGCGGATTGTTTTAGAAGTCCCAAGGTGAGGATGATTTTTTCTAATTATATTTCTGATTGAGGTCCTCCTACACTATCAGTACTGTAATTCTCCCTCAAATTCCAGTGTGATGAAATATTTGGTTATTTTAGGGGATAGCCAAACAATGTTTCAAGTTGAAAGCTTAAAACCTCATCGCAGTCACACAGAAGGGCAAATTATTATATTATAAAATACTTGAACTCTAGGTCTCATTCAATATATTTTTCCACTTAATGTCGCTCGATTTGACACCCAAAAGATGACAAATTTGCTGGGATAGTAGCTTAAGGAATTCAAAATTTACACTGCGCATGCACTTGAGCCTGATTTACCTACTCAAACACGGTTCTTAGGAAATTCTTCAAAAATTCATACAAAAAATACGATTTTGAAGACATTTCCCAAAGCAATAAAACCACTTACGTAAAGCACAGACACAGAGCTGCTTTTTCAATTGATTAAAGCTCAAACACACCCCACTGTTTCTCACAACCATTACCAACTGAAGCCCAGTGAGGAGTAGAGGGAGCGCATTAACGTCACACGCAATGGTATTAGAGTACTGAGCGAAAGCAAAGTCGATCGAAGAAAGCCTACAGAATTACCTATAAGAATACAAAGTAAACGAAGATATAGTACAATATAAATGCGAAAATAAAAAGTGAAAAAAGAAAGGCAAAGCCAAAGCCAAGTCTCGGCAACTGCGACTGTGTGTTGAAGGCAAAACTTTTTTAATTTGCAGCCTGTCTGTCCAAGCCGGCTCAACATGGCCCAACACGAAGCTTCAGCTGTGCTGGCAGACAACATTGCTGACTGATGATACGACGACCAGGTTTATTTGCTGAGGATTTTCCTTTCAACTTTTCACCGCACAATGCTGGTTACAAGGCAGTCAGGCCGTCATGGCGGCGGAGAATTAAACCGGTAAGCACATGTGTGCCTTTGATTGCGACTGTCAACATGCATACAAACAAACAAAGTTAACTTTGAATATACGCTTTACATACATATGTGTATGTATGTAGTAGGCTGATGAGTCAGTGCAGTGCAACGCTGTCATTGCCACAGCAGTGCGTTCAAAGTTCAACCTCAAGCAAAAGGTGGAGCAGCAATAAAACTGGCAAGGAAAAATGAAAAAAAAATTCCAAAAAAATTTATTTCAGCACATGTTTGTATGTATGTATGTGAGTTTATTTTCTGCGCTAGTAGAGTAGCGACTTGAAACATTGTTAGTCCACCAGCTTGCGCATGACCATGGGGAGGCGGTGGATACATAGCGACTGCTTGTTACCTTCATTGGCATACTGAGCGATACAACAATAATGCTGATTGAGCGTACATATGTCACTAATAAAATTACACAATACAATCAGTGCTCCACCGCTACACCTTTGCTACTCCATGGCTAAGTGCAAAGTCTATGAGCGGTTTACGAAGAGAGAGAGAGAGAATCACGATTGCGACATAATTTGTAGAACGAGGTCTCAACATGTCTAACTTACAGATCTGATCTCAAGTTAGGAGAGTGACTCAAGTGTTGTAAATATTCCTAATGTGACCTCAGCTTGTAGCTTTGTAGAATACCGGGGATTCAGGCTCATTTCTTGGCTAAAAATCACTCAGAGCCATAAAATGGCTAGACAGTGTTATTAAGGTATCCAAAATGGTTTGGAGATAACTCAATCTCAAAAAATGTTTCATCTGCTATATAGAGGGAGTATTCTCAGAAGTGAACGACAAATCCAGAACTTCACCATAAGAGTTAATTCTGACTTTCTGAACACAAGAAGTCCGATTGGAGCATTAACCAGTAGATTCCTTCACCATTTTTTGCTAAAGTGTGAGTCAGATGTGGCAAGACACATCTGCTTAAGAGCAGACCGAAGTTGAGCAGCGAGATTCCCACACAAAGAGACGAGTACGATAAAGAGAACTGAGCTTTCGGCTTTGTGTAAAATCATCCACCCTATATATGATCCAATTTAGTACATAGCTTATTTTTATAACACAATACCTCGACGCTTGACGCAGACTGGCCAAAAATACCTTGAGAACTTTCATAGACACCTTGGTATACCTTAAGCTCGTCATAGTTGCCTAACTAACCGGCTGAGAACTGTTTCCTGTTGTGCGTGTAGCACGCTGAAGCAATTTTCCGTCCGAAATACTCTAAACTCATCCAGCAATGTACATTTTTTGTAAATTGAAAGCTAGCGATAGGAGACTCCTCGAGCTTTCTATAAAGATATACATTCTAGCTCTTTAGGCCCTGTCCTCTTCAGCTATTCTGCTGATGAAAATCTCCATGGCACACCTAAAACTTAGTCCAAGAGCTGATAAAACAGCGACTTTAATTGAGCTTTCCGCGCGTCTGGCAACGACACCAACGTCTGCCTGCAGAATCAATGGATCAAACTCTCTCTCACTCATCAATGAAGGTAACATTTTCTCTCCTTCAAAATTTTCAGTTCAATTGGTTAGCAGTCCGTGCTGCTATTCGGAAGGACAGGGTTCGAGTCTTCGTCCGAACAGCATTCAAAACAATAGAAAATTGATCTTTCTGTTAGCGGTGGCCCCCTCGACAACGAATTTCAAGCCCTCCTAGTGTAGTTCTAACTTGAATTAAAGTCTCCTCATGCAGAGCACAGCTGATGGCTTTCGGAGGTGGCTTAGGATAAATTGTAGGTCGCGCAATTTGTTGGTAAAAACTTCAAGATGCAAAATCACAAATTGGAGAAGAGCTCGGCCGAAAAATGCTTCAGCGGTTACGACGATTATAAATATTTATATATATAAAGTCTTCAGTCCCTGATCTTCATGCCATCATAACTAATTAGAACAAAGTTCCCGGTCGCTGAGGCATAAGAAGTACTTCTTAGTTAAGGCAAGACCAAGCACAACTTCGTTTGCCACAAATCCTGATAAACTAGATCGAGTTGGTATCAAACAAGTTCGCTTTGCTCACACTTTCTGCAGAGGGTAGACATTAGAAGAGTCACCTGAAAGAGCGACTCACATAAAAGTCAGATGTTCTTTTCTTATGACATTGTATGGTGGGAGTGATGATAAGGTGAAGACAATTTACAATTTTTTATGTGAGCGAAATCAGAAAATTATCATGATATTGTAATAGATCCACATACCTGCTGTTAAAGGATCTTCAAAAGCTTTTTATCACAATTTTAACACATTTAGTGTTAAAATACCAGCTGAAGGTCTTCTTAGAGACAATAATATGTTGTCACAACACCATTTTTCTACCAAACTCTGCTTGCCGTTATCTTCATTTGAGTTTTCTTCACTGTTGCAACTGCCGTGGATGTCACTATCTTTGTTTACCGCCGACACTGTAGCTCTACACACTATCTATGCTACTGTATATTGTTATGTAGGAGTATTGCCGCTGTTTTATCTCTCTTTGTAGTCATAGTGAAGCTCCCTCCTCCACTTTAGCTTACTTCCAGCACATACTCGTACATACATTATTAGAGGGGGGGTTTGTGAACAAAAAAAAATTAAAAAAAATAAAAAATTTAAAAAATTACAAGCAGCGCAACCTTCACAACCATCCAGCATTACCAGCCGCTATCGGCGAGTAAGTGCAGCAACTTCAGCCTCACGCTTAAGCACACAACTCTGTGCACTGCCTGCTGCCGCTGCTACTGCCACTGCTGCTGCTACCGTTGCTGCTCCTGCTGCTTGTCAACTTCGTTTCTAATTGTAATTGTTGTAATGCAGTTAGCGTCTGCTAAAACGCCCTTTGTGTGGCTGTGCGGTTTTTTCTATTTGCTAATGTGAGACAGTGGCATTTTTACAACAATTTACTCGTATTTGTTTTTTCTTTTATTTAATATGCTTTGTGTGTGTGTGTTTTGCTCCCTTTGTTCTACTCTAGTTTCTGCGCTTTGTTACTAGTTTTTTTTTTGTTTTTGTATTTTTTCTTCTTCTTCTGTTTTATGGAGTGATTCTTTTGTTTAAACAATTGCGCCACTTTTAATTGTTTTCAGATACGCATCTTTGCTTTTGCTCTGTCTCGTTTCGGGTGTGCAGACATTGACACATGGTGGCATGGAGCGGCACATACATATTTGAATATATGTATGAACACCAGATATATGTATGTGCCTATCAACTTCCATACCTTTTATTTATAGTACAAGCATACTTTCAGTCTATGGGGTTCATGTTTCACTTTATACAGTTTAACTTTGTATCTATACTGGCATATAGCCACTCATACATACGTATGTACATACTCGTATGTGGCGAAGTCTTTTTGTACTCTTAAATGTTAGCTATACTTATGTTTGTCATGCAGTAAATAGCTTAGCGTTCATATGCAACTACATATTAATGTTGTAATTTTTTTAATTTTTTAAATTTTTTTTTTTTTGATTTTTTTTTTTTTTTGATTTTTTTTTTTTTTAATTTTTTTTTTTTGTAACTTTTGTTCGTAACTATGGCTGAGTGCATTTTAATTGTGTTGTAAAGACAATTTTCCTTTTCGTTTGTTTATTTTTTCATATACATGGTGTAGGTATGTACCTATATTTACCTCCCATATTTACTGCTGTTGTCTTTTTTGTTATAATTTTGTTGTTGTAAGTCACTATATAAAGCTTTTTTTTTTTTGAATGGGCATTCCACGGTGCTATTGTTTACTGTTGACTTAGTAAAATTCTTGGGGATAAAAAAATTTAAGTGTATTAAAATTGCATTTAATTTGTAAAGTAAAAGAGATAAAAAAAAGTTAAAATAAAAAATATTACAAATAATTATAAATTAAAAGAAAAAAGTTCAATGAAAATATTTTTCAAACAATTCAAAATTAAATAAATTAATTTAAAATTAGGAACTATGCATTAAAGTGCATTTTAGCACTTTCAAATTTATATTTAAATAAAAATTTATTCAACAAAAATTTTATAATTGAAGAAACTACTACATTTTAAATATTACTAATTTTTAAGAAATTTTATTAATTTTTTCTGCTGAAAAAAATAAAAACTTCCCAAAAAAATTCCAAATTTAAAAATTTAATTTATATGTTTTAATTTTTTATATAATTTCGTCAATTATTTTATATCGTGTTTTTGAAAAAATTTATTACATTCATATAATTTCTTAAAAATTTTTATTCCAAATATATTTAATATTCTTCAAATAATACACATATACATATAAAACTTTTATAAAATTGATGATTATTTTCGTACAAAAAAATGTTGAATTAAAACAAAAAATCTTTAGAAAATTTATTAATAATTTTTTTTGAATATGTATTAAGTTTTTATTCAAACCCTCAACTCGCTCTCACTCCATCTATGCCTGTAGACTCCCAAAGGAATTCTGCAAAGGAATATGGATAACGTTGCCTACATTTTGGCGCAATACTTAAAATTACATTTTACATTCACTTTTGCGTATTTTTAAGTTAAATTGGTTTAGTTTGGCTACCAAATAAAGGGTGATCCACTTAGAGGTTTCCTACATTTTCTAAGAAAAAAAACTCAAAAAATGCAAGTTTTAAGAGGAATGTGTATTATGATTTGAAAGAGCGATGTGATATCACACGATCTTGGTGGCCAATCGGCCGGTCGAAAACGTGAAATCATCTGCTAACCGAAGTGTTTTCTCAATAAATTCATTGATTGATGCCATGAGTACCTCCAGTTGTCTCACCCTTTAGAATACAGTGATATAGCCAAGCTTAAAATATGAATCGTTAAAATACCTACTAGTTCCTGACCAGCAACTTCGAATAAGAAATTCTAGAATTTCTGAATAACTAAGCTGAAGTCTGAACTCAGAGTTCGATTTACAAAATTTTGTTGAAGAAACATCTGCTACAATAAAATAATTTTCATCTAGAATGTAAGTAACTGAATGTTGAAGCTCTTCTAAATTTAATGTTGTTCTTAAGCGCAAAGTTTTAATCTTTTTAATATATTTAAATGAAAATATTTTATTATTCAATATTTGTATTAGTTTCAAGTGTTTATATTTTTATTTTATTTTATTTACACCTTCGTGTTATGTATGCTATTTTTTATACTTACTGACTTATATCCATATCAAATCATTTGTTAGTTGAGAATTTCGTGAGTTAGTATAACTGCGGTTATGAAGCAGTGAATACTCAGTTCGAATCGCCTAAATGTATGCTTCGGAGAATACTTTTACTACGTTATAGCTATATTTTTCTATGTATATTGAATATATTTCATAAAAAGTTTGCTATTCATGGCTGGAAAGAGAGAGAGAGACAAAGAGGAAAACAGGCGATGCGGAGAGCGAGTTAGAGAGAGAAGGAGAGAGTTTGTGTGTGGACTTGGACTTCCCTTTATATTTTTGATCAAAGTCTACACTCTCTGTCAACCTTTATTTTCCTCTCTGTCGCCCTCCTTCCAACTCTCATGAGCGTAAATTTATATTACTCAAAAAAAATTTGTAAAATTAAAAAAAGTTGCTCTAGTAATGCTTCGCTAAAATATATTTCTATAACTCTTCAAAGAAACCAAAAATAATTTATTTTTTAATTTTTTTAAAATAATTTAAAATATCAGAGTTTCTATTTCAATTTCCTACATTGAAGTGGATAGTTTGTTGTTGAATCGAAATTTCGCTGGAATTATTTTTCCATTTCACTGCTCTGTGTCGGTTTGTATATGAAAGCAATGCCATAAGCATGCTACGCACATATAATAAAAGAAAAATATAATAGCTAAAAATACGCACATATATATTATTACACTTACACATACTCGTAACATATTTATGTACATACATATTCGTTCAATTTGTACTAAAAACTTCTACTCTCTTTCATTATGTCGACAATTGCAATTAATAAATTGCATTGCCTGCCATACTGCCATTCAAAAATGTGCATACATACGTACATACATTTCTATGCTCAAAGCTTTCGTTTGTATGTAAAAAATATGCGTATGTGTGTGTGTGTGTATGGGCAAATTTACAATCATTCACTTTTATTTACTTTAGAGTTACTCAACTCGCCTCTCTCTCTATTGTATGATTTTATTGTGCATTGTGCATTGTTGTTGTGTTTGTCGTGTTGTGTGCGAGTAACATACTTGCATTGTACTTGCAAACGTACATACATATGTACATATGTAAATACGACGTTTATTTGTATCTTTTTTTTTTTTTGTATGTTTCGCCTGCTGTGTGGCTGTTATAATTTGCCCACTAGTCGCCACAATGCGGTCGAGAACTCACCCTGTTGAACTTTTAACAATTGCAAATGTACCTACAGCTATGCAACAAAAAAAAAAAAACAACAACTACAACAACAACAGCAGCAATAATTATTCTAACAATAACTTAAACAATCGAAACGTACATACAAACATACAAGCGTACATTGAAACGTCAGTCAAAGCAATAAAATTGTATTGGTATTTTGTGCTTGTGTTTGTATACTTATATACTCGTATGTTTATGGATGTGTGTAGTGTGCACACATTACTTTTTTTTTCCTAAACGTTTCACATTACCAAAACCGAAAAAAAATTAAGCCAAAATAGTTAGCAGCGCATGTGGCAGCAATTGAAACTATTTAATGTGTGTGTGGCCTGTAGGAAAAAAATGAAGAGTTTTGAAAAAGACATTAAAATTTTTAACTCTGTTAATTTTTTTTAATTTAAAACCCAAAAACACAAAAAAAAAATTTAAAAAAAAAATTATATAAAACGGATCGAAGTTGGCAAAAATCACGAATCAGTCATTTGAATGATGTAGTGACAGACCTGGTGGTGAACGAGTCATCGCTTTCGCGACTTGGCTCCCACGTCACTGTTGACAGTCACAACTTCGAAGTCGTAGATAATTTCGTCTATCTGGGAAGCAGCATTAACAACACCAACAATGTCAGCCTTGAAATCCAACGCAGAATCACTCATGCCAACAGCTGTTACTTTGGACTGTGTAAGCAATTGAAAAATAAAGTCCTCTCTCAACGAACCAAAACCAAACTCTACAAATCCCTCATCATTACCGTCTTGACATATGGTGCAGAAGCCTGGACGATGTCTACATCCGATGAGTCGGCTTTAGTTTTCGTGAGAAAAGTTTTGCGGAAGATTTATAGTCCTTTACACGTTGGCAATGGTGAATACCTCTTACGATGGTAGGATGAGCTGTATACGACGACATTGACATAGCCAAGCGAATCAAGAGACAGTGACTACACTGGCTAGGTCATGTCATCCGAGTGGATGAAGTGGAAGTTTTTTGACGACGTGCTATTTTTTATATATTGTAGCATACTTTCAGGCGGAAAAAGGAAAGCGTGTGAAGTTAGAGTTAGTTAATTTTTAAGTTTGGATTTGTTTTTTTTTTTTTCAAAAGCAAAGTTATAGAAACTTGTTTACTATTTTCAAATATATTATTTGCGATTTTTATCCGTCCATAATAGTATCTAAATATATGTTAAATAGGTTTAAAATTTATCAAAATTGTTTGAAAACTGGCTAGCAGAAAATTTTGTCGTTAAAAAATAATATTTACGCTTTTTTTTTTGGTTTTCAAGTCATATTTTATTTTAGTATTGTCTTTTTTTTATAAATATTTAGCTGCAGGTTATTTGAAAAATGAACTTTTAATAAAATTTGATTATTTAAAGAATTTTTTTTAAATCAATTTACAAGTTTATAAATTTTAAATAAATATTTTCTTCAAAAATAAATATTTCAGCTTTTTCATAAGTTTTTAAAAAGCATTTTTTCATTAAATATTGATTTTATTTATAAGATTTGGCTACAATTATTTGAAAAATTAATTTTTAATATAATTTGATTTTTTAAATATGTTTTTAAAATTAATTTACAATTTTATTAATTTTTAAATAATTATCATTAGAAAAAAAATATTTAAGCTTTTTTATACGTTTCGGAAAGAATTTTTTCATTAAATTTTGATTTCGTTTAAAAGATTTGGCACTAATTATTTGAAAAATTCACTTTTAATAAATTATATTTAAAAAAAATTTAATTATTTTGCATTTTTATCAATTTTTAAGTAATTATCATTGAAAAAAAAATTTTAACTTTTGGATATGTTTTGAAAAGCATTTTTTAATTAATTTTTTATTTTGTTTATAAGATTTGGCGCCAATTATTTGAAAAACCAATTTTTAATAGAATTTCACTTTTTAAATAATTTTTTTTTAAATTAATTTACAATTTTATTTTTAAGTATTTATCATTCAACAACAGTATTTACAATTTTTTTATATGTTTTTCAACGCACATTTTCTTTAAATATTGAATATTTTATTATAATTATAATATATTTTAATATTTACCTTCCAATTGTTTGAAAAACTATATTTTAATATAATTTAGTTTTTTTTTTAATTTTTTTTTACAATATTATTATTTTTTATATAATTACCCAAAAATTTCCTACCAGGCCGCCATAACAAAAGACCATAATAAGTTGGCGTTAAACATTTCTACGACTATTTATATACTCATTTACGCGGTTGCCATTGATTTGAAACACAAAAGTGGCTGCAACATTGTCGAATGTACTATATGTTTGTGTGTGTATATATACTTTTACTACCAAAACGGGTAGATTTCCGAACACTCTATTCACTTTCAATTCATTTGCGGTAAGCTTTTTATTTCAGTATTTGTTCTTGTTGTTGTTGTTGTTGTGTTTTCCGCTTTTCAAGGCATTTGCAGTTCAAGTTGCGGTTTGCAACAGAGCGTGCATACATACTCGTATGTATAAATTAAAAGTTGCATTGATACTTATATATATCTACATATGTACATATGTGTATAACAAATTAAATGATTTTTTCTACATTTTCCACTTACTTACTTACGTGTATATACATATGTACATATGTACACTTATGTCTATCTAAATGTATTCCACAATTCTACTTGCAATTAGTGGCATACCGTCAATGTGCAACATTTGCCGCATTTAAGTGCAACCACTACACAGCGCAAGTCATTGTTGAGGCCGGGAAAAGTTGCTGTAAGAAATTAACTGTGTCTTGCTTTTGTTAAGAGGGGAAAGGGAGGGGGGGATATTTTCGCTTTGTAGTGGTATGTCAATTACTTATTTTCCATGTAGAGTTGCCTTACCTGTGAGGCTTAATTACATACATACTCATGCACGCAAGCAAGCAGTTTCCCTTTTCATGCGAATTTCCAAATTATTTGTTGCTATATATATATATACATACATATATATATATATATGTATGTGTATAGGTATAAATGCTTTGTTGCCTTCCTTTCCACGCCTCATACTTTTACTTACATTTTCAATTCATTGCAATTTTTAATGCTTCTTCTTACTTCTCCTTTTCACATGAAGACTCACCCTCCTCGCAGCCAATTCCCAGCTTCAAAATGTTTATTTTTTTAATTAAATTGAGTGCGAGTCGCCTCAAACCACCTGCAAATCAAACCATAAGCATCAAATGCCAAGATGCGCTTCAAGAGAACTTTTCCTTACATGTAAAGGGTGATTCATTTCAAGGTTCCCCACTTTTTATTTATTTATTTATTTTTCTTTTTTTTTTAAGAGAAAACACAGAAAATTCAAATTTAATGGCAAATGCTTATTATCATTCGAAAGAACAGATCCTTTGGCATTTATTTTTCGAAGATTATCTCTTTCAAATGTTGGCCGATGATCCGTTCGAGCTTTCGACTGGTAACTGGCGAAAGACACGCGTGATATGTTGCTCTAAGGGCTGAATCAAAGCGGGATTGTCCGCATAGACTTTAGACTTTACATGTCCCCACTGGGAAAAAATCTAACGGTGTGATATAACACGGTCTTGATGGCCAACCGACCGGTCCAAAAGGTGAAATTATCTGCTTTTTCCGAAGTGTTCTCTCAATAAATCCCCAGCATCATTTTTGAAGAAATATGGACCGATGATTCCACCAATCCACAAACCAAACCAAACCGTTGCATCTTTCTGGATAAATTGTCAGCTCTTGAAAATCTTCAGGTTGCGCTTCGTCCCAAATGCGGCGATTTTGCTTGTTTACATACCCATTGAGCCAGAAACGGGCCTCATCGCAGAACAAAATTTGGCTCGAAGGCGTCAGATATTCTTGGAAAGGCCCATAGAGAAAAGCGATGTCACTTGGGAACGTCGAGCGGCTTCATTTCTTGCACAAGCTGTGTTTTGTACGCTTTTTATTTAAGATCTCGACGTAAAGTGCGACAAGTCTTTCGGTACGTAAGTGCGAGTTACTGCGAACGGCGCCGAACCGACTTTCCACGGTCTTCGTGTACACTCTCAGCTACAGCCGCTGTATGTTCTTCACTGCGTGCTGGACGTGATCTATTCGGTGGAATATAATCCAATAATGAATGCTGGGTCTCAAGATGGGTGCTGGTGTTGCAAATAATGCGCTCAATAGGCCGATTATGTTGGCCATAAGTTGAGCGAAGCGCACGAAGCACATTCTTTAAAGAACGTGAATTTTCGTAATAAAGTTCAGTGATTTATAAACGTTGTTCAGGCGTAAGTCTTTCCATGATTAATTGCCAAAGAATATTGAACAAAGGTAACATGAACAGCTTGTCAGGACTCACGCGTGATCTGTCAAAGAAAAAGACTATTGAAGAAAGTACCTCCATTTGGATCACCCTTTAGTATATGCGTATGTATGTACTCATATTATTTTATCACTTGAAATACATTCACCAAACGACCCTGCGGCTTTAATATTACTTTTATACATTTTCTACTCACTCACTTACACTCAAATACTTACATTTTAAGTCTGCTTACATTTCTAACTGTTAACTGTCTTAAGTGGATTTGCAATTTGGGCATTTGGGTCAGACAGACAAACAGACACAGGCAGTCTCAGATAAATACATAGGTAGACATTCAGCCAGTTAGGCACACACACTGCTACATCCAAGAAAGTGTTCAAAAACTTAAAGACAACATTGTACCTTCGTGCGTACATATATATACTTACATATACTCATATATGTATGTATATGCACCTACAATTGCTTTGGTTAAACTTACATAATACTCAAATCGCCGGCGCTGCAAAACTGTAGTTTTAATCGTTTAAACTGCACAAAAGTTCTATGGCTTGCACGCTACACACTTTACTTACCTGCTGCTGCTGCTGCGCTTTGCGGCTGAAAATGTTGAATTTCGTGATATGCACACGCCGTGGATTCGTGGATTTCGACTCAGTCGCTTTCGCGGCAAATTTAATGCGCTTTCTTACTTACTCACTTACTTAGCGCGACGAGGAAGTTTGCTTTCCTTAATGCACTTTATCTTTAATTGTGTTAAGCCTTAAGCCTCACACTAAGCTCTGATTATGAGTGGAGATAAGTAAGAGTAAGAGTGAGAGTGAGAGTTTTAAGGCGAACTAATTCGTTTTTTGTTGCGTTGGTGGTATGAGAGCTTGCGAGTATTTCGTGAAGGCTTTTTCACAAATCATTAGCTAGTGGATCCTTCGCCTATAACTGAGGTTGGGCCTTCTTCGAAATACATATATTCATATACCCACTACTCGAAAAGATACTTAAGGAAAGAACTTAAGGAAATCTACGACCGGTCTCTTAGTGATAAAACCACTCTTTTTTTTTTGACATGATAATCGTAAATAACCGTCTACGTAGCACAAGGTGACAAAAGTGAAAGGAAAATGTTCCTCCTCCTCTAATTTGTGGTTTTGCGTCTTGATGTGTTTACCAACAAATGGGGGGACCTACAGTTCCTCCGAACGGCTGATGGATTAATAAGAGGAGCTTTTATTTTATGTCAGAAATACACTCGGAGGGCTTGAAAGTCCCTGCCGAGTGGCGATCACAATTAGAAAAATTGATTTTCTATAATATTGAATGTTGATCGAAACTGGACTCGAACCCTGAACTTCCATTTCCGGTAGTACGTAATGCTAACCAATCAACGAGTCAACTATAAATGATGGCATTTTTTGATGCTATGCACAATAGAGAAACTTAGAGGTGGATCAGTTTATGCCGGTGAGTAATTTTTCGGAAGACGCACAGAGCATGATTGGTGCCGCCAAGTAAAACCCGTTTCCCTTCCTTACCTGATTTTTTCGTCGGAGGGGAGGTCTTTCAGTTCTTACTTTAACAGCTGTTTCTTCCATACAGACGACATGACATCGGCTGTGTAACCAGTTCTTTTATTCGCTGAACTATATGAATATCGCCGTATACTTTCATCGTTTCATCGTCTGCTGTAGTCACTGCTAAAAATGCATGATGACTTTATCGTTCGATTGCTTACTCAGCTCTAAGTCTAGCCTGTTAGCTAGAGTGATTCTGTATTGGATTTCAGGACTGGCATTGTTATTTATGTTATTTCTGGCTCCAGGAGAGAAGCAATTATCTACAACTTTAAAATTATGACTGCGAACAGTGAAGTGGGAGCACAAACACGTCTGGAGTGACTGTTTGATTGGTTTCAGGAGATGTTTCCTCCTGTACTTGTTTTATAACAGACTTATTCGCTTGGCTTCCTTAGCCAAATTGAAAAAAAAAATTGAACCAGCGGCACTGTTGACATCATTCAATTAGTATCGAATGGCTCAGAGAGGTCTTTGCCGATACTGACGAAGCTTTGAGAGTTGCTTAATGAAGGTTTAAACAGCAATATAATTTTTGCAAGGATACCCAATCCAATCTTAGCGGCAGCTCATTTTCGTGCTGTTGAAGGTTGCTTTAAACTCGATGAAGAGGTGGTGTGTACCGTTCCACTTTTCATGGGTGTTTTAACAGATTTGGCATAGGTTTCATGTCAGGCCTATGATGGATTTACCAGATCTAAAAACACACTGCTCACGCTGATAAGATCCAGTTAGTGGAAGGTGGGGTTTAATCTTTCTTCATACAATACTTCCGATAGAGTCTTATACGTGACATTGAGAAGTAGTGTCAAAACGTCAGGTAAGAACTAATCCGACCAAATTTTGCAAATGACCGGATGTATGAAGCTTTTTGCTGATTTTTTGCCTCCAATTTTGAACAGCTTAATTGGTAGACCATCGAAAGCAGTGGCTTTGTTACTCTTCAGGCTATTCGGTCACCTTTACCTTCCTCATCAATTGGGATTTCGAGCGCGCCAGCTTGGTTTCATTCCTGAAGGTAAACAATGGAGAATCGAAAGCATTCGCAGTGCTTATGAAAGTAGAACAGCGCTGGAGGACTGTGTCCTTTCTTAAGCAGTTAAAATAAATATAAAAAAACCACAAAAAAATCTGGAAAAGTTCAATAAATAAAAAAAAATTCTGTAATTTATTAATGACTAAAAACTCACAGAGAAAACAAATTAAAAAACTGCTAACCAACTCAAAGTATGGTTTGAGCCTTGCACTCAGCAACAGAAAAGCGTCAACTCCACAAACCGAAGAAGTAAAAGCCCAAAAGGAAGAAATTACAAAAAACTGTGCCAAATATTTTCAAAGCAGCCAAAGTTCAACATACTTCATCTTCTTCTTTTCCTTCTTCTTCTTCTTCTTCTTCTTTATCGTCTTTGTCGTCTTTTACCGAACAAATTAAATTAAATCTCAAACAAAATTATGAGACGAACTTTTCTGAGCTACGCAAAAATTCAAGACATAACATAAAACAAAATCAATGGCATAAAATAAAAGTAAACCAAAAGAAAAGAAGAAAAAACACAAAAACAAAAACAGAGCAAGGAAGTGAGCAGGAGATAAGAGAGTAGAAAAGCAGTGACGACAAGACAAGAGAAAAAAAAAGTTCGGCAGGAAGAAATTTGTGAAAACCTGAACTATGTGCAGCACGTCAAGGAGACGAAACTTTGGCAAATGTTTATTTTGGCGGTAAATTATGAAAAAAATGCGCCAAAGAACGAAAAGACAGAGAGAGGGAAAGAGAGAGATAGGAAGAAACTGAGTGCTGCACGTGCATACGAGGAAACGCGAAGTGTAGTGTGCGCAGGAACGACGAGTACACAAAATGGACAAGGAGACAGCTGAGGAGATGTATAAATAAATAATTTGATTTTTATACATATATTTGAGCTATATATTCTGCTCGTGTATAGGTAATAATATGCATAACTGTATTTGTATGTATGTGTAAGTGCCTTCAAGCGCTCACTGGGTCGCTGGGTTCTTAAGAAATTCACCAACTTTTCTTGCTACTTTGCGCTGACAGCACATAAATAACTAAGTACATAAGCATTTACGCTTACATCCATATAAAGCGTGATCCCAGTAGAGGTGCTTTTTTCAATAGCCTTTTTTTGACAGATCGGACGTGAGTCGTGTCAAGCTGTCAAATTATTTTTGTTCAGTATTGCTTGGTGTCTCATCATGGAAAGACTTACGCCTGAACAACGTTTTCAAATCATTCAATTTTATTACGAAAATTCACGTTCTGTAAAGAATGTGTTTCGCGCGCGGTTCGCTCAACTTATGGTCAACATAATCGGCGCACTGAGTGTACTATTCGCAACACCATCACCGATCTTCAGACCCAGCATTCATTAAAGAGACAATTTTCGACCAAATAGATCACGTCCAGCACGCAGTGAAGAAAATATAGCTGTTGTGGCTGAGAGTGTACACCGTGGAGAGTCGATTCGGCGCGGTTTGCAGAAAATCGAACTGACGTATGGAACGACTTGACGCATTTTACGCCGAAATCCTAAATTGCAAGCGTACAAAATACAGCTTGTGCAAGAACTGAAGCCGCTCGACCTTCCTAAGCGACATCGCTTCGCTATATGGGCTCTTCAAAAGTTCCACGAAAATTCGACGTTTTCCAGCCAAATTTTGTTGAACGGTGAGGCCCACTTCTGGCTCAATGGGTATTGAAACAAGCAAAATTGCCGGATTTGGGACGAAGAGCAACTTGACAAGATTCAAGAGCTACCATTTGATCCAGAAAAAACAACGGTTAGGTTTGGTTTGTGGGCCGGTGGAATCATCGGTCCATATTTCTTCAAAAATGACGCCGGTGAGAACGTATCCGTCAATGACGACCGTTATCGCGCCATGATAATCGATTATTTGATGCCTGAAATTGAAGCTCATGATCTTCGCGACATTTCGTTTCAACAAGACGGCGCCACTTCCCACACATCGCATCAATCAATGGATTTATGATGTAAGAACACTTCGGTGGGCAGATAATTTTACGTTTTGGGCCGGTCGATTGGACACCAAGATCGTATGATGCCAAACCGTTAGACTTTTTTCTTTGAGGATATGTAAATTGTAAGGTCTATGCGGAAAATCTCGCTTCAATTGAGGCCTTGGAGCAAAACATCACGCGTGTCACTCGCCAGTTACCGGTGAAAATGCCAGAACGAGTCATCGAAAGTTGGACTGAACGGATGGACCAACTGTGTTTTTTTCTTTAAAATGGTAGGGAACTTCAAAATGGATCACCCTTTATATTGTTATAAAAATATACATGAAGATTTCTACATATGTATTTGCAGCATTTGTCGATTTTTCTTTTATTTAATATTTTATTTTTTTTATTATATTTATTTTTATTATTATTATTATATGCTTTTTCTGTTGGCCCCCCCACTACCCTACCCCAGTTGCCGGCAGGAAGGCAGGCAGTCAGTGCGGCAGATAGGAAGCATTTTTGCAGCTTTTCGTCACGTTTTGCAATGCGCTGAAAGCAGTCAACGCGAGAGATAGTCGACGACAACCAACACAAACTTGTCAAATAAATAAGAGAAAAATATGGGTAATAAAGGGAAAAAACAGCGCGTTGAACACGTTAAGAGCGTAGGAAGTGGCAAATAAAAAGTAATCAAAAGAAAAAAATATATATCTTTTTTGAAATATATAAATGTACTTATACAGCAAAGCGAAGCAGCAAACAAATCAGGCGCGCGAAGTATGCAAAACTGCGGGTGTTGAGTATATAAAAAAAAAAAAAAAAAAAAAAAAAAATTAAATTTGAGAAAGCGAAAAAAAGCAAAGGAATGTTTTATATACAAAAACAAAAAAAATTAAATATAGTTTAAATGTTATATGGCAGCCGTAGAAATTATAAATAAATATAAAGCAAAAAAAAGCACTGGAGCAGCAGCAGCAGCAATCAGTCGCAAAAAAAAAAATGTTATCGAGCTTTGAATTGTACGCCTTTGATGTATCTACATTCCACTTATATATATGTACATGCCAAATGGGCGTATTTGAAGCGCGCGCGGGTCACTAAACAACTGTGCTGGCTGCCTCAAGTGTCTGCTACTTGTGCGTTGCGCGGCATGACAGGACATCAACGGTGCGAGTGGGTAGGCAAGCAATGATAGAAAAGTAAAAGTTCTTGCTTTTTTTCAAATTTTATTGATTTTATTTTGTGACAAAACGGCATATTTGTGATTTAAATACATTTAATGCCTACAAAATACCCGAAATACTGAGCGGAAACCGAAGATTAAACACGAAAAATAACTTTTAAGGCAAACTGAAATTTTTGAAGAAATTTAAATTTATTGCAAATAATGAATAACATAAATAATGATTTAAAATTCGAAAATATGCATAAATTTTTTATTTATTTATATATAAAAATAGAAAAAAAATCCTTGGAAACACTGTCATAATAGTCGCACGGGACAATTGGATACAATTAAATTAATAAAACAAAAACTAAAAATTTTAACAAATTTTATATATTTTTAATTAATTTACAGCACTTAAGCAGCTCGTTAATTGATAGTAAATTGGATTTTAAACAATTTTTCATTGGTGATATAATTGCAAACAAACTGTTATTCGCACGGGACAAAGAGATGATGGGATTTTCCTTGCCAAAAATACAAACGTGAATAAATATTTCAGAACAGTAGGTAAGTAGAATTGGTTGCCCATATGTGAGCACCGAAACACTTGAGACCACAAAAAATTTGTTCTGACTCTGCGGCTCCTTTTCCCACCACTTGAATCCCCTATGAAATATCTTAAGTTGCTTACACTGGCCATAAGAAGAACTTCAAAATGCGTTTTCTTACAGCAGATTCACCGTTAAAAAAAACATAACCCCCGGCTTGTATTTCCTGCAGCGTCTACCACATCTGCTGAAAGAGACCCCAACCCATTTCTTATGCAGTGCTATAAGCTATTTTTTCGTCAGTATCTCAATTCCCTTTGAAACGTCTCGTTTTTCAGAGAACATATGTCATATACGACCTTCTGCGATCAAGTTTGCCTAGGTCTGTCGCTCCAGTTGAAGTTTGGTTTCCACTTTAATACAGTTTATCTAGAAAAAATTCCTTTAGTTAGAGTTTGTATGTGACAAGACGCGTAGCAATGCGTTCTTTATACGATTGATGATACATTGGCGGCAAGTTCACCCGCAAAGCAATTCTGTTCTCTCCAGTCATTAGCTCTGTTAGCTTGAATAAGTAAGCCAAGGATGGAGCAAAAACACCTTCTCTCCAACATCCAACTATCAAGTTTTGAGCGATCTGTGTAAATCTCAGTGTTCTCGACTGGTTTATCATATTTACTTGTTCATTATTTCCTTGCTGTTTCTTCAAGAGTCCAGCGGCAGATTGCTTAAGCCTCATAATTTTTTGCAGATATCTCTTTTCAGTCTTAGAGAACAGAGAAGGTATTATTTTAGTTTTGAGTTATATGCTCCTTTTAGCTCGGTATTCTTCTCCAGACTGTTTCCTAAAATCTTAGCTTTAGTTCCCAGACATAAACTCTGAACTCCGTTGAAAACTGGTGGACTAATTGACGGAATTTTGGATTTTACTGCTGAAGAGGACAAATTCCACTTAATTACAGATAAAATTTTGAAAAAAACGGGTTACTTAAACAATTGTGGTGGAACATCGGAGTGTCGGAAACCCCTAGAGATCCAGTACTTATTCCGAGCAGTTAAATCAATGCACGAATGAGCTGTGTACTCTGCACTCTTATAATCAAAATGATTACAAGACTTCACATGAAAGTTTTTATTTTTGTTTTCCAAACTCCACACTCCATTGCTGAAGTACGTGGCAATTATTGCTGGCACATTTTGTGTGACAATTTATTGAATATGAGCAGCAACTCAGCATGCTGTAACTGTAATAAATCAGTAGAGAATTGAAGTAAGTAGATAAAATTGAATTGTAGAGCTAAAAAAAGAAGAAGAAGAAGAAGAAGAAAATAAGTAGTGAAGAAGTAGTAGCAGCTCAGGCAGTCATTTTTATCTCCACGAAAACTATACATACATATATATGGAAAAACTAGCGACGAAGACAGCGAGAGAGATGTAAAAAGGGAAAAAAGTGGAGCAAAAGCACGCTCAACGGTACTCTATGCCGAGGACAGCTACAAAAGTGTCACAGAAGTAGCCATAAAATTTTATATAAAATACGTTTATGGTATATAGTGTATGTATATAATATATTAGGTGCCACAATTGCACTCAACATAAGCTGTATGCATGTATGTGTGTGTACATATATGAAACGCGCAACTGTGCCAGCCAAACGCATATAATAATTTTTTTTTTTACTTTTTGATGTCAAATATACGAAAATATATATATTTGTATGTCAGCAGCAGTGCACACAGGTAGCACCCACCACCCACATATTGAATTATATATATTTTTTTTTTTTTTTTTTTTCTCAATTATAGAATCGCATACTGATAATATTTAGAGTCATAAATTATATGGGCTTTTCACTTGCCATTGCCATTGCCTTTGAAGTTTCGCTGCCGAATTACGGTGAACAAGCATTATTAGAAATTTGTCTGGAACACCAACAAAGTTCTTTTCCACATACATAAGCACACACACATATGCTGACATACGAGTATGCACTGAAAATAGCTTAATTTTCTTTGCTTTGCCTTGCTTTGCCTTGCTTCAAACACTCACGCATGCAATTATTTACATAAAGCTCAGGGAAAATCTCTGCAATTGTTTATGTTAATCGGCAATCAAAGATTTAAAAGTTCATTTGTGAAAAAGTAACTGCGAGAATTTGTGAAAAGAATTACTGTTAGTCTCACATATTAAGTATATAAATTTTGATACACAATTGGATTTGAAAAACTGGAATAAAACGGCTAAATGTTGATGCATTAAAGTAGCAGATGCTTTCGTCATAATTCACGGCAAGTTAGATAGGGATAAAGTGGAAATTTATATGACCTACAGTGGCAAGAACACGAATTTTTATATGCGCTATAACACTTTTACTACTTGAAACGAAAGATTCAAAGAAGACTTTTGAGTGTTCTCATTGAGATGAAAATCATGGAATTATTATGCATAAGAAATTCATAATATTTTAACCAAAATCTCGCGAAAATTATATAATCAAATAATCAAATAACTCAGAATAATATAAAATTAATAATACGAAATAAAAATAAAAATCAAATAAAATACATGAAATTAAATTAGATAAATAAAATAGAATAAAAATGAATAAAATAAAAAAAAACCAAAAAAGAAACAAATATAAAAATAATTAAAAAAATAAGCACTTAAAGTAATAAATTTCGCGACTCTCTACTTTTTTAAAGAAAAAAACACAGAAAATTCAAATTTAATGGGGACTGTTTTTTTTTATCATTCGAAAGAATATTCTTTGGCATTTTTTTTTTTTTTTTTTTTTTTTTTGAAGATTACCTCTTTTAAATCTTGGCCGCGGCTAAGTCTCAGATGGTCGATCCGTTGAGTCCGATTTTCGATGACTCGTTCGAGCATTTCGCCTGGTAACTGGCGAATGACAAGCGTGATGTTTTGCTCCAAGGCATGAATCGAAGCGAGATTGTCCGCATAGACTTTAGAATTATCCCCACAGGAAAAAGTCTAACAATGTGATATCACACGATCTTGGTGGCCACTCGACCAGCCAAAAATGTGAAATTATTTGCTCACTGAAATGTTTTCTTAATAAATCCATTGATTTTCCCGGAGATCACGAGCTTCAATTTCAGGCACCAAATAGTCCGTTATCAGGGCGATATAAATGTCGCAATTGGCGTTTACTTCCTCACTGGCATTATTTTTGAATAAATATGGACTGAAGACTCCACTGGACCACAAACCTTACCAAAGCATTGTTTTTTCTGGATGAAATGGTGGAAGTAGCAGCTCTTAAATCTCTTCAGACTGTTTTTCGTCTCGAATGCGGAAATATTGCTTGTTTACGTACCCATTAACAAAATTTGGCTCGAAACCGTCAGATCTTCTTGGAACATTTCAAGAGCTCATAGAGCGAAGCGATGTCACTTGGAAAAGTCGAGCGGCTTTAGTTCTTGTTGCACAAGCTGTATTTTGTACGCTTTCAATTTAAGATCTCGACGTAAATGCGCCAAGTCGTTCCATACGTCAGTCCGAGTTGCTGCGAACGGCACCGAATCGACTCTCCACGGTCTTCGTGTACATTATCAGCCACTCAGCTGCTATATTTTCTTCACTGCGTGTTGGACGTGGTCTATTCGATCAAATATTATCCTGGGGCTCAAGATGGGGATGGTGAAATATTATCCAGTAATGAATGCTGGGTCTCAAGATGGGTGATGGTGTTGTGAATAGTTCGCTCAAAAGGCCGATTAGGTTGACCATAAGTTGAGCAAAGTGCGCGTTCTTTACAGAACCTGTAGTTTCGTAATAAAATTGAAAGATTTGTAAACGCTGTTCAGGTGAAAGTCTTTCCATGATGAAATGCCAAACAATACTGGACAAAAATAATATGACAGATCACGACACGACTCACGTGTGATCTGTCAAAAAAAAAAAGGCTTTGAAAAATTAGCTGGAAACGAGTAGTACGGAAACGAGCGCCAATGAAAAATTCTAACAAAGTCTAAGACGTGAACTTTCGATGGCAACCACTGAAATTGTAGGAAGGACGATTATCTTAGGGATTGCGGTGAAATTTCCAGTCACTTAATTCACAAAGTGCTGCTGTCCAGCTATTGGATAAGGCTGACATCACCGCCATCCAGAAATTATGATGTGCGGTAAAAGATAGATTCCCGTGACTTTTAGCGGTAACTCGTCGAAGATCGAGGTCAGTTAATTGTCCAAAATCGAAATTTTTTGGCACAAATTTCAAGAATATTGTAATAAATTCCCATCGAATGGGATGAATAGATTATCGGTAAGGTTTTGGTCAACAGCATGTCAGGGTGGCCTTTCTGTTGTTTCTTGGAGGTGGTACTATCTCAAGAGTAGCAGTCTTTTGATGTGCAACCTACAGTAGCATATCTCAGTGATTACTGTTTACATGCATCGAACAAAATTTTTTTTTAACCAGGAGACAATTCATCAAAAACACAAGCAACCCCCACCTTACATACTGTATACGAGTATAGTACACTAATAAAATATGAACAATAATTTTTACAAAATTTTATTTGCATGTAGAGCTCTACATACAAATCAAGCATGATAACCCAAACTACCCACACTAAGCGAGCAATTCACTCAAAATCAAGCTCGACATCAATCAAATCTCCTGCTGCTTGCTTGAGTTAGTGCCACTGAACTTGCATGAGATATGAATAGCTCTATGTATGTATGTATGTAGTCTATTATATATGCACATGTGTGATTATATTTGTGCTTGTACTATCACTATTGTGTATTTAGAGTAAGCTTTTTTTGATTTTTTGATTTTTATTTTTTTATTTTTTTTTTATTTTTTTTTTTATTTTTTTGTAATTTTTTTTTGGATCTATGAAGATACATATGTATTTGTTATGTATTTATGTATGCATAAAAGTCTTTGCTTCAATTTAATTTAATAAAAATCAGTTCAGAAAGCCACACAACCGGATTGGAGAGTAGAAAGTGTGAAAATTGGGTGATAGTGATAGTTGGAATAGCAAAAAAAAAAAAATATACAAACATATATATATCACATAGCTCACACATATATGTAGATGTGTGCATATGTACTTGCAATAAAAACTGTTGTGGAGAAATATGAATAATAAACTAAAGAAATCTACAGCGTTTGGCAAGCAGTTGCCGATTTATTGCACATACACATGCAGGTATATACACATATATGTATGTATGTATGTATGTATGTGAGCATGTCTTTATGAGTAAATGCACAGGCACTTCAAATAGTATATATGTATGCATACAAACAAAGCAATCCACCGAATTTAATTGAAACCAATTCAACCTATGCCAACAGTCAATCATCATTCTGCGCCACACGATTTTCGCGCAGACAACCAACGAAAGGGTAAACCTGCCACCCACTTACTGCCACGCCGAACCCAAAAAGGAAAGCAGCAATCAACTACGCCTGCCTGCCTTTAACTATATATACACTAGCAAGTACACACACACACATACATTTGCATTTAAAATGTGATAAAAGGCAATGAGAGACACCAAGAAAAAAAGGGAAAAAAATATTTTTTTAATAAAAAATAATTTCATTCAAACGCTGTAGGTGCTGCACAGCATCAATTTCAGCGGCGGCGACGACGCTGTTTTATTATTATGATTTTTTCGGCTTTTCGGCGGCGCAAAAGGTACGTTCCCATGTTTGTCGATATGTATATAGTAGAAAGTAGGGGTGCAAATAAATAATATTATCGCACAAACTGCAATGCAACAACTGAGTTAAGCTGCCAAATGAACAACAGTCAGTCAGCCAGTCAGTCAGTCAGTCAAACAAAAGCTTGAACGCACACATACACATATATATACATATACACAGGTATATATGTAAAGCTCAAGTTTCATAGCTGACAAGACAGCTAAATGGGCGATGGTTGCGGTGATAGTGGGGCAGGCATAAGTGGTGAAGCCAATGGTACCGAGCGACCGCCTGCTGTTGATATATACTTGTATGAGGCGATGCTGGCATCTCTCTTGCTTCATATACATATATTTATGTAATATACGTTTTGCAGTGTTTGTTTGTGTATTTGTAGGCAAATTCATGGCTCTGCTGCTGCTGCTGCTGCTGCCGCTGTTTGTTTCATATGCATGTTTGCATGTATGGATGTATGTATGTATGCACGAGTAGTACTTGCAACATTTGTCTGCTTTTGCTATGATTTATCATATTTTTGCCGCTACAATTGCGTTGTTATTGTTATTGTTGCTGTTTTTTTGGTGTTGCTGCTGTTTTTTCAGCGCTTAAGTTCAGTTTTATAACAATTTTTTAAATTTTTTTTTTTTTTTTTTTTTTGGTTTTCGCTCACATTTTACTTTGCATTTTTTGTATTTAAATGCTTTTTGTTGATGTTTCTGACAGCGCACAGGAAGAGTGAATGAATGAATGAATGAGCGCATGAATGGAGCGCATACATAAATTCATGCATATACATACATACACATATGTATACATGTACAGTAAGTAAATGCTAGTAACATAGCCATAAATGAGAAAATAAAAAAAATTATAAATTTTTTCACAAATATTTATTGTACGAGTATAATGCGCATATTTGTATGTGTGTGTCGGCGAAAAAAAAACAATAATTTGTGCCCGCGCATGAATTTCAAATTTTATAATGCAATAATAAATAACATAAAAACAATAAAATTTACTTTGCTTGGCAGCGTCCATCAGGTCGACACTTTGGTGGGCGACGAAAAGTAAAAATTAAATTTAAAAAAAATAGCAAATACAAAAAAAAAATACAAAAAAATATGTAAAAAAATTAAAAAATAAAGCAACATTAAAATATAAAAAAAATTAATAAAATAAAAAGAAATTAATATAAAAAAAATTAAAAAAATTCAAATCAAAAAAAAATAAATATAAAAATAAAATAAAATAAATATTTAAAAATAAACATAAAAAAAGGTAAAAAAAATATTAAAAAAAACTACAATAAAATACAAAAATAAATTAAATAATTAAAATAAAGTAAAAAAAATTTTTTTTTTTTAATTTAATGCCAAATTCCCATAGTTCCGCATATAACAACCAGAAATAACACCAAAAAAGAGGAGAAGAAAAAAAATGAAAATTGTTTTACATGCAAATTACAATTGAACTTTTTTCGTCACCAATTTGGCCTCATTGTTGTTGTTGCTGCTACTATTACATGTAGAAAATTGCATGTAAAAACTTACACTCGCCGGATTTATGCTTAAATATGCCACTAAATGAGTGATGAACCACAGAAAATTTCCATTTTAAGCGCATTACAGCAGCATTTTGTATGGCTGAAGAAGTGTTTAACGGTTAAAAATTAATGAAAATGAATAAAAGCAATAAATATATAAGTAGAAAAGCCATTATCTGCTGAAATGTCCCAATATAAGCCAAGCTGTGAAAGAGAAATTTATTATTTTTTAAATAAAAAAAGTTTTTATTCTAAAATCTCAAAAAAATCTCTGCTTTTATTCTAACCTAAAACACTTTATTTATAACAATATTCACTGTCATTCAGTAAAATGTTGTATAAATGTTTCTTCATAACCTCAGTATGCTCTGGATCAACTCGGTGATTTCCTCAAAACCGTATTCCGGTCTTGACACCTGCTGTAAGTCGCTTTCATTTCACTTTTCATAGATTTTTTGTGCTTTAACCTTATTGGCAAACTTTTTATCATATATACTACCTTCTTTCCTCATCCTCATATACTCCACCTTCTTTCTTTTTTCTATTTGCAAATGTGTTACCCTACTCTCTTCAACTCTCCATATCTGTCCCGTGCGACACATGTTGTGGTTGAGCGCTGCAAAGTGTTTTTTTTGGTCACAAACGTTCTTTTATTCCTTCAAGGTTTGGGTCCAAGTCAGCGAGGCGTTGTAGAACTTCGATTTTTTCAAGCACCTGGAAGTACGTCAGTACTCGGCCGCGAAGTCTTTCTTCAACCACAAACTCAACACCAAATTTGCAGCTCATTCCTCCTTGACCTGGCATCGTAAGCCTTAATTTTTGTGAGCCCCTCAACAATCAATCACAATCCCAATTAATAAACTGAACTTTCCAGCTACATGTCCTCTAGTCATGATCCTTATAACTTTCCCAGTATTTTGGTAATAAAAGTGGGGTCTCTTTTGCTTAATTTATTAATTTGACAGATTTTTTAAGTAAAGAATCCCAAAGATTTCACGCAAGAGTTTTGCCCTCTCCGTCTCTTGAGCTCACCTACAAACGGAGAAATTAGTCTAATTCCGGAAATCATGGACTGTTAGATATATGACTCCCAAGAATCACTTAAGGCTGGTCTCAGGTGATTGGAATTCAAAAGCTTTCCCACTCTGAGAAAAAAAATACTTCTCACCATAATCAAAGCATTAAATTGAAGATTCTAGCTTTATTTTTTGACGGAAGGAACCTTTTTCTACACTTACGCCATTAAGTTTTTTAGTAATTCTAGGTTCAAAAATCGCAATAGACTAACTCGATGTTGAACACAAGCCACGAGAACAAAAAACTCGGAACAGTTGCGTTGTGCACGAAGTCCACTAAGAACAAAGAGAAGAAAGAGCTTTCAAAATAGCAAGAATGACTTAAAGGGGATATAAAAGGTGATCCAGTTCGAGTTTGCCTCCTTTTTTAAATAAAAGAAACACAAAAAATTCAAATTTGTTGTGAGGGAATGTTTATCATCATTCGAAAGAACATTCTTTGGCATTTATTTTTTGAAGATAATCTCTTTTTAATATTGGCCGCGGCTACGTCTCAGATGGTCCATCCGTTGAGTCCAATTTTCGATGACTCTTTCGAGAATTTCGACTGGTAGCTGGCGAATGACATGCGTATTTTTTTGCTCCAAGGCCTGAATCGAATTGGGATTGACCGCATAGACTTTAGACTTTACATATCTACTCAGGAAAAACTCTAACGGTATGGTATCACACGATCTTGGTGGCCAATCGTCTGTTCGCCGAAGTATTCTCTCAATAAATCCATTGATTTATGCGATGTGTGGGAAGTGCCGCCGTCTTGTTGAAACCAAATTTCGCGGAGATCACGATCTTCAATTTCAGGCACCAAATAGTCGATTATCATGGCGCGAAAATATGAAGAAATATCGTCCGATGATTCATTCCAATGGAACACAAACCACACCAAACCGTTGTCTGTTGTTTTTCCTGGATGAAATGCCAGCTTTTGAATCTCTTCAGGTTGCTTTTAGCCCCAAATGCGGCAATTTTGCTTGTTTACATACCCATTTAGCCAGAAATGGGCCTCACCGCTGAACAAAATTTGGCTCGAAAACGTCGGATCTTCTTGGAACTTTTCAAGAACCCATAAAGCGAAGCGATGTCGCTTGCAAAGGTCGATAGGCTTCCACTCTCATACCTCTACTTGCATCAACCTTTAAAAATCTAACTGAAATGAAGGCCATGTAGCATTATTACAGTGAACCCTCCAAAACAACAAAAGATTCACCTGCATTACAAGAATTTCGAGATTCTTTGCAGTGAGCACTGCCTGCCTCTTCTCTGTTCCTCGCTCCGCAACCAAGTAAATTGAATTGAAATTTTTCCGTTATATCATTTTGAATAAAGAAAATCAATTGTTTTGAATTTTTCTGAAATTGTTTTTTTAAAACAAAAATATATATTTATATTCACAAAAAGTTGTTGTTGTTGTAGTTTTCTTATCATTTTCATTTTCATTTGCATTTTGTATTACACGTTCAATGGTTTTTTTCTTGATTTTTTATTTTTATTTTTTATTTCAATTTATTTCATTTTTTGTTGTTTTTGCCATATATATAAGTATATACTATATCTATTTATATCAGTTTTCTGCCTTCAGCACATAATTATATTTATCGGCTACATACATTCGGATAATAATAATTTACAAAAATAAATAATAAATAACAGTGTTTTTTTTGGAATTTTTCTGCTATCAATATACATATGTATGTATGCGCACAATCTCTCATTACATACGTACACATACATACACATATGCTATGTACATTTTCAAATGCATTTGGTAAGTAAGTAGAGTAGTAATCGTATATATGTAGTATACATACATATATAGCTAAATAATATACAAATTTATATATATTTTATATATAACTATATATGCTTAGATGTGTAAAAGTGTAGTGTTTATAGCATTTATATATATATAATGTAGCAGTGTTTTTCCTTCATTATAACATAGTTTTCCTTTCATTATATAAATACCTACATATATAGTATTATATATAGCTAAATAGTTTTTCTTTTTGTTGTAATTTTTTTTTAATTTTTTTATTATTTATTTGTCTATTTAAAAAAATTTTAACCTATAAAAAATTCAGTATACGCCTTAAATGTGCGGTTATTTGTACATATAAAAATGCAGTGTCATATAGCTGTGTTGGTGTTAGTGTGCCACATATGTATGTATATGTGTATAAGTTGAGTATTTTCGTGTATTATTTACATTAATCAGTTTAAGTGTTTGAAAAGTGCTTGTGTTTTATGCACGAGTTCACAGTCAATTATGATTATGAATTAATTGATTTTTTTTATTGAAATTAATTTAATTAAAAATGAAAAAAAAAATCTGTTTTGAAGTCAGTGCGTAGGATTTTTATATATATATATTTTATTTTTATTTTTTTTTATTCTGTTTTGAGCGTTCATCATTTGCACTAACTAATGTTTCCTTTTTTTTTTTAATTATTTTCTAAATGTTTTGAAAATTCGTTTAGACCAAAAATTGCTGTACTAACTACTTTTCTATGATGAACTGCCTAGCCGTTAAAACTTTTTTGTTATATAAAGTATATAAGTTCAAATGGAATATCCACGATCCGACACATAGATGGCGCTACTAGTATTAAATCCCAAAACTCATATATAGTTAGCCCTAACCTTCAAAAGACGCGTGTAGAAATTTGACAGCTGTCGCAACATTAGTTTCTGAATTATAGCATTTTGAGTGAAGCAACTTTTGTTATTGTGGAAAAAAATTTGAGAAACAGGAATTTCGCCTGTTCCTAAAACATTGATTTTTGAAGGAGAAAACGTACAGTTGAAGCAAAAACTTGGCTTGATGACGAGTTTTCACACACTGTCCCAGGAAAATCAAGCATCAAAGATTGGTAGGCTAATTTTAGATGTGGTAAATTGAGTACCAAAGTCGACGAACGCAGTGGACGACACCACAAAGTGTTTGTTACCCACGAAAACTTCAAAAAAAATCCACAAAATAATTTTGAATGACCGCAAATTGATATTGCATGAAATAGCAGGCACTCTGAAGATATCAGAGATATCAGATCAACGACGAGTTGATGATTCGAAGCAGTGCTAGGAGATGTTCAAGCGTAATAATCCAGAGTTTTTGCGTCGATCTGTGACAATGAATGAAGCATGGCTCCATCATTTCACACCGAAATCCAACTGGCAGTCATCCGATCGATGAACCCGCACCAAAGCGTGGAAAACCACAACAGTCAGCTGGTAGGGTTATGGCGTCTGTATTTTGGGATGATCATAGAATAGTTTTCATTGACTACCTTGAAAGAGGAAGGATCATCAACAGCGACTATTAGTTTCGTCAAGACAATGTGTCACAAGCCAGTGAAATCGATGGCAAAAATGCTTGAATTGGGCTTTGAATTGCTTCCGCATCCACCGTATTCTCCAGATCTGACCCTCAGCGACTATTTCCTGTTCTAAGATTTAAAAATAAAAAAGCTATATTCGATGACTTTTCGTCGAATGAAGAGGTGATCGTTGAAACTGAGGCCTATTTTGAAGCAAAGGACAAATCGTAGTACAAAAATGGTATCGAAAAGTTGAGAGGGTCGCTATAATCTGTGTATCACCCTTAAATGGAAATATGTTGAATAAAAATAATTAATTTTGCCAAAATGATGTGTTTTATTATGCTGGGCCGGGGACTTTTCAATTGAGATGTGACCTTAGGGGTTCCTAAATTAAAAACAGGGGCCAGAGCTGTGAATTTCATGGCTTTTGCCCCACGAAAATGCTCACTAGCCTTTGCATTGCAGTTCAGAAACAGGACTGTGAGCAAGCCTCAGCCACAAAACTTAACAGATTTGATGTCTTGTCTTAATATTGAATAGTTCCAAGGAGATAAAAACTAATTTGCTAAAAGAACTCAAGAACCCATTAAAAAGTGTTTTTCAGAGCTACTTTGAAAATTTTACAAAACGTTGGCTAAAAAGGAATTTGATCTGAAGGGGACTACTTTAAAGGAGACAAAATGGTGTAGAACAATTATTGAACTGATCTATAAACGTTTTCGATCAAAAAACACTTATGCAACGGGCGCCGGAATTTATTGGCTCGAGCTAGATCTCAAGTTATCCTTGAAGCTTGTGGCTCACAGTAGTATTTTCCGTGTAGTAAAGAAGATCGCTAAGCTTACTAGCACCAACCAGGAAATCACATGGAAAGCATCAACACATACTTTGATAGCCCGGTGAAAATTAGGACAATAATCTTACCACGTATTACGCCAAAAAA
Source organism: Neoceratitis asiatica (assembly GCA_030068015.2). Classification (NCBI taxonomy): domain Eukaryota; kingdom Metazoa; phylum Arthropoda; class Insecta; order Diptera; family Tephritidae; genus Neoceratitis; species Neoceratitis asiatica. The sequence goes on along the minus strand of CM061527.1, from coordinate 81,026,195 downwards.
TATCCTTAGAAGCAGGGACACAGTGGATAAGGTATCTACAGGGTAGCAACTGCATATCTATTGCATTTCAGTTCATTATGTTGAGCAGCATAGCCAAAAGTTCCATTCACCTGGCGAACGAACCAGTATATTAAGTACGAAAGTCACTAAAGACCCTACGAAATGAAATTTCCGAGAGATCTGGTAGACGAAACAGGGTGAGATGGAAAACCTTAAAGGTATGAGAGAACGCCAAGATCGTGAGCAATGGCAGCGAAGGAAAGCACGCATAACCCTGCGGGTTACGGGTTCAATAATTTACCCGCGGTATGGCATGCCTGTCGTAAGAGGCGATTAAAATTCAATAGTTCCCGCTACAGTCGGGTCTTTATACCGGAACGAACCGGATTTTTATACGGCCAAGGACTGTCACTCCCGCAGTATTCCCCCGAAGCCCCATTTGGGGAATTTTTTACGGTTACAACAATAACAACAACAACAACAACAACAACGCATACTTTTTATTACCTTTGTTTCCCTCCTGCCCTATCTAGAACTCATCTTAGCTAACTAGAAGCTTGGCTGTTCAACTAGAAGATGTGTGAAAACTGGACTTCAAGACTTTCTTAAATGTAAAAAAAAGCGGCCTACACGATGACTACTTCGCCGCAAACTTAATTGAAGCTCTATCTGGCACTTACATGAACTAACAGGTGTATATAAGAACCATAACTTGGATAACCTCGCCTAAGCTACAAATGTTTTTAGGTTAGGAGGTATCAGAATGGAAGAAAAAGTAAATATTTTTGCTCTTGGTTTTCGAATCCTTGGAATTTTAACTGATCTCTCTTATAGGTATTTAACTGAACGGTTTAAAAAAAGATTTCAAAAATGAGTATTTAAAAAAAAATTCTAATGTAGAACCACGGGGAGTTTAAAAAAAAATAGTTTCGCTAGTAGTTAAGCTATTTTTAAACAGAAAAATTTATAGAAGAGAGTAAGAGTTAATCATTTTGATTTTTATAATAATATTTTATTTTTTTTTTCATAAATCTTTTTTTTTTAATTTTTTTTTAATTTTTTAATTTTTTTTTTTTTTGTAAAAACCCGTTCAGTAATACTTTTGACTAACTATAAATGTTTAGTGTATGTGAAAAAAAATCAATTTATAGAAATTTTCCATAGATTTCGAACACTTACAGGGGTAGCGTATTTAGTATTTATGTATAAGTGTATGTATTTTTAAGTGTCTGTATGTATTTCTATATGGTAAAAATTAATTTTTAATATTTTTGTAATATATTTTCATGTAAATATGTATGCAATTTTGATTCATGTCAGTATTTTATAGTAAACACGGTAGTTTAAGTATGCATGCATGACATGCAAATGCCTATGAACTTGTATGTATGTATGTAGGTAGGTATGTCTGACGTTGTTTTTAATTATATTGGAAAGCTTGTGTATGTATGTATGTATGGTATTACTTTCAATAAATTATGCACATCCACAAATCATTAGTTATTTATGCCGTGAAATTGCAGCAAAATCAAAAAAAAAAAATAAAAATAAAAAAAATTTATAAAATATTGAAAACAAAAACCAAAAAAGAAAAAAAAAACAAAAAAAAATTATAAATCCATAAAGCATAAATATTTTGAAAGAAATTGTCATTTATAGACATATGTACATATGTAAATATTACAAGCTTTCAATATGTGTATTTTATTTTATTTTATTTTTTTTAAATTGTTGGTGTGTATACATGTGTGTAAATGCTGATTATTAAGCGTTAGGCATGATTTAATGGATTAAATGTACTTATGTATGTATGTATGTATTTTTTTCGCTGCATGTAGCACTCGCATACATATATTAGTTAATAAATAATTTCTCTCTCTCTTCTTCTTGCTGTTTTTACATGCATTTAAATACAAAATACCATAAATGTATAAAAATGTATGAGCCTGAGCGGCGCTTATGAACAACCTATACACACATAAATATGTATACGAGTACATGTATGTGTGTATGTAAGTAAGCAATTTCATTAATTATTTGATATTTTCGCCTTTAAAAAGAATGATGATTACAGCTTTACATATGAAACATTAACGGTATGTAGTGAGATTATGTATAGGTAAGTATTTTTGTATTTTTTTTTTGTATGTATGTATATAAATATGACACATAGTTTAAGCAAAACCAGTAAAAAATAACGGTTTGATGCCTTTAAAAATGTTTTAAAAATGTGTCGGCATGTGTATGGTATGTAATGTAGTGTGTGTGTATCAAAGTTCTAATATCCGTTTGTCTCTGTGTAAATGCGTATGTATGTCTGTAGCGAAGGTTTTGTCTCTCTATATGCGTTTGTGCATTAATTATGAAGATTAAATGTTGCATTGCCACACTCTCATACACACTGTATAATTAAATACATAAATATTAAATACATAAATATAATGTACGTACATATGTATGTATGTGTATGTGTGTGTAATTTTTTCTCTCCTTTTTTTTATTTCTGTTTTTTTTTTTGTCCACTGTGTGACAGTATTTTGTTACACATTTTTTGTGTTTTTTCGTCTTTTAAACACATCGCTCTCACAGTTTTAAATTGCAAAATCAAACAATGCGTGCACATTTTGTATGGGTGGTGCATTTGTGTTAGTGTATGGCTGAGCTCTATGCGTTATGATAGTATGTCCTGTACTTGTTAATCATGTTAAGCAATTAATTTTTAATTAATTGTATAGTGTAGTGATTGTACATGGTAACACATATTTGCATGTAACATATATACATATATATAAATATATATATTTGTATGTGTATATATACGCATATATGCACTCTGTCAATAATTTCTACTGTAAATGCATTACTCTTGCATACGAAGGTAAAATCAATGTTTCTAGTGCGATAGGTCCTGTGAGTTTTTTAATTCTATTTTATTTTTTCAAATTAAGTGCAAAATATTTATTTCAAAGCGTTATTATTTTCTATGTAACAGAAACAGTAAAAAAGGTAAAATAAAATAAAATAAAATAAAATGAAATAAAAATAAAATAATAAAAATAAAATAAAATAGAATGAAATAATTTAAATAAAAAATTTAAAAAATTAAACAAATTTAATTAAAATAAATTAAAATAAAATAAAACAAAAAAATGAAATACAACAATTAAATTAAATTGAGTATATGTATGTATTTAATAAAAAATTAAAATAATTTAAATAATATATAACATAATAAAATGAAATTATATATAATAAAAGTAAAAATTATAATAAAAAAATTAAATAGAATTAAAATAAAATAAAATAACAAAAAATAAAATATCGTGATATAGAGTTAATCGGAAAAAAAATTACAAAAATTTAAATAAAATAAAAAATAAAAAAATTTTTTTTTTTAAATTTAGTTAATATAAAATAAAATACATTAAATGCAATATAATATATAAAAGAAAGAAAGATTTAAATAACTTCAAAAAAATTTTGATGAAAGAATTTTTTTTTAAATAAAAATCAAAATGAAATTGCGAAAAATGAAATAAAATTAAATAAAAGAAAATAAAAAGTGTAAATTATATAAAAAAAAATAATCTAATTAAATTAAAATAAAACAATTTAATGAAGTAAAATTAAATTAAATAAGCAACGAATATTTTAAGCAAAAATAAATTCAAATTGAGTTTAAAAAATTATATAAATTAAAATAAAACAAAATAATATATTATTGAAATAATTAAATGAAATTAAATAAAGTAAAATTGATTAAATTTAAAAATAAAAGAAAAAGGTAATAAAATAAATTTAAAAAAATTTTAAGTAAAATAAAATAAATTAAAATAAAATATTGGAATGTCACAGGGTTAAATTATTCGTTTGGAAGACGGCTAATACTCTTAACAATACTGTTTCCCATAAATATTCGAAGGTTTTTTTAATTTTCATTACGTGTAAATTGTCTAGATTTATGGAGGGTAACTTCTGCTGGGGTTTCAATGAAGTGTTTAACTTTTTTTTAAATTTTTTTTTTAAATTTTCTGTCTTTGCTTAAAAATTTTGAAATACAAATTATTAAATTTCCAGAAAAATGGATTTGGATTTTCAATGAATTTATTGCAACTGTTTCATCTAGTGGCTTAAAGAGAATACGCTGTTTAATCTGCTTTTCTGATTTAATAATAAACGTTCGACTTCGAAATTTCTAGTGATTTTCGTATAAAAGTGACCATAATAGTTCTGAATAATTTATCTAAAATTTTGAAATTTTTTATATACTTTTGCGCCTACAAATTCCTCTTATCCCTAAACAGGGAAAAAATTGTATTAAGTAATTTTGTTAAATATTGCCTATATTTTATATGAATATCTGTAAGAACTGTTTTAAATTTTCGTAGCTATTATAAAAATGTAATTAGAAAATAATAAAAAAGTTTAGAAAATGAATTCAATAAAATTTTATTGTTTATCTAAAAAAATGTTACTTTATTTTAATTTATTTTATATTATTTAATTAATAATTTTTATTTTTATTTTTTTTATTTAATTATATTTTATTTTTATTTTTTATTATTTTTTTTTTTAATTATTTTATATATTTTATTGTATTTAATTTTTTTTTCTTTTTTTTTTATATTATTTTAGAAAATTTTTGTTTTATAGTTTTATTTTAATTTAATTTTTTTTATTAATTTTTATTTTTTTTATTTTATTTTATTTTTATTTTATTTTAATTTATTTTTTTTTTTTTGTTATTTTTTTAATTTATTTTTTTATTTATTTTATAAATTTTTTGTTATATATTTTCAATTTAATATAATTTAACTTTTTTATATATTATTTATTTTTATTTTTTTTTTCAATTAATTTTTTTAATTTTTTTATTTTTTCTTTTTTTTTTTTAAATATTTAGTTTTATTTTATATATTTTATTGTATTGGATTTTATTTTATTTTTTTCTTTTAGATTATCTTGTTTTAATTTTATATATTTATTTTATTTTATTTTTATTTTTATTTTAGAATTTTTTTACTTAATTTTTTGAATTTTTAATTTTTTTCTGTTATTTTATTTTACTAAAATTTACTTAATTTCCCTTCTGAAAGCTGTCACCTATAAACAATTTTTTTTTTTTCAAATAATTTTTTATTTTGTTTTTGTTTGCTAATGAAATGAACTTACTGCGTTGCTCTCGGCCAAAAATAAATAAAAACTCTACACAAAAATTTCAATTTTGTTTCAAATAAATGAAAATTTATTTCACAATTTTTACACAATTTCGAATTGTTGCTTAAAATTAATTAATAAATATGCAGTATTTTTTACAAAGAAAAAGTAGTATTTAAGAAAAGAGAGTTTAGGTATGCGAAAAGGACATAAAATATACATACAATATTTTTCAGCCATATTTCTCACACAAACACACTTACTGCACTTGTTCAAAGTTAAGTGTGTAAAAATACGTAAAAACACATTAATAGAAATTTATAAATATGTATGTATGTATGCATGTGTATGCAAGTGCGCACGAATTAGTTTAACAAATATCAGCGCTGTATGTCCTTGTCAACAATAATGAATGTCCTAGTTGGCGTCATTAGTGTGTTTTAACGGTAATTGTACGTGTTTTAATGTGTATAGATAAATATGCATGTGTATGCATGTATGTTTGCGTATAAGAGAAGAGTAATTAACGGTACATCAATTTTATTTTAATTATACATAAATACATAAAATGTTTGGCAGTTTTGCTTGTTGTCTTGCTGTGGTGGGTATACATATACAAATACATAAATATATATATAATTGTATGCCTGTGTGTGTGTGTGTGTTTGTATTGCAATAGTTTGTTTATTTTATATTAATTAAATTAAATATTTACATGCGTACGCGGACACTGCAGTCGTAGGCCACTGCACAGCAAACATGCATACACACGTACATAGTTGGCAAACAGTTGAACAGAAAGAGAGAGCGAGAGTATCCTGTATGAGAGGGCAAATGGTTTTTTGCTGCTTTTGTATGTGTTGATGTAAGCAATTAAATAAATTTGCATTACAAAGCGCGTGCATTAGATTTTAATTTTAATGCGCTTCACCCACTGCTTCCCCTTCTCCCGCTCTCCCTCTCTCTTGCACTCTGTGCAAGCACCGTTTGCAATGTATTTTTTTCCTGATGCTTGCCACCCACCATTGCAATGCCCGTTATGTATACGCAGTTAGCCTAACTAAATATAGCCATGTAGGTACACGGAATTCATATATGTACATATATATAGTACATTCTATACTTATGATTTACATATGCTTATACTTATGTATACATACATAGATTAGATATATTTATTATTTACTCTAGCTATTTACACTTATGAGAGAGTTTATTAAATATATATATATATATATTTATATGAGGAAAATTGAGTTTACATACATAACTAGTGTACATATTACATACGTTTATCATCATCATAATCATCATCATTATGTTCATCGTCGTTATTAACGGCGTTTTTTGTTTATCATTAACATAATCACTTGCTTCAATAATTCATTTATTTATTTTATTTTTAAATTCTTGAACTGGTATTTACGCTTAGATCTGAAACTTTTTGCGCTCGAATTTAATTTTTTTAATTTTATATTTTTTATATCATTTTTTATTTATTAAAATATTGTTATTTTTAATAATTTTTTATTTATTTTTAATTTTTTTTATTTTATTTTTTACCAAATTTTTGTTTAATTTTATTTTTATTTTTATTTTTTTTTATATGATTTTTTACTATATTTTTATAATTAATTTTTTTTATATTTTATTTTTAATTTTATTTTTACTATACTTTTTTAATAATTTTTATATTTATTTTAAGTTTTTCATTTTACTTTGTAATAATTTGTTTTTATTATTTTTTTATATTTTTTACTATCTTTTTATATATCATTTTATTTTTAATTTTATTTCTAATTTTATTTTTACTATATTTTTATTTTATTTTAATTTTATTGTTTACTTTTTATTTCCTTTCCTTTAATTTTTTACTATATATTTTATTTTTTTTATTTCTATTAATTATTTTATTTTTTGTGTAATTTTATTTTATTTTTTTCTATATTTTTATAATTCATTTTATTTTTAATTTTATTTTTACTATATTTTTTATTTAATTTTAGTTTTATTACATTTTATTTTATTTTATTTTAATTTTTTTTTTAATTTTATTTTTTACTATATTTTTTATAATTTTTTTAAATTTATTTTTAATTTTTTAATTTTATGTTTTTTTTTATTAATTCATTTTATTTTTTACTATATCTTTATAATTCATTTTATTTTTATTTTATTTTTAATATATTTTTATTTTATTTTTTTTTTTTACAAAATTTTTTATTTTATTTATTTTTTACTTTTTATTTTATTTAATTTTTTACATTTTTTTTTATTTATTTTATTTATTTTTTAGTTTTTATTTCATTTTATTTTTACTATATTTTTATAATTCATTTAATTTTTTTTTTACTATTTTTTTAAATTTAATTTAATTTTATTTCAAAACTTTTTATTTTATTTATATTTTATTTTTTATTTCATTTTATTTATTTATTTATTTAATTATTTTTATTTTATTTAGTTTTTATATTTATTTTATTTTTTACTATATTTTTTATTATTTTTTTATTTATTTTTAATTTTTTATTTTATTTTTTACTTTATTTTTTATTATTATTTTTTATTTATTTTTTATTTTTTATTTTATTTTTTAGTATATTTTTTTATTTTATTTATTTTTTATTTCGTGTTATTTTTTACTACATTTTTATCATTCACTTTATTTTTTATTTTGTTTTTAATTCTATTTTTACAAAATTTTTTATTTTTTTTTTATTTTTTTTATTTTTTATTACTTTTTATTTTTTTATTTTTTTATTTCACTGCTTGGTCAAGTAGCTTGTGGTCCTAGTTGATTTCCTTTAGATATTTATTTTATAATTTTTAAACAATTTTTTTAATTTTTTTAAAATGATTTACAAATTGAAATAACTGCTCTGCTGCAATTTTATTATTATAGTTTTCAAATATTTTTGAATTCTAATTTACGCTTTTTTTATAAATAAATTCACATTTTAATAACTGCAACGCAGCAATTTTCGACACTTTACTTTTTCAAACAAAAAAATTAAAAAAATTTGATTTTCAATTTCTTTTACGTAAAGAAAAAAAATTTGTTTTTAAAATTTTTTACATTTTAGTATACAATTTTTGTTTACGCTTTCAAAAGATTAAATAATTTTATTGAAAAATTTGAGATTTTACTTAGGTTGCTTTTAAATATATTAATTTTTAATTTTTAATTTTTAATTTTTTTTTTCTTTTTTTTGTTATATAAAATTCATTTACACTTTTGTTGTGTTAGTTTCAGTGCCAGGAACCAGTCCCAAAAAATTTCACCACTACGTTCCTACTTAATAAATTAAATTAGTATTTTTTTCAATATTTTCTTGAAATTTCTTTTGTTTAACTGTGCGTCGTTCACCATCGTTTTCCATCTAGTTTTCTTATTTTTTATAGTATTTTTTTGGGCCTTACTACTACATCTACACTAAATACGCCTGCACATGTGGTCCCTGCTGCTGGCCATTCGCCGCTGTTGCCGTCGTCGCTGTCGACGTCACCGACTTTTCACCTTCAGCTGCTCGACGCTGCTTTTGATTTTGCTGCTGTATTTGTTGTTGTTGTTGCTGCTGCTGCGTTCTCCATGTTTGTGTCATGTGCTGCTGTTGCTGCTGCTGCTGCTGCTGCTGCTGTTGCTGATGGAAGCGCTGTAAGCTTTGCACCGCCACGCCACCGTTGGGCGTAGGCGAAGGTGGCGGCATCATTAGCATATTCTCATTGTCCAGCGTCGAATAGTCGGAATCGATACTGGAGTAAATGTGCTCAGAGGGCGGTCGCATTGTGTACGTTTGGCTTGGCGCAGTGGCATGATGATAATACTGACTGTTGTTGGCCACTGCGCTGCCGCCAGCATTACTACTCAGCTCGGCGCCACGTTGCGCCGCGGCAGCTGCCAGCGTTGCTGCTTGCGCTGCGCTAGGATGCAGATGCGTGCCGCCAATTGTGTGGTGTAGTGTGCCTGTAGCCGCATTTCCCAATGCACCGCCGTGTTCACGTCGCTGTGGACGCGGGCTGGGTGTCGCTGTTGTGGCGGAGGAGTAATTTGTAGGCTCAGCGCTGACGAGTTCGCCACCACCAGCGCTGGCGACACCCTCCGTGCAGTAGGCAGGTGGTGGTGCTTGGCGGTAGAGTATGCCTGGGCTGGCAGGCTGTTTGATGCGTTCGTGGTTGTGATCTAGTGTGTAGTTATTGCCAGGCACGCCCGCCACACCGCCGCGATAGGTGGGGTAGTCAACGGGCAACGCATAGTGGAGTTTCTCCCAAAAGTGACGATCGTTGCGTCGTATACGATGCACGGCAGAGGTTTTTAGGTAGGGCAGCAGTTCGATATCGCTCTCTGCCTCGAAAAGCACTTCGGGCTCCTCGATAATGACCAACTTTTGTGGGCGACCACGTAGCGCATCGTGTACGGCACGCCGCAGTTCGCAGCGCGACCATTCAGTCTGTAGAAAATTGCGTGACAGCAGTATGACAACACGCCGAGAGACGCGTGAGGCCTCCAACAGCTGGTAGTGTGTGGCATCGTGCGCAAGATCGCGATGTTGCAGGCAAACTCGTAACGGTCGACGACCAGTTTCCAATTCAGCCACCACATGTTGCGCTACGAATTCTGAATCCTTGGCGGAGTGTAACAATACGGCGTCGTACAGTTTCTCCGACTCCTCACAGCGTGGTCCAAATACACGCACACCGTAGTGTGCGAACAGCCAAATACGCACTGATTCGCGAAATATGAATACAGTTACGACCATCGCAAGCATTATGACAAGTCCCAGCGCTATTGCCAACAACGATAAGTAAGGCGTTGGTATGCCATGTTGCAGCATTGAACCGCCAGCATAGTAATCGCTGCATGCCGCAGTTGTATTGAAATCCAGCTCTCGTTTCTGCAACACACTGGTGCCGCTCACGCCTGCATCCACGCAATAGATGTCTTGCAAATCTTGCACTATCAACGCATTGTCAGCTACGTAGGCTGTGAGCTCTTGCAGGAATTTACAGCGACAACTCCATTGATTGCGACCCAATGCCAGTGTACGCATATTTTTGAATTGTGGTTGTTGTAGCTGCCACATGGCGAGCGTGACGAGGCGATTGCCATCGATGCGCAGCACCTCAAGTGAGGCTAACGGTGCTAGCGTTATGTTCTCCAATGTAGTCAATTGATTATTTTGTAAGTAAAGCTCGCGTAGGGCGAAGAGAAACTCAAATTCGTTGCCGTGTAACGCGCGTAGGAGATTGTCTTCCAGGTGTAGCACCTGTAGTGAGATGAGACCGGCGAATGTGCGATTTTGTATGCGTGCCACTTGGCTGCCATTTACGTAGAGCGAACGCAAATTCTTGCGACCAATAAAGGCGTGATCTTTCAGCACTGGGAAGTTATTGCCATCCAAGTACACCACACTCGAGTCCATGGGCACGCGACGTGGCAGTTCGGTTGTCTGTTGGCCACCACAGTCCACTACATTCGTTGACCAAATCTGATCGTGATAACAGGTGCAATTGCTCGGGCACGTCATTTCACAATCGCACGCATCAAAATCACAGCAGTGGCACAACGCAAAACAATGTGACTCGTAACGGCATAGGAAGTCTTGTGGTTTCAGTAAGGTAAGTGGACGTAGGGGTGCACCTCGTGCATGTGGCATAACACATTCTATGTTCGTGAGATCCATTACGCGTGGATGTTGACGTGTGGTGAGGTTGTTGATGCGCTGCAGCCAGTCCATGGTGCAGTCACATTCGAATGGATTCCCACCAAGGTAGAACTCAGGCAGCAGTTTGGCTGGTTGCACGGGTGCCACACGTAATTGCTGCAATTGCAGTTTGGACATGGCGTTAGCGTAGAGGTCGACGCGCGCCAAATTCACCTTATCAACAAACGCATTCGGGTGCACAGTGCTGATGAGATTGTTGTTGATAAAGAGCAACTCGATGGTATTTGGTATGGACATAGCGCCAATTTCAGTGATACGATTATGGCTGGCATCCAATGTCTTTACACGTATCTCCTCTTGCAGTTTATAGTAGTTACCCAGCGCCTCAATGTAGTTGCCATGTATGTCCAGCCATTTCAGATTACTTGGTATGAAAGCATAGTCGAACCAAACCAGATGATTCTCGGAGAGATTCAACCAAAGCAACGAAACTAACGTGGCAAAGACGCCATTAATGTCGGAGAGGAAATTGCGATCCAAACGTATGGCTTCCAATTCGAAATTCTTATCGAAAGCGCCACGCTCAATGGACTGTATGCGATTCTTGGCGAGATTAAGCACACTGAGACGTGGCAGGTCGGCGAACATGCCCACGCTAATATTGCCAATTTGGTTGTCGATTAAACGTAGACCCGTTAGCTGATGCAGATTCTTGAAGCTCTGATTATCAAAAGTGCGTATCTGATTCTCGCCCAAATCGAGTGTGCGTAGCATAGCGAGGTCTTGTAAAGCACGCGGCACTTCGTTCATCTGATTCGAGCTAAGATCGAGTTCCTTAAGGTCCGAACAATTTTTAAACACATTCGGCTCAATCACTGAGATCAGATTGTTATTGAGTGTCAGCTTTGAAAGCACATACAAGCCGTTGAAAAGTTTATCATCCAAGGTATGCAGCCGATTCTCAGCCAAGTTGAGAGTGTGTAGATTATAAAGTGGCAGAAAGGCGTTATCCTCAATGTGCCCGATGGAATTATTGCGTAAATTCAAAATCTGCAAAAAATACAGCTCCTTGAAGGTACGATAGTCGATGCGTGTCAACGCATTATGCGCCAAATTCAAAACAATCAAACGTATCAGACCAGCGAATGTGGTATTGTCTATGTGATTCGAGGTTAGCTGATTGCCGGACAAGTCCACCACAAGCAATTGCTCCAAGCGATGAAAGAGCCCCTTAGGCAGCTCATAAAGTTCATTGTTCTGCAAGTGAATCTCACGCAATTCCTTTGAACCGGCAAACAGACCCTCAGGCAATGTTTCCAAATGATTATTACTCAAATTAACAATACGCAGTGAACTCAAACCGGCCAATGCCTCACCAGACAACTCCGATATATTATTGTGTTGCAAATTCAATTGTTGCAGCCGCCTCAAGCGCGATATACCCCAACTCTCTGTCACCGAACGCAGCTCATTAAAGCTGGCGTCCAACACTTGCAACTCACTGCCACCATTACAATTCATATCGGCAAAACCGAGATTCTCCGCTGAACGTATGCGATTATGTGTCAAATTCAGCACTTGCAGATTCCCCACCGGACAGAGGAAACCAGCTGGTAGGGCGCGCAAATTATTATCGCCCAACTGCAATTCGGTCAACTGTTTTAAGCTATTCAACGAATCCGGATAGAGTTCTAACGTTTTGCTTGGTCCCCATGCGGGATTACGTGTATTCACTGTCAACGAGTGCAGCACATTCAGTCCCTCAAATGCATTATTTGGCAATTGCAGCAATTTACAGCCATCAATGCGCAACACATCGAGTGTTTGTAGACGTGCAAATGCCGCTTGTGGCAGCTGTGATTCCAAGAGGTAGAGTTCACTGCATTTAATCTCCAGCTGACTGGTGCCATCAGCGCCCTGTAAATCGAGCGCAATGTGACGTTCAATGGTGCGTAGATTACAGCGTACCGATGTTGTGCCATTATACTGCCAGGAACATTGATTTGTGGGCGCTGGCAATGAAGATGCAGCGTCAGCGCTTGACGCGGCGGAGGAGGAGGAGGAGGAGGCGGAGGAGGATGAGGTGCCCGCGCCATCCTTGTTAGACGCTGCTGATATGCCAGCACCGGCTGTTGCAGCCGCACCCGCTATTGAGGTGGCCATCATGCTGGCCGCACTCGCTGAGGCAGCCTCCGAGGAGAGTGCATAGGAGGTTTCTGGTCTATTGGCGCCCTTGATGTGCAACGCTGTGGCGCCGCATATGCAATGGTTAATGAGCAGATAGCTTGTGAGGAGGAGCAGCGGCAGCGTGTAAACGCTGTAGTTGTTGTGTTGTGTTTGAGGCATTTGTAGTCTGCTTAATTTGCACATTATTGTTGGTTATTATTTTATTTTTTTTTATTTTTTTTTTTTACTTTTTTGTTATTGTTTCAGACACTTGAGCGCTGGCATAAATACGCGTTTTCTACGCGCTGCAGTCAGGTAAGCGCTTTGCTTTAAATGCATTTAGAATTTTACATTTTTCTTTTTTGAGATTTTAACTTTGCACTTATGTTTGTTGTATTTTTTATTTTATTTCAAAAACAATTTTTTTTTAATTTTTGATATTTTAATGTAAATCGATTTTCCCACTTTCAATTTACGCCAATTTCAATTAATTAAATTCCAATTCTCGCTGATTATTTTCCAAAACACTTTACACTTTACACTCAGTTCAACATATGAATATTTTTCCTTCATGAATTTTTCATTAACGAAAATTTGCACCCAACAATTTTCATACAAAGCACGCAAAGCATATCACTTGTCAACGCAGTCGTTGTCGTCGTCGCTGCAGTCGTCGTTGAACTTTTTCACTACACCAGTTTTTTTGCTACTTTTTCGTACTACTAGTAGTAGCTTCCTTCGTAAATTATACACAAAAAAAAATTTTTTATTGGCTCATACACCTTTTATTTGTGGGGCGGCGTGTGGTAAAAAAAACAGCACTTTGCACGACTTTTGTTTCCAATCATTATTATTGACTTTTTCATGTACTCAACTACAACTTCGACTAGGCAGGCAGGCAGGCTGCTACTTCGTTTTTCTTCTTCTGCGCTTTACCAATTGAAGCGTTTGTGTATGTGGAAAAAATAAAAATTGAAAAACCCGTTTTTCGCGTAAAATCACACACAGCCTTTTCCATGCACGTCCGTTTTGCACGACGCTCGAACTCGAACTGATTGCAAACTGTCAGCGAGCTCAACATTTTTACTCGTCGTCGTACAAACAGTGCGTGGTCGCTAGCGGCGTACGAGTATTAGCAATTCGATTTGTTTTCGAGTCGGTTCGGTTGCTTGTGTGTGTACGAGTAGTAGTAATAGGTAGAGAGATAGATATGCTGTTGTGGCTGTAAAGCAAAAAGCGACGGCAAAGAACGACCGACGACAATGACGATGAAGAAACAACAGCAATAACAGCAGCAGCAGCAGTTGCGCTCAATAATAGTACGATGTTGCGGCAAAACGAGAAGCGTGTTTGGTTGAACGAGCTAGCGGCTGGCTGAAAACGATGCTTAGTGCCACAAAACAGGCGTATGTACGTACGTACACGACACGCCACAACCACCCCAAAAGACGAGAAACGAGTTTTTTCCGCGCGCTCCCTGGTATAAACAATGTGTAGCGAGAGCACTCAAGTGCGAAGTACTGAGCATGCTATGCAAGAGCGCCTAGAGTTTTGTAGAGTTTTCGCGGTGTAATGAGTGCTTTTGTTAGTTACTGCTGTAAAAATAGCACTCAGTAGTGCCAGAAGCAGTAAGCAAAATCACAAAAAAAAAATTAAATTTTTTTTGATAAAAAATAATTTTTTTTTATAGAAAATAATTTTTTTTGTTGAAAATTTTATATAATTTTTTTTATATATTTTTTTAATATTTCTTAATATTTTACAAATTCCACTCAAAATGCATGTTATAAAAGTATGAATAGAGCGCGCGCTCACTCAGCGCTAATGTTGCATAGCGCTCTGCTCGCGCTCTCTCTTTCTCTCTCTCGCTCACTCTCTCCCTCTCAAACGTAGTGCCTCTCAAATGTTTGAGCGTTTTTTTTGCTCATCAAACATAAATTACTTTGTAATTCTCTACCGATTTACATGCTTTGTTCTTTGCTCAATATCTGTTTGCTGTCAAACTTTGTCTTTGCATACGAAAAAGTCCTGCAGCTTTACTAGCGTACTTTTCCCCACTCGCTACGCCTTCGGGCTCTAGCGATTATGCCAAGTAGGTTTTTCCGTTTTTTTGTTGTTGTTGTTTTTTTTATTAGAAAAACCTATGTTTATGATGCGTTTACATAGCCAAACAGAGAAATAGTAAATTAAAAAGGATATTCATATTTTCTCGATGTAGGCTCTTGTTATTGTTGTCTACTGTCGTCTGAGGCGCTTAAGGAAACGAGTATGTTGCATTTCCTGACATTTCACTACTTATTTCCGTTTCCTTATGGCGAAATTTTGCATTTTGCCTAATTTGAGTAGGGAAAAATTCAGCAGGATTAATAAGGATATGCATATTTGCTGGCATATTATGTGTGGCAAGGAGATTTGGTTTGTGTTACTAACTGTTTTTTGAGCTTGAATGAATTTAAAATGCATTAAAATGGCACTGTAAAATTGTATCCTTTGATCCTGGAAGCTATTTAATACAAAATTGTTAATTTTAATTCTGTAGTATGTCCTGCTCCTTACACATCCCCTAACGTACTTTTTTACCCCTCAAAAATATTAAAAAATATTAATTTTCTATTTTAATCAACTCACTATTGACATATCCTGCCTCTCTTTTGCTTGTGAGCGAAAAATATCCTTTACTAAAATTAAATTAAAAATTTATGTTTTTTTTTTCTGGTTTCTCTCAGCCTCCTCAAATCACATTTCGAAATTCAGCCTCTACAGCGTTTTTATCTTTAATCCCCAGCAGTCTAATTGTACTAATTCTTTTGTAAACGCAAATATCCTTTTGGCATTAATGTTGTTCACACACACATACACACAGACATACGCATACGAGTACATGCCGATTTTCCGGCTGTAGGTCGGTCGCTTTCAACGTCACTCACCGCCCACTTGCTACTTGCTACTTGCTACGTCCAATACAGTTTATTCAACTCGCTGTAACCAAATTCGCTATTCCAGCGCCCAAAAAAAGTAAAAAAAAATTTAAAAAATTCACACAAAAAAGGAAAGCAAAGCAACAACAATAGCAAATGTTACAAGTATGTAAACTTGGCATTTGGGCAAATGTTTCGGTTTTTTTTTTTGCTTGCTTCTTTAAGCCTGCAATAGGCACAACGACACGCAGCAGGCAAAGTACCCGCAGCAGTAGCAGAGGAAGAAAAAATGTAAGAAAAGCAGAATTGAAAGCATGAAACATGATGAAGATGTTGAGCAAGGAAGACATAACAAATTACAGTCGGTAAATCAGCCGTGTTTTTATACGAGCGCAACGCTCTGCAACCACACGAAGTGTCAACGCTCGGAAATCATAGAGATTTACAAAGCCGAGCATTTGTGTTAACTGCGAATTTTCACATAAAAATACTTGAAAAATTTTTCACCGCTTTGGTTGGAAATGGCGCTGTTTAGCAAGTAACAGAGAGAGAGAGCACAAGGATGTTGTGTACGAGAGAGCTAGCTGAGTGAGTTGTAGCGCCAGGATGTTGAGCGTTGACTGGAGAGCGCTGAATGCGCATAACACGCCGGAGATACTACTAAAATTCGCTCTACTTTGAGCAACTCAGTCGGTAGGCTGAGAGTTATTAAACTTATTTTTTTTTATTAAATAATAAATAGTCCTTGCTGGTCAAATGTAATTAAATATTAATTTGTAATTGCGAAATTTGCCATTAGGAAAAACCGGAATTTGTGGGTATTTTTTATTAGCAATTTCAAGTGAATTTCGTGATTCTTCAAATTGATTGTAAATGTGGTATATTTCTGAGAAAAGTAGAATTTTCCTAACAATTAGGTAGGATGATTTTTGCTAAGTTTTTATTTTCATGAATTACGTTTCATAATTATGTCCAGACTCAGCCGTTTCAACAGCTGCTTTTAAATTATTGAATTTTTAGTGCAGCAGCACTCGAAACCCACTTTGGTTCCCGATTTTTAACTTACCCCAAAGCAACTGCTTATTTTGATGCTATATTTACGAGTATTTTGTGGGATTAGAGCAATAAAAGTGTTGAATTTTAGTGTGCCTGGAGCCAAGCTTGCTAACAATTGTTTTCTAAACGGCGCAATGTGATCTTAAGAAGAGCTTATGACTATGTAACGTGCAGCAAACTGACCGAGCACTTAGGTTCCAAGAGGTTTGAGTCACAAATGACAGCTGAGCTCTATGAAAACCGCTTTTTAATGAGCGAACATAATTTTAAGAAGACATTATTTTTGGGATTTATGAAGAAAACAGAACGAAAAATTAGGGTTTCCTTGATAAGGCAGCTGAGATGGAAGTAGAAGAAGAAATTAAAGCAGATTGAAGTAGAAGTGATCTTAAGAAGAGCTTATGCCTATGTAAAGAGAAGAAAACTGCCCGAGCAATTAGGTTCCAACAAGTTTGAGTTGCAAATGACAGTTGAGCCCCATGAAAAACGATTCTTAGCGAGCGAGCATAGCCTAAAGAATCCATTATTCTTATGATTTATTAAGAAAACGGATCGAAAAATTAATATTTCTTAGCTAAGTGTCACTAACGACAGCTGAGGTTGAAGTAGAAGGAATTTTAGTCAGTGAAAATAGAACTTTTGATTATGTTTTAATAAGAGAAGTAATGGGATAGTAAGCTTCGGTATTTTTTGGGGCCATCAGCTTAGAAGCCAAGAGAAACCAGTTTTAGTAAGTGAACCGGATTTAGTGAAGAAAACAGTTTTAAAAGTTTGATTTTCATAGGTTAAGAGTCGCTAACGGGAACTGAGGTCCAAGAAGAACGAGTTTTAGCTGGTTAGTATGATCTAAAGGAGAGCTTATGCCTATGTTTTATTAAGAAAACTAAACGAAAAGCTAGGTTTTCCCCGGTTGAAGTCGCTAATGACAGCTGGAGTCCAAGAATAATGAGTTCTAGTGAGCGAGTATGAACTGAGGGAAAGATTATTCAAATGGCGGATGAAGAGAACTGTTCGAATAGTTAGAGAGTTAGGAGCGCTTGCAACAACTGGAATCTCAGAAGAACGATTATAATTTACACTGAATGAATGCCAATCATGTTTTGGACCTCAGGAAATTACGATCTATTAAAAACATTTCAGTACTCAAGCCTTGCCATAGTGATTACAATGCAATATCTTAAGTCACAAACGCTTGGTACTTGGTTGCAGTGGTACTACCAATGAGATGTTTCAGCCGCCGAAAAGAGAGCTGTTAGTGAAAATTTTTGGTCTTCCCACCTTGTCCAGTGAAGTTTCAGTAGCATAGTTTCATATTTATCCTCTTGTCTGTTGCTTATTAACGCCATTTCTGAAAAACAATGGGGAAGAAGATAAACTTAACAAAGCTTTCGGCTCAACGTAAAAAAAATTCAGTGCCTCCCCAGGAGCTAATGTTCCGCTGCTTTTATGTTTAAAGGATTGAGTTCAAGAAAAACTGGTAGATTTAATAGATTCAATGATTTGTCACGCTTTTCAGGATGTTTTAGATTGGTATTGCCCTTGAATCGAGTATACTTTGAACGCCTCTGATACACGCAAGAACAACGTTTACAAACGTTTACGCTTTTGCCATTTTATGGCCTAAATATTCCTCCACCTGCGCTCGTTAATAGTCGAATTGTTGAAAATTTCGAACGCAGATTTTCCTCACATAAGGTTCAAGTGCCAACAAGACAAAGAACGGGTCGAAGTAATTTCGAAAATATTGCTGTCGTTCAGGCAAGTGTTGCTGAAGACCGCATTTTGTCGATTAAAAGATGTTCTGAAGAGTTGGGACTGTCTCAACCCACAACCTGGCGCATTTTGAGAAAATATTTGGGCTTGCTTCTGTATAAAATTGTTCTCACTCAAGAACTGAAGCCATTGGACCACCATAAACGTCGTGAATTTGCTGATTTTGCCTTGGAACAACTTGAAAAAGATAGCGATTTTTTTAAGAAAATCATTTTCTCAGATGAGGCTCACTTCCATCTGAGTGGTGCGGTAAATAAACAAAACTTTCGAATCTGGTGTGAAGATATTCTACATATTATTCATGAACAATCATTCATTTCATTCACCTAAATTGACAGTTTGGTATGCTTTTTGGTCTAGTGTAATCATCGGTCCGTACTTCTTTTGAAATGAAGCTGGTAGCACCGTTATTGTCAATGGAGAGCGGTATAGATCGATGATAACCAACTTTTTATGGCCAAAATTGGAAGAAGTTGATCTTAAGAACATCTGGCTCCAACAAGACGGGGCTAGGTGTCACACAGCCCATGCAACAACCGAATTATTGCAAGAAGGGTTTGGAGATTCGATTAATTCAAGAAGTTGTGACATTGAATGCCCTCCAAGAAGTTGTGATTTAACGCCATTAGACTACTTCTTGTGGGGTTATTTGAAGTCATTGGTCTTTAGCAGTAAACCAGACTCTCTTCAAGCTTTAAAAGTCAATATTGAACATGCTATGACATGACATACGACTTGATTTGGTGGGAAGAGTGCTCAAAAATTGGCTTCATCGAATTCGTTGCTGCAAAAGAAGTAATGGAGGCCCGTTTGAATGATGTTATATTCAGAACTTAATTGTATCGATTGTACTTCACATTATTTAAATAAAAGACATTTGAATTTCCTTAACAATTAATGTGTGTGTGTGTTTTTTTTTTAAGAAAATCATATGACTCTTTTTGGAAAACCCTATACTTACTTCCACTTATCTTGAAAAAATTGTATTTTCCGTCCAAAATTGATTTAATATCTAATTGGGAATATTTTCTTACTCATTCAAATGGGTTTTCCTAAGTAATTTCATAAATTTCGGATAGTAAATTTGATCTCTCTCTTTCTCTCTGTTTACTTTTGCAGTAGCAGAATTTTCATACTTCATAAATATTTCTTTGAGAAAAATTTGCGCTCAACTCTCTGCCGAAAACTCACTCATAATGCTTTGTAGAGTTTTCAATTAAATTTACTCATTTTATTTACGCTCCCAAGATTAGCTCTCCCAAAAAAAAATACTTATTGGAGACATTCTCTTGCGCTCAATTTACTTAATCAAAAAGTCACTCAAAGTCATTCAAATATTTTAAGTAAATTTTGTCAATACTCACGCACTCATTACACTGCATTTTTAAATGTTTCAACAAAAGAAAAAAAAGAAAAAAAAGAAAAAATAAAAAAAAGAAAAAAAAATTATCTAACCAGAGATGCATTGCATGCTGCAAGTACATAAACATAACAGGCGGCGGCAGCAACTGTGAGACGCGTTGAATCAAAGTGTAGTGGGCATGTCTTCTCACTTCAAGTGCAATGCTAAGTGAATGGGCATCAACACAAACGCACAAACACATGCACATATATGAAGAAATATAAACAAAAGTTGCAAAGCAGCTGAGTTTCACGTGCAGCAGAGATGTTGCATCAGCTCTAATGTGTATATATATGTATATGTAGATATGTATATGTAAATATATATATTTATACATACATTTGCCTTGCAACGCCTGGCGAATGCATACTTTTTCAACCTTTCGATTTTCATTTTCATTTTCATTCATACATATTCCCATTCATCCTACTGCCAATTGCCCATTCATGCGTGTTTGCGTGTTTGTTTGTACTTGTATGTATGTATGTATGCATGTATGTATGTATGTTTTTTGTGTGCGTGCATACAATTCACAGTTTTTTTTTGGCAATGCGGCTAGAGAGCGCGAGCAGCAACCACAAACACAGAACAAAACAGCTGAAATGACAGCCACAGCGTTCTAGCTTAGCTCCAACTATGCGGTAGCAACAACAAGAAGAAGAATGAACAACAAAAATACCAAAAAGTTTGTCAACGTTGATGGACATCTTACAGATTGCTTGGTATTGTTAGTCATCTACATACATGCAGCCACAGATCCTATACAAATACATACATACACACATGCACACTTCTATCTCTGCGCTCAGCTATGCTGAAGCATTTGGCGAATGTCTTTGCTGGTGAAATGCCGCGGCTTTTATGAGCAGCGCAAAAGCACACCTTTGTTCAATACATTCGAAGCCACCCCGCGTGTACCCCTTGCTTCCTGCTTCAGATGTGTTGCTGTTGTTTTTAGACTGCCTGCCCGCTGCTGCTGCTGCTGCAGCCACTTCACGTGTCAATGCCTTGTTGTTCATTGTTAGCACAATGTTGTTGTTGTTGTATTTGTTGTTCTTGTTTTCATTGATAGAAACAGAGCATTTTGTTAGTTTTATTAGTCTGAGAGCGCACCGCAAGCTTCCTCCGCGCATACAAATCCAAAATCTATCCAAGGCGTGTTTCCCTACCAGACTGGGTAGGTAACCGCAAAGCGACTTCTGTTGCCCTTCAGCTCACGTGTGTGTGAGTAGGTGCGTATGCATGCGGCAGCGCCAAAATTTTGATACATTTGTTGAACTCTCGCAATGAACTCGTCGATCTTTGTTGTGGATTTGTTGAAATTTGTATATTTTTTATTTTTTTGTGTGTGCTTGTGCGTGTTTTGGTCGATTTTTTTTCTTCTTTTTTTGGTTTTTTGGGTTTTTTGGTCCGAAATACCTTCTTCGTAGTCTACTTATTTATAGCACTCTTGTCTTGATTGATTTTGTGTAGAATGATTTGTTTTATTAGCACACAAGTGCTTCTGCGTAGACTTGTAAGGTAGGCGGACGTACAAGCTGATCGGTAACGTGTCGTGGTGCTGAGTGGAGAGAAAACACTGCGAGGTGGATTACTACCTGACGCAATTTCCGACCGGACACGGCTGCTTCAGAGAATACCTCAATAAGCACGGTCACGTTGACGGGTCAGATGGTTCTTTCTGTGGTAACGACAGTGAAAAAGCACATCTTCTTTTCCTGCTCGAAATACGAAGTAGAGAGAACAGACATAGAGACTCTTATCAAAGAATGGGTGTCTACAAAAAAACATTTTACTCCACATGCAGTAGCGAAAACAGAAAATATGACGGAGGATGGATCAGAAAGTTGTCCACGAAGAGCCAATCTTGGCTAGAGGTGATTCCGTAGGACCAATGAACTGCAGTCGGAGTTAAGGGTTTAGTACGTAGATGCATTGTTTCGCAAGTCCAGCATAATGAGATAATACTTACTGGTCGTGATCCCGAAAGAGGTGTACCCTTAGCGAGCAGTATGATTGCATTCCGTCTAAGACTGACAATATCTTTGAAAAATCCCCCCTTCGGAAAGCAAAAAAAAAAAAAAGATTTATTTGCAGTGAGCTTGTGTATACGTATCAAGGAAGACAAAGAGAGCTTCATGTGGAACTAGTGATGAGCTTATTCGAGCTTTCTAAGAATAGTAATCCTTTTTTCATAACTAAAAAATCCTTTTTTCCTCTATTTTAATGAAAAAAGAGCCACTGACAATGTGGAAACCGGCTGTTAGGTGATCAGAAGTGAGCCGTTGTGGTATTCCATCAGTGCTGTTTTGAACTTGTGGTAGAAGAAAAAAACTTCGTCTCTGAGTACAGTGAGAGTCACTCCGTTGGATGAACGTCTCTTCACAAGCCGCCTCTCAAAGCGAAGCAAAGATAAAGATGAAGTGATTAAAGCTACTAGCTAGCTAGCTAGGAGCGGCTAGAGCATACGGATGAGCGCTGCCCCCGTCAGGATGAACTAGGAAGATATTTTCGGCTCAGCAGTCGGAAAATTCAGTCACTGTGACGTAACATCGAATGGGTTGCGGTGTATCGACTTTGTCTGGCTCTGAAATTTGTCTGTTTTGCACTAGATTTTCGCACTAAAGAATTTACAAAACTACATACATATGTCTCTGTCGCCGGATCGAAAACTTGTAACCAAAACGACCATTTTGTGATAGATCAAACGCATTTTTACAGTGTTCCAAATGAAGGTACGTTCCGAGAACCTTAAAACGACTCGGACAACTATCTTGTTGCAGCAAAGACACACATCTGTCTCTGTGCAGCAAAAAAAAAAAACCAATGTCAACAAGCACGAGGAAGATTTAACGTCGAAAAGCTGCAATGACAATAGACAGTTTGCCGGGTTTCTACTCCACTTGCAGTGTTGCTCTCTGAGAGAACACTCGTCAGCAACTCGTTATAAGTGATCTGACGTATAGCCGCTAGAGAAACAATTGATTTTTTGAGAAAGTTGGAAGAAGAGCTAGTCCGTTGAAGAATGTCGAGCTTCCGTAGAGAAAGCAAAGCCTGACTGCTACGCAACGCAAGACTGAGTATATTTCGGTATTAACCAAAGAGGTTATCTAGCAACTGGTGCCCTGAGTATATTGAGTTTATGGAGAAAACTCTTCATCAGCCTGCTGAATGGCGAAGATGATGAGCCGGTACACCAAATAGATGGAATAGACGTTAGGTCAACCAAGTTTTGATGAAGTTCGCGAAGAAGATGAAGATTTGCTTAGCGCAGGGTAGTTCTCACCTTGGTATTGGACTTTTATAACATCTTTAGCAATATTCAAAACAAAATTAAAGGGTTCTCAACAATAAATTGTCTTAGATTCTTCTCTGTATGTACCTCAAAGGACGTATTTTGTCTTGTTCTATAATTCTATGGATCGTACGAGAGATCTTAACTTGGACTTTAATCCATTGTCTATTCTTTTACGAACATAAGAAGTTTATATGGCAATAACAACTCCCATTTTATATCAATCGGAGGGTCAGGAGTTTGAGTACCAAAATTATAGAAAATAGATTTTCCAATGCCAGTCGCCTCCAGATGTTTCCTTCCGAGAAAGTTTTAGTATCTAATCTCCTACGCTGAAGGTTGTCTATCTGTTATTCTCCACTCTCATCTTAATTTTCGGTGAGGTTCTCTCTGTTATAATTTCTATATGTCCTCTAAACTCAATCCGGACATACTAAATCTTAAATCTGCGAGAACTGTGTGTTATCTGATTCGTTTTCTGTGACCGCCTCACAGCCTAACCGGAGCATCTTCATCTCTTTCCCGTCTGGTTTTCACTATTTTCTCAACGATCTGACCGTTATGAGGTTGATAACAGTGAAAAGTGAATTTTGAGAAATATTGAGGTTATTTTATACCGAATTTCAAACGATGAGCGTGCCGTGACCTCAAATTACACACTTTCACTTGGATAAAAAGTAGTTGTACGTATTATTATGCTCTTACTGATATGCTTTGACAGCTTAAGTAGGCCTTCAACAATACGCTTGCCTCCAACATTCGAGGCATTTTCACATTCAAAAATTTAATATCGATTAGCGGCGACACGCGTCTACATGTCTTGCTTTGGACTAAAAATGGTTTGACATTAGAAATTGAAATTTTTTACATACAAATACACTTAAGCATACATACATACATACATACATACATACAAACATACATACGTGCATGCACATTGAATGATGTTTGTGTCAATTCAAGCAACAGCTCCACAAATCTGCTTACGCCGCCACGCTATTATGAGTACAATGACTTGAGCGCCAGCAGCTCCAAACGTCAGCTGTTGTCGCATTGTCACTGTTGTTGTAAAAACTCAATACATATATACATACAGACGTTGCTTGTTTTGGTTGGGTGAATGCTTGAATGTCTACTTCAACTAAATCAATATACATACAATTGGCAGTTTTCATATATGTGTGTATGTATGTGCTTGTATGTGTGTGTGTGTGATACAGTATCACATTGATTTTTCAACTCCTTGCAGCCGCAACAACTTTAAATGTCGTGTTATTGTTGTAGTTATGCATATTTCTATATATATACATATTTATGCATGTGTTTTGTATATATATATATGTATGTGTGTACTTTCTTCACTAAATATGTACATACATATGTAAGTCTGTGGCTTTGTTTATCTACCAAAACCGCCTGCCGATGTCAAGAGTTCAATGTTGCTGTCGATATCAGTTGTGTTGTTGTCTAACCGTTTGTATCGCAACTCGGCCTGCTGATGGCGCACTTGTGCACAGTGTAGATGCACGCCAACATACATACATACATGCCGAGAAGATGAAGAAGCAGCAAAGGCTTACTTGCCACTTAGTTGCTTGAAAGGTACTATTTTTGGATATTTATTTATACCAGCACACACACACACACACACACACATATATATATATATATATATGTACATACACGCATACAAATATACATATTTGTGTGCATGTACAGAGCATTGCACTAGTACTAGTCGCACCTAGTATTATTAAATACTAGCAACTGCTGTCTCCTACACGGCCATATCCCCTGAAAAGGATATTTCTATATTTTAAACTGCAAATAACCAGGCTTACACTAGTTCCATATGGACCAAATTTCTTTTCGTTTTGCCAAGCCTTATTTAATATGCAAATGAGAAGAAAAATGGACTATGAGAACCTCAACTCACAGCTTCGTGACTGGTATAACTTTGGTCTTGCACTGACTAGTTAAATTTCAACTAGTTGAAAACTAAATTTTTTTCTGCCCACTTTAATTTCCTTCCGCAACGTATTTTTGGATTTATATATTTTTAATTAATATACTTCCACATTTGAAAAGGGTGATCCAAGTAGAGGTCAGTATTGTTTGGCATTTCATCATGGAAAGACTGAACGCCTGAACGACGTTTACAAATCATCCAATTTTATTATGAAAATTCACGTTCTGTAAAGAATGTATTTCGCACGCTTCGCTCAATTTATGGTCAACATAATCGGCCTACTGAACTTACTATTCTCAACACCATCACCCATCTTGAGACACAGCATTCATTATTGGATAATATTCGACCGAATAGACCACATCCAGCGCTCAGCGAAGAAAATATAGCGGCCGTAACTGAGAAGATACACGAAGGCCGTGGAGAGTCGATTCGGCGATTCGGCGTCGATCGCAGCAACTCAGACACTGACATATGGAAGAACTTGGCACATTTTACGTAGAGATTCTCGACCTCGACCTTCTCAAACGACATTGCTTCGCTCTATGGGCTCTTGAGAAGTTCCAAGAAGATCCGACGTTTTCGAACCAAATTTTGTTCAGCGATGGGGCCGATTTCCGGCTCAGTGAGAATGTAAACAAGCAAAATTGCCGCATTTGGGACGAAGAGTAACCTGAAGAGATTCAAGAGCTGCCATTTCATACAGAAAAAACAAACGATTTGGTGTGGTTTGTGGGCCGGTGGAATTATCGGTCCATATTTCTTTAAAAATGATGCCGGTGAGAACGTAATCGTTAATGGCGAACGTTATCGCGCCATGGTAACCGACTATTTGATGCCGGAAATTGAAGTTCGTGATCTCCGAGACATTTAGTTTCAACAAGAAGGCGCCACTTCCCACACATCGCATCAATCAATGGATTTATTGGGAGAACACTTCAAAAACATGATTTTCTGAAATATTTTTGTTTTGCATTAGATTTCGGTATAAAAGAATTCACAAAACTACATATGTATGTATCTGTCGCCGGATCGAAAAACTTGTAACCAACACGACCATTTTGTGATTGATCAAAAGCATTTTTACAGTGTTCCAGATGAGCGCATGTCACGAGGACCTTATTTTGACTCGGACAAGTATCTTGTCGCAGCTTTCTACCTTTAATAAAAAAAAAATATTTATTTATTTTAGATGATAATTTTTTTTTTTTAATAAAATTTTTTAACACATCAAAATTTTGGGAAAATAATTGTTTTTTTTTTCATTTGTTCAGGAGGCCAAAATAGTTAAAAACCCAAATTTAATCATTTCAAATGATTTACAATGCAATTTCACTCAAATCAAATTCAGCTTTACCACAAAACACTCAAATTTCGTAAATACAAAGACTTCAGCACTAAACAAACAGCGAAAAGATCTATTACAATTTTTGCCACATTGAGTAGTGACCAACAAGAGCAGCTAAGAGTTCATCATCATCGGCGCTCACTCGCTGAGCCAAAGGCGTGGAGCAACTTTTTTTCATCATTGTTTTGATTTCATATGAAGCAATGAACAAAACAACAGCTGCTGCTGCTCGCTGCTGGCTGCTACCATTGCCAGGCTCAAAATGTTACTAGTAAATGAAGCAGAAAAAAATAAAAAGCAAAAAATATCCTGAGTTTGTTTTGATGTGGACCAAACGAGTTAAACTTGTTTCACTTGATACAAACATACATATGTACATTCGTATGTATGTGTGTGTAAGTAATGTGTATTAGTGCCACTGGCAGATAGCTGGCAAACTTAAAAAAAAAATTATAAAAAGCAACAATAACAACAACAGCGGTGGCAACAAACAAGCTGGTCAATTGCTGCTTGCTTTGGCTTTGGCAATGAATATGAAAAGCAACAACAACAATAACAAATACAACAATAGCAATTTTCTATTATTTTTTTTGGTTTCTCTTCATTTTCACTCGATTTTTATTGTTTGTTGCCACAAATTTTTTGCACTTTTATTATTATTGACGTCGGCTGTTGATGCGTGCGGCTAGGCGGAGGATGCGTCGCTGGTGGAGCTCTCGTTGCTGCTGTTGTTTATCGTCGCGCTGTGATTGTGCGGCTACCAGCAAGGTGTAGGCTTCAAGACTCACTTTGTCAAGACTGTTTGTTGGCTTTGTTGTTGTAGAGTGGTCGTCGCTGTTGGGAGTTTCAGCGGCTTGTGTTTGTACGATTTTTTTTAAATTTTTTATTTTTTATTTTTTACACACACTTTTGGTTTGTTATTGCTTTGGTGTGTATGTTTTTGTTTTCTTCATGTTTGTATACATTTTTGTTGTTGTTGTTGTTGTTGTTATTGCATTTGATTTGCCACTGCTTATACGCAGAATTTATGTTCGTTAATTTTAACGTCAA
This sequence comes from Neoceratitis asiatica, assembly GCA_030068015.2. Classification (NCBI taxonomy): domain Eukaryota; kingdom Metazoa; phylum Arthropoda; class Insecta; order Diptera; family Tephritidae; genus Neoceratitis; species Neoceratitis asiatica. The sequence goes on along the minus strand of CM061527.1, from coordinate 80,998,398 downwards.
TTTGCACACTTTCTGCACGGTTCGTCACCGTCGCTTGCGTGGTGTACGGCGAAAACTGCCACTGTGTCTGTTGTTGTTATTGCTGCCGCTGTTGATTACAACAGTAGCAGCAATTAAATTGCCGCATGACAATTTGAAATTTTTACAACCAATTGAGTGCTAAGAAATTTCAATTGTTGATTGCTAATAAACCATTAAAAATGGTAGAAATGGTAGAAATGGCGAAATATTCAAATCAAAAATTCCATTAAAAAATACTAAAACTTTGAAGAATTTTTATATCGAAAAAATTTGAAAAATTTAAAATTTTATATTAAGCTGTTATAAAATTTTCGGGATCCCGAAAAGTTGGTACTAAAAAATTCAATTTATTTTAAATGATTTAATTCAATATTAATTCAAAATAATTCAAATTCCATAATATATAAATTTTATAATCCCGAAATTTTCGGTATTATCTCATTCAGTTAAAATTTTGTGTTTCCTGGACTTGTTTGAAAAAATTGGTACTAATTTTTTTTATTTAATGTTAGTACTCATTCCAAAGTATTCAAATTCTACAATATCTACATTTAAAAATACCGAAATTTTCGAGTTCGAAATTTTGCATTTTAGGGATTTTTTTGTAACAAAATTGGTACTAAAATTATTTTATTTAATATTATTACTCAAACCAAAGTATGCAAATTCAACGATATATAAATTTCGGAATCTCTTCTGTTCGAAATTTTACATTTTGGGACTTTTTTTTTTTTTTTGAAATATAACAAAATCATAAAATCTCCACACGAATCAAAGCAGATACTAGCATTTGAAAACTTTTTATTGAAGAATTATGACTTGCAACAAAAAAATTTAAAAAGCTCTTGCACAGAAGTACTGAATCCTTGCTGGAAAAAATTTTAGAAGTTTTCGAAAAAAAAAGAAATTAAAAAACTGATTTTTCTGATTTTTGGTCCAAGTTGAGTGGATTAATGATGAAAGCTCTGACAAAGCTCATCGTTATGAAGACCTCATACATGATTTAAAGAGCGTTTTTTTTTCAGAAATATTAGAAAAGCTGTAGCTAAGTAGTGGATAGAAGAATTTTTTCAATATCAGTTTGAAAAGCTTAACTTGCAAAATGAAAGTTTCGAAAAATTCAAAAATAGTATATCTTTGCATAGACATTTAATGGAAGTTTTTTTCTTGCGATGACAAGTCGAAGTTGCATTTGAAGAATGATGAAAGCTCTGGTAAAGCGCAACGCTGAGAAATCCTTAAGCCACACGTAGAAAGCTCTTGTACAAAAATATGGATTATTTGCATAGACTTTTTAAAAATAGAAGCTTTCCAGTAGAAAAAAAAACTTAAAAAGGTTATGACTTGTTGTCGAAATTACGGGGAATATAGATGAAAGCTCTTGAAAGCTTTAAAATCTGATTTCAACAGCCCTTTCTAGAAATATTTGAGAGAATACAGAAGCAATGTTTGTGGTGAGAGGGTCAAGATTTAAAAATTCAGTAAGAGAAGTTAAGCTTGTAACAAAGGTCTTTCAGAAAGCTCTTTTACATCTGAGCTTTGCATTGACTCTTTTAAAAATTGAAGTTTTCGAGTAGAAAAAAAACTCAAAAAGGTTATAATTCGTTGTCGAAATTACGTTGAATATAGATGAAAGCTCTTGAAAGCACTAAAAGCTAATTTAAAAGCCTTTATCTAGAATATTTCCGAGAATTCTGCAGCTACGATTATGGATTATGAAAAGTTTAGATTTTCAATTTCAGTTAGAAAAGTTTATTTTTTAAAATTCAGTTAGAAAAGTTTATATTTAAAAATTCAGCTAGAAAAGTTAAGCTTGCAACAAAGAGCTTTCAGTAAGTTCTTCTACATCTGAGCTCTGCATAGACTCTTAAAAAAATAAGTTTCCGAGTAGACGAGAATTCAAAGAGGGAATTCAAAAGATTATTCCTGGTCGAGGCTACGGAAATTGAAGACGAAAGCTCTGAAATCCAGTAATACATGATTTAAGGAGCTTTTTTCCAAAATTATTTTGATATTGAAAGAAATTAAGATTGTGAAGAGCTTCTTTTTTTCAATTTAAGTTGGAAAAGTTCAGCTGAAAAAAAAGCTTTTTGAAAGCTCTTGTAAAAAAAAGTACTGAGTCACTGGGTATATTAATTGACATTCAGTCTGTTTTTTTATTATACTATTTTTATCTTTTAAGGGGAAAAAATTGCTAGTAGCTTTATTATGATTTCGAAAAATTTTCGAGAAAAATATTTACCACAAATTTCAGCTACTGAAATCCATTAAAATAGTCATATAAAGGACTAACCGCATGGTATTAACCGCAATGGTACATAAAATTTTTCCCAAAAAATATTTAGCTATTTTACGTAGCCTTTTTCATATTTCTATGTACTAATATATCAAAATATTTTCATTTTATTTATCATAAAATATCATCAGCTTAGAAAAGTGCTACAATTTTATGACCTAAAAATGATTTTTATGTAGGCTTATGGCGAATTTTCTCTTTCATTCATACATCATTACTGGCATTACACTAATTTTAACCACTTTTTATAGCAAAAGAAAAAAATTTATAATACAAAATAAATAAAAAAATTGGAAAAAGAAACATCTAACCGCCCTAGTGGCACCAGCAGCGCGCTATGGGGTTGAATAGGTCGTAAAAATATACTTCAATACAAAAAAAAAAAAAAATTGAAAATTATTACTTATTAAAACACACAAAAATGTCGTAAAATTTTAATTTTATTACCACGGGTTTTGTGGTATTAAACTGTATGTATGTATGTGTGTGAGCTGCTGTTGCATAAAATACATAGCTTAATCTCTAGGTTTGCTAGTAGACTGTTAACTTCAGAAATTAAATTTTTTCTAAACCTATCCTATTCATATAAAAACAAAATGGTTTTTTATGTTTCATATTTTTTATTTTATTATTTATGTAAAAAAAAAATTGAATTTTTTTAATAGTTTCATATTTTTTTACGACATTTTTATATCACTAATTCATGCTATTACGCTTTGCGCTTGCTGTTTTATGGCACTTCCTTTCTGTATTGGCTTTTGTTTATTATTATCTTATCGCCTTTTGATTTTCATAAATACATACATAATTTGGCGCCCATGAGCTTTTATCTATTAAATTTTTATATTATTTTTATTTGAATTTTATTTCAGTTTTTTATAACTTTTCAATAGCTAATAAGTACTAATAACTACACACATAAAGACCTATAACAGTAGTTTGTGCTTAAATTAACGCTTTGAAAGAAGTTGAAAAGTTTTGATTTTTTTTAAATATTTTTTTTTTGTAGTGTTGATTTTTTGTAGAATTGATGTTTATTCAGGTCTGTCACGTAGTTCAATATATTTATGAAAGCTCCGATTGTTAAAGCTCAGCAGAGCTTTCACGCTCTTTTCATTTTCTTCAATGCTAGTCGCATGCTTGAAATTCTCAACTGATTTAGGAATTATGTGCTATAATACCACACAGAATAAAGTATCCTAAAATGACGGAGCTCGAAGAGCGGTTCTCATTCTCACTATAAAACCTAATAACAAGCATTATTTTATTCCAATCGTAAACAGATTTTGAGTTTTTGATAAAATTAGTAGAAAGCACAGTGAAAATCAAAGAAAGTTTTTGGCCGAGCTCCTCCTCCAATTTGTGGTTTTGCGCCTTGATGTTTTTAGCAACAAAATAAAGGAACCTACCGTTTATTCAAAGCCGTCTCCGAAATGCCGATGGATTTTTATAAGAAGCCTTTTATTTCATGTCAGAAATACACTCGGAGGGCTAAAAATTCCCTGCCGAGAGACGACCGCAATAAGAAAAGTTTATTTTCTATAATTTTGGCCCCCAGATAAGTTAAGATAAACATGTATATAAAATTCACCTCAAGCAGTTGCTACTCTATAGAAGGCCAAACCCATAGGATGTGTCTCAGTGATGAATTCGTTGAGTTCTTTGATTCACATGTTGATCCTTAAATGAAAGAGCACAACTTTCTTCTTCATCTTCTTTGGCGAAGATTATAGCCGCATCACCAATAGCGCGCCACTCGTTTCCTCCCTTTGCTGTTTGGCGCCAGTTGGAAATACCAAGTGATACCAGGTCGCTCTCCACCTGATCCTTTCAACGCAGGGGAGGTCTTTCTCTTCTTCTGCTTCCGCCAGCGAGTACTCCATCGAATACTTTCAATGCTGGAGCGCTTTCATCCATTCGGACGACATGACCTAGCCAGAGTAGCCACTGTCTCTTGATTCGCTGAACTATGTCAATGTCGTCGTATAGCTCGTACAACACTCATCGTTCCATCGTCTGCGGTATTCGCCGTTGCCAACGCGCGAAGTACCATGAATCTTCCGCAAAACTTTTGTCTCGAAAACTGCTAAAGCCGACTCATCTTCTGTCGACATCATCCAGGCTTTTGCACCACATGTCAGGACGGGAACGATGAGTTTGGTTTTGGTTCGTCGAGAGAGGACTATACTTTTCTATTGCCTACTCAGTCCAAAGTAGCACCTGTTGGTAAGAGTGATTCTGCGTTGGATTTCAAGGCTGACAGTATTAATGTTGTTAATGCTGGTTCCTAGATAGACGAAATTATCTACGAGTTCGAAGTTATGACTGTCAACAGTGACGTTGGAATCAAGTTGTGAGTGCGATGACTGTTTGTTTCATGACAGGAGATATTTCGCCTTGCTTTCGTTTACTATCAGACCAGATCGCTTCGCTACTTCATATGACCTGGAGAACGCAGAACTTACGGTGCGGTTGTTATCGCCAATTATATCAATATCATCGGCATATGGTAGAAGATTGTCTTTTTTTTTCATGTGTCCTGCTGACGTTTTGATATCGATGTCTCGTATTGACAGTGTCTGTCCTGTGTAGGCAAGGCTTGGTTTTGCTAGTCGTTGCTCTTCTTGCTTTCAAGCGCATATCTCAGTTTGCCCTTTAGTACATTTTATTTGGGTTTTAATTTACGGCAGTCTCCAGTTACCTCCGTTTTTTTTTTTTGCTTCACAGTATGAGGGTATTATGCAATCTGAATCTATATATGTATGCAATGCGTATTAATGTTTCGACATATGTATATTTTTCGTATTTAACTGAGAGATTAAAGGCCGAAGCGATATTTGAACTCCTTGAAAATCTCTACCTCCACCCCTAATAACTATATAGAGATGGGACACGTCACCCGAATAGACTTCTAGTAAGCTTCTACGGAAGTGGGAAGATGATCTCTGCAAATTCGGAAAATTGTATTCTCTACCTCCTCGTACAAAATTTATTTCCTAAATGTCTCAGAGTAGATCTTGGTACAAAGAACTTACCTCGGGAGAACACATTGAAAGCAGAGAAAGTAAAGCTCTCAACAGGCTATGACCCCCCGTATTACATTATGATGGTGGAGCCCCATTTGACCTCCGAGACGGTTGCAACGTAACTGTTTACTGGGTTTATGTATCAGGCTCTTTGAGAAAGACCTCAAAAGAAGCCGTGAAAATCATAATCGTCATCAGGCCAATTACTACGTAAGTGATGTTCGAAGTTGCACTAACAGGTGGTTAGGCCTAAAGCCCAGATAATCATGTAAAGTCTTCATTCGGACGGCATGATCTAGCCAGTTAATTTTAATTCCAAGATAGACAGAATTATGACTGTCAACAATGAGGTATGAGCTGAATCGCGAATGCGATTATGACAGTATGACTGGAGATATTTGGTCTTGCCCTGATCAGCCACCAGACCCATTCTCCTCGCTTCCTTATCCAGTTTGGAAGAAGCAGAATCAACCACGTGGGTGTTAAGACCTAGTAGAAGAAATTAATCGATAAAGAGCCACCCTTACTGAAGCTTCCCAATTCTGACTGCGCTTCTTGTATTATCCAGTGTCAATGAAGATATCTAAATGGCTCTATGAACGTGGCAGGCACAGAAAAATAGTATTTCTACAGTGCTTTCAAATGTTGTCTAAAGCAACAAGCCTTCGAGAAACCCTTAAGATCTTGTAGCACTGAGAAATCATCTATAAAAACTGAAGGTAAAGTTAAAACAACTCAGCCCAGAGTATGCACAAGAGAGGAATAAACCTCGGAACACTGAATTTCGGTGTGCCTGGCCTTCGGCACATTGAGGCGTCATATCATAAAACAGGCTGGGAATCACAATCGATGTAGTCATGTGGCCGCTGACAGCCAAGGTTTTAAGCTGTGCTTTCAACTAAGAAACCATTCGACTCTAGCGCCACCTAGTGACACAACTCGAAAATTTACGCATGCAAGATCTCAAGAAATATATGAGTTACACTTGGAGACTCTGGAGATCGTCAAGCCAGAGTTGCAAAAATCACCTAAGGAGAACAAAAGGGGATTAACTAAGCCAGTCGCCTAGATGGGGGACGAAAACATTAGCATCAGCCCCGAATTATTCAACACCAACTTGTTCCAGCTTCTTTTCCTCCCCTTTTCCCCACATCTCAAAAGTAGTTTTGATTAATTTCCGTTACCTTTCGATAAATTGCTTTATTCAATTTTCCCCCAACGAAAAACAAAAACAAAAAACCAACCGTAGATGTCTCGTAAGTCAATCACAATTAAAAACTTGATTAAAACTAGTTAAAAAACAATAACTGTCAGTACAAAACCAACAAATGATGGAGTAAAGAACGAGCAACATTGTTGTAGTACACCTTATAAAGAAGAAGAAGCATCATGCATACATACATAGCTTCCACATAGTAACACATTCTAAAAATGCTCAAATGCGGTGGTGAGAGATTCTCAAGCCGCATGACATGCCAACAAGTAAAGCAACAACAAACAACAACAGCAACAAAAACAAACGACAACAAGAACAACCCACAGCATGTGAGTGCAACATATTTGAAATGTCAACGATGACAAAATTGCAATAACAATGGCAAAAGCGGAGAAAAAAAATGAAAACACACAAATAACTACGAGACTCTTTGTAGTTCGGAAGAAGTAGAGGATGAAGAAGAAGTAGAAGTAGAAGCGGCAAAGTAAAGCTAAGTGCAGCAAGAGGGAGCAACAGAAGAGCAAAGCGAATAAGAATTGTGTGCAGGGAAAAACATGAAAAGCCGAAAGTCAATTACACGTCGAACAATTGCAATGGGTAACTAAATAACAGAGAGCAAAGAAGCAAGCAAATAAGCAAGCAAAGGCAGGTAAACGGTCTGTCTGCTGTCAGGAGCAGCGGCGGGCTCTAAAAAGGAGTGCTGATGCGCGCTGTTGCACAACTGCTTGCAAATATGACATTCGATGATATGTAGGTGATATAGTGTTGCTGTTCTTATTGTTGTTGTTGTTGTAACACAAATGCAATTGTAATGCAATGAGAAAGCGAGTCATGAAGCTGTTGGTATGACAATTTCGACTTGTTGCCGGCAACAATGTAAGCAATTAAAAGCGAAGAGTTGAAGGAAATTAAGAAATTGAAAATTAAAAGGAGCAAAAGACGAACAGGGCTTGGAAACTATGTAACTAACTATATCAATGCAATTTTCGTCAAAATAAAATGTCAAAGGACTTTTGGGCGGGGATTCAGAGAAGCGTATAAAATTGGTTGCACTGGTGATGCATTTCCTACATTTTTTGAAGAAAAAAAAACAAAGAAAATTAAAATTTAATGGGGAATGTTTACAAGAGAAGAACATCATTTGGCTTTTATTTTTGAAGATGGTCTCTTTCAAATGTTGGCCGCGGCTACGTCTCAAATAGTCCATCCGTTGAGTTCAATTTTCGATGACTCGTTCGAGCATTTCGACAAAATCGAAGCACGGTATTGCCCGCATAGACTTTGGACTTTACATATCCCCACAGAAAAATTATTACGGTGTGATATCATACGATCGATCTTGGTGGCTAATCGACCGGCCCAAAACGTGAAATTTTCTGCTCAGCGAAGTGTTCTCTCATTCCAAATCCATTGATTGATGCGATGCGTGGGACGAGGCGCCGTCTTGTTAAGAGACTAAATGTCGCGGAGCTCACGAGCCATCAAATAGTCGGTTTTCGTGGCGCGCTAACGGTCGCCATTGACGGTTACGTTCTCACCGGCATCTCTTTTGAAGATATATAGACCGATGATTCCACCGGCCCACAAACCACTCCAAACCGTTGTTTTTTCTGGATAAAATGAGAGCTCTTGAATCTCTTCAGGTTGCTCTTCGGTCCAAATGCGAATAGTTTGTTTCTTTACATACCCATTGAGCCAGAAATGGGCTTAATCGCTGAACAAAAATTTGGCTCGAAAACGTCGGATTTTCTTGGAAATTTTCAAGAGCCCATACAGCGAAGCGATGTCGCTTGGGAATGTCGAGCGGCTTCAGTTTTTGCACAAACTGTATTTTGTATGATTTCAGTTTAAAATCTGGACGTAAAATGCGCCAAGTCGTTCCACACGTCAGTCCGAGTTGCTGCAAACGGCGTCGAGTCGACTTTCCACGGTCTTCGTGTACCCTTTCAGCTACGGCCGCTATATTTTCTTCACTGCGTGCTAGACATGGTATATTCGGTCGACTATTATACAATAATGAATGCTGGGTCTCCAGCTGGGTGATGGTGTTGCGTATAGTACGCTCAGTAGGCCGCTTATCTTGGCCATAAGTTGAGCGGAGCGCGCGAAACACATTCTTTACAGAACGTGAATTTTCGTAATAAAGTTGAATGATTTTATATCGTTTTATTTTCTTTACTTACTATTTACAGTATTTTCAGTTTATATTTGAGATTGAAACAGTCTCACAGATTTTACCAACACAATTAGCATCCATATGGCCTGCCAATATAACTAGTTGCAGTTCATGTAATCGAATATTTGATTTTCAACTATTCCCTCACTCTCTCTCTCTCACTCTATCTCCTCTTGGCATTCCATTTTCGATGCTATTATTCTTATTATCATTTTTACGTAGCAATTCCATTTCTATTTCCTCAGCTCAACTCATCGAAGTGTGTAGCTTTAGTGATGATTATTGTTGCTGTATCATTGTTTTACAGCTTGTTGCATGCAATAACAACAGCTGTTTGTTGCTTGTATCTTGTTGTTGCTTGCTGTTTGCTTTCATAATTTTTTTTTTTTTTTGGGTGTTCACCTGCCAGCCAAGCTACTTGCTACTTGTATATCCGTTGTTTGCTGCTGCTGCTGATTGTGTTAAGCGTAATTGCATATGATTACGTTGCTCGTTCAGGTGTACATTTTGCCAATAACAACAACAACAACAACAATAAACAGTAAAAAACAACAACAGCAGTGAAATGCCAATCGAAGAGCTAGCAACAACACAATTAGATGAGCAATAAGACCAGCGAAATTGCGAAATTGGCAAAAAGTGCCGCTCTACAGCAAAAAGTTGCTACAGAAATGTGGCTAATAAACGTCGATAACAATTGGTCACAGAAATCATTGTTAACTAGTTGTTAGGTAAAATTGCAGAGATACAAGAGAGGATGTAAGAAAACTAATAAATTTGGCAGCCCAGCAGGAAAGCAGTGAATTTGGTTGGGGTTGCTGTGTGCACATTTTTGAAAAAAAAAATTAAAAACATAGCCTAGCAGTAGGCGCTAATTTTCGAAAATTAAATTAATTTTTTTTAAGTAACAGCAAGGAAACGTAGCATAAGTAAATTTAGAAGCAGAAAATTCTGTAGAAAAAAATATTACAATTTTTTTTATTAATATTTTAACATTTAAGTACATTTTCACAGTTTTGGGTGCGTGTCTTCGCTACAAATGCGCCAAAATGTAGGCTACGTTTTTTTCTTTTAAATTTTTTATTTTTTCCAAATATCAATATAAAGCACAGAAAATCAAGATTGATGTCAGATGATAGTTTCAGAACGCAAGTTGGAGTAAAATTTAATTGCCTAATTTCTCTATTAAAATTAAAATTTTCCTAGAGGAACGATATTTGCAACTGGTAACGAGTATAGCAATTTCATATTAACGAATGTTCTTCGCACTGCTTGGCACTGTTAAATGCTGCTAGACAGGCAAACACATACAAATTGGCAATTGTTCATGCAACAATAACATTTTTAGCCGTTTGAAATGTAATCAATTATTGCTTCTTAATTTGCTGCTGCTGCTGCTGCTGCTACATTTTGCCATTGCAAGCGTTTGTCTATTACAAGTAGAATTTGTTTTTTCTTTCTTTTTTGCATTTTTGTTTGTTTTCTGCTGCTTTTGCTCTACTCTATTTAAAGATTTTCTTCTGACTGCGCTGTGATAATTTAGCAATTTTCCAATGCCAAATCAGTTGGACTGCGTGTGTGTTGCAGTGTGTTGCAGCTGATTTGCAGATTTTAGAATTTAACAATTTCCTGTTATTAGTGGCAATTAACCCAATTTAAGTTGGTATTTAGTGAGTGCTCAAGTGAGTGTGATTGAGTGAGTTGGTTTTGTTTTGAGAACTGAATACATTCGTATAGAGTATGCTGAGAAAGATAGATATGTATGTGGTACTGTATGTGGTAGAGGTAACCAAAAGCTACACAATAAAACAGCTGTGAAGTTAATTGATTTGTTGATGGCAATTTCCTTTGGCGTTGATTTGTTGTTGAGCTTTGTTTCTTTTTCTTCTTCTTCTTTTTCAATCGAAATGATGTTTAACTTAATTCTTTTTCTTAGTTTGATGATTGGGAATATGATTTAGCTGTGGCATTTCAAGATGTTTGGAGTAACTTTCAGATCTTCAAAATAAAACGTCAAATTTCGTTTCAGTTTTCGGTTTGAGAAAAATGTTTTATTTATACTACACTGTGGGAAATTGTAAAAATATGCACTTAATAGGAAGGAATTATTTTTTTACAACACTGTGCGAAATAAGGCTAAGGCTTGACTAAAAAAACCAGAATTTTTTCCATTTATAAAAGGTATAAAAGAAAATTAAAAATTTGAGGACAGAGAATATCAAATGAATCAAATTGTTGTCCGTCAGAAGCGACTACCGTTTCCTATTACTCTCGTAATGTTTGAAAAAATAAGTCCTCTCTGTCCGCGATCCAATCATTGAGACTTTTCTCGATTTCTTCAAAAAAACTCGAACCGGTCACCCCACAAAAAGCCAGTAGTTGCAAAAAGGAAAGATATATAGAATAAAGCGGCTGGGGCAAGACCTCCCATTTTAGCGTTTCCTGGTAGCTTTTGACCGTTGCAGCCAAGTAGCGCCATGCGTTGTCATATTGTGAAATCACATTGTTATGCCTTGCGGCGGTTTTCACACAATACCTGACTCAAATGCATTTTAGCGGCATCGATGTAGACGATAATGGAGCGGGTTTACCAGGCTGCCATAATAAAGAGTTTTCCAAAACGGATGATATCATTTCTAAGTGTCGTTTTGGCCATTTTTAATATGTGATGTTCTGTAATTTTTTCCATTGTATTCAGTAATGTTGTGTTGGCGGCCGCGATAGCCGAGTGGTTAGCATTGTGTACTGACATTCGGAAGGCCCGGGTTCGAGCCCAGGTTCGAGCAACATCCAAAAATATAGAAAATAAATTTTTCTAATTGCGGTCGCCCCTCGGCAGGGAATGTCAAGCCCTCCGAGTGTATTTCTGGCATGAAATAAAGCTCCTCATAAAAATCCATCAGCCGTTCGGAGGCGGCTTAGAATAAACTGTAGGCCCCTCCATTTGTTGGTAAAAACATCAAGACGCAAAAACCACAAATTGGAGGAGGAGCACGGCCGAAAATCGCTTCAGAGGTTACAAAGCGCCAAATATATATATATATATATATATATTCAGTAATGTTCACAATTTCATCCATGGACCACCATAAACGTCGTGAATTTGCTGATTTTGTCTTGGAACAACTTGAAAACGATTCCGATTTTTTGTAAAAAAAATCATCTTTCATCTAAGTGGTACGGTAAATAAACAAAACTGGCAATTCTGATGCGAAGAAAATCCACAAATTATTCAGGAACAACCATTACATTCACCTAAATTGACAGTGTTTGTTGTGCTTTTTAGTCTGGTGCAATCAGCGGTCCGTACTTCTTTCGAAATGAAGCTGGTGGTAGCACCGTTACTGTCTGCTACTGGAGAGCGGCATAGATCGTTGATAACCAACTAATTATCGCCACAATTGGAAGAAGTTGATCTTAACAACAACTGGTTCCAACAAGACGGGGTGCGACGTATCACACAGCACGTGCAACAACCGAATTATTGCGAAAAAGGCGTAGGAGTTTCGATTATTTCAAGAAATCCTGACATTGAATGGCCTCCAAGAAGTTGTGATTTAACACCATTAGACTACTTCTTGTGGGGTTATTTGAAGTCATTGGTCTTTAGCAGTAAACCAGACTCTCTTCAAGCTTTAAAAGTCAATATTTAACGCGCTATTCATGACATATGACTTTATTTAGTGGAAAAAGTGCTCAAAAATTGGGTTCATTGAATTCATTCCTGCAAAAGAAGTCGTAATTGTATCTATTGTACTTCACAACAAATAAAAAAACATTTGAATTTCCTTAACTATTAGTGTGTGTGTTTTTTCTAAAGAAAATTGTATGACTTTTTTTGGAAAACCCTATATTTCTTCTTCCAGTCACGATCCGGTACAAAAACCCCATCTTTTGATGTCTCAATAATCATTCAAGTCGTTGTCGGTCAATATGGTATAAAAATATAAAGGTTTATTTGAATTAAAATAAATACAAAACAGTTAGTGAAATTTCAGAAATCAATAAAAAAAAATGATAATCAAAATTACCGCCCAACAATAATTTTCACTCATTAAAAACACTTGAAAATCGAACATTTTATGAGCTGGAAAATTTATTTTGCTGGCTGTTCATAACCCTATTTTTACCCATTCAATAGGCAACTGAAAAGCCAATATGGCACATAATTTCAAAACGCATGGATGATTATGCTCTCTGCATAAAAGCAAGACACAGCATAAGACAATATTGACCAATTACAACAGCAACTGCGCTTAGCGTAATAATTAATGAAAATTTTATGAGCCAACAAAAAAAAAAAAAAAAAAAAAAAAAAAATTAAAAAAAAAATTTGAAAAAATATATGAAATGACAAAAAATGCATTTTAGTTATGTGTAAAAGAGGAGAAAATACATAAAAATAAATAATTGTGCATTTGGCAAGAGGGGAAAAAACTCAAAAAAAAATAAAAATAATAACATAAAAGAAATTGATGAACAAAAAAGGCATAAATGGTCTATTAAACTAGCCACGGCTATTGTCACCAGAGCAGGCGCTGGCAGCAAAAAAAAAAAAACGTCAATTGTACTTAGATATTTACTACAGTGTGTAAGTACGTATGTAAGTGAGCTGGTGCATTACGCTGTGCAGTATAGAAGCAACAACAACAAAAAAACGCATGTGGCTTAACGCAAGGGTCGAGACTAAGGCCTAAGACGCAGCGAGGGTACACGCAAACGGCAATTATCGTGTTCAGTTTTTGTTTGTTTTTTTGTGTAAAAAAAATATATAAAACAAAGCCTGCACTTTTTGCTCATTTTTCATTGTCACACATGTGGTTTGCTATTCAAGGCACTGAGAGAAAAGTTATGGCAATTTTTAATGAAGAAAACGGTACTTTGAATACTCTTAATAATATATAGGGGTTTCCAATAAGAGTGTTGTGATTTATTTAAAAAACAAACACACTAATTGTTAAGGAAATTCAAATGTTTTTTTATTTGTTGTGAAGTACAATAGATACAATTACGACTTCTTTTGCAGGAACGAATTCGATGAACCCAATTTTTGAACACTCTTCCCACTAAATCAAGTCATATGTCATGCGTAGCTTGTTCAATATTGACTTTTAAATCTCGTAGAGAGTCTGGTTTATTGCTAAAGACCAATGACTTCAAATAACCCCACAGAAAGTAGTCTAATGGCGTTAAATCACAACTTCTTGGAGGCCATTCAATGTCACAATTTCTTGAAATAATAGAATCTCCTACGCCTTTCTCGCAATAATCGGTTGCTGCACGTGCTGTGTGATACGTCGCACCCCGTCTTGTTGGAACCAGATGTTGTTAAGATCAACTTCTTCCAATTTTGGCCATAAAAAATTGGTTATCAACGATCTATACCACTCTCCATTGACAGTAGCGGTGCTACCAGCTTCATTTTGAAAGAAGTACGAAGCAATGATACCACCAGACCAAAAACCATATCAAACACTGTTAATTTAGGTGAATGTGACGGTTGTTCATGAATAATTTGTAGATTTGCTTCGCACCAGAACCGACAGTTTCGTTTATTTACCGCACCACTCAAATGAAAGTGAGCCTCATCGGAGAAGTTGATTTTCGTAAAAAAAATCGTTATTGTTTTCAAGTTGTTCCAAGGCAAAATCAGCAACGTTGTTCTTGCGTATATCTTGCCATGATGGAAATGTAAACATTACTAAATACAATGGAAAAGAAAAAGAAAAAGACAAATCATGACATATTAAAAATGGCCAAAACGACACTTAGAAATCATATCATCCCTATTGGAAAACCCTTTACTTCTTTGATGTAGTCATACTAAGGTAATCGCGACACCAATTGCTTGGATAACTTTTTAATATTCAAATATTCACGTAAAGCGTGATGATTCCGCTCGGTGGGGAGGCCTACATTCTCAGCCACTTTCTGCCTTATCATTTTTCGATCGACAAAAAAGTTAACGGCTTCATTCGGGTGCCCCAAGCCAGAACACAATAGAACTCAGTAAAAAGATGTTTAGCTTTTAACAATGATGGTGCAGCTTCTCCTTGACTTCGGTGAGGGCTTTTTATACGAACTAAAATAAATGATCTCTTCGAGTTGGAATTTCGAAAATATTATCAGCTTCTTACATCGAAACTTTATTAAGAAAAAAATTCAATATTTTTCATAAATAAAATCAAAAAAAATACGGAGGAAGATTGTCGGAAGAGTTGAATAATTTTTGCTCGAAACATACAAAAAAGTACGGGATGCTAGGGTTCGCTCTTGTAAACTTTAATATAATGAAATTTCTATAATTCTGGTGCTGAAAAACTTGAAGCGAATAGACCGAATAGATGTGTAGGTACTTATTTTTTCGAGTTTTTTCTTTTTAAAAAATATCCCGAAGACTTTTTCGCAGAGTCACAAGTTCTCCTAATGAAATGTTCACAGACACCATTCGGATTTTTTTATTGTAGCTTATCTCAGGATAGGAAATAACCGTTATAATTTTCATTAGAACAGTCTAGATTGAAATATAATGATCTAATAGGTCAGATTTTCGGTTTACCGTAACACTAGCTCAGTAACCACTTTGACTGAAAGGATCGGCAAAGTCTTTTGGTAGCCAATAAATAGAGGAACTCCTAATTTCTCACAGTGTATTTACCGCAAACTAACAAAAATTAAGTTTCTACTCATTTGTTGTTGTGCTGTGCGAATAAAACTCACACGCTTTACAAGTCACGGATTGATTTTTTGTATATTTTTATTCGAAAGTGATACTTTTTTCGAGCTTTTTATGATTTTTGTCATAATAAATTCGACAAATAAATAAATAAATAATACAAAAACATACATACCCATGAGCTGGGCACAAAATTGTTTAAAAAAAACTTATAAAATACACATGTAAAGCACGTAGGCCAGAATTACAGTGAACTCGTTTGAAAATTCAAAAAAAAAAAAAATAAATAAAAAAACTTAAAAAATGTAAAAAAATCATTTAAAGCACTTCTACATGCGCTAATATATATGTTATAACTATGTATGTTAAGTTGGTTAATTTCTGCCATACACTTCTCTCTAGCATAATTATAACGTACCGCTGTGCATGCGTAGAAAAAAAGAGAACAGAAAAAAAAATTCCTTTAAACTTTTTCATTACGAAACTTTTTATAATTCCTTTTTTTTCCCCGGTCGCTTGCCATTCCTGGCTGCCTGACTTGACTTGACTTTTATCAGCACTTCTATCTGGGCGTGTTTGCCAGTAATGATAGCGGTGAGCCAACCAACAGGGACACACTACGCTCCACTGCCTTCATCACGTTGCTTTGCAACGTATAGCGTACGCAACAGCGAACGTGTGAGTTGCTCATTAGTCGTATGTACATATGTATGTACTTATATATATTTAGCTTTGCATACAATATTTTTTTTAATTGTATTTTTATTTTAATTTCTGTTTTTTATCTGTCATATTCCACGCTCCACATGTCAAGTCTCTTTAGGCTGCCAACTAACTCATGCTCCCGCTGATAGGCAGGCGAGCAACAAACCAACAAAAAAAAAATTATTCTGTAAACATAAAAATTGCCCGCGTGAAGGTCGACTGGTCTGCTAAGTTGTAATAAAAAAAAAATGAACTGAAAGATATATGTATGTAATAAAACACGAGCATATGAATTAACACATGCAAATGCTGCGTAGTAAAGACACGCAAACTGATAAACGCCCGAGGCAGTGGACGAGCAGTGGACTGTGACTGTTTAGCTGGCGGTGATATGTGGAATATATCACAAAAGATGTTTTAATTGAAATAAAATTATATTAAAAAAAATAAAAATAAAAATAATAAAAATAAAAAAATAAAAAAAATATAAAATTAAAAAAATTAAAATTTAAAAAGTTACAATAAAATAAAATTAAAATAAATTAAAATAAAAAAAATAAATTAAAAAAAATTAATTAAAAATAAAATAAACTAAAATATAATATCTTAAAATGAAATAAAATGAAAAAAAAATAAAATAATTAAAATATAAAAAAATTACAATAAAATAAAATTAAAATAAATTAAATAAAAAAAACATAAAAAATAAATGAAAAAATAAATAAAGAAATATAAGAAAAAAGGACTGTCTTCGACCATTCCGTCTTTATATATCGTTTATGAAGAAATAAAATTTATAGTAAATTGCGAAATCTGATATCGATGATTTTCAGCTCTAATATCTACTTGAATTTACGTCTGAAAAACACCATATTTCATGCTTCGGAAGTGTGATCCAAGTAGAGTTATTTTTTTCAATAACCTTTTTTTGACAGATCACGCGTGAGTCGTGTCAAGTTGTCATGTTCTTTTTGTTCAGTATTGTTTTTCATTTCATCATGGAAATACTTACGCCTGAACATTCAATTTTATTACGAAACTCGCTCAACTTATAGTCAACATAATCGGCCTACTGAGAGTACTATTCGCAACACCATCACTCATCTTGAGATCCAATATTCAT
Organism: Neoceratitis asiatica; assembly: GCA_030068015.2. Taxonomy (NCBI): domain Eukaryota; kingdom Metazoa; phylum Arthropoda; class Insecta; order Diptera; family Tephritidae; genus Neoceratitis; species Neoceratitis asiatica. The sequence continues at coordinate 80,981,159 of CM061527.1, read as the reverse complement.
TATTGGATAACATTAGACCGAATAGATCACGTCTAGCACGCAGTGAAGAAAATATAGCGGCCGAGCTGAGAGTGTACACGAAGACCGTGGAAAGTCGAATCGGCGCGGTTCGCTCGGACTGACGTATGGAACGACTTGGCGCAGTTTACGTCGAGATCTTAAATTGAAAGCATACAAAACATAGCTTGTGTAAGAACTGAAGTCGCTTGACCTTCCCAATTGACATCTCTTCGCTCTATGAGTTCTTGAAAAATTCCAAGAAGATCCGACGTTTTCGAACCAAATTTTGTTCAGCGATGATGTCATTTCTCACTCAATGGTTATGTAAACAAGCAAAATTGCCGCATTTGGAACGAAGAGCTTGAAGAGATTCAAGAGCTGCCATTTCATCCAGAAAAAACAACGTTTTGGTGTTGTTTGTGGACCGGTGGAATCATCAGTTCACATTTCTTCAAAAATTATGCCGGTGGGAACATAACCATCAACGGCGACCATTATCGCGGAATGATAACCGACTATTTTATGTCTAAAATTGAAGATCGTGATCTCCGCGACGTTTGGCTTCAACAAGACGGCGCCACTTCTCACACATCGCATCAATCAATAGATGTATTGAGAGAACACTTCGGTAAGCAGGGGATATGTAAAATCTATAGTCTTTGTGGACAATCCCGCTTCGATTCAGGCCTTGGAGCACACAACACGCGTGTCATTCGTCAGTTATCAGTCGAAATGCTCGAACGAGTCATCGAAAATGAGACGTAGCTGCGACCAACACTTCAAAGAGATAATTCTCAAAAAGTAAATGACAAGGAATGTTCATTCGAATGATAATATACATTCCCCAATATATTTGAATTTTCTGTGTTTTTTCTTCAAAAAAGTGGGGAACCTCGAAATGTATCACCCATGAAAGGCATAAATATGGCTGAAAAATTTGCCAACGTTTCGGATAAATAATTACTTAAACTTTTCCCTGCCGTATCGAAGCTCTAAACTTAATTTTTTAAATTTTTTGCTATACTTCACACTGATTTTTCGCTTCGGCACAGTTTGAACTCATTCGAGCACTACTAGGACAAATCGCAGAAAATTTTAATTTCACACCAAATGGAGTCTTTCTAAAGCGTAGTAGTGGCAAAATAATTAAGTTTCACTCATAATGATTTAAAACCTCCATAAGTGCATACCAAAACTTTTAGAGAGAGTTTGCGTTTCGAAGTGTTTGAAAAATGGAATTTTTTGGCAAGAAAGTGATGCTACTCGTTGCGCTACTTTTTACGACATGCGCTCTGCCGGTGTTGGTAAGATGAATATAAAAAACAACAACTAATAAAGAAAAAAATTTAATTTTTAATTAATTTCCAATCCAAACAGTGTTATGATCTAGACTGCATAGGCGACTATGATATAACTATTTCGGAATTCAATTCATTGCTAAACTTCGAATTGGATGAACTTTCACCGGATATGAAGTGTGCCATGCATTGTGTTTTCAAAAAACTCAAATGGATGGATGAAACAAAATTGATCACTACAAATCCATTTGATGAACCAGAAACGTCTCCGGCAGCAATAACTTTCGCCCAGTGTGCGGCTAATGCTAATCAAGAGGGTAAAACGGGTTGTGAGGTCGCCGGATCTATTGTAACATGCCTCATGGGAATCACCAAAAACTATCACGACTATATAAATAACGAAAAATAGAATTACGAATATTATAAGATAAAAACGTAAGTGGAAAAAAGGTTCGTTGCATACTAGGTAGGTGATGAGACTAAAGTGATTATTTCAGGCTAATTTGATACTGGAAATATACATATTTGTGGGGAAGGTAAATTCAATGAATTTTTGAATTCTTTATAGAAGGATATCATGTAATGAGGTCTGCTTCTGCTGGAGTTAAAGTTGCAAGATTGAACCCAGTACATACTCTCGCCACCTCCTTGTATACCCTGGCAACGTGAAAACCCCTTATGCGAGATGAGGCCCGTGTGGGGCTTTGGGTCACGGCAAAAAAAAAACTGCCATGCCCCTAGAGAGTTAAACCTATTCCTCCAAAAATCCGGATATTCAAAAAGCAAAGTGCCTTAAGGTTTCAGATGCTTCCTCCTCTGCAGAAGTAATTTGATGGTAGGCTCAGCCGCTCTGTGTGTTTGCCTAGTAGGAAATGTTCCGTAAGAAGACCCCTCATTGTAGATATATCTTTTCTTTTTAGCGGGATAAGCACTCTCGATCTTTTTTTATTCCATGTCAGTCGCATTACCCTAGTCACATTGCGCCGATTGACAATTTTCCAACTTGAGTTAGCATCTGCGTTGACAAACTCTGCTATAGTGAACTTAAAGGCGGAGACTCGGTCATTAGGACAAAAGACGAATGAGAGTGCCTTACCTTGCAACCTCGTTCGGTATCTCATTGCTTAGTATGTGTTACTGTATTCTGGCACCCATACTAGCTGCTAATTTGACTGGGACAGTTTCCAAAGCTCTTATTGCTGTCTGGCTATGTAAGAATATATGGATTCAATTCATTGAGAGTACCATTAGCCCGAGGTAGTAGGCAATAACAGCCTCATATATGGTCGCCAATTCACAAGTATCTTTCTGTGAAACATGGACTCGCAAAAACTGCTCGAAGAGCGCAAGCTGTTCAGAAAGCGCAAGAGAGAAAAATTAATGAGTTAATTGTTGAGTTACTAAAACCTAAAAGAGTGAAACGAAACGACGATGAGCTCGGCTATTTTCAACTACGTACTTAGTACTAAAGGTTGATCCATCTCCAGGCTCCGTACTTAAAAAAAAAAACAACGCAAAAAATTAAAATTTATTGGGAAATGTTTATCTTGAAAGAACATTCTTTTGCAATTATTTCTTGAAAATTATCTCTTTCAAATATTGGCCGCGATTACGTCTCAGATGGTCCATCCGTTGAGTCCAATTTTCGATGACTCGTTCGAGTATTTTGGCTTGTAACTGGCGAATAACACATGTGATGTTTTGCTTCAAGGCCTGAATCGAAGCGGGATCGTCCACAGAGTCTTTAGACTTTACATATCCCTACAGGAAAAAGTCTAACGGTGTGATATCATACGATCTAGGTGACCAATCGGCTGGCCCAGAACGTGAAATTATCTGCTCATCGAAGTGTTCTCTCAATAAATCCATTGCTTGACGCGATATGTAGGAAGTTGCGCCGTCTTGTTGAAACCAATTGTCCATGTCCGGACCATCAAAGAGTCGGTTATCATGGCGCTATAACTGTCGCCATTGACGGTTACATTATCACCGGCACCATTTTTGGAGAAATATGGGCCGATGATTCCACCGGCCCACAAATCACACCAAACCTTTATTTTTTCTGTATGAATGGCAGCTCTTAAATCTCTTCAGGTTGCTCTTCGTCCCAAATGCGGCAATTTTGCTTGTTTACATATCCATTGACCCAGAAATGGGCATCATCGATGAACAAAATTTGGCTCGAATCGTCAGATTTTCTTGGAACTTTTCAAAAGCCTATAGAGCAAAGCGATGTTTCTTGAGAATGTCGAGCGGCTTCAGTTCTTGCACAAGCTATATTTTCTATGCTTTCAGTTTAAGATTTCGATTGCTGTGAACGGCACCGAATCGACTCTCCACGGTCTTCGTGTACACTCTCAGCTACGGCCGCTATATTTTCTTCACTGCTTGCTGGAGGTGGTCTATTCGGTCGAGTATTATCCAATAATGAGTGATGGGTCTCAAGATGGGTGATGGTGTTGCGAATAATATGCTCAGTAGGCCGATTATAAGTTGAACGAAGCGCGCGAAACACATTATTTACAGAACGTGAATTTTCGGTAACACAGTTGAATGATTTGTCAACGCTGTTCAGGCGTAAGTCTTTCCATGATGAAATGCCAAAGAATACTGAATAAAAATAACATGACAGCGTGGCACAACTCACGCGGGATCTGTCAAAACAAGGCTATTGAAGAAAGTAGCTCTACTTGGATCTGCCTTTACTTAGTAGGTACTGTAATTTCAACTTGATGCGTGTTCGAGCTCGTTGCCTGCAAAAGGGAGGCTTTTAATATAACAAATACACTTGGCGGACGAATATCCAACCAGAAAAGTAAGGAGTTGGAGCAAATTTTTGTTATAATTTCGAATTTCCTGTGTGCGGTGATCGAACCGTGCCCCTAACTGCTGCCGCTGGCTGAAACCAAGCACACAAGAGGAAGTAAAATTTTTATGAATCAATATGAGAATTTAATTTTAATTTATTTATGTTTGCATTTTCCAATCATCGTCGGTCTTAAATAACTTTACGCAGTTTAGCATTTTTTTTTTTTGCTACTTTCTTTACACACTTGGCAGTAACAAGAAAACCACTACCACTACCACTCATTTTCTGCAAAATTCCAATTGAAAAATATTTCAAAATTATTTACCCCAACCCACAAAGCAGCTACTTAGGGGGATAAAAAAAGGAAGTTTAGTGCACCAATATATATATATGTATATATATATATAAATATTTGATAAACTTCCATTTGTTTACTTGCAGCAAGTTGAAGTGAGTTCGAGAATTTCCAATAATTATGCGCAGATTTGTCAGAAGTTGTTCAGATATTCAGAAATTTTCAAAAAAGGACCGTATAATACCAACAAAAGCTGCTGCTTGTTGTCTGCCACAGCAAGCAGGCTGGAGGCAGAAGGCAGGCAGAAGAGCCTGCAGAGTTGAGCGGAGTACGCTGCTGCCTGGCGCTTGGTATAGAAGTAGTATAGAAAATGCGATAAGTAGCTGCTTGAGCGCCTGAAAATTGGCTAAAAAGTTTTTGGTGAGTGAGAGCGCAGAGCACACAAGCGGCAGCTGTAAAGCTGATGTAGTCGAGCAATAGCACAAGCACAGACAACAAAAATACATATTGTAGGTATGTATGCTAAAGGAAAGGTATTTTACAGTTAGCGGAGCAACAGAGCAAGTAATAAAGAATCAGCAGCAGCAGCAACGGTGGCCATCGGAGTAGCTGTGGCGTGGAGATGTGGCACGGTGGCTGTGGAACAATTGCTGCTGAAGCAGCAAATATTCTTTATTTTCGGCAAGTTAGCAACAACAACAACAACAACAACAGCAGCAGCAGCAAGCGCTCCAACACTGTTGCACTTCTCTGTCTGTCTGTCTATGGCTTAAGCAACAATCCATGAGCAGCTAAAGCTTGTGGTTGCAACAACTGTGTGTGTGCGTCAAGTGCAGCGGAAGCAACAGCAATGCCAGAAGTGGCAGAAGTGGCAGCAGTGAAAACAGCTATCAATGCCAGCACAGCAACCGCATTGCAATATCGCTCTGCATTCAGTAAGCGAGCAGACGCCATGCACACACTCAAATAACCAACGAACCAACCAAACAACCAACCAACCAAGGCACCAATCAACCAGGCAGCCAGCCATCCATCTCAGCAAGCGATTGATGCAGCGCAGAGAAATCAATTTTGAAATATACGCAAACACACACACACTGTACTCACACTCTCGCACTCACATAGTTGGTGAAAATCTGCTGCTTGCAAAAACCAAAAAAAAAAAAAAACCAAAAAAAGTGGCAGGAAGCTTGAGCAGTAGCTGAGAATGCAAAATTCCAAAATTTTACTGCGTTTTTTTTTTGCATTGTTGTTGTTGTAATAAATATTATTGTTGTTTGCCACAAATGATATGCATTTGTTAGTGGCCTAGCTATTCTACGTGAGTATGCGTGTGCGTACATGCTCAGCGACTTTTAACTTTGGCTTTTGCCTGTAGCGAAGGATACAAGCGAAGGGCATATCCTTACAAAATTTTTTGGTGCGAATAGTTTTGGAATTCAGAACCACACACTAGTTCATGCACACACACACACACACATGCATCGTTTGGTTGCATTGCACACACACCACAAGCATGCTGCATGCTGGAGAGTATGTATGCGTATGCGTACTTGCCACATATGCACTCTGCTAACCGCATCATTTTGTTGAGGTTTCGTGGTTGCATGCTGTACTCGTATGCATGCATTGGATTTTTCGATTTTCCTATTCATTCGCATACAAACAGCATAAGTGCAGATGAAAATTATATCAATCAATTGGAAGCAGCAGTGTTCGTTCACTCTTCTAGTCTACTTTGTATTCAAAAATATTTTATTGTTGTTGTATTGTTGTATTGAGGTTTTTATTCAAGCAACGTCGGGCTAACAAATGAAAAAAATTATGAAATTAAAATTATTTTTAGAATGTTTGAGGTTTCGAAACTAAACGAGGTTCCACACAAGGCGACTCTCTGCATCTTGTGACTTCTCTACCGCTGAAGGGGTTTTTGGCCGAGGTACCTACAATTTATTCTAAGCTGCCTCCGAACGGGCAATAGATTTTCTTACCTTAATGCGGTAGATAGTTAGGCGAGCTGCGGAAGTAAAAAGCGAAGGAACCATCTTCTACCAGACACCAGCGGCCGCAACAGTCGCCCCGTTAGTTCTGCTTTCTACATATTGTATAAAGTAGTGAAGGGAATGAGTCTAGCAGAAAAGCTCGAATAAGTTGAATTTATTCCTATCACCAAAAAAAAAAAAAAAAACATCACAGTCAGCACGGTCACATTTGGCTTCCACATCAGACTTGACAGTCATAACTCTGAAACCCTAGATAACTTCGTCTTAGAACCAGTTTCAACAACAAGACAACAACGTCAGCCTGGAAATCCAACACAGAATCACTCTCGTCAACAGATGCGATTAAGAAGTAAAGTCTTCTCTCTACGCAGAAGCTTCAAATGTCCCTCATTATTTCTGTTCTTCGATATAATGCGAGGGCCTGAATGATTAAAAGATCTGATGAGTCGGCCTTATGATTTTCGAGTGAAAGTTTTTTGCGAAAGATTTAAAATCCTCCGAGCCTATATCCGACGGTGAGTACCAGAGGCAATGGAACATTGAACTGAGTTAAAAGTCTGTGGCCACACTGGCTAAGCCGTATTGTGCGAATAGATGAAGACAATGCAGCCTTCTTAAAGAAATTATGTTTAACCAATCCAGCGGATATTTGAGCAAAAAACAGAAAGAGAGAGCTTCAGCAACCACATTCAGTAGCCATGATCACACGCCAAGAGAGCTCTCGCCAAAAGTTCGGTTCATTACGGCTATAGGTGATAATTCGCCTTCACCACGTACCAACGCCACCGAAAGTATCGAATTTTGGCAAGGTTAAGCCAAAAACGTAGTGTAGTGACGCATAGTCCGTCGAAAACTTGAGTAACTGTACCGTCAGACCAAATCCTTGCCTCAATTCGAATTAAAGCGAAATTTTTAAACATCTTTACAAGGATTTGGGTCCACACGCAGAACAAAGAGACGATATGTCTAGCGATTCCTTTTATGAGCGCTTGAAAACTCAGTCAGTCTCTATAATGAAACTTTCTCAAATGAGTTGAGGTTGATTGACTTCTTTATGGACCGAAATATTATGATCTGTAGCAACAAATTCCAGCATAAGAGTAGTAAGGAAAGAGTAGGTATGGTGAGTAATTGCGTTGAAAGAGAAAGATAAAGAGAAAGAGAAAGAGAAAGAGAAAGAGAAAGAGAAAGAGAAAGAGAAAGAGAAAGAGAAAGAGAAAGAGAAAGAGAAAGAGAAAGAGAAAGAGAAAGAGAAAGAGAAAGAGAAAGAGAAAGAGAAAGAGAAAGAGAAAGAGAAAGAGAAAGAGAAAGAGAAAGAGAAAGAGAAAGAGAAAGAGAAAGAGAAATAGAAAGAGAAAGAGAGAATAAATTTACGTAGAAATTTGGATACTAGTCAAAAGTTTAGCGGATAGTTACCCCGAACTGTTTAAAGTAAGTTGGAAAAACGCTACTTCTACTCACGAAAACGAGATAGTGAGAGAGTGATCTGGTAACTGACGTTCCATTTATACTGTGTTTGTGTTAGGAACATTTTTTTCTGGTCTAACAATCCGTTGATTTCCATTATTTTTTGTGGGGACAGATCCTTACGTCTACCTTGCTGCCGTTCCTACTATAATTCTAGATATTCTATACAAAAAAAAAAAAAAACAGCTGTCACAAAAATATCTGACAAAATATTTTCCAAATATTTTATTAATTAAAGTGACAGAGATCACAGGTCAACTGTTATTGGCTCTAACTTAGAAAGGTAAATGACGCAAATTGCTGCTGGCAGGACAAATAAAAATTAGTACAAATGAGAATTGGGAAAAAAAACGCTGTAAAAAACACTTCCTATAACAGACACGCGAGGAAAAACACACATAATGGCAACCTTCGCTATCCTTTTAGTTATTTATTTATTTTCATTTTTTTTCGAAATTTTCAAAAACCACCAATAAAGGGTTACAACGATCGACAGCTGTAAGTGAAAAATATTACAAAGTCAATTAGTTGATAAACAAAACTGGCATTTATGGCCAAAAAGGACAAATACTCGTAAGTGTGTATGTGTGTGAAAAGTGAAAAAAAAAATCATATGTAAATTCAAAACTGAAATAGGGAAAATACGAATACAACAAATTACACAAAATGTGGCAATGTGGCAAATGTCAATAGGCTTCAACTAAACGAAAGAAATGAGTGGGGCCAGCAAGCGGGACGACACATAAATGAAGATGGAGTAGAAAAAAGTTCAAAATTTTTTGTTTTCACTTCGCGCTAATGCGGAATTATGGCGATATGGATCAGGATTTTTTAAGTGCATTGAAATGGCACATCAAGACAGATGTCAAAAACACAAGTATACACACACAGAGACATAAATGCCAAAATATGTTTTTTGTATGTTTATAGGTTATGTAGGGAATGCTTTGAATGAAAAAAATGTATGTAAAAGTAAATGCGGGTTAAAAAAACCTATGCACAAGGATGAAAATTCCAAAAATTGGTATTACTTACGACATACATATGCATATGCAGGGTTGGTAGGTGGCTTGCTGGCGGGGCATAAAAAATCGCAACTGACAGTTCATTTTTGCGCAGTTTTGTAATAACAAAAAACGAAAAACAATACAAAAAAAATCATTAAATTAATAAAAGATCGATTTTCGTGCCTGACAGTAGGTCAAAATGCATAGCGAATTTTTTTAAGGTTTACATAAAGGGTGATCCAAGTGGAGGTACTTTTTTCCAAAGCCTTTTTTTGACAGTTCACGCGTGAGTCGTGTCAAGCTGTCATGTTGTTTTTGTTCAGTATTGCTCGGCATTTCATCATGGAGGAAAGACTGAACGCCTGAACAACGTTTACAAAACATTCAAATATATTACGAAAATTCACGTTCTGTAAAGAATGTGTTTCGCGCGCTTTGCTTAACTTATGGTCAACATAATCGGCCTACTGAGCCTACTATTCGCAACACCATTAGCCATTTTGATACACAGCATTCACTATTGGATAATATTCGACCGAACAGATCACGTACAGCACGCAGTCAAGAAAATATAGCGGCCGTAGCTGAGAGTGTACACGAAGACCGTGGAGAGTCGATTCGGCGGCGTTAGCAGCAACTCGAGCTGACGTATAGAACGACCTTCCCAAGTGACGTCGCTTCCCTCTATGGGCTCTTGAAAAGTTCAAAGAATATCCGACGTTTTCAAGCCAAACTTTGTTCAGCGATGAGGACCATTTTTGGCTTGATGGGTAAGTAAACAAGCAAAAATGCCGCATTTGGGACGAAGAGCAACCTGAAGAGATTCAGGAGCTGTCATTTCATTTAGAAAAAAACAACGTTTTGATTTGGTTTGTGGGCCGATGGAATCATAGGTCCATATTTCTTCAAAACCGATTCCGGTGAGAATGTAATCGTCAATGGCGGCCGTTATCGCGCCACAATAACCAACTATTTGAAGCCTGAAATTGAAGCTCGTGATCTCCGAGACATTTGGTTTCAACAAGACCCACACATTGCATCAATCAATGGATTTATTTAGAGAAAACTTCGCTGAGCAGATAATTTCACGTCTTGGGCTGGTCGATTGACCAACAAGATCGTGTGATATCATACCGTTAGACTTTTTCCTGTGGGGATATGTAAAGTCTAAAGTCTATGCGGATAATCCCGCTTGGATTCAGGCCTTGAAGCAAAACATCACGCGTGCCGTTCGCCAGTTACCAGTCGAAATGTTCGAATAAGTCATCGAACCAACAGATGGACCATTTGAGACGACGCGGCGGTGGCAACATTTGAAGGAGAGAAAGACAAAAAATAAATGCCAAATAATTTTCATTCGAATGCTGCTAAACAGTCCCCATTAAATTTGAATTTTCTGTGTTTTCTTTTTCTTTAAAAAAGTAGGGAACCTCGAAATGGATCACCCTTTATATATACATATCCATTTGTTTTCACATATCCAAAGGTACGTGCGTAAACTGTCACGTGTAGCTGTAAATTGTTTTCCTTTTTTTTAATTTTTTTTTTGTTTTGTGCCGTGAAAATGCATTCTCATGCATGATTTAATTCAATTGCTGGCCGAGTTGCTTGTTGCATTGTGTGTTGGGCAAAAGAAATATACATATATATATATATATATATATATATATGTATGTACATATATATTTAACAGTTTCCACTTATTTCACTGTCACTATTTGACAGTTTGTTGACCGGATGCGACACAGTTGCTACAGCGTATAAGTGGTCTATTTCGAGCAGATTTTATAGCAAAAAAAAAAATGGGAAAAAATTGAATTTTTCGCTGTTCTTCGCGGATTGTATGCAATTTAAAATTTCATGAACATTTTAAAGTGTCAATCGATTGCTAAATATAACTAAAATTCAGTGCAAAGCGAAACAAATGTCAATATTGAGCGCGAAACTTGGCAGGCACTTATGCTGTCAGGGCCTTTTTGAGCTTGCCGCGCAGTTACTGTAAATACAACACTGCTTTCGTTATCAACTGTTATCGATTATTAGACTGCTGTAAAATTCTGAGCGAACTGCGTCATTTAGAAAGTGACTCTGAACATTCAGCTCGCCCAATAGCTTTGGCAATAAAATAATGGGAATGATATTGGACGATCTGAGAATAAATGGGCGTGAGGGCATGAAAAAGTTATCTACACGACCATAAGGGCAACCGTGTAACCACTACAAGGGAGTTTTTAGCGATGTGCAACCGGAATCCAAACGAATTTTACCGCCGCTTCATTACAGTAGACTCCACCACACCAAACCAGAGATCTAAGAGCAAGTAAGACCAAAGAATCCTCTGCAGGTTAGGTGTTCAAGAATTACCTTCGGTAAGGTATACCCGTCATAAGAGCCACCTAAAGTCTAATAGTTCCCGAGAGAGTCGGGTCTTTATATCGGAACAATCCGGATTTTTGTACGGCCCCTGCCATATTCCCCGAAAATTAATCTGGGGAATACTTTTGAGATTACAACAACAACAACAACAAAAACAACAACAAAGGCAGTGAGCTTCTCCGGGTGATCATGCACCAAAGTAGGTCAAGGTGGGTCTGTTGCCAACAAGGTCATGGAAAAAGTTTTTTGGCTTGCACGAGATGTCATTCACGGCGATTCTCTTGAAAAGGGTAAAACGATTACCGGCGAATATTAATCAGAGCATTTGGACAGCTTTGATATTGATTTGAATCAGAAACGATGGCATTTGGCTGTTCCATCAGCCCAATGCACGGCTGTACACGTGTGTAGTCACGATGGCAAAAATTCATAGACTGAGCTACGAACTGCTACCCTTTCCAGCTTATTCTCCGGATTTAGTTCCCCTGTGACTGTTCCTGGCTCACCAACCTGAAGCAATGTGTGGACAGTAAGAGATTTTTTTCGAATATAGAGGTCTTTACAGAAGCAAACCTCTATTTTGAGAGCTTTGAAAAAACTTGTCATTTGGAAAGAATACAAAAATTGGAAAAACACTGAATTAAATGTATTGAATCACTGATTTATCAAACTATCTATGTATATCCCCTTTCAACTTCCGTTCGCTTTGCCCGATCACACTTTCCTCGACACACAATCACTCATTTACTCTCTCTCATTCCTCACCACATTTTTTTTGATGGATTTTCAAGTAATTTCCTTGTTGGACATCTCCACAAACTCATATGATCAAGCCTTTATCTTTTTCTCCCTGTAAATACGTCTCGCTTCCCTCTGCAACTCCCTCTTGATCCCATATTTGCTAGTATTGATTCTCTAACGCTCAGATTTCATTATTAGATACCAAAAATATCGCTCAAATAAAAAATATTAATCTGAAGGCCTAACGACAGTTTTCTTTGGACCGAAATCTGTAAGTACCAGCACGAGCCCCACCAAAGGTTTCAAATCTGTCAATAATAACTAGTATGCATCAGATCCGGTTTCAATATTGTTTTTTTCCTCTTCAAAAATGTCCGGATTTGTGTTAAATAAACACTATGTGCGGAAAAGTTCAGATTTTCTATTTTAATTGTAAGAAAATTGCAGCTAAATCCACACCGATAAGTCATGCAGGGAGTTGCTTTGATGCTTCTTACTTTGTGATGATTTTAGCGTCGAAGAGAAATAGCGTTCTGGCCAACGCAAAAAGTTTGAAGATTAGGAATGGTGGGCTCTACTTGATCAGGATCCTTGGAAAATGCAAACTGAATTCGCAGGATTGTTGGGTATATAGAAATGGTAGTTAAAGGAATTTGGCTTTATTCAAAAGCAAGAAAATTGGGTGCCGTACGTGTAGAAGCCGAGATATGTCGAAAGGCGATTTTTCACCTCGGAACTGCTGCCTGAAAGACATCAAAGAAAGAGATTTCCGCAACGGATCGTGAATGGAGATGCAAAGTGGATATAGTACGATACCCCCAAGAAGAAAAAATACTACACCAAGACTGGTGGACCCATTCCATCATCGTCTAAATCAACGCCAAAGAAAAACATCTACGTTTCAAAGGTCATACTCTGCATATGGTGGGATCAGACGGGTGTGATGTACTACGAGCTGCTAAGACCGGGCGAAACCATCGATGCAAATCGTTATCGACTACATATAATGCTTTTAAGCAATGTATTGTGTCAAACATGGACAGAAACAACCGAAAGGCATGACAACGCTCAGCCCTATGTGGCTATAAGGGTCAAAAACTACCTGGAAACGCTAAAATTGGAGGTCTTGCCACTACCGCCGTACTTTGCTGACCTTGCTACATCCAACTACTGGCTTTTTCGACAGATTCAATACCATTTTGAAGATCACCAGCTAGCGACTTTTGAAGAAATCGAAAAATTGCTCAATTAGGAATCATTTTTTAGAGATGCTGTACGAAAGTTACCAGAGAGATGTGAAAAAGTAGTAGCTTCAGGCAGCCAATACTTCGAATGAAGAAATTTTTTTCAATAAAAAATACTTTTTTGAAAAAAAAAAAACGTGCCGAATTTATATATACAGCTCGTCGGAAGCGGTCATTTTGGTCGAAAATGCGTCAAAAAAATGCATCTAAAAGCAAGAAATTAGGTATTCCAAAGTTGTATATACAAAGAGATATTGCTACTGAAACTCGCTGAAATCGGGAGAGACTATATCATGTAGCCCCCACATAACAGATTTGTTCAAATATGAGGTTTTTGGGTCAAAAATTGCTCCAAAAAGGTTATTGATTATTAATTAAATCCTCAAATGCATAGCAGTAAACTTGATGTGTTCATGGAAGCTCTATAGTCTTCGGAATGGTCGTAGAAGGCACTCTTTTCTCTTTTTTTTTTCATTAATTTATGCCAATTTATTCCCACTGAGTCAAGCACACTTGCACATGCAATTTATTTTACCTCCATTTCGCCAACTCTCTCTTTCTCTCTCTCTCTCTCTCTCTCTTGCTCTAGATACAGGTGTACATATCAGTGTTTTTATAGGAAGAAGATTAAAAATTTATAACAAACCAAAAAAAAAAAAATACAACAACAACTGCAAACAAATCTAAATGAAAGAAATGCAAACTTTGTGCAATTTGCCTGATTTTTATCTTGACAACTACTACTTGTACCTGCCACTACCAACATTTGTATGGAAAACGAAAAAAAAAGAAGATGAAAAAAAACGCATATCAAATGTACATTCATTTATACGTACACACGCATACACCCATATGCATATGCATGTATGCATGCAAGTACACGCTTGATGCACTTGACTGCCGCATTCGTGCGTAGACTCATCGATTCTGACGTTGATTTGAGCTAATGATGGCATGCTTTTTACAAATGCTCATACTACACACACATCAACAAAAACAACAACTACATGCATGCATTCAGGTAGATATGCATATAATACATATGTGTATATATATATGTATGTATCGCTATCATGCACCTGCCAGTATTACAAAATAATATAGGTAAAAGGAGATTCTGTGAAAAACTGTGATATGAGCACCATGTATATCGTTAAGGTATAGTTAAATGTGGGGAGAAAATGTGCATAAAATATACTATACATAATATACATATGTATATTTCAGTGTACATACATATGTAGTTGTGTAGTGAATTCATGCGAGTTTGTGTCATAGCAGCATAAGAGCGCGCTGCCATTGCATACTCGTACACACTTCTGACTGGCACAAATGCACTTGCTTGTGTGTGTGTGTGTGTGCATTTGATGTGCTGTAATTACATACTGCATATGAGCTTTCGCACATGTGCTCAGTCAGACTACGCCATTTTGTATTTTTTTAATTTTTTTTATTTATTTTTTTTTTTTTTGCTAACTGATAAGTGCACAGTGGGAGTTTGGGCTCTAAATTTCTAGTTTTCAATTTTATGAAAAAAAAAATTATTATGAAAACAATATAAAATTTAATTTGGCTAATATTTCTTCTACTAGAAATCTCGCCTCATTAATATTACTCCAGTGTATATTATATAAAGACAAAATAAATTGAATTTTTATGTTAAAAATAAATTCCGAAAACCGTTTGAGAATTTTATTATGTAATTTAATTTCGCCTAAAAGTATGCTACACCCAAAAAAATTCTCCGAAATTCCATGTATAAATTATTAAACCAATTTTTAGCCAGGTTTTAATTTTTAAGCAATTTTTTATGCGCTCTATAATTTTTTTTTAGCCCACTGTTGCAGCTTATTCAACTAGTAGTTACTTATTTTTTTTTTAATACTATTTCATGTAAATTTCATTTTACTCCGTTAACGATGCTGCTTAAGACGCAATGCTTGTCATATTAGCGAGAGAAAAAAATGCACACATGCGTATATATCTACAACTGTAGTAACTCATATGCACCCGATACAAGGACTTACACAGGTAGGAAGGTGAAAACGTGCAACTCATTTATTATTATGCTGTGCAGCACTGTGTGCCCCATTTTACATAGTAAGCTGATTTGAGGTTACATAAGTGTGCATTTTTTATTATTTATTAATACTTCTTTTTTTCATTTTTTTTTCTTCGTTTGAGTGCAGGTGAAAAAATCAAACGAAGAAAAAAATGAAAATAAATCAAAAAAAAGAAATAAAATAAAATAAAAACAGAGAGATAAAATAAAATAATATAAAATAAAACAAAATGAAATTAAAAAAAAAAAATAAAAAAATAAGGGAATAAAATACAATATTTAAATTTTAAATAAAAAATAGAGTAAAAAATTCACAAAAAAAATTTATGAAAAGAAAAACTAAACTAAAAAAAAATAAAATAAAAATAAATAAAAATTTAACAAAATAAAGTAATATATATAAAGGGTGATCCAAGTAGAGGTACTTTTTTAAATAACTTTTTATTTTTTAAATCACTCGTGAGTCGTGTCAAGCGTTCATATTATTTTTGTTCAGTGTTGTTTGGCATTTCATCATGGAAATACTTACGCCTGAACAACGTTTACAAATCATTCAACTTCAATACGAAAATTCACGTTCTGTAAAGAATGCGTTTAGCGCGCTTTGCTCAACTTGTGGTCAACATAATCTGCATACTGAGCGTACTATTCGCAACACCAAAATCGCTCATCACGAGACCCAGCATTCATTATTGAATAATATTCGACCGAATAGACCACGTCCAGCACGCAGTGAAGAAAATATAGCGGCCGTAGCTGAGAGTGTACATGAAGACCGTGGAGATTCAAGAGCTGCCATTTCAACCAAAAAAACAACGGGTTGCTGTCGTTTGTGAGCCGGTGAAATAATCGGTTCATATTTCTTCAAATGATGCCGGTGAGAACGTAACCCTCAATGGCGACCGTTACCGCGCCATGATAACGGACTATTTGATGCTTGAAATCGAAGCTCGTGATGTGCGTGACATTTGGTTTCAACAAGACGGCGCCACTTCCCACACATCGCATCAACCAATGGATTTATTGACAGAACACTTCGGTGAGCAGATAATTTCACGTTTTTGGAGGGTCGATTGGCTATCAAGATCATGTGACATCACATCGTTAGACTTTTTCCTGTGGGACTATGTAAAGTCTAAAGTCTATGCAGACAATCCCGCTTCAATTCAGGCCTTGGAGCAAAGCATCACGCCTGTCATTCGCCAGTTACCAGTCGAAATGCTCGAACAGTCATCGAAAATTGCACTCAACGGATGGACCATCATTTGAAGGAGATAATCTTTAAAAAATAAATGCGAAAGAATGTTCTTTCGAAAGTTAATAAACATTCCCAATTAAATTTGAATTTTCTGTGTGTTTTTTTTTTTTCTGTAAAAAATTAGAGAACCTCAAAATTGATCACTTTTTATATATGTATATTTGGCACTCGCCGAAGCAGTTTTTAGCCGAGCTCCTCCTCCAATTTCTAGTTCTGTGTCTTGATGTTTTTACCAACAAATGGAGATAACCAAAATTTATTCTACGCCGCCTGCGAACGGCTGATGGATTGATAAATTATTTTAAAACAAAATAGAGAAATAAAATGAAAGAAATTAGAAAGAATGAAAATTTAGAATATTAATCAAATTAAGAAAAGACAAAATACAATAAAATAAAATTATTTTAAAAAAATATGTAGAAAATTTGAAAAAAAAATTGAAATTTAAATATTTAAATGAAAAATTTAAAAATTTTTTTTAAATTAAAAATATAAAGTAAAACAAAATAATATATCAAAATATTTAAATAAAGAAAAATGATATAATAAAAAATAAAATAAAATTATAAAAAAAATAAAATATTAAAAAATATAATATTAAATAAAATGAAATAAAAAATTGCGAAAAAAACAAACAAACAAAAAATAAGAAAAAATAAATAAAATAAAAAAAACAAGATTTTATAAAATAAGTTAAAATAGAATAAAATAAAATTTTAAATAAAAATAAAAACACAAATAAAAATAAATTAAACTAAATTAAATAAAATTAAATAAAAAATAAAATAAATTACAAAAATTAATTTAAATTAAAAATTAAAATATGAATAGTGTAAATTAAACCAAACTATATTTAACGAAATGATTTTACAACAGCAAAAAAATGCGCATTTGAAGCGCTGAGCCATTTTCAAAGAGCGTGTACTCATGCAAAAATGCTGCGATAGCACAACAAACAAATATGTAAATACATACATATATTCCTTTCATACACGTACACATGTCTGTATGTGTATATATATTAGTATTAGTTTAAAAACCTCTCGGGTTGCATTCACGCGTTTGTATTTGTTTGTGCATTTTTACATGTGTAATTTGTAGTTTCGCTGTAAACGTTGTGTCAGACAACATGAAAATACTAAATAAAATTACAGCAACAACAACAATATCAATAACAACAACAGCAACGAATGTGGGCTTTGATATGCCAAAAACGTGTTGTGATTGGCAATATATTTGTTTTCGAAGCTTGATAACATACATACATGCGAGTATTACTGCTTGCAGCTGGCTTGCTTTTAGATGGCACACATATATACACACGAGTGCGGAGATATTTTTATTTTTTTATTTTTTTTAAATTTCTATTTGCTTGTTACTGTGCGTGAGTACAGTTGCTATCTTATCGCTTTCACAATCAAATGGCAGTGCAACTCAGATGCAGAGCAACTCGAATAGAATATTTTGCTACAACAACAATGCCAAAGGGAAAACAATGAAAAAAAAATGCAAAAAATCATTGAAAAATGTCACAGCCTCGCAATATAATAGAGAGAATTCATTTAAAAGGATCAAAAAAAATATTTTTTCACATTTTATTTTTCCTTTAAAAAATTCGGCATAAATATTTAGTAGTAGTGTGTGTGTTTGTGTGTATGTGTGTGTGAGTTTGCTATGTGCTGGGGGTATGCATTTTGATTGACAGTATTTTTTGGCACAATCAAGTGGGTAAAATATGTTTTGAAACATGCTTATTTTTAAAAAAGAAGAAATCCCAGCAACAACAACAAGCTGAATAGTTGCATGTTAATATATTTGCGATTTTTTTGCTCGAATTCGTTCGTAAATAATGATTATTGCAATCAATTTTGAGTATTCCTAACAGCAACAAAACTTCCTTTCAAAACAGTCAAAAATATACTCAATTACAGCTACTAATGCCTTTTCACTCCTACTTTTGCCTACTAGACATATTTGCTCTTCCTGCCATACTCGCATAATGAATCTGTGGCACCCAGCCTCTATCCAGGCGCCTCAATTGGCTCATTCGTTGCGCTGGCTCTGACTGGTACACCTGCAAAGATGCGTTGCAAATTGTTTCAATACAGTAATTTTTTGTTGTTGTTTTACCCAATTTACTTTTGGCATGCCTTTTTGAATGATTTTCTACCCAAAAATGTTTCAACATTTTCCCATCAGCAGCTGCATTAGCCGGTCCATCCCTCATATTCTATCATTTATGAAGATTCGAAAATATTTATCACTCCTTCGCCGTATGTGTTTTGTGTTTATGGCTCTTGCAGCAGGCGGTCATGTTTGGTTTGTCACAGTCTTCTTCTCGTTCCTTATCATAACAGTTAGATCTGTAAGTATTTTTCGTCTTTCAAAGTGACTGAATGTGACGTGTAAGGACATTAGTCATGCTGCCGAGATTATCTAGCTCTATCTCTGAGATTTATTCTATGTGTTTTTCCAATTCGTATGTATTACCTACGTTACCTATGTTATTACCTAGTACACTCTTAGCGCGCTGGAGAATCGACTATGCGCCGTTTGCAGCAACTCGGAGTGAGGTATGCAAAGACTTGGCACATTTTACGTTGAGATCTTAAATTGAAAGCGTAAAAAATACAGCTTGTGCAAGAACTGAAGTCGCACGACCTTCCCAAAGGACATTGCCTCGCTCTATTGGCTCTTGAAAAGTTCCAAGAAGATCCGACGTGTTTGAGCCAAATTTTGTTCAGCGATGAGGCTCATTTCTCACTGAACGGGTAAGTAAACAAGCAAAATTGCCGCATTTGTGACGAAGAGCAACCTGAAGAGATTCAAGAGCTCCCATTCCATCCAGAAAAAACAAAAATTTGTGGGCCGGTGCAATCATCGGTCCCTTTTTCTTCAGAAATGATGCCGGTGACAACATAACCGTCAATTGATGCCTAATTGATGCCTGAAATTAAAGCTTGCGATCTCCGCGACATTTGTTTTCAACAAGACGGCGCCACTTCCCAGACATCGCATCAATCAATGAATTTATTGAGAGAACACTTCGGTGAGCAGATAATTTCACGTTTTGAGCCGGTCAATTGGCCACCAAGATGATGTGATATCAAACCGTTAGTGGGAATATGTAAAGTCTACAGTCTATACGGATAATCCCGCTTCGATTTGGGCCTGCCCACCACGCGTATCATTCGCCAGTTTCCAGTTGAAATGCTCGAACGAGCCATCGAAAAACGGATGGACCAACTGCGACGTAGCCGCGGCCAACACTTGAAAAAGATAATCTTCAAAAAATAAATGCCAAAGAATGTTCTTTCGAACGACAATAAACATTCTCCATAAAATTTGAATTTTCTTTGTTTTTTTTTTTTCTTAAAAAAAGTGGGAAACCCTGAAATGGATCACCTTTTGTGTACATATATTTGACGCCATTTTTGACCGAGCTCCTCCTCCGATTTGTGGTTTTGCTTCTTGATGGAGTTTATTCTAAGCCGCCTCCGAACCTGCCGAGAGGCGACCGCAATTAGAAAAATTAATTTTCTATAATTTTGGATGTGGTCGAATCTGGGCTCGAACCCAAGCACTCGGCTATAGTGACCGCCTTAGCCAATAGATAAATAAAAGAAATAAGTGCCTTGAAAGGTGGTCGTTTAGAGTTTGACAGTTAAGTATGACAGATGTCCAAATACATTCCTACACTTTCGAAATCCCTAAATGGATAACCTTTTAATTAATCAACTCCTGAAAGTTTGTACTGTGCAGGGGGAGAAACTTGCAATTTTATGCAGCCACTGACCCGCTGATTCATACTTATATGGAGCTTCTTATTTCTGGTTAGAGATACACTCGAAGGACTTGACATTCCTTGAACCTTCGAACCAAATAACCCTAATTTGACAGCAATGGTGAGACAAGTCTTGTAGAATCTCGATTCTGTAAGCTAAGTAGACGTTGGACTTCTAAATTCATGAACCTAAAATTCTTTGTCCATCATTTGATAGCTTTTTTGGATGGCTCATGAAAGCTATAAACAGCAACTGAGAAGCACTACTCGTAGTAAAGTCTATCTGGCTGAACCCCACTCCATCGCCACCTCTACCACCAGCTGCCGCAAAACACACAAATCTTATGCGGAAGCAGCTTATTTAATTAGTTGAACACCAATCAATACGCCAAGCGATCAGTTCAATGACGCAGCAGAATACACTTGCGAATCCACACACACACACACACACAATAACCACCGTATTAACCAGTAATTTTAACAAAGTAGAAGAGCTACCGCCTGCGACCTGCGCCGCTCACACTACACACCCAAGCACTTAGCCTAATCTAGCGATAGTCTCGAGCGCTCTCAGTCACTGCCTTGACCTCAACCTCAATCACAAGCTCAAACTCAAACGCAGGATACTTGCTGACATGAAAGCCGCTTAGGACCGCTTACAACTGATGGCTTACGCTTGACTTGGTCCGTTGGTCCGTTGGTGGCGTATTCGGATTTGTGCATGTATGTGCGTGTGTGTGTGTGTTTCTTGTATATGCCAATAACAGTGAATTGGTCGCCAACAATTTGGTTGAGTACCACCTACGCCAGTAATACGAGCTCATAAGCTACAAAGCTCAAATGGGAGCACATATCAAGGGTTTGCTTGTGCATACTCGTATGCTTGTGGGTGTGGGTATATTCATATTAAAATACATACAAACATACATATGTACAGTATATAAATATATCCTGCCGGTCTGGTAGACATGTGTGTATGCGCTGCAATCAGTCATCTTACCTTGGCAGCTAGGAACATCCATACACACACATATCTTAAGTGCGATTGCATATGGAGGTTAAGTGAGCTGGTCGGCCGTTCACCTTTGGCCATGTTAATTAATTATGGTGTATCTGTGTGAGTGTGGTTGTTTATTTGTTGGCGTAACAAACAATAATATACGCAAGTACATATATATGTATGTGTGTATGTATGTATTTAAACACTAATTTAATTGCCTTTTAGTTGTTGTGTAATAACCTCGAAAGTCCTTTTTGACTTGCAAGCTGCTAAGGGAAGTGAAATAGATTATGTACCGGCAAAGATTTTACCGTTATTTTTTGTACTTTAGTAGATAATTCAAGAGGGTAACTTTGTATTGTAATTATTTTATTGGTTTACTGGCGTCAGTGAACTTTCAGTTTCTGTTATCCTTCAAGGCAGAGCCTACGACCACTTCACTCCACTAACTCCTTCTTCATACTTTCAAAACGGAGTCACGTTTTTCTAATGGTATGTCACTCCTATCTTCTTCTTCTATATTGTACCACTTACGTCAAAAACAGTACTTTAGTCGTTACTTCTTTTAGATGTTCGACGCCAATTGGAGACACCAAGTGATGCCCAGTAAAAAGTAAATCTTCCTTTTTCATTGCTTCACGGTTGCAGGACTACACTCAAATCCTACTCATATATCCTCATCGCACACGCAGCTGTTAAGCAATCGGCTCCAGTAGCTTTTTATTCCTCCAGTGGACAATCGCTTCTCGAACTCCTTATAGTCAGTTAACAGAATGTCTACTCTATCATTATCGAGAAGTGATTCGGGATCCTCATATGTGGCAGTTCATCCTTGACTGCCATTCAGCAAGCTGGAGAAGTGTTCCCTCTAAAAACGCTTTTGACTCTAGCCATCGGTCACAAATGACCTCTTTGGATCATGCTGGAATATGCTTCGATCTTGAAATCTGACGGTCAGCTTCTTAAGCTATTCATATTTACTCACGCATTTCAATCTATTTTCTTTTCCGACTGGAAATACGGTTTACTTCTCTCTTCAACTCTTTTTTTCTCCACGCTTTTACATCAAGGCAGGGCAGTGCTGATAGTGGCAATAGAAATCATATTTAATCACACGTTCTTCTCTCGTAAACTAGTACCAGTTTGATGAAATTCGACTATAGCTAGACCTTAGCGCACCGACACGAACGCCCGGACGTGGGGGAGGAGCTTAGCTATAACATGAAATCCAACACCAAATTTAGCCACTGTAATAGATTCCACAAGAACCCATCTTCTTCTAACCTTGTGTAATTACTGGGAGTCACATTTGATAGTCTGTCTGCACTCCTTTTTTCCGCTTACGACTATAATTGCCACCAAAGTACAGAACCTCAACAAACTCCTCAGATCGCTAGATGATAGCACCTGGGGAAAAGACAAGGAAACACTGCTGGCAACGTACAAGGCACTTATTTGGCCGATCGTAAACTTTTCTGCACCGATTTGGATGCCGGGGACTAGCGAGTTGCAGTTGAAGAAGCTCCAGACTTGTCAGAGCACCGACTTTCGGACCGTGACGAAAAACCTCCTGTTATAGGGATCTTCCCAAACGACACTTATTGGAAGCTACGCATATCAGGAATGGAGTGCTTGACTACCGGAACGCCGTACAGCAAAACAGACAGACAAGACCCGATGGACAGGACAGCGTACAGACAAGCCATAAACACCATGAACCGAGAGTCGGTTAACACCTTTGTGAACTCTCTTCCCGTGAATGGTGTTCTCGGATAACTAACCTCGGATGACTAAAAGTAAACTTGCCTGACGCTAGACGGAGTTGGCGCAGCGTCTACAACAAAAACAACAACAATAACGAGGTCTATGCTCAGGACATTTTGTTAGAGCTGAATGCAGCAGATTTTGCGCCGCTGTTAGGTTAAAGAGTAACTACGTCAGCCATTTAGGAGAGTCATGGTCTCGATTTCTGGTCAGACTAACATAAAAAAAATTATAAATAATAATTTAAATTATAAATTATAAATTTTTTGTGTGTGATTTCCGTGGCCTTTTTGGGGATGAATCCTTGGAGTTTATTTCTGTCTTGAAAGTTCTTCATAGAAATCCATCCATCGCAACCGAGATTTATTATCCGGCATAATTTATTCTAAGATTTTCACAACTCGTATGAGAATTGAGAGCGTGAGTAGCAAATTGAAAGAAAATCGTGGAAGGAGAGAAATAATTCTACTACTAGTATATAAAAAAAATGCTAAGCCTTGGTCCTAGCTTGAGAGTTGTTGAGCAAAATACAATGCAGAATCCACTGGGCATCCCTGCTAGTAATCCTTAAGAAAGAGTAGCAATTTCCTTGGAGTCATAATCGCCAAAAGAAACAATGAAGGAATACTCTGAGGAAAACTCCGGGTGCACCGTGTGTGTATTTTTGAAACACTTAAAACATCAGGGCTACCATCACAGTTCCCACTCTCCTCTCTGCCTTATGTATATTCAATAACTTTCTATACATTTTTTACGAAGAAAATTCTACTAGAGCAAAAAAAATTAAATTAAAAGCAGAAAAATAACAAGGAATTTACAGCAAACAAAAGGCAAACAGCTCAGTGGCAGAATTCTAAAGTGGAATTGACAGGCAGTAAGTGAGCACTGCTGAGCGCACACAAAGCCGAAAGATGTTATGTGCAAAAAGAGAGGACAGTGAGATGTGAGTGAGCAGCACGTTTGTGCAATATGCATGCATAGGTGTGCAATCGACAGCAAAAAGATGAGCAACACAACGCAGCAAAGGCAAAAGAACAGCAAGGAAAACACCAGAAAAGGCCATTCTTCCTGAACCGATTATACTGTGCATTTGTATTGTGCATGAATTTCTATGCATGTGAGTATTTATGTCTGTTTGTATGTATCTGTTTCGGATTGTTTAAATATTTTTTTTCTGACTTTTGTTATGCCTGCCATTGACGGGGGCCTTATAGAGTGTCTCTGACATTAGCACAAATAGCAATTGCATGATTGCTACGAATGGCAGGACATAACGAGAGAGCGTCTAGGACAATGTGCATTGATTTGAATGACCGACTGAGAATCTTCCTGCATTAATTCTTAGGAACTATTTTTTCTTTTCTTTTTTTCTTTTTTCTTTTTGTGTAGAAAAAGAATATATTAACACCGCAGCGCTAACCGACCTGCCACTGCTGGTTGCTTTTGTCTTTTTGTATGAAAATGGTGTTTTGTGGCATAACAGTTCGGCAGGAGAATGCTAGAAATTTGCTGTATAAAAGCATAAGAGCTAAAAAAAAAGGAAATATGGTAGCAGTGTACCTGATGAACCAGTGCTGGGTGCCAGGTGTGCCGCTTGCATGGGAATTGCATATATATATATATATGTTTCTAGGTTAAGCCATTGTACCAGGACAGCAAATGAATTGCTGTAACCAATAATGAGACAACTTAGCTGCTCATTACCAGCTAATGCGGTACTCTCAGTACCTCAGTGCAGGATACAATGAAGTCTCTCAGACTCCTGCTAGTCGCTCATCCGTGAAATATGGTCACTGTGTTAGGTATGTATGTATGTAATTCATTATCAGTTTCATTCATTGTTTTAGTTGACCCGATTTGCATGACTACTCTCTCTCTCTCTCTCTCTATGAATGTGCCAGCAACACTCATTCACTCATCTCACTCACTCCTCCCGTTTCACTTCCACATGACAAATGGAGGTCATTGCAATTATTTCGCCTTGCAAGCAAAAGTTCATTGTTAATTGACAGTCAGTGTGTAGGTAATGATGAAAAGCACAGTTAAGTATGCGCCAACGAGCGCTACTCGTACAAAGCTATTTACGTAAACAACAACGACGACAAGACAAGACCAGAGAACAAAGCCAGCAACATTACAATAAAAGCGTAAAATAACTGGCAAGCGGCAAGCGGCTAAGTAAGTACAAACGCAGACAAAAGGCCAACACTAATGAGGCGTTGTTGTTGTTGGCTGAGTAGCATCAACAGCAGAGACAGCAGCAGCAGCAGCAAAATATTGTTTATGACAGAAGTGTGTCACAACTTTTTGTGACGTTAAATCAATGTGTGATCTAGGTGGGGGATGGTTGGGTGTCAAAGGTGTAAGGCGCCTTATACAAGCTATTTGGAGCAGTAATATCAGCAACTGCTGTCAGGTGTGTTTGTTAACTCGCAAATGCTTGTGTATTCAAGTGCGTACTTCGGAATTTACACCGCCACCGCCGCCGCCATTTTCTTTCAATTATTTCAATAATAAATTATTGTCTTTAATTAGTTGCTCAGCTCATTAACAATTGCTGTTGTTGACTTGGCAGGTTGTTGTTGTCAGCTCAAGATTTATTTATTTAATGCTTTTGTTAAATAAATTAATTGCAATCACATGCATATTGATACAATAACTGAGGGGTGGTCGTTTAAGTGATGATCTCTCTCCAATTTGGCGCTAGTTGAAAAACACACAGACTGGTAGTTCTTTAAATTTGGAAGACTACATTCATATGCCACTTCTGAATTAGTAATATTTTTTAGCTCCTACAATACCTTACACTCCAAGTTGCTTTAGGGAAAAAGTTTTTTCTTATCACAGGGCACTGCTACACTTCATTTATCTGAAACTAGTTTTATGAAACACTTTTGCACTGCGACTAAGTCTTAGGGACTTCAATATATTTTCGTATGCCACTTCTGAATTAGTAATATTTTAACTGCAATAAATTCGACGATTAAGCAATTCCAGCTTGTTTTCACGAAAATATGGTTCTGAAACACGGGCAACTGCCAGCAACTGTCACGCTTTATTTGCCTCAAACTAACCTTTTCTAGGTGATTGCGTTCACAAGAACTGAATATACTCTCATATGCCACTTCTGAATTAATACTAGTAAATAATTTTCTCACAATACAGATTGGTCGATCAAACCTCCTTAGTTCTCTGAGAGGTTGACCTATCAAACTTCCATAGTCCTCTGGGAATAATTTTATTGTAGAATTTCAACTGCAGAAACTCACATGACCTAACTGACCGAATGTGATTATGAAATTCCCCTTTTAATTACTTGACAGCTATTTTGTTATGCCACTTCTGAATTAGTAATGATTTAACTCCTAGGAATTATTAATCCTAAAATTTTCAGATATCAAATTATATAATTGGCGCTTTATAACCGCTAAAGTAAATTCCGTCTCGGCCCTTTCTCGAATTTGTTGTTCCGATATTTTTTTCAACAAACGGAAGGATGTACAATTTTAAGTCTCCTGCGAGCTGTTTGCTCTCTTAAGTATTGTTGCTTTAGGAAGACTGTTTTAAGTCCAACTAGGATGCCTAGCTGACTATTATTCTTTAGATTCACGATGGGTTTGCTATCTAACTGCAGATTACAGTACAGATTACAGTGATGTCAGTAGGTTGTTTTGTGCCATTTCTGATTTAGTGAGGTCTGCACGAAGAGTGTCCAATTATAGTCGAATGGAGCTGTCATTTCTCGAATTTCATCTTAGCGGCTGAATTTCTTCAGTGTTTGAAAAAAATTCGTGTTGAAAACCTAATGGAAAAGTATAGGTATGTTTTTGGTGAATTTTTTTTTTTTTAAAAGTCAAATTGTTTTTAGTAGAGCTACGGGCTCTTCATGTATAATAGACAGCAAATGTACCACTGCTACGATACTAGAATTTTACGATACTTAAATTTTAACCAATATCGAACGGATAGTTTCTTTTCCTCTTAAGAAATGAGACAAAAGGTAGATCATATCAGATAATAGTTGTCCCTCTCAACATTTTGTTAAGAAGGCAACAAATATTATTACTCTTCATGAACGAACAATGAATTTTTCACTTATACTTGAGTTTTCTTACTATCATGTCGCACGGGACATACTTTATTTATTTTTATATACAAATCTATGTTGGTTCAGATTTTTCATGCAATTAAAGGGCGCTGGTAATCAATGTTGGTCTTCCATGTCGCACGGGACAGAAATATATGACAATTAAGGGCTATCATACTGTTTTTCAAGCGCTTTGAGATTGAGTTGAGTTTTTGAAACTATCAATATCGCTCTCTCTGTCTTTATCTTTATCTCACTCTCTCTCTCTCTCTCTCTCTCTCTCTCTCTCTCTCTCTCTCTCTATCTCTCTCTCTCTCTCTTTCAGTTTCTACGCAAGATCTAATGAGATTGGGTATTCCTATAGCTAACATAACCTATCAATTACCTTAAATTAACACTCACATTAGCTGAAAATATTGTAATTCTCTGCATACTTCCGCTTACACAGCTGTTGCGGTGCGTTTGCAGCAATTATTAATTCCAAAGCAATATGTCATTTACACATTCGTGCTCGTCGCCTGCTGCGATTAGTACAGCGACGCTCCCCTGCTGTTGGTAAATTTGCTGACGCCCATTTTTCAATAAAAATTTTCATTTATAAAATTTTCTTAACAATTCTTTTTCATCAATCAATTTTTTTTACAAAAACGATTTCCGTGCTGCAGGATAACCGCCCAATCTCACACTCTCTTCACACAAACCACAATATTGCGGCTGATGCAGCGTTATGTTGTAGATATGTATGTATGTGGTGTTGGTGTGAACTCCAGCTGTGTCTTTGAGCCAACAAAACGTAGACCAAACGAGGAGACGAACGGACAGACAACGGACGGCTGGCTCAGTCGCAGCACCTCAGGTAGGCGTCATATATGACCGGCAGTGCGAAAATGCCCATACAGGCAATGCAGTGCAATGCAATTAAGTGTGCATATATATGTAAGTATGGATGTGTGCATATGTGGACACTCCCTCACTCACACACATTCTACCCATGCAACGAACGAATTGCGGTTGTGCGTCATTTGCGCCAGCTGAGTGTGCGCCCACAGCCTTTTGTATAAAATTTTGTCCTTTTTTTCTTTCTGTTTTTACTCTTAATATGATTTTCCATTTTACAGCCAGGTTTTCACTTTTCCTTACTGTTTTATTAATATATACATACAGCAACACACACATAACATATATGTATTTACAATACAGTTACTCGCTCCCTCACTGACCTTTAACAATTAAAATTGACGTGCGCCTTTGCCGCATTGTGGTTTAAAGCGAGATTTTTCTTTACTCTCACCTTTTTCAAAACACTTCAAACAAAAGCATAATAACAACAACAATCAAAGCATATTTGTGTTTTGCTTTATTATTTGTTGATCATTTACTGAGAATTTACAAAGAAATTTCTATTCGTATAGTTTTCAGCCTACGAAATGCCTTTGCAAATAAATATTGAAAATTTGTTATTTTAAAAATATTTGAAATTTCACATTTCCTAGTCATAATTCAATGAAAATTTTCATTCGTTGGTGTTGTGCTGTTGTCAAAATAAACAATGGCTTTGACCATACAAATCACAGTTCAAATTGCTTTGGCTCATTTCGTTAGTGCCAAGAGTAATGATGGGTAGAGGGTGAGTGGGCAATATTTAAAAAATTTCGAACAAAGAACACTGCATACTGGAAATACCTAATGGTAAATCAATTATTGGATTGAATGCGACTATTTTTACTTTTTCTATTCAATTTTCAGTCAATAATAATATTAAATGGATTTTCGCATTATTTTCTATACAATTTTTTTTCTTAAAACATATGCAAAAGCCTCTCCCACACACACTCTCTCTCGCACTCTCGGCTGAATGTTTTAAAAAGATATGAGACAAAGACGGAATAAAGCTTGAAGAATAACTCAGAGATGCAGTTAAAGACAGAAGAAACCTTAATATATTTAATTAAAGATTTTGCCGAATGGAGCATTTGTAAAAAGTCCATGCCAAGTGCTATCCAAGTGGAGAATGCTATAGATGTCAGTCACCTGAGAGAGATCAGAAACGATTATTTTACATATGATTTAAGAAGCCTAGTACCCCCAGCATATACTGAGTAGCCAACAGATATCCGTTTGGCAACGAATCAGTGATCTTGTGATGCAGTGATTAAAAACGAAGGGTGTTCCACTGCGAGATTCCCTACTTTTTTTTTTAAGAAAAAGCACAGAAAATTCAAATTTAATGGGAAATCTTTATTATCATTCGAAAGAATATTCTCTGGCATTTTTTTTTTTTTTTTGAAGATTATCTAATTCAATTGTTGGCCGCGGCTACGTCTTAGATGATTCATCCGTTGAGTCGAATTTTCGATGACTTTAGATTTTACATATCCTCACAGGAAGGAGTCTAACGGCGTGATAGCACACGATCTTGGTGGCAAATCCATGGCGACGTGTTGTTGACGTTACGTTCTCAGCGGCACGATGATTCCACCGGCCCACAAACCACACCAAATCGTATTTTTTTCTGGATGAAATGGCACCTGTTGCTTCTCTTAAGCTTCTTCTTCGTCCCAAGTACGGCAGTTTCGCTTGTTTACATACCCATTGAGCCAGAAAAGCGCTTCAACGCTGAACAAAATTTGGTTCGAAAACGTCGAATCTTCTTGGAACTTTTCAAGAGCCCATAGAGCGAAGCGATGTCACCTGGGAAGGTCGAGCGGCTTCAATTCTTGCACAAGCTGCATTTTGTAAACTTTAAATTTAAGATCTCAATGTAAAATGCGCCAAAGTCGTTCCATACGTCAGTCCGAGTTGCTGTGAACGGCGCCGAATGGACTCTCCATGGTCTTTGTGTACACCCTCAGCTAGAGTCGCTATATTTTCTTCACTGCGTGCTGGACGTGGTCTATTCGGTCGAATATTATCCAACAATGAATGCTGGGTCTCACGATGGGTGGGTGGTGTTGCGAATAGTAGGCTCGGAAACACATTGTTTACAGAACATGAATTTTTGTAATAAAGTTGAATGATTTGTAAACGTTGTACATCTACTTGGATGACAAGCGTACTGAGTTTATGGCGAGAACACATCTCTAGCCTGCTGAGTGACAGTGAAAGTGCTACAATCGGGGTTGGCGAACCGCAATTCCCAATCGATGCTGATAAAATAGATATCACGCAACTGTGACAGCAAATTTGAAGAAAAAAAATTTAACGCCGGCTGATGACTGGCTGACTGATGACTCACCCATCGGCTGAGCTATTAAAGCAGAGCGACAAATAATTGAACGAAAAGCATGTAAAAGCTTCTATGCAAACTTTTGCCCTGATGAGTGGCAAATAACCATTGGTACCTAAGGTCGATGACAGATAAGACTTAACTGCGTTGCGTGAAATTTCCAACTTTGCTAGCAAAGCGAAAAACGCCTCTGGTATGACACAACGAAGATTTTTCTATTCAATTTTTCTTTTATCAAAAAGCTAAATAATTGTCATTTTAAGTAATAATTAAAGTTTTTTTTTTGGAGTTTTCCTAAATAATTATTGAAAATTCGCTTTAAAATTAAGTGAATTAATGGAAATTAAAATTAGGAGATGAAAAATTGCCATCTTTTTCCATTACGTTTGCGCCAGCTTTGCTTATGAAGGTAATTTTGTAGAGTTGCATATATTAATCTTAGATGTCACTATGTCAATATGTCACGCAAAGCGACGCAAAAGTCCTATATGACATCGCCTTAAGTGTGCTTTGACCAATATAGAAGATGAAGTAGAACAATTGGTAATGTTTATTTAGAATAATTTTTTAGAACGACTTAAATTTTTTTGTTTGTGACGCAGAGAAGGACGGAGGAAAGAGGTGCTGGTAAAAAATTTATGGTGAGTATAGAAAAGAAATGGAGTATGGGGAGTATAAAGGTAAGGTAAGTATAGAACTCATAACTAATTTAGTTCACAGAAATGATTTCAAATCTTGAATTTATAATTATTTTGCGTTCTGATTGAATTTATGATAATTTTGAGTTCTGATTTATACTTCAACACGTTTAAAAAGTGAAATTTTCACCACACCAATTCCGCAACCGGGATGAGTGCGGTGATTTACAAAGAGTCAGAGCCAAAAACACATCAACGGCTGATCATCACTACCAATAAAAACAGCAAAAAAAAAGTAATTACGCTCTAAATAAAATTTGCAAAACTCGTTAAACAGTTTCACAAACTTATAAAAAAAAGTGCCATACATTTTTAATTTCAAATAATTTGCTATTCATTAAAATTCGTCAAGCGCGACGAGTTTATTAATGCAATTAAAAAAAGTTTGCTATAAAACAGCGTCAAATCGTACAAATTAAACAGTTTATTTTCACCCACAGTTGAAAACGGTCAGAAAATGAAAACGGTTTTAATTTTCGTGCTGCCCTCGCTCTTGCTGGCTGTGCAGGTGAGTCAAATATTTAAATTCTCTCTAAATAATTATTTATATTCTCTCTCTCTCTCTCTGTTCGCACACCACAAACAGGCCCAACCGTCTAATAACGGTTCCGGTGGAAGTGGCATCTTCAGCGCTTGCAACAAGGAAGCCGGTGTTACCGATAAGGAATTACAACAATTCTTCGCTAGTCAAATGGCCCCAACCAAAGCTACCGAACCCATTAAGTGTCAGTTGAAGTGTGTCATGGAGAAATTGGATTTATATAAGAATAATATGCTGGATGAAGATATGACTGAGAAATTCTTCAAACAACGTAAATTGGATCAAAAGCTGGGTGCTGAGCATATGAAGAAAGTCATACAAGATTGTAGTCAGAAGAAGGGTGTTGATGATTGTGATAGTGCTTATCAGGTTTTAACATGTTTCGATTCATCGAAAATGCCTATTATTGCTTAAAGAGAGGCTTTATATACTTCGTAATTAAAATAAAATAAAAAGCATTTGAAAATGGTGTGGTTCAAATAATTATATACATATGTAAATTTTAGCGCTGTGCAAGTGCTGAAGCGATTTTTGGCCGAGTTTTTATCAACAAATTTGAGGGCACAGCAGTTTATTTCAAGCCACCTTCGAACTGCCGAAGGAATTGATTATGAGAAAGTTTTATTGCATGTCAGAAATACACTCGGAGGGCTTGACTTACCTTGTCGAGGGGCGACGGCAATTAGAAAAATAAATTTTCTGTAATTTGAGATGTTGCTCGAACCTGAATTCGAGCCCAGGCCTGCCGAATTGTAGTACGCAACACTAATCACTCGGCTATTTCGGCAGCCACGGTTCACATAATTATTGTTAACAGTTGTTTGGGAGAGTGCTTTCTCAGTGCCTCACCTAGTATTCTCTCAACTTCATTAAACTGCCAAAAAGCGAACAACAGCGCAAAATGTATGTGTATTTGCTAAACGACCGATCAGCTGAGTGGAATTTGTTTGGGTTGCCAGGTAATTACAAAAAAACCAAACTTAAAATCACTTAATAGTGCTCGCTCACTTCTACGGTGCATCTTTAGATTTAGAATGGTACTTAGATTCCCCCCAGACCAATGTCGGTATACTATTTCAAGTTTACGAAAGGTAGGCTGAGGGGCAGACAAGATGAGATCCAGCGCACCCACTCAAACTAGTTCGGCGCTGCCGGAAGTCACTTGAACTCGCCTGTATGACTGAACTTTGGGTTCGTCATGTTTTAAGGACGAATGAATGATACGGTCAGTTCAGTAAAAAAAATGTTTAAATGCAACGGATCGAAAAATATTTAACAGTTCGGCTGAAAAAGCATACCTTGTTGCTCCTTCGACTGTGCTATGAAATTCTAGTTACAGCACTGACACACAATAAAATGGGAATACTATATCTATCATATATGAAGGCCCCAATCAACCGATTTGTTTAGATATGAAAACAAAAATCAATTTAATCCCAAAATGCAAAACAATAAATTTGTTATGCTGTTGAAAGGTTTGAAGCACTGCTTACTTGCTTTTTATTCTATTTCAGTTAGCAACTCAATCAAAGGAGTCTCTTAAGCAAAAATAGGAATTTCCGATGCAACGAAACATGATACAATCTGATAAGCGCTTTCACAACTCTCAGCGCCTTTCTTTTGACTACAATTTTGTATGACTTTCTTTGTATGCTCAGCACCCAGCTTTTGATCCCATTTACGTTGTTTGAAGAATTGCTCAGTCGTATCTTCATCAAGCATATTATTCTTATATAAACCCAATTTAACCATGACACACTTCAAATGACACTTAATTGGATAGGAAACGTTGGTTGGATCCATTTTACTAGCAATGTGTTGTTGTAATTCCACATCAGTAACACCGGTTTCCTTGTTGCAAGCGCTGAAGATACCAGTTCCGCCGGAGTCTTTATTAGACGGTTGGGCCTTTTGTGATGTGAAAAAAGAGAGGGGGAGAGAGAGAAAGAGAGAGAGAGAGAGAGAGAGTGAGATATAATATAAATAATTATTTAGAGAGAATTTAAATATTTGACTCACCTGCACAGCCAGCAAGAGCGAGGGCAGCACGAAGAATAAAATTGTTTTCATATTTCAGACCGTTTTCAACTGTGGTTGAAAATAAACTATTTCATTTGTACGATTTGACGCAGTTTTATAGCAACAATTTTTCATGAAGCTGGTGAATAAATTTTTTTTTTTAATTTAATTTAGAGCGTAATTATTTTTCCAAATTGAATTGGAAAACTATTTGTGCGTTTTTTTTTCTGTAATTATTTGTAAGTAATAGCAGTGTTTCGAGATTTTAGTGGTCTAAATTTCATATTTTATAGTAATACCTTTTGAGGGGAAGTGATCTGGAATATTAAAAATTATTAATTCGACAACAAATTTTGAGTAAAAAAGTAATTAGCAGCACTCAGTGGGCTCAATTTAACAAAATATCTGTAAGTTTCGCCCCAAATTATGCTCATTATTATGCTTAATTATTCATAATTCTGCAATTAAATTTAAATTAAACTATAATAATATACCAAATTTATTGCTAATTATTGAACATTTTGATGATAATTTGTCAAAATCAGCTAATCAAACTATTTTCCTTCAAAAAGTCTTTCCATAAAATGTGAAATTTTAACCACTAAAATTCCGAAACAGTGCCGATTATGTTACTTACAAGCAGTTACAACTAAAAAAAAACGCACAAATAGTTGTCCAATTCAAATGGCAAAATAATTACGCACCAAATTAAATTAAGAAAAAATTAGTTAAACAGCTTCATGCTCTCAAAAAAAAGTACTCAACAGTTAATTTCAAATAAATTTTATATATTAAATTTTGTCTTTCGCAACTAGTTTATTGAAGCAATTAGAAATCTTGCTATAAAACTGCGTCAAATCGTACAAATTAAACAGTTTATTTTCACCCACAGTTGAAAACGGTCTAAAAAATGAAACCAATTTTGTTCCTTGTGCTGTCCTCGCTCTTGCTGGCTGTGCAGGTGAGTCAAATATTTAAATTCTCTCTAAATAATTATTTATATTATCTCTCTCTCTCTCTCTCTCATTATCTCTCATTCTCTCTCTCCATCCCTTTTTTCTCTCTCTCTCTCTCTCATTCTCTCTCTCCATCCATTTTCTCTGTCTCTCTCTCTCTCTCTCCCTCTCTCTTCTCACACCAGGCTCAGACAGAAACTTCTAATAGCGACGGTATTAGTATCTTCAGCGCTTGCAACAAGGAAACCGGTATTACCGGTATGGAATTACAGCAATTCGTTGCTAGTAAAATGGATCCAACCAAAGCTCCCAATCCCATTAAGTGTCATTTGAAGTGTGTCATGGAGAAATTGGGTTTATATAAGAATAATATGCTTGATGAGGGTATGACTGAGCAATTTTTGCAGCAACATAACCTGGATCAAAAATTGAGCGCTGAGGCTATAAAGAAAATCATACATAATTGTAGTCAAACAAAGTTGCAGACGCATGTGATAGAGCCTATCAGGTTGTAACTGATGCCAAAAAAAAAAAAAGTTCATTGCTTCGGAGATCACTATTTTTGCTTACGAGACTCCTTATTGAGTTGTTAACTGAAATAGAATAAAAGCAAGGAAGAAGTGTTTCAAACCTTTCATGAAAATATCAAATCTTTTGTATTGAATTTTAGAATATAAATAGTAATTATTATATCTATACAAACTGCTTATATGGAGTTCACCTTCCGCTCTGGTGGCTCCCACAAGTTATCGCATGAATATAAAAATACATCTGCGTACCAGGTTTGGCAGAAATACTGGTGTTCTCTTCGTTGCAGTGGCCAAAGCAAGAGAAAAAAGGAAAAACAAGCGAAAAATGGAGATCTCAAAGATGAATTTGTACAGTTATCATCGACTCTTGCTTCGCGAATCACTTAAAACTGTAGTTATTCTTATTGGCCTTCAGGTCTTATAAGAGTCGTTGGGAACTTATCATAATGTTAAGGTACACAAACAGTAGAAGGAAATAATTTTAAGCTTCAGCTTGCAAGGTTAGTGTTCACTGTACACTGTTCTTTTTTCTACTCTTTAAATGTAATTAGATAAAGCGATTTGTTGTATGGGAGTACAACAACAACCACACCAGACACCGAACCATCACACTGAAGGAATACGACTAAGACTTTTCTAACCAACCGGCCCACGGAGTGGAGATGGCACAGGTTGCCAGTTAGTTAGTTAAAAAAAAAAGGCTACAGACAAATAATGCATTTAAATATTTTATGAAATAAACCTAGGTGTATTTCGTTACAGCAAAAAAAATTTAAAATATTGAAAAATATTAGAATTTTGTATTGGCATTTTATCTCTTTTATTTGTTTAATATGCACAATTTTACATTAATGTTTATTGTAAATATTAAAACATTTTTATATATAAATATTTTGAAACAGTTGGCAAGGCTGTTGAAACTTATTATTTTCATTAAGCCTTTTTTACTTTCATCACTTTGGTATCCATATTGTATTCCATATATGTCATCACTTTTTTGAAATTTATATATCAGAACAGGTGGTAGCACTGCGTATTGTAAATCTAAATCATTCCTGAACATCCATGAAAACAGACAAACCTTTTCCTTAAACTCGGTTCAAACATTTAACTTGAGTTCAGTCATAGACTCACTTACAGAACGCATTATATGGCATATAAATTATTTCAAAACAGGTGGCAACTCTAATGTGTTATAAATTCAGTTACTCAAATTCTCAAATTCTCTTGAACTCGACTTAAACGAGTGGCAACGCATACAACGATTGCAACACTGCCATCATTAATCTGACATTAAAGTTACCTCTAAATGCCAACAGATGGCAGTGGAGAATGCGAGATAAAACAAATTCAAAAATAAAAAAAATTAAAAAAATTCTTTTATTGCGTCCACTACGCTTTCCGGTCGACTTGCTTCTCAAGTTCTTGGTACTCATTCACACTTTGACAGCTCTCTTTGTCAACATGCCGTCGCTTGTATCTCGCTGTTCTCTTCGCTTTTCTCTTCAAATTACGAACATTTTGAGTCACATAAAAACTGAAATCTTTTTTACCACTGTCGAATTCAAATTTTTGTTAATGATGAAGTTGCAGATTTTTCTTACTCTCATAGTATGCATTTTTGAGAAGGGCTGCCACGTAATGATACTTTTTTAATATTATCCATGATTTTATTGGTGCTTTATAGCCGCTGTAGCGACATTCGGAGGAGCTTTCCCTCTAAATTTCCGATGTATGACTTCATGTTTATCAAACAAATGTAGCTACCTACCGTTAGAAGCCAGTTCTGAACGGCTGAGAGAATTTTTTGAAAATTTGTTTTTTTTTTGTCGGAAATATCATATGCTCGAACTCGAGCCCATGGCACAATGCATGGTAGCAAGTACTGCTCACCACTTGACTACTGGTTGTATAAATTATTAAAACAGAATTAAATATTTCAATATTGGTTTTTTGGGTGGAAAGGAACGTTAAATATTCGGCTGATGTTTATATTAATTCCACAGATTGGTCAAAAATAGGGGGACTGTTATACAGGGCTAATCTTTTCGGGATTTCCACAATAAACGTAAATAAAATGCATTTAAATAATATTATTTTTCACGGAATTTCTTTTTTATTATAAAGTTTGAGTCTTGGAATTATATGTCAAACAATATATCATTCAAATGACCGTCTATGATGCACTGGACTTACAATATCTGTAACTGATCCAGTCTCTTCAAATTTCTTTAAAAATTTTCAAAACGTCCTGATTTTTAAGTAAAACAAAACATATTTGGTTTGACAGTTGAGTTTGACAGATGTCAAAGTACAGCACCGCACTTTTGAAGCCACTAAATGGATAACCTTTTACTTATAGAGATTGAGTCTATTACTATTCCTATGTCAGTCATTGTTGGTAGGACTTTAGACCCCCCTACAGGTAGCTATCTGCAAGTTTGGTTGAGTTCTGTAGATTATCTGTTGCTGATGTTGAGCCTAGCGGAGGTGGATAATAAAAATTCCAATTTAGGAGACAAAAGCCTAGTTGTTGCTCGATTGCATCGTCCATATTCAATTCATGTTCATACTAGACCATGGAAGTTATGACTATGGTATCTGACTGAATTCCGTTTCTGTCGAGTGCTTTCGGAGATGTACTTTTTCATCCAAAAGTGGGTTGATGTCACGCCCACCAAAAATTTTTTTTCCCTTCCCCCTTAACATTTTTTCCATTTAGTGTGATCATCTCTAACAAATATGCCTTTCATTGCATATTTAGTAACTGTATTATCGATATTTTCATATATTTGAGAGACGGGCATGAACTCTGTACGTGTATGAAACTGAAAAGAGTGATTAGCAGCACACAGGTGACCCAATTAACAAAACTGCTGTATTAGCGTTGAATTTTTGCCTCAATTAGACACACAATTTTTTTTTGTTG
Source organism: Neoceratitis asiatica (assembly GCA_030068015.2). Classification (NCBI taxonomy): domain Eukaryota; kingdom Metazoa; phylum Arthropoda; class Insecta; order Diptera; family Tephritidae; genus Neoceratitis; species Neoceratitis asiatica. Next base: position 80,943,065 of record CM061527.1, on the reverse strand, counting down.
TTCATAATTTTTCAATTAAATTTAAATTATATAAAAATATTTTTTACTTGTTTTGTTTTTATACCTTTCATGTATATGAAATGGTATATTAACTTTGGTCCGAAGTATGTAAGTATCAAAAATAGAAGAGATAGACCCACTGAAATTTATACAGTTCGTAGCAGAATCACGCGATGAGTTGTTTTAGACATGTCCGTCTGTCCGTCTGTCTGTCTGTCCGTCTGTCTGTCTATCTGTCTATTTGGACGCCATCTGGTTCCTCAATTTTTGAGATATATCAATCAAATTTGGTAAGAAGATGCATCCATGCGTTTAAACGATCATTTGTTGGAATCGACCGGATTGGACCCCTATAGCATGTAAGGGTGATTCAAGTAGAGATACTTTTTTCAATAGCCTTTTTTTTTGGACAGATCACACGTGAGTCGTGTCAAGATGTCATGTTATTTTCGTTCAGGATTGTTTGACGTTTGATCATGGTCAACAAAATCGGCCTATTGAGTGTACTATTCACAACACCATCACCCATCTTGAGGGCCAGCGTTCATTATTCAGTAACAATCGACCGAATAGACCACGTCCAGCACAGACTGAAGAAAATATAACGGCCGTAGCTGAGAGTGTACCCGAAGACCGTGGAGAGTCGATTCGGCGCCGCTCGCAGCAACTCGGACTGACGTATGGAACGATTTTGCGCATTTTACGTCGAGATCTTTGCAAAGAAATCGTACAAAATACAGATTGTGCGAGAACTGAAACCGCTCGATCTTCCCAAGCGACATCGCATCGCTCCACGGGCTCTTGAAAAGTTCCAAAAAGATCTGACGTTTCCAAGTGAAAGCTTGTTAAGCGATAAGGCCCATTTCTGGCTTAATTGGTATGTAAGAAAATCAAAACTGCCGCATTTGGGGCGAAGAGCAACCTGAAGAGTTTCAAGAGCTGCCATTTCATCCAGAAAAAACAATGGTTTGGTGCGGTTTGTTGGCCGGTGGAATCATCGGTTCATATTTTCTCAAAATTGATGCCGGTGAGAACGTAACCTTCACCGTGGCGACCTTTATCGCGCCATGATAACCGACTATTTGATGCCTGAAATTGAAGTTGGAGATCTCTGCGACATTTGGTTTCGACAAGACTGCGCCACTTCCCACAGAGCGCATCAATCAATGGATTTATGGAGAGAACACTTCGGTGAGAGCAGATAATTTCACGTTTTGGGCCAGTCGATTGGCCACCAATATCGTGTGATATCACACCGTTAGACTCCTTCCTGTGGGGATATGTCATCGAAAATTGGACTCAACGGATGAACCATCTAAGACGTAGCCGCCGCCAACATTTGAAAAAGATAATCTTAAAAAATTAATTCCAAGGAACATTCTTTCGAATGCTAATAAATATTCCTCATTAAATTTAAAATTTCTGTGTTTTTTTCTTGAAAATAATAGGGAAAGTCGAAATGGATCACCCGTTATATATGACCGGTTTTTCAGGTTTGAAATTTTAAGTCATAAATCCGTCAATAAAGTACCTACGAACCTGAAATTTGATAAGCTTACATTTGCATAACGATTTGCAAATTGGCTTTGAAAATCATTGAAATCGGACATATATAACATATAGGTCCCATATACCGATATTTTCAAATGTGAGGTTTTGGTCAAAACTCAGTCAAAGAAGCATTTAGGAGAATGAAATTTAGTATCATCTATACATATTATGAATTGCATATTGGTACTGAAAATCATTGAAATCGGAATTCGACATCATATAGCCCCCATACATCCGATTTATTCAGGTATAAGGTTTTGCGACCTTAATCCACCGAAAAGTAATCTAAAAGCATGAAATTTTATATTCTGAAGACGTGGATTCATGTTTATATTTACACTGAAAAGTATCAAAATTGAATTTTGCAATTTGCAATAAATTTGATATGTTCGTGAAGGGTATAAATATTTCGGCATGGCCGAAGACAGCCGTTCTTTCTTGTTTTTTCTCTCTTAATATATGGGCAATCATGAGTGACGGATAAATTAGCACAACTTTTGCTTAATTAAGGCATAAAAACAAAAATAATTGATAAATTACACACAAATTAGATAAGAAACAATTGCGATGATACAAAATGCGGTGAAAATTCATTAAAAAAATCTAAATAAAGTTATTCGTTGCTCTTTTTTTTATTAAATTTAATTTGGCAAAATCAGCTAATCAAAGCAAAAAGCAAATAAAAATTAAAAAAATAAAACACAGATGGAAACAAAACCATATACCACAGAACATCTCTTATTGGATTATAAATGCTGCGCGGCTCTTCATTCATTGCACAGTGATAATTTTGATTTCCAACCTACAAGACCAAGACCTACACCAGCGTTGTAATGAAAACTCTATATATTTTGCTTACATTTGCCGCCTTGGCTGCGCTTGGTGCGGTAAGTTTTTAAAACATTTTCTAAAAAATATTACTAATATTACACTCCCTCCCTTTCGCCCACTCTCTCTCTCTCGTGCGCGCGTTTCAAATAGTGTAATCTTCGCGTGGAAATGCTCAAGTTTTTTAATTATTGTAAAATCGAAGCCAATATAACCGAACCGGAGTTGCATAAATACATAAAGAATGGCATGTTGGCCAGCGAAGCCAAGCAGAACATAAGATGTCTTGTGAAATGTACCATGGAGAGAGTTGGACTCATCAAACATGGCGTTTATGATACGGAAAAAGCAATTCGAGATTTTGCTGCACATGTGCCAAAGCGCAAGGATCTGGAGGAAGACGTTAAGGAAGCGGTAAATAAATGCAAATCTGAGAAGGGTGTCAACGATTGTGATAGGGCCTTCAAGATAACCATGTGCATTACGGAATTCAAAAATCGTTTTCCGGATGTATAAAGTATTTTTAATTGAATTGGAATTTTCGGATATTCATTTGTATCTCATCTAAAAAAATTTAGTTCAATAAAAAGGTGAATTGTGCTTAAAACTCTGCTTGTGTCAATTTGAAGTGAACAATTTCTGAAGTGAAGCGAGTGGATCTGGTAGTGAACGGACTGCGAGACGAAATATCTTCCTGTCATCAAACCAAAAGTCAGCGCATTCGCGTCTTGGCTTTCACGTGCCAAAATATCTATGTAGGAGACAAGTTTCTCTACCTGAGAGCTAGAATCAACTCCGATAGCAGTGTCAGCTTTGAAATCCAACGCTGAATCACTTGCGCAATAGGTGCTAGTTTGGATTGGGTAGGCCAGAGAAAGTGTAAACTATTTTCGACGAGCACAGATCCACCACTGTAAGTTGCTTATCATGCTCCTTATGCTGAAGAGTGCGGAGAACTGAAGGATGACAATATCTGATGAATAGGCGCTAGGAGTCTTCGAGAGAAAAAGGTTTTCGAAGTAGAGTATGATGCACCAGACACAAGACGATCTAGACATAGTTCTAAGGAACAGCGGCTGCACGGGCTAAGTCCTGTCGTCCGTATGGATGAAAACACTCATTTTTTGGAAGTTTCCAATACTGTACCACCAGTGGAAGCAGAGGAAGAATAAGACCTACATTCCGCTGAAAGGCTCAGGTGCAGGTAAGCTTGTTTGTACTTTTTGCTCCAAATTGGTATCGGAAAGAACCGACTGCCCAAATTGGGATATCTTAATGATATTTGGTATACAATTTTCCAGTCTACCAAGGGTGATTAGTTGGTTGTGGGATTTAAAAAGAGAGATTAAGACCTTAAGCAGGCTCCTTGTGCCCCACCAACACATTCGAAATCGGTGGTCCAGTGATTTGTTGTTTTCATTCACTGATTCCAATTTATTTAGTTTTGAAAGATGATATTTCAACTATTTTAATCTTAAATCTTGGTGGTACTTTGTAATATCTGCTCCAGCTGAGGATTTTCACGGGAATTACGTCGAAATATTATATTTAATACTGTCACTAAGAGATGGGCCCTATAAGAGTATATAATACATATATGTTTGGCGCTTAGTAACCGCTGAAACGATTTTCGGCACAGCTCTTCCTCCTATATGGATTTGTAGGAGGAGCTTCACATTTCCTGAGGAGAGGAGATCGCAATTGAAAAAAGTTTATCAGATGGACTTTACTTAGTAAAATATTATAAGAATGAAAAGTTAGCGGGAACTTTTAGGAAGAAGTCGTCAGAACAAACTAAATTCGGATTATCGGATATAGATCCAAAATAATCCTTTTTTTATGAACAAAAAAATCACTAACTTGAATTCCGTTCCATCCAAATGTAGGTCTTACTAACTTGCTACCGCTGGGAACAGAAAGAATCTTTGCATCGTAGGTCCAAGCATTAAGCGACTTTCTGTGTATATGAAACCGTTATTTTCATTCTCAATGGTACTGCCAACACTTAGGTCAAAATTCAATATTTTATTAGAAGAGCTCTCCTTTTTTTTTTTTTTTTGGTTTTTATGATGATTTCTGAGGAAATAAATGAAATATGATCCCAAGCGTTAGGGAGGTTGTAAATTAAAGAAACAATAAAGGAACTGATTTATCAATAGAGCAAAAAATACGTTGTAGCTTGGGTTTACCTAAGAACCTCATATTGTTGCTTTGGAATTAGAAACAACCGGTAAGCATATAACGAAGCAAGCTGAGGATGAACAAAACATATATTCTGGTATGATATTTGTACAACAAAAGTATGGTTGGCTCTATTGACGCCATTTTAAGCTAAAAAATTTGAGATTACCGAAAGTCTTTCGGCTAAGAATTTTTCAACAGAATAATTCTATGAAACATTGAGACAAAAGTGAACTATAGTAAATATCAAATCAACCAACGCGGAAACAATGATTTTATCAATAACGCGCTAGAGTACTGTCATCAATCCCAAAAGAAGACAAGAGACAGCGATGAAATAAGCAGATCGATCTTCCCCTAACTACACTACACTACACACACGCCTTGAAAATTAATAGTAAATTGTTAACAACCTGTTGCTCATGTTGCAACTAATTAAAACTAACTTTTCATGCTTGAGAAAATGAGACAAGACAACAGGGACTACAAGGTACAAAAAGAAAACAACAACAACAACAACAACAACAACAACAAAACATGACAGCTAGTTAAAGCATATATAAATATGCCGAGTGACAAAAAGTGGACACTTTAATAATCATTTATCAAATCTAATGCACATGGGCAGAAGGGGATAAATTGGAAAGAGGTAAGGATGAAGGAAAAACTAAAATGAAAGCGAAAAAAAACATGAAATGATCAAGATAATTGTAAAAATTTAACTAAGACGCGGAGAGGTCAATGCATTGCCCGATGGATGGCGTGGTAGAAGAGACACAGGGCGCGAGTGACGAATGAACCAAGCAAGGAAAGACAATCCTTTTCCACAAGTTCCAAAGAAAATGACAAGCGATCTAAAGAATTTTCACTAATAAATCAAAATTGTCGCATCAGCCATAAACACACACACACACATACACATAAGTTCTAAGCGACGTACAAGTGCGCGTGTCACAAGCGTAATGACGAAGTGGAAGGGAAATCGATAAGGCAAACATGAGATGTATTTTTAAGAAGGTTAGACTACGCTCATATATAAATACAAATAAAGGGTGATCAAAGTAGAAGTACTTTTTTCAGTAGCCTTTTTCTGACAGATCACGCGTGAGTCGTGTCAAGCTGTATTGTTCGGCATTCCATCGTGGAAAGACTTACGCCTGAACAACGTTTACAAATCATTCAACTTTATTACGAAAACTCACGTTCTGTAAAGAATGTGTTCCGCGCGCTTTGATAAACTTATGGCCAACACAATCGGCCTACTGAGCGTACTATTCGCAACACCAACCAACCCATTTTGAGACCCAGCATTCGTTATTGGATAATATTCGACCGAATAGACCACATCCAGCACGCGATCAAGAAAATATAGCGGCCGTAGCTGAGAGTGTACACGAAGACCGTTCACAGCAACTCGGACTGACGTATGGAACGACTTGGTGCATTTTACGTCGAGAGCTGAAGCCGCACGACTTTCCCAAGCGACATCGTTTCGTTCTATGGGCTTTTGAAAAGTTCCAAGAAGATCCGACGTTTAATAGCCAAATTTTGTTCAGCGATGAGGCCCATTTCTGACCCGATGGGTATGTAAACAAGCAAATTTGGGACGAAGATCAACCTGAAGAGATTCTAGAGCTACCATTTCATTTAGAAAAAAAAACAACAGTTTAGTGTGGTTTGTGGACCAGTGGAGTCATCGGTCCATATTTCTTCAAAAATGATGCCGGTGAGAAAGTAACCATGAATGGCGAACGTTGTCGCGCCATGATAACCGACTATTTGCTGCCTGAACTTGAAGCTCGTGATCTCCGCGTCATTTGGTTTCAACAAGACGGCAGCACTTTCCACATATCGCGTCAATCAATGGAGTTGATGAGAGAACACTTCGGTGAGTAAATAATTTCACGTTTTGGGCCGGTCGATTACCCACCAAGATCGTGTGATATCACACCGTTGGACGTTTTCCTGTGAGGATATGTAAAGTCTGAAGTGCATGCCGACAATCCCGCTTCGATTCAGGCCTTGGAGCAAAATATCACGCTTGGCATTCGCCAGTTACGAGTCGAAACGCTCCAACGAGTAATCGAAAATTGGACTAAACGGATGGACCACATCTGAGACGTAGCCGCGGGCAATGTTCTTTCGAGTGAAAATAAACATTTCCCATTAGATTTGAATTTTCTGCTTTTTTTCTTTAAAAAAGTTTGCAACCTCGAAATTGATCACCCTTTATATATTAACAATTATGTACAAGCGCGTAAAAAGGGCTTTGGCTTTCTTAGAGAAGCAAAGTGTATTTGAGCATTGCAGGAGATGCGCCACATAAATCACACCCAAAATACTAAAACTGAAAAAAAAACAGTCAAAAAATAAAAAATTAGTGTTGAAATTGAGAGAAAACAGCAACAACAACAAAAAGTATACGCCTGAGTTTGTATGTAAATGTACAGATAGTTAGCATGCAACAAACGAGCTGGTACATGCAACATGAGACAGGCAAGTAGACAAAGGGCAGCACAGGCAGCAAAGCGGGGGCCAGGCGGGCAAGCGGGCAAGTGCACGACAGTTCAATGAACGCACAACAATCAGGTTGACCAAATCAAAGGAATTGTGTACCACCAGTTAGTGGATGGGCATCATGCAAATAGCAGATGACAGCAGGCGCGTCTTTGGGTTTACTGAGAAATTCAAATTTCAATATCCCAAAAAAAGGAGAAAAAACAGCAACAACAACAAAAGCAAAGTGCAAGCGCGCTCACATTTCAATGCTGCCACAAATGACAGCTTTTATCAATTTCGGCGCGTACTCAAGTAGCAAGTTGCAAGTAGCCGTTTCAAAAGCAAAATATTAAGCGCGCAAGAGCTGATGAAAGAAAGAAAGAAAAAAACAAAAAGAAAAAAAAAAAAATCTGCAACAAACGACTGCGAGCTATGTATGTGTGAGAAGACAGTCGTCCTTAGGTAAGCGCCCCAGGCAATGCTACTAAGGGGAAACACACAAACACACAAGCAGCCGTTGCAGCAGCTTCCGCCAGGCAATTTGCATAAAAAAGTCCTCGGCTATGCTCGCCAAATACTCAGCACCTCATCATCATCGACCATCATCATGTGAAGCTTGAAAGGAGTTTGGTACAGAAATGTAAGAGAATTCCGAAAAAAAAACCTAAAAAATTCCATCCAAACCGTATTGGTTTTGAATACGAAATTGTGCATAAAAGACACTGAAAGCTTTCGGAATTCGGGAGATGCAAATTTTTCGACCGAACGCGAGAAAAAACAATTTTTTTTTTTTGCTTCCATTCTTGAAACTGATGCTTTTGCTGAAAGTTGAAGATAGCGCCGTTGATAGCCGTCGTTGGTTTGATACGCCCGGAAGATGCTGATGCAGATGGAGATGCACAGATACATACAGTTGACATTTGCGCGTTGGTGTGATGACGGGCTGCTGACGATGGCGTTGAACTTGAATGTTGAAAAGGGAAATGGAAATGCACGCCAGCCAGCCAGCCAGCCAGCCAAGGCACCAAATGACAGGCCAAGTGCTCTTGAAACCTCTATAAAGAGTAGTTTGTATATAAGAGTTAGTGCTTGGGTTGCTTGATGGAGGGCGGAGCTCGCTGCTGCTGAAAATATTCCATTTTATTTCTCTTTACTTAACAATATGCACCGCAAAGCCAATTTGAATATTGTCGTTAGTTTGTTATACATACATATAGATATGCCACACATTGGCTCGTTGATTGTCCTTCCACCAAGCGCAAACGCAAACGCTCCGTGTGCTCCACGCGTATTGGCAATGATGAAATGCAGTCAAGTTGAAAAGTGTCACTTGAGTTATGGGTTCATTGTTTTTATTATTCTCTGGCGCTGCGCTGCTCTATTTCGTCATCTCAGACCTTTGTTTACTTTATATTATTCGACATCCTTCTTCGGCGGAGGCTGTGCAAATAAGCTATATAGGCTCGCTTAGCATCTAGATGCCTTTCCGATTGTTTTTTTTTCCTTCTCTCAGTTTATTTCTCCTTTTTTTTTGCTTCTTTTGCATGTCTTCGAAAGGCTTGGCATTTTTATTTATTAATATGCACTTGCCCCATCAGTTGAACCTTTCAAATCAAGCCAATTCGATTGACAGTCGCCATAAGAAAAGAATAAGGCATTCTTTTTAGTTGGAACCCGGAAATTTTTGTGGTTAATATAAATAATGAGCAAGTTAGTTGATTTGTGGCCACTTATCACTGATGGTGCTTGAGATTTTCAAGTGTTGTAAAGATGCAGAAAATGAGTGAGCTACACAGAGGCTAAATTTCGCAGGAAATTCAAAAATATAATATAAGGGGAACCCCGATACCTGAGTAAGAGCAGTAGCTTTCCAAGCGCGAGTAGTTTTCTGATGAATCTCAATCCATACCTAGGCGCAAGGATCTTGTAATGAACCAACATTAGTTCGATCTCATTTTTTTGAGTTGATTCAGCATTCATTTGTCTATCCATAACTATAAAGAATGCCACGTGGAAGTGTCCAGGTAAGCTCACATAGGGAGATAGTTTCAGGAAGGACTAGGCTAGGTTAGTAAGGATTCAAATAGTTCACACCAAGGAGTCTCACATAGAGCATACCACGTCTACAATGATACCAGAGACTCTGCATTCAACCAAAGCTCTGCACCGTTACACTTCTTGTTTTGTCTCTAATTCAGAGATAATTTTTCTTCCCTTAGAAAATTGAAATAGGTTTTTTGGCCCTCTAGGCTTTTCTGATTGAAGCTTTTAGAGCTTTTCCACTCCAAGTAAGGCCAACCTTTATTTGTCGTGCATCATGCCCTGCATTTCCTGCACTTGTTATTGTTGTCTTCTACCAGACTATTAGTAGTACTTCTGGCAGGCTGCAGGTAGACATTTTCGTCGCTTCGTAAGTTTCATGGCGTATGTTTTGGTTATGAAACGTCGAACCTCTTAAGAGTGTAAGCGTCAAACTCTAACTCACTTTGGTTTAACAAACCTTCTGGAATGGTTCTCCTGCACATATATTAAATATACCACGGAGTATTCACCTCCGAGCTCGATCTAATAAATTCGTTGTATAAGAAGTAACGACACTCCGCACCAGCTGCAAATTTCCACAGCGAGAGCTCTCACTTCGAGCCGCTCCAAGATTTTTAGGGCTCGCATACTCAATAGTACTGACAGTCTCATTTTCCATAAACTTTCTTAACCGTAATACATGTGAATTTTTTGACATGTGATGTAATCGTTTGGCAAAAGAAAATATTCAATCAACTCTTGAGTTTCGCTCCGATCTATTCCGTAAAAAACTTCAAGGCTCATCGTAGCCAAAACTATGCTATATGCGATGCTCTCTAGAGTAGTTAGCGAAAAACGGCGAGGTAGAGAACTCACCTTTACGAACGTTTAAATGGCTTTCAAAACCGGTTCTCTTAAGGTGTCTGGAGAATGTACGCCGAAAGCCGAAAGGAGTCCAAAAACAGTTTTTTTTCACATCGGTCAGCCTGCACTCTGCGGTATCGGAGCAAGTTGTAGTGATATATATGCATCCAGCTCCAAAGATTAATCGTCTTCACGCTTAGCTCGACTTTTAGCGGACACTTTACGGGTGCCCTAAGCTAATACCGTTGTTTTTTTCTGGATGAAATGTTAGTTCTTAAATCTTTTCATGATGCTCTTCGTCCTAAATGCGGTTGTTTACATACCCATTGAGCCAGAAATGGGCATAATCGCTGAATAAACTTTGGCTCGAAAACGTCAGGTCTTCTTGGAACTTTTCAAGAACCCATAGAGCGAAGCGATTTCGCTTGGGAAGGTCGAGTGGCTTCAGTGCTTGCACAAGCTATATTTTCTCCGCTTTCAAATTAAGATCTCGACGAAAACTGCACCAAGTCATTCCATACGTCAGTCCGAGCGAGCTGCGAACGGCGGCGAATCGACGGGAGAGTAAGTAAGAGTATGAATAAGAGAGTGAGTTTAAGCAAGAACATCGATTTACCACTTTTGTTGAGAATTTTTTGAGAATGTCAGTTTAATCTTCGAAATTTTATACTCTTCCACTGAGCAACCAGTACTGACAGAAGAAGCCGAATTTCGATATAAATTTTATCAAGAACGAAACCCATCTAATCAAAAATTTCTAGTTCGTTGAAAACAATAGACACTGATGAAGACTTAGTAATAATTTCTCTTAAATTGTCTGTTGAGGAAGATGAAAAGTAAACTGGACTGGAGATGGAGTTGGAGATCGTGTCTAATAAAGATCTTTAAACAAAATCACTTGACCAAGCACTGTATAAACGCAGCTATGAGGGACGACTGATGGAAATCATTGGAAATGTAGTCTTCATCTTCGTTTTGGAATTCCATCCCAGTATGACTCAACAAAAGCAAAATTGAATATTAAAAGCAAATCAGACAACACTCAGTTCTTACTTTCAAAGGTCAAAGAAGAGCATGAGTAAACGCGCGGCTAACAACATGAGCTGTAATGAGCAACATAGACACACTGAAACAATGCGAGCAACTCAATTGACGCATGACACAAGACATGAAATTACCAAATGATGAGTTTGCATTCTTCAATTCTTCAATTCTTCATACACACACACATACTGCGATGCCACTTGCATACAAAACCATGTGCCGCATATACTGCTAGTGAGAGGTGAGTGTAAGTGAATACTGCCATTGTAATTGAGTCTCCTTAGCAGACGGATACAAAAATAATAACAACAAGTTTTGTTGTAAATCTCCCCTTTAAACACATACTCGTACATGCATACATACATACATACACACATGCGAGTGCATAAGTTACATTTCTTTGTTGAAAAAACCGACAAATTCTGTGGCAATCAACCTGAAAAGTGGTAATGATGTTGAGTTATACACCAATACTTGACTTCCAAGTACACATATTTCCAAAACTAATTTATTTCAGCTTTGCAATGTTGCGTGCCAACAACAACAACAACAACAAAAACAACAAACAAACGAACAAAGCAACAATGATAACAGTTACAGTTTTCAATTTGTGGCAAATGCGTTTATAATGCAACAAAAATCCAACTATTTAACCATTTAAGATAAATTGAACGCGTTTTTAATAACGCCTTAACATGTGAATATCTCAAGGGCGACGAGCGTGTAGTGTTGCTGCAAACCACTGCAGGCTATATTAAGCGTCAAAATCTATATGTAATTTTACAACAAAAAATATCATTAAATTTCGTTGAAATAAGAAAAGAAAATTGTGTTTGGAAAATAACGAAGATAATAACCAAAATTGGATGGGTTCATGAACGCATGAGTTTTTTTGAGAGAAGAGCTTTGATTTGAAACTCTCTTAAGTTAAATGAGACTCCGAAAGTCAGCGTATAACATTTTTTAATATTTTTTCCATATACGGTTTAGCTAATATTCAAACTTTTTACAGATCTCTTATAAAGTCTGCTCCGAGTAGAGGTACTTTTTCAATAGTGTTGTTTTGACAGCTCATGTGTGAGTCGTGTCCAGCTGTCATGGCATTTTTGTTCAGTATTGTTTGGCATTTCCTCATGGAACGACTTACGCCTGAACAACGTTTACAAATCATTCAATTTTAATACGAAAAGAAAATCCACGTTCTGTAAAGAATGCGCTTCACGCGCACTTCGATCTACTTATGGTCATCATAATCGGCCTACTGAGCGTACTATTCGCAACACCATCATCCGTCTTGAGAGCCAGCATTCATTATTGGATAATATTTGACCGAATAGACCACATCCAGCATGCAGTGAAGAAAATGTAGCGGCCGTAGCTGAGAGTGCACACGAAGAGCGTGGAGCGTCGAATCGGTGCTATTCGCAGCAACTCAGACACTGACGGATGGAACGACTTGGCGCATTTTACGTCCAGATCTTAATTTGAAAACGTACAAAATACAGCTTGTGCAAGAACTGAAGCCGCTCGACCTTCCCAAGCGACATTGCTTCGCTCTATGAGCTCTTGAAAAGCTCCAAGAAGATCCGACGTTTTCGAGTCAAATTTTGTTCAGCGATGAGACCTATTTCTGGCTCAGTGGGTATGTAAACAACCAAAATTGCCACATTTGGGACGAAGAGCAACTTGAAGAGATTCGAGAGCTGCCATTTCATCCAAATTTTTCTTCGAAAATGATAACGGCGACCGTTATCGCGCACCCCCTGCGGGATAGGGGTTTAAGCATTAACTCGCGGTAAGGCATGCCTCTCGTAAGAGGCGACTGAAATCTAATAGTTCCCGCGACAGTCGGGTCTTTATACCGGAACGACCCGGATTTTTATCCGGCCAAGGACTGTCACTCCCGCAATATTCCACGGAGCCTCATTTCGGGAACTTTCTGCGGTTACAACAACAACAACCGTTATCGCGCCATGATAACCGACTATTTGATACCTGAAGTAGAAGCTCGTGATCTTCGCGATATTTGGTTTCAACAAGACGGCGCCACTTCCCACACATCGCATCAATCAATGGATTTATTGAGAGAACAATTTGATGAGCAGATAATTTCACCATATGAGCCGCTCGATTCGCCACCAGATCGTGTGATATCATACCGTTAGACTTTATCCTGTGGGGATATGTATAAGTAAAGTCTATTTTCGGACAATTCCGCTTCGATTCAAGCCTTGGAGCAAAACTTCACGCGTGTCATGCGCCAATTACCAGTCGAAATGCTCGAACGAGACATCGTAAATTTGACTCTACCATGGATGAACCGTAGCCGCGGCCAACATTTGAAAGAGATAATCTTCAAAAGATAAATGCCAAAGAATGTTCTTTCGAATGTTAATAAACATTCCCCTTTAGATTTGAATTTTCTGTGTTTTTCTGTTCTTTAAAAAAGTAGGGAATCTCGCAATGGATCACCCATTAGTATGAACGAAGATTTGCGAAGACATTATGATCATTGTGGCAATTGAGTCTCAATTTAAGATGAAAGACAACAAAAAACAGGTATTTTCTATATTTCACTTATAGTTCATGTTACAGTTACCCACCTCATGTAGCAGGAAGACCTCTACTCATGCTCAACACCACTCCCCTAACACTTGCCATAATTATTTCAATATGCTGCGCAGAATAGGCAATTCTTGTTGCACACCACCTCTCAATACATAATTGTTGTTGTTTAACATGCCACGCTCGAAGTAAATTAACTTTAATTTATTACACGGACACCCCTCAACCTATCCACTGAGTACGAAGTATTTGCAAAATTTTTACAAAATAATCACATTAAAATATTTGGCGAAGTGTAATAAATTCGTATAGAAATTCTACATACTCATTTAGGTGTAAGTATGTACTCTACGATTCGATAAATTTAATATATTTACACCGGAAGATATACATACAAACATATGGCGACCAGTCGAAGTCTATTCCAGTCAAAAGTTGAGCTAAAGTACCTACAGCAAGAGCGCTGAAGTGCACACGTGTGCATATACGATGTGGATGGACGTAAGGTACGTTGCAAGTGTCAGCGCATACATACACATTCTGCTCACACATACGAGGCAGGCACTGATAATGAGAGGGTTTTTCGTTGCTCTTACCCTGTTTATCTCACTGTTGCCACTGACCGGTGGCGGACTAGATGAGTGTGTAACACTTGTTGTTGTTGTCGCTGTTGTTGTTGTTTTTGTTGTTGTTTTTGTTACTTGCATTATATTTTTTAGTTCAGTAGAGTTTTCACCAGTTCGACTGCTTTGATAATAATAATAAATAATGTGGCACATTCAACATTCAACATGCAACATTCAACGGTGTGGACAATTGCAATTACTTGAGCAATAATTTGAAAATTAATTACTGTAATTTGCACATTGCATTCATTAATTTGAAAGTGTAGACGAGTGCATACACATGCATACACATGCATACAAATGTATTATGTTAAGCAAGTTAGCTGGTGGTAGTGTGTAGCGCCTATAGTCGGCCGGCCGGCTGGTGGTTGGTGTAGAAGCGTGTGAGCGATCACTCGCTTTTGTATTTGTGCACACATTTATAATTCAGTCATTTGCACATTTGCACAATTGTGCATTCACTGCAGTCACTCATTCCATCATGCCAGCACTCACTCGCTCACTCACTCACTCGCTCACTCACTTAGCTAGTCATATTTATGCCTGAATGCAGGTATGTATGTGTGTATTTGCTGATTACAAAACATTTGCTCACTTGTTTCATTATTGTATTTATTCATTTGTGTATTTACATATGTAAGTATGTATGTGTGTAGACACACAGTTTAAATCGCCTCAACTACTTCCCCTTACGCCGCATGCATGTCAAGTTGCATGTGTATGTGTGTGTGCATGCATTCGTGGTGCGTGTGTAGTGTAGGCGGAGCTTTGTCTTTCTTGTATTACATAGGCGTCACTGCACTTGAAGACACCTGTCTACATGTTGTAAATTGAGTTTAGCAAGAGAGGGGGAGAGAGAAAAGATAAATGGTGGAAGCAGTGACAGGGATGAGGTCATAATGGGAAGAGAGCTTTCTGCAACTATTATGCACGTTGCCTGGGTAATCCTGAACACAATTCAGAGCAAATGGATAATCTATTATTAGTCTAAAGCAAAGGAACAGCCTCCCGGGCGGCTTACAATGGACAAATGTGTGGATTACACGCGGCAAATGTTTCGCCTTTTGGGTTCCTTAATGGAGATTTTCTTAAGATATGTTGAACTGATTGAAAGCGCTCCAGCTTAGAAAGTATTCGATGTAGTACCCGCTGGTGGAAGCAGAGGAAGAGGAAACCCCCACTCCGCTGGAAGTATCAGGAGCGAACTGGTATTTCCAACTGGCACCAGCAAACAGCAAAGAGAAAGAACGAGCAACGCGCTATTGTTGATGCGGCTATAATCACGATGCCTACGCCAAAGAAGAAGAAGATATGGAACTGATTGATGAATCCAAAAGAAAATATCCCATCATAACAACACATAAACTCATAAACATCACATCACAGCCGCATGAAACACAAATAAAGTAAGGAACACGCGAAAATGGACAGAAACGAGTTTGAGAGAGCTCTCACAAACTTAGAAGACATAAGAGGTGCTTCAAATTCTGTAACGTCAAGTTTCTTACTGACTAATTATGGATCTACAACTTCCTATTTTAGGACGTCAGAAGAAGTTGAGTAGCTATTGTCCCGCCTATTGCGCATTACTTCAAGAAGTACTTCTACTTTAGGAAAATGATGATAAGTTACTACTCCCTGCCTTTTGAACTTCCCGCCTATGTGAACATATACAGCCATGTCAAGGCGGTGAGTAACTACTCTCCATATGGGAAGGTCGCTATGATTATCTATTCCTCTACCTTTACGACCTTTACGGAGATGGACGTGTACAATCAACACAAAAGAACTCCAAGTCTTTTGATTTGTGAAACACCTCGGCACATGGCGAGCGACGAGCGAATCTCAGATGTAAACCGGAGTACGTCGTAAGGGAGACGCTCATAGATGAAACCGTATCCGCATGTTACCAGGTACATCTCATACTTTCATAGCTGTAACGCCATACTTCCTTTTCTGGTTCTAACTTAAAGTTGACTGCTGTTCTCCCAGCAAATCGAAGCGTGGTCGCTGAACTTTGTCTAATCTCTCAGACAGCTCGTCGTCTGTGATATTGATCGAGCACTAAAAATCTTAGATCCACAAATCATTCACAAAATCTTTCTATCGAAAACCCCGATTTATTCTCGATTTGTCGAAAGTTGTTATCGTTCATGCTTCTGCGCTGTATAGCAGGACGGAAATGATGTTCCAATTGTAAAGTTTGGGGTTTTGTTTGTAAAGAATACTTTACTTCTCAATTCCATACTGAGCGCAAAGTAATACCCGTTAGTAATAGTGATTCTGCGTTAGATATCAGAGTTGGCGAGTGCGAAGATCATTCTTTTTATTTTTAAAGATTTATTTGATCGCCAATTTCTTTGGGAGGTTTCGATTGCCACTTCTTAAGGAAGTTTTCATATAACCCCACTATCTGTTGTAGACGTTTAGTCTTCTCTTCAGCAGAAGAGAGGCAGAGAATATCTTCTACAGTTTTAAGACTATTCTCTACTACCTGATGTTCGTCGCTTGATTGAGACTTTTTCACCGTTGTTCTCTGTTTCTTACACTTATCTGCGAGTATACTTTGGTTGGTGCTCATGACAGTTTCTGTGGTGTAGGAACGAATGGGAAAATGCAATACTTTTGGAGCAAAAATATCCATAGTCTGCTTAAACGAAGGCTCAATTACTGGGTGAGCCTTCTTGTCCACTCAGTACCATTCCCAATCCATATGAGTAAAAGACTTCCTGATATCTACTGCGTCTTTCCAGCACAACTAACTGCAATAGAGGAAGCGCTTTGTGGTCACTTAATTTTGCAGTGTTAGCTCTACCCAGCTGAAATGGCATCAAGTGTTCTCAACGCAATCACTCGACCTCAATAGAGTGCACTTTCTGCTACTGCACAGTTTTCACTACGGCTTCTCGGAAGTTTTTTATTCAAAGCAATGTTGTAGGTTTCATAGAACGCCACAAATGGTTTGTGCATCCAGAAAAGTGAGTTGTACCTTTTTCCAACACCCATCATTGGTATTACAACTGATCAGTGGGCTTTATTACGCTTATAACTAACAAACTAACAGTTTTGGATATTTTTTTTCTAGACTTTAATCCAATTTGCTCTCTGAATTACTCAAATATCTCAAATTAACACCATACACAACCGTCAATTACATGACAGACGAAACAACTATACAGTTCACAGCTGTGTTGGGCGATTATTAACGATATGAAGATAAATGATGTGAGCTAAGCAAGTGTTGCCGTAATTTATTCAATAATTTACGCAGCTGCAGTTGTTGACATTTTTCATACATAGAAGAGAAGTATTTGAGAGTGTTTCCTATTACATAATTGATCGTGTGCATTGTAATCATTTTGATAAATACTCACTAATGAATTTTTGCTTTATTTTCTCTATGAAAAAACGTTTTTTTTTTCTTAATTTTAAATACAACAAATAATTCTCAATTATTATGATAAATTACTTTTAAATGAAAATTTATAAATTTACGAAATTTGTTTGTGAAGAAAATATGAAAATATTTAAATATTTTCACGATTTGCCCATATATTTGCTGTGTGTGAGGAAAGCGGTGCTTAGCCGGGCTCACTTTTAATTGAGTACTAGATCTTTGGGAGGAATTTTGCTATAAAATTATTTTTTAAATTATCTTACTGAAAATTATAAAAACAATCAAAAGCCGAATTTTGCTATCTTCTCGTTTTTGTAGCGAAATTTGTACAGTCTACGACATGAGATTATCTATAAATTTGACAAAAAATTGTTTATATGGGCTCACATATTATGGATCTTTAAAAAGTTTCAATAATAATAAGACCGTACGTAATGGTGATCCATTTCTAGGTTACCCACTTTTTTAAAGAAAGGAACACAGAAAATTCTAATTTAATGGGGAATCTTTATTATCATTCGAAATAACATTCTTTGGCATTTATTTTTTGAAGATTATCTCTTTCATATGTTGGCCGCGGCTACGACTCAGATGGTTCATCCGATGAGTACAATTTTCGATGACTCGTTCGAGCATTTCGACTGCTAACTGGCGAATGACACGCACGATGTTTTGCTCCAAGGCCTGAATCGAAGCGAAGAAGGTATTGTTCGTATAGACTTTAGATTTGACATATTTCCAGAGGAAAAAGTCTAACGGTTTGATATCACACGATCTTGTTGGCCAATCGACCGGCCCAAAATGTGAAATTATTTGCTCACGTCGCGGGGATCACGAGCGGTTACGTTCTCACCGGCATTGTTTTTGAAGAAATGTGGACCGAGGATTAATATCTAACTGTTAGTTCCGAATGAGTAGGCCTTTTTACGACTATAACGAACTTCAGATTGTCGCTGTGGTTACTACGCTAGATGCCGGGTATCTCACAAAGATAAAGCGCTTTTTTATTGGCTGTACTCATCCATTTTCAGACGGATTCTTAAATATGAAAATCGTCTTCTTCTACCACTCCAGAAAGGAGCGTATTCCGTTACATCTAAATGCCTGCTGCCTTATCTAAAGGAGTGGGAGTAGATCCTCGCTATCGCCTGTTACCTAAAATAGAGTGCAGTACCTTGATTATTTGTGCGGAAGCTATCTGCTGCTACAATAAACGACTATGTAATGTAGGTGTGATGTAAGAAAGGTATTTTAGGATGATTATCGCTGTTCTTAAGATACTTTAACGTGCACTTTTATCTAGTATACCCATGGGAGAACCTAACCTGAGAACCTAACCTAAGATATAAAATTAGAATGGAACAGACTAGATACGTAAGACTGATATGTTGCACAAAATAAGTGGTAGACGATGCACTAGTGTTACAGCTTCTAGCCTCTCTTCTAGCCTAAAAAAAATGTAAGGTATCGACCATACACTTCCCCTCCATATCCAATGTGCGTTTGCGTGCTCACAATTTCTAATCAGCTCCGGCCGACTGTGACTTTATGCGTCTTGGGACATTACCACATAGGAAGTATTCTCTCACTTGTGCCCCCAAATGGTATCTGCTCAGTAAGTGACAAAAAAAGGTAAAATGTCTAAATTTAAAAAATTCTCGGTGAAAATATCGTCGAGGGACACCTCATTATAGAATTTTCTTAGCCTTTGGAGCTTTCACGAAGCCACTAAAGTCTCTGGGTTCTGCAAAACACTTTCAGCTTTCACTTCTAGCGAAAAAGAAGTCGTAAGCTGGCAAAATATCCCGAAAGGAGCCTTTTGAATATCGCTCCAACTGCGGAAGTAACAGTGATTTGCTCCGGTATGGGACTCTACCACACGGGGAAAAAGTCACTTGCTCGAAGTAAGAAGAGGTTAACTGCCAGTTCAATTCTTGCAAGATCATCCTCTAAACAATCATGGCGCCACCTACTTAAGCTAATGAAAAAACTCGTCGCCAGAAAGAAAAAAACATCCACTCTGTGAAGAGATATTTGTAGAGATGAAACTGCAGAGATCTAGTTTGGAAACTAGAGTGATCTTTATGGCTGGTAATGAAGACCATCAACCAGTTCGGATCACAAAGTACATCATCAGCACGAGTCTACCAAACCAGCAGCAGTTTATCGAGGTCTGTGAGTTATCCCAGACACTCCACGCAAAGAGCCCACAACTGAAAGAATCTCTACTCTGGCGTATCTCTACTCATAGCGCCCATAAACTGCTTCTAAGTCAGTTTCACTCCCAGCTAACTAAAATTTCCGAACAGTTGTTACCGTTATTTACCAATCATTTGCAGTTTATGTCAACACCAACCAAAATACTTCCGCTTAATGTTGCCGGCAGTGATTTCCGTGTTTACCCAAAATCCATAAATGTTCGAATTGACGCTAATGCTGATACTGAAATTTGAAACTCAATGCATTTCCTTTGATTGCCACAACGAATTCGTGTAGTGGAGTAGATAACAATTAGAAATGCACTTTGATTTCGAATGCTCAGCAACAACAATAGCAACACGCAGCAAGCGCTACGAAATCGGGGAGAGATTGAAGCGTTGATGCCGTTACTCTGACTAATTTTCGCAACCAAACATTAGCAAATAACAACAGCAATAACAATAACAGTATAGTGCGGATAACGGAAGTGGCGTTAATGTGTATTGTACATTTCTACGCACGCACACAGCCGCATTTACAAATGTTGCCACTCACCGCAGCTACAAAATGAATGCACGTACGTGCAATAGCAGCAAAATAGCCATATGTTGCATGCAACCAACCCACACCACACACCACACGCCACACTATACTGCAGTGGCTGCTTAGGCGAGACGTGTGCGTGCATTTTTGGCACATTTGATATTTTAGCGATGCAACGCTGCACCCCTTCTCCCGACCCTGCGCGAAAACATTTGTTGCAAGTGTGTGTATGAGCGTGTGTGTGTCGAGGCACAATTATGTTGCACTAACAATTGATGCTGTGCAATCAAAAAATAAATGAAAAGCAAGAGAAAACAACAAAATAAGAGGCACAACGTGTGGCATTTCTCAATGACGTTGACGGCGACGCCGCCGTCGCCAGCCAATTGTGTCAAAAGCTGCCCGGAAGTGGGAAAACGTGAAAATCAGGCGTCAATGGGATTTAAATATAGTCCAAGGGTCAGTTTCCTAAAGAGGTTTGTGTGAAAGCCCTGCAGAGAAATACCAAAAGTGGTGAGAAATGTACTAGTTTGTGACTAGAATCTACTAGTTGACCCGAAAACAACTCTTAGGTGCACAAATTAATTCGGTCCGTATTTTTATATTCAGAAGAGAGTTTTTTATTAACAAAAAAATTCATCAATCAACGTATTGCTCATCCGAAACGACTACTTTTTCCAATCTCTTTAATTACTTATGAATACCATCTCTAAACAAAAGAGTCCTCTCTGTCCCCGATCCAATCACAGAACCATTTTTTGATTTCTTCAATATGCCCAAACCGGTGACGGCCCAACTCGTCTTTCATCCATCGGTAAAGCCAGTAGTTGGAAGGAGAAAGATTTGGAGAATCCTACGGATGGAGTAAGACCACACATTTCAGCGTTTCCAGATAGATTTTGACCGTTACAGCTGCGAGAGGCCGAGAGTTTTCATGTTGCAAAATCATCTGGTCATGCCTTTCTGTCGTTCATGGCCGTTTTTTTCGAGCAATGCACGGCTCGAATGTATTAGTTGTAGTCGATGGCGCTTCACACGAAAGGTTTCGCTCGGTTTTAGCTGCTCGTAGTACATCACACTCACCTGGTCCCAGCACATACAGAGTATAAACTTTGAACCGCTTGGCTATAGCCACCACGATTTTCCCCGAGAGCCCTTTCCGCACGAACAGCTCAAAGCAAGCTCTGAGGGCTCCTGTTTCCCATGGTACAAGAATTTAGTCTCCAGTCGGACCTCGTAGCCGAAGCTATTACCAATTGTGCATCCAACTAGCTCCGGACTGGTGGCCTGGGGTTGGACTACATACACCACGTATCAGAATCAAACCCCCTTATTCTCACTTGCATTTTACAATTCAATTAAACCTCAGTTGCCTCCTCAGTCTAAAGAATTCGCGGGCAAATGACCCAATTACACGTACATATTCCCTACAAGACAGAACACCATCACTAAATATCGTACCTCTGTCCTAACTATGCTCATGCCCCCAAAATTTACCCTCAACGGTCTTGTCAGCTCCTAACCACATACTCTTTTAGACGGCTAGGTATTCCAAATACCCCCTACCTACATCGGTATCGGTTAGCCATCTATTTTGTAGCAATCCTACACTCAATCTCCTCTTCAATCTGGAGGCTATAGCATGCTGTATAACTACTAGATCAAGAGGAGGAACCCCCCCCCCACAAGACCTGCAACGCCTCAGTAGAGACGGTGCGGCACACAGGCACACAAGCTAATAACATCACTCTCTGAATCGACAAAAGTCGCTTCCGACCAACAATCGTCATAACTGATTCGTACCAAACAGCAGGGCCATAAGTCGCACAAGCCACGAATAGTCCCTGATATACCGTACGAACAGCATGACGACTGAGGCACCTTAAAACGCGACGTATTTAACCAAAAACACTCTGAATTTTCACTTTCAAACGCAAAAATGGCGGAGCAAAGTTCATTCTCTCCCCCATAGTCTGGCCCAAGTATTTGACTTGCGTCACATACCTAATACTGGCATCATTAATGCGGAAAACCGAAAATCAAAACTTCTCGCTAATACAGTTCATTAAACAAAAATCCGGAGATTTTCGAAGAGGCAGAAAGCAATGTTGTAGTCCGAAACCGGATCTGATGCACACTAATTATTATTGATAGATGTGAAACCTTCCCAAGGAAAGAGGTAATCGCTTCCAAGATCGGCCACAATCTTTCAAGTGGCGCCATCTTCTGAGAACGTTAGTTGTTATTGTTTTATCGAGCTTTTAACCTTAAACCAGTTCATTTGACAGCTGGGTAGTGTCGCCGTTGGTACGAGTAAAAGTGTGCGTACTAACACTGCTGGTCATTCCCATCATTAGGCATGTTTTTGTATTGGGTAGGTACTACATTTTCATAGATCCCACACACGCACACACACACGGTTTGATATATTTTTACAATTGGCTGCATGGAAATACAACAACACAGGATTGTATGCACGCCAAAATTGATTTCGATTTTATGACATTGCAATTTTGACGTTTAACGCCTGTAACTATGCTAAGTGCGTGTGCTTAACAAAAGCAATTCAACTCGAGCGAACCACTGCAGCACCAGTCACTCAGTCCGGGGCAGTGAGCGCGTGTGACAAATTTAATTGTCCCGCTGAGTTGACAACTGCAGTCATTTTTATTTTGTTACTTTTATTGCCACCAATTTACGCTGCGATCGTTCCTTACTTTTATTTTGTGTGTTTTTTTCTCTTCTTCTTCTTCTTCTGTTTTCCTGTTGTTTCGGAAATATGTATTTTACGAGTATTCCATAGTCTGTGTGCGTGTGAAAAATCCCTACTTTATTGGCGCATTATGGGAAAATAAGTAACTCTCATCAAACATGACATTTTCTTCTTCTTCTTCCACAGCGTGTGTGCGCTCTCACGCAGCGTTGATAGCTCAAAATCGTACATTTGGGCAAATGTTTATCGAGATTAATTGGGAAAAGTTAGGAAGTTAATGTCCTCTTTCGTTTTTATGCATCCAAGAGTATTCAAAAATGATGTGTTATCAACTTCTCAGCAAATATTTTGATTAAACATTTCAATGAAGTGAAAAATTACGATGGAAATTCATCTCTTCATTAACTCTATGAAAATTTTAGGCGAAATAGATGAATATCTCATCACACTTTTTGAGATTAATAATTGAAACTTCGAGCAAAAAACTTGCAAAACTTCGAAGATTTGAATCAGACATTGGGTTTTCCATTGGGTTCCACATACACATCCAACGCACGAAAGAGGTGTTCTGGTAGTCAATGTCCAGATTAAAGCCCACCGTCATCGAATTAGTAGAGTCTTAGCAGTAAGGCTGTAGACCTGATAATTCTAGCATAGACCAGTTAGTCTCCACACACGAAACTTGGAAAAGGCCTGTGAATCGATCGCATGAAAAAAAACTGATCTGTTAGAATCGCGAAATAATACAAACTGCAGAACCAAGCAGAGAAGGTACACCCTAATATTATAGTAACAGTTCTTTCAACTTGAACGTCTTTTCAAAACCAACAACGATGTGAGCTGTGAGTTCTTACGCGGTAGTGCTCTTGCCAAGAGGTGTTACTTGGGACTTGGTGGACAATTGAATAGTAAAGTTCTCTCTTGTCGATCAGAGACTAAGCTGTAGAAGTCTCTCATCATATCCATCGTGTTATACGACGCTGAGACATAGACGACGACAACAGCTGACGAATCGGTGCTAGGAGTTTTCGAGAGGAAGGTTTATTGGTCCTTTAAGCATTGTGAACGATGACAACAGCTGACGAGTTGGTGCTAGGACTTTTCGATAGACAAGTTCGAGGTCCTTTAAGTACTGTTAACGACGAATATAGAAATGATAGAACGTGCGGATTTTAGGACAATATTAACATAGTTCAACGAACAGAGTCAGTGGCTATGCTGGCTAGGTTATGCCGTCTTGCTTTAAAAGTATTCGATGCAGTGCTCGCTGGTAAAAACCTCGCTTCTTTGGAAAGATTAGGTAAATTCATAATTAAAAAAGGATATCTCGAGCAAAATTGTTGCATTTGATGCTCCAAGAATCCTCACATAATTGGAGAGAAACCCTTAACCCCAAACAAACTGACTGTGTGGCGCGCTCTTTGGTCTGGAGGTGTGATTGGACCTTACTTCTTTGAAAACGATAACGGCGAGACTGTCACTGTCAATTCGGAGCCACACAGCACGAGCGAATTTCTTTATTACGAGAAAAATTAATTAAAACCCAGAATTCCCCAAGTTATGGCTGAGATACCGCCCAGTTTGTGCCATAAAGTGGTCGAAAATTACCGCAATACCCATATTGCCCTTCATATGGCCTTCTAGGATACAAATTTCACTGATCAATTCACACCTCTTTGCTGCTGCTTTGCATTGGTTGGACAAGCGAGTGCATTGCGTAGGCAAATAATCAAAAAATTTTTACCAAATTTCCAACCCCAAATACGTATTGCTGACCCTGCCCCTGCCCCTTACCACACATGACCAGCAAGCACCGAATATTTATTACGGTATTTATATAATTTTTCATGACATTAATTCCGAATTGTTGAAATGCTAAGGAGGGCAATAAATTTTTAGACAAGAACAATAAGAAGAAGAAGAAGAAGCACATGGGTTGCCAAATACATACAAATAAACATGAATTTACATAAATTGATTTTTACACACACACGCACACACAGTGATTACGCTTGCACCCTCACTAAATATGCATGCCACTTGGGCAGATTGCATTGTTGCATGCGTTGAGCGGCGGGGCAACTTGCTTGGGCTGTTTTGTGGTCGAAAATGCACGTTTCTCGTTAACGCATTTTGGGCATTAAATCAATTTTAGGATTTTTTGTGTGTTAGTTTGCACGAATACATGCGTATATACATATGTATCAGTAAGCATATGCATACGAGTACTTGTACTTGCCACACGTGCAACGTTTTCCACATAAATTGAACGTTTACAGATTGCAGCATAATTTTCAGTGAGTACAAAGGAGTTTCTCTATATATTTACATATATATATACATATATAAAGTTGCATATGCAATAAATATGTTTGCAAGCGCTTTTATGTAGGCAACATTTTTTGTCAACACACCGATCTGCTGCAAGTGACAGCCCGCACCGCTTTCCTTGATATTACTTTCTATAAACTTTTTGCCTGCGGCTGGGGGTGACTTCTGTGATAGCTTCGACCTCTACTGTTCGCCCATCACTCGCTTACTGTACATTGTGTAGCGTCTCCGCTTACGTTTAGACAATCATCATGCAGTTGAAGAGTCAGCAAACAGCGGGCGGTGACAGATGAATCGAGTTTCCCTTCAATAATAAGTCAGTCAATATGCGCCGTTGACTTATTTGCTTCACTGTGCTCTTACTTACATACATACCTAAAGGGTGATCCAAGTAGAGGACGCGCACTTCGCTCAACTTATGGTCAACATAATCGGCCTACTGAGCGTACTACTCGCAACACCATCACCCATTCTGGGACCGAGCATTCATTATTGGATAATATTCGACCGAACAGATCACATTCAGCACGTAGTGAAGAAAATATAGCGGCCGTAGCTGAGAGTGTACACGAAGACCGCGGAGAGTCGATTCGGTTCCGTTCGCAGCAACTCGGACTGACGTATGGAACGACTTGGCGCATTTTACGTTGAGATCTTAAATTGAAAGCGTACAAAATACAGCTGGCGCAAGAACTGAAGCCGCTCGACCTTCCCAAGCGACATCGCTTCGCTTTATGAGGTATTGAAAAGTTCCAAGAAGATTCGACGTTATCGAGCAAAATTTTGTTAAGCTATGAGGCCCATTTCTGGCTCAATGGGTATCTAAACAAAAAAATTCCCGCATTTGGGGCGAAGAAAAAAACGACGGTTTGGTAAGGTTTGTGTTCCGGTAGAATCATCGGCCCATATTTCTTCAAAAATTATGCCGGTGAGAACGCAACCGTCAATGGCGACCGTTATTGCGCCATCATAACCGACTATTTGATGCCTGAAATTGAAGCTCGTGATCTCCACAAGATTTGGCTTCAATAAGACGGCGCTACTTCTCACACATCGCATCAATCAATGGATTTATTGAGAGAACACTTCGGTGAGCAAATAAATTCACATTTTGGGCCGATCGATTGGCCACCAAAGTCATGTGATATCACATCGTTAGACTTTGTTCTGTGGGGATATGTAAAATCTAAGGTCTATGCGGACAATCCAGCTTCGATTCAGGCCTTGGAGTAAAACATCATGCGTGGTATTCGCCAGTTACCAGTCAAAACGCTCGAACGAGTCATCGAAAATTGGACTCAACGGTTGGACCATCTGAGACGTATTCGCATTAAATTTCTGTGTTTTTTCTTTAAAAAAGTAGAGAACTTCGAAATGGATCACCCGTTATGTGCAATACTCACATACGGCAGTGCTCCCAGCCGTCCATTTGTGCGTCCTTTTTACTTTTCTATTTCCTTCCTGCTTGCCTGTCTGTCTGCCTGCCGTTTGAAGGCTGCGTGCTTCATTGACTTGTGGGGTTCGTCATCGGGCTTGTCAATTTTGTCGCCACACACATATGTATAGGTGTGTGTACATATGTACATAGTAAACTGCATATTCATTGTTTTTACAGTTGTTTGGTTGTTGTTGTTGTTGCTATTGTTGTACTCGATTGTTTCGCCGTTACTTGGTATTGCCAATAAATAAGTTTTTGATTTATTAAATCGATATTGAAATTCGCCTTCAACTGCTGCTTATTTACAACGTATTTTTTTTTTGTTTCGGTATCTTTTTGTTGTGATTTACGCAATTCACTCTTCACCTTTGTTACGTCCGTTTTGACTCTGATAGTTTTTGCTTACCGCTTGCCATTGACTACTTACGCCCCCTTCTGCCTGTGACATTCAAAATTGGCTTTTTTCTATTTTTTTCCTCTTTCGTTGAGCCATTGCCAGTTGTTGCCGTTCACATGTCAAGCTTAGTGCAATTTCTTCTTTCTCTTCATCATATTTTGTTGTTGATTTTTATAGATTTCGTTTTCAATGCTGGCGTGGTTTCCTCACAAAAACCTTATCTATTTTTCCTCTTCCCATTTCTTCGCTCTTGAGTGTTACATTTGCTGGCTGCGTAGCCTCTTCAAGGCAACGTTTAAAGGCCAGTCATCTTCCCCAATTTTTCATACGACTCTAAAGCTTGGAGAGAGGCGAGAGTAGTACTCAAGATCGAAGGTGGGCAACCGGGTTCCACTTTATTCGAAAACATATAGATCAGTAAGTCTAAACTTATTCCTTCTGCACACATCCGAAATGATTCTAGATGCCTACATTAGAGAGAAGCTTTCAGCCGCTAGCATATCATATCATAAGTCCACTGAGACTATACCTTCCTCACCTACCCAAATTATAAATAGAGAGAGAGCTCTAGAGCATAACGAATATGCACTAAGAACATTTTACAACGAAGGCTTGGTCCACTGGGACTACACTTCACACACCTACCCAAATTTTATATAGAGAGAGTGAGCTCTAGAGCTTAAAGAATATGCACTAGGAATCTTTCACCACGAAGGGTCAGTCCACTGAGACTCTACTTCCTTCAACCACCCAATATATAGAGAGAGAGCTCTGAAGTGAAAAGAATACCCCCTAGGTGTCTTTCTTACCACAAGTAGCGTATTCAAAAGTGTATCCAATGGCGTCATCGTTTATAAGCTCGAAGCAGCCTGGATAGAGTCTGCAAGCTTATCATGGATAAGAGCTCTACTGAGCTGCGGAATGGAACGAAGCCAGACTGCTCAGATTATCACGTACAGGAACACATCTGGGTGATGTATTGTCACCGCTCTTGTGGTGACTTGAGCTTCTAAAAACATTTGTAGGAAGAGATGTAAACATCAAACAACGATGAGTGGCATTGACTAACTTAGAGGTAAATAACGGTAAGTCCCTGGATACAAATATGTGATGGACCCCCCGAGGGTCAACGAGGTTGAGCTAATAATTGAGAAGCATATAAAGTTCCTTGAAATAATTTACTCCTGAGATTGATTGTGAACGGCAAAGTGTCGTGGAAACTCGCTGTGGAAGAGAGGTTGAAAAAGGTCAGTGATGCTCTCTCCACATGTAATAAGATACCACACGTAATCAAGCGCGTAGTCGGTGCACTGCTAGCAAAATCTCATACAGGAAGCCATTGGAGCGATGCTCTTTGTCATTTTCAGTACGTTTAGCGCTCGCGTACCACTACAACGGCTGCAATAGAAAGGTTACTCAGCCTACCACCAATCAATATTGCAGCGGAAAGCTTTGCTGCGCTTTAGCCCGTTCTTCTGTAGGCAGTTTCCGTTCATCCTGTAAAATAAGCTCGGCCTAAAACAATGAACCGACTATAAGCTTCGATATTGCGAAATCAATCGTGTTGAACAATTTGAGTCAAGTTGAAGTTGAAATTGTCTAACTCACTAAAGAAGTGAAACGCGGGTAATGTTCATATGTGTGTTACCACTTTCTACTAGATCGTTAGTTATTTAGTCTTTCTACTTGCTTCATCCCAGATCTGAGATTAAGCGGGCTGAGGACTACACGCCTGTTTGCGCTATCAACTAAAGTCCCTCCTTTCTAGAGACTCGACATGTCCCATGTCGGACCACACTGATGAAAGGACATTGGTTGAGGTAGTGTTCTACCGAATCGTCTATGCCTCTGTAACTGAGAACTTACAACATTAGACCAGAAAGAAACCCATTCTGCTACCGTCAGTGCACTTCAAACTGTGTCCGCTTATTATGATGGCTTATAGAAGTTTTGTTTGGAAGTAATAGAGCCCCTTTTTTGTTTCTCTTCACTTAAATGGTCAGACCTTTTGCCGAGGAAAGATTTACACCCTCGTTAAGTGTAGAGTTCACTGTGCATGTAGATGGTTTCCTCTCAGGCCGACCAGCTGGCACACAGTTCCCTGACATTTCTCTTTGTGCAGGAGTCCCAAACTCATGAAAACTAGAAAATTTTGCTATGTAAAATTCACAGAAACCCACACACTCTCACATACATGTTCGCTTACCAATTTTCGCTTTCTTTACCACTGCCGCTTGTGTAGAAATTTAATTATTGGTTTGCTTACCGACCGATCATACCATTTATTTATGTAACTATGTGTGAGTCGACTACACACACACACACACACTACCCAATAATTAACATTCATAAATAATAATTTGAGCACAAAATTTCTAACTTTTACATTATGCCCGTCTCTGGGATGTGTGTGTGTGTGTCTGTTGTGACGCCGCTTCTTCCTCCTCCATCCAGTTAATTGGCAGTTGTTCAGTTGTTAGCTGCTCGCCCAAGTGGCCAAGCGGCAGCTGTGCGCCTCAGCTGTAATCATAGTTTTCTGTTCTGTGTATGTTTTTAATTATTGATTGGACTCGTTGTGAAAATGTTTTAGAATATTCAAATTCAAAATATTTCAAAATTCAAATTACCCGGATAGCAGAGGAAGTGGGAGAAAATTTCATATTTTTCCCTTTTACTGGCGACCGCGTGCTTAGAGTGTTTGTTGTGAGAAAAACTTTTGTTTTTAAGTTTTTTTATTTTTATTTTTGACTTTGTTTTTATTTTTCGTAGGCGTTGCAGTTGTGAGTTGAAACTATGGGAAAATGTAATTTGGGCTTGAGAGTAGGAAGGCAGGAGATTTTCTCCTGTGCGCAGTGAGCATATTTTAATGAGTGAGTAAGTCATAATTTAATTATATTCGAAAACTGTTCGAAAAAAATTCGATAAACGAACTGTTCATGATTTTTGCAATTTTCTCTGAAAACTTCCATAATGTTCAAAATTTGATATCAAAACAGAGATGTAAATATGTTATAAACATGGGTAGTCCAACAATCCTTCTAATCCCATCTTCACATCAGCCACCAGAAAATACATTGAGGTTATTCGCATCCCCAATTACTGACGATAGCACATACGTTCTACCATGATGAACTTCCTTTGTACTGCTAAGATCCTAGATATCTGAGACGATTTCTCGATAAGGTAGGACAGAAGCAGAGGTGGAGTTCCTCCAGCTCACTTTTGCCGTCTTCACTTGCCCTTTCTTCATGTGTCTCATCGTTACTTATGTCCTTCAGTTCGCGTGTGATGCCAGTAAGTTGTGAGCTGTCATTAGCCAACAATCGGTTTGCAATTCTTTCGCCAGCGCGTGAGCAAAAAATATGCGTGTTTTCCTGTGCAGTGCCCTTGCACATGATCTTGGCGTTCCTGAATGTTATTAAGGTTTTCCATCTAACTTTGATCCGTCTCTCAGCCCTAGCTCATTTCTTTAAAGGTTCGATAGTCGGACGGATCACATTTTTCTCAATCTCTTCAACTATTTCGTTTCCTGGAATGCCCATATGGCCTGGAACCCAGTATAAATGGAGCCGCTTTATAATAGTCAAGACATCAACCGCCTTCCTGCCGAAACACGATGTGAGTTTATTGCGAAGACTTTTCAGCGAAGAATTCTGCCTGGAATATAGTAGTGTTCTATAAGTCTAAAGATCTAGCCTGAGATCTAGGTCCGCACCGTAGATTCCATCGCAATCCTTGTAGATTTTGCTAGTTGATTCGACTAGAAACCTTCTTTCCCAAAAAAACCTTTCAAGTAATATTACTTAGGACCAAATTTTTAGGTTTTCATCAGACAAGGGATCGAAGCTATGGCCTTCCGGCTAGTAGCACTTACTGCAACCTCCTCAGCTACTGTGATGGACATAGGTAGAGTCCAACCTACGCAAACACTTCAGTTTCGAAATAGTTCGATGCAGTATTAGCTGACAGAAGGAAGGGATGGGAGAAAGTTTTACTTCACTTGGAGCCTCCAGTCCACAGACCCGCTGCGATGCCAACCTCCAGTGGCGGATGCACAGGTAAGGTTTTCGGGTCCGGACCCCTCCTCCTCTTCGGAAGCAATGTAAGTCTTAAATTCGAATCTAATTTTGCAGTTTATTCGTGTCTGATGTCTCCAAAAAAATGGAATATATTTTAGGACTCCCCCCTTCTGGAAATTCTGGATCCGCTACTGCCAACCTCAAATAGGAATGGGAAGAGTATTTTAGAACTCTAAAAGGGGGAAAACAGTCCTTTCACCATAACCTCTAAAAAATAGTACAGCTCTGAGATGCTAATGCATTACTTCGCTACAAACCCTCCTCGCGTAATATATTATTCGCGTGCTTCGTTTTAACCGTTATGCTCAGCTGGTGAGGTGAGGTAGCAAAAGAAACCACTGAAATGTATGTGTACCCGCACATAATTTCGTTATTTACACTTATGAGCCTTGCGAAGCCCTACACTCATCTTGTGCGCCTTACACACATCAACTCTCGAACTCAATAAGCCGACTGACATTTTAACAAAACGTTTCTTTCCGTTACACACTTTTAACACTCTTTATGCCTTTCCTTACCCACTCATAAAACAATAAACCTTCGTCCGTAAACACTAAACGAACTTCCGGTCATTCGTATGCTCGTTAATTGATCTCTAACCATTCTGGATTTTCCCCCTTCGACTGGCGATCTGCAAATCCAAATGTTTTTCAAAGTAATTTTTCAAAACTTTGTCATCGAAATTTAACAAAAATCGAATAGAAAAAATGCGCGTAGCGCAAAGATTGTACGAGTGTGATAAAGTCAATCAGAACTACCTCTGCGTGAGGGGAAACATTTTGTGGCATCAACGAACTGAGCGCGCGCGTACGTATCTGTAATGTGGGTGTTGATAATTTGACTGACACATTTTATGACACGAACGTGTGCGCGCAACGCGGGAAGTTTGATTGTGAGGCTTTTTGCTGATTTTAATGGAGATTAGTGCAGGCGCGTTAGTTTGGATTTGCTGTAATTGCCACAGAGTGGTGATGGCCGCTGGTGCTTCCTGGGTTAATACAAGTAACGTACGTTGACAACAATAATAGACAATTGAAGTAAGTGTTGAGTATGAGTACAAC
The DNA here is from genome assembly GCA_030068015.2 of Neoceratitis asiatica. Taxonomy (NCBI): domain Eukaryota; kingdom Metazoa; phylum Arthropoda; class Insecta; order Diptera; family Tephritidae; genus Neoceratitis; species Neoceratitis asiatica. The sequence goes on along the minus strand of CM061527.1, from coordinate 80,910,727 downwards.
AAATGGTGAGAAGTAATTACTTACGTGGAAACCAAGTTGCTTTGGGGAAGAGTATAGCTTAGATTTTAAAGTATTTTGACTCATTTGAGATGAATCTGAAATCTTTCTTTCTTTTTTCTGCTTTGAAATCCTCTTCTCATAGCTAGGTATTATATATTATCCTCAATACGATCTACGAACGCTTACTGCCTCTCCTAACTATAAGGAAATCAGATTGCTATAACCCACTTTTGTTTCAGAGATTTATAGTAAAGATCCCCGGAAGCCCTGTGTACGGTACGCGCAGCTTCGAAGAATAACCAGGTCGAAACCCACGCCAGTTATTCAAACAGTCTGCGACAACTGAAGATTTATGGCTTATTTTACCCTACACACACTGCCGAAGTCAAAACCTCCAACTCATCTGTAGTATGGAGTCTAAATTCAAAAGAAACAGCCCTTTCAATTAGATCCCCTTTTCCGGCTTTCCAGGTGATCGTTTAAAATAAAGAGTTCAAATACCAAACATACTTTTCAACCTCGTTTATAAATGGACACCAGGTAGGAAGCCAGAACCACCTTTCGTAACACAGAACTATTGGCTATAGAGACCCGACAGGAAGCTAGAAGCAGCTGGCGCCCAGTGATGACCATAATGAAAAGCGCGTTTAGAAGTACTTCGAGGATTGGTAAAAATGTTGGCATAAGTGTATTATAACCGAGGGAGAGTGGAAGGAGATAAAATATAAATCCGAAATTCATCATTTCCTTTGAACACACCTCGTATATATTAGAGCTCCAGATTTTGCTCAAACATTTTCAAGCTGTGCTTACTCGAAAAATTTTCGAGCCGAGCACGAGTATTTCGAGTATTTTGACAAACACTTTGACTTTTTTCTCAAAACTTTTTTTTTAATAATTTTAAATTTATCTAGGCAAAATGTAAAAATTATTGAAATGCCAAAGAAATTTTGACAAATAAAATTAAAATTTGTTTCTTCTGCTGAGCAGTTGAGCAATGAGCGAGTATTGAGCGAGCATCGAGCTGCTCACAATGCGCGATATCCGGGTATCTGGAGCTCTAGTATATATATCGTATATATTTTCACACCACCCATTGTACAATGAAATTTTATTCAATATCAAATTCAGTAACATATCTAATTGATTGAAGAGGGATTATGCATATTCAATGAAAAAATAATGTCCGTACAAAAGCCCAACGAAAATCATCAATATTATGTGCATTCTCTGGAACAAATTTCCACAAGATGACTAACATGTCATCAATTTTATGAGCCCAGCTCTTCACACTTTGTCGCGGAATTTCGAACATTTTTCTTTTCAGATTTTATTTAATTTTTTTTTTTTTTGCTTAATAAAAAATAGTTCTTTTCAATTTGGTTTCAAATACTCAACACTTGTTGATGAATTTGAAGTCTCTTCATACATACAAATGTACACAAATATCTTACATTGTATTTATGTGCTTTTTTCTTTGATGGATAAACGTCATCCTGAACAAAATGCTTAACGCGCACCAACAATTGTTTAAAGAAGGATGCAGTGAAAAGAAGAGAAACAAAAGAAAGCAAAGAGTTGCATAACACGGCATGACACATTTATTGTACTTTTAACACACATTCTTACATACAAAAACACACGTCAGTATGTTATAAATGCTTTGTTTTGTAATGCTTTGCCTGCGTGAGTGCAACATTTATTGTTTGAAAGCGTTCACAGTTAGCTTTTCACACATATTACTCATATCTTCAGCCATAACCTCACTAAAGGCGAGCCCTAAAAAAAAAAACAACGACAAACTAAATGCCCTAATATGTTTCAACAAAAAGTTGCCATTGTATTGCTTGCCATGCCATGCCATGCCGGTAGACAATTAGAGTTTTAAGCGTTTAGAATTTAGAATTCTTCACTTCACCTCTTCGAGTTGACTTTCTTTTCAACACCGAACGGGCTTTTTTGAGTTTTGTGTAAGAGAATAATTCTAGAGCGGTATGAATGTTCACTGTAGGAAATTAAAAACCGATTAATAAGGTTATTTTCCATTTTTTATGTCTTGCCATTATTTATGTCCTGCCATTTTTTGTGTTATGACATTTCTTCACTCAAGAATACCGTTTTCCTTCATATTATACAAAGCTTTTGTAGAGATCTCGATTGCGTCCTGTTTATTTGTGAGCCTTAAAAAACTGTTGCTCTCGAGATAAATAGTAAGAGTCAAGTAGCTGAAATGTAGATTCTCTCCTTGCTCTCTTGCTAGACAAAGATAGTTGCCTGCCACGCTTGCGACGAGGTGGCTCTGCAAGTCGATGTGACCATCTAAGAGAGTGCGTACCCCAGAAGATCAGCAGAAATTTCTTTCATCTGCCGTAACATGCCCGGTTTGGTCTCCTGAATAGTTGAAGGGCCATTTTCTTGGAGACCTTGTACTATATTTCGGAACCCAGCTGAGGCTGGTAGCTCATTTACGAATATTTCGTCAAGGGAGCAGTATTCGACTGTAATAGTAGAGCTAAGTTCTTTGCACTCACTAACTTTGAGATATCCAACCACGACGGCCAATCGGCTCACGCCAACCTCTTCTTTCAACTGTGTATTGAGACAACTAGTAAAAAAATCTTGCTTCGAAGATCGATGGGCTGCGATTGAGCATTCTTCCACCCAGCTAATTGATTTTATAGCCGATAGAATATCTCTCAGATCAGTGGTCAAATGGAAGGATCCCGTGGACCTTTATGAGAAGGGAGGGCGGTTGGCATACCCTTCAGAGGGGCCTTCGTAACTCGAAAATTTAACTTAATTTTTCACTTAAATTTATTTTCTATAATTTTAGGATGTTGGTCGCACCAAGGCTCTAAGCGTGGCTTTCCGAATGGTAGTATGCACTGCGAACTGCTGGGTCTCTCAATATAGGAATTGGATATTCCAGTGGCATGCTCCTAAATAGTAGTCCACAATATGTATGCGGAAGTTGTCTTCTAAATCAGTCCGTTTTTCAAGTGTAATGCTTTTTCAGATCGAGCATCTTAAAGAAAGCCCAAAGCCTCCCAACAAAAGGAAAAGCACATTTTATATTGCCAATCGTGTTTTTCAAAACACTTTATAGGAACAGATATTTCCATGAAAGTTTGCCAGATGCTTAAACCACTTTTTGAGAGCGGTTAAAATAAACTCTTTCTTCACACAGCGTGGTTAAGGCATCTTATACAATTTTCGCTCAGCTCGAATTGATTTTGAATACTCTAAGGTTGCACTGGTTAGCTGTTAGGTATTTCATCGACCTGTAGATTGATGGAGGTTCATTGTAATTCGAGCTCCTAAGCTTAAGAGCCTTTTGATATTTTGAGAAAAGAAACTAAGCTTCCTGAGCAGCGCAGCTCTTAGATATATAAGGCATGTTCTGCAAATGGCTCTACAGTAGGAGAGGAAGTGTTTCAACATCTCACTCATACCAGCCTCCTAACACTTTCTGCACGTAATGCCGTTAGTAATGTCTTTTTGCATAGGACGCCTGAGGGTGTGTTCTGTCATTATACCTACATTTCTTCTGCAGTCCTTTTGAGAAGGAGGGCACTAAAAAAGGGTCTAGTTTCCCACATTTTCATTGCCATGATCTTTGCGCTCTTGCAGGTGGAAGCCGGCTACCAGCGCTCTCCGAAATTTTATTGTTTATAGTCTTTAGTCTTCCCTTGGGCGGAACGGATGACACTTTAGGCAATTTTCTCTACTTGATGTGTAATTCTCTTCCATCCTACCCACTTATTTTTTGCTGCTGAGGATATTTTCTGAGGTTAACCTGCTATAATCGATTTCCTACCGGGTCACTTTTTACTCATATAACCTGATAACAAAAGCTCTTCTCTTCACTCATTATGAGTAAACGCAACATTGTCATTCGCATTATGCTGCGGCTCGTTTCAACAATTTTACTGCCACTGAAAAGACAACCGCAGCAATAAAATAAACAAGAAAAAAATAGAAAAAACTGCGTTTTAGAAAATATATTTTTTTTGGTTTCGTCCGATTATTCTAAAAGATGAATGCGTAGCATTTATACTACTCTCTTCTTAAAAGAAGAAAAGAAAGAAAAAAGGAAAATTTTCATACATTCTTACGAAAATTACTTATTTTAAGCAACGCTTTCCGCTCAACGCGCAGCGCGCATCGCACACCTTCTACAACCTACAACGTGCGCGTCTTTCAATCTACCGCCGCGACTATTGTCTGCCGTACAATGATCCCGCTGTGATTGTTGTTGGTCTGACTTCATTTGTTTACCACTTAGCTTTTGTTTCAGCTGGGGAACACTTATCTTTTCTATTCCACACAACACAAAACGCCAACGCAAGCATATATGTAACGGGTGATCCATTTCGAGTTTACCAAGTTTTTTAAAGAAAAAAAAACCCATAAAATTCAAATTTGTTGTGGGGGAACGTTTATTGACATTCGAAAGAACATTCTTTGACATTTACTTTCTGAAGATTGTCTTTTTCAAATGTTGGCCGCGGATACGTCTCGGAAGGTCCATCCGTTGAGTCCAATTTTCAATGACTCGTTTCAGCTTCGACTGGTAACTGTCGAACGACACGCGTGATGTTTTACTCCAAGTCCTGAATCGAAGCGGGATTATCTGCATAGACTCTAGACTATATATATCCCCACAGGAAATAGTCTACCGGTGTGATACCATACGTTCGTGGTGGCCAATCAACCTGCCCAAAACGTGAAATTATCTGCTCACCGCGGTATTCTCTCAATAAATCCATTGATTGATGCGATGCGTGAGAAGTGGCGCCGTTTTGTTAAAACTAAATGTCGCAGAGATCACGAGCTTCAATTTCAGGCACCAAATGGTCCGTTATTATGGTGCAATAACGTTCTCACCGGCATCATTTTTGAAAATTTGGCTCGAAAGCGTCAGATATTTTTTTAACTCTTCAAGAGCCCATAGAGCGAAGCTTTTTTGGCTTGGAAAGGTCGAGCGGCTTCAGTTCTTGCACAGACTGTACTTTGTACGCTTTGAATTTAAGATCTGAGTCGCTGCGAACGGTGCCGAATCGACTCTCCACGGTCTTCGTGTACACTCTCAGCTTCGGCCGCTATATTTTCTTCACTGCGCGCTGGACATGGTCAATTTGGTGGAATATTGTCCAATAGTGAATGCTGGGTCTCAAGATGGGTGACGGGGTTGCGAATAGTACGCTCAGTAGGCTGATTATGTTGACCATAGGTTAAGCGAAGAGCGCGAAACACATTCTTTACAGAACCTGAATTTTCGTAATAAAATTGAATGATTTGTAAACGGTGGTCAGGGGTAAGTCTTTCCGTGATGAAATGCCAAACATGACAGCTTAACACGACTCACGCGTGATCTGTTCAAAAGAGGCATTTGAAAAAAGTATCTCCACTTGGATTACCCTTTATGTGTGTATGTACGAGTATGCAACATTTTCATTTTGAAGAAATTCCTTTTGTTGCTCTTTTCACACAAGTTGCAACCTTTTTTTTACAACATCTTTTATTACTTAGATTAGTATACATTTCACAAGAAGAAGAAGAGGAAGAATAAAAACAAAATTGTAACATCACTTTGTTCATCAGCGCGCAAATGCCGCAAAGCCAAATTTATCTGCTTTCCGTGCCACTTGCATCGCCACGTACGCATTTTACACTGTGAGTGAGACAGCCAAACTTCGCAGTTGACCGCATGGGTCACTGTGGCGCACATCAACAGGATGCCAACACATGAGTTAGCTGGTGGTTAGTAGTAGTTAGTACTCGGTTGAGCAAAGCATTTGTCAAAAGCGTGCTTGGTACTACCACTCGCTTCAGCCGCCAAAGGCCCTCGCCACTCTGCTGACTGCCAGCGCACAACTCCTGATCTCATGCACTCGCCAGACAACTGGACGACGCTGCTGGCTAAGTAAGTAACTCTACCAGATGATGGCCCGACCGCGATAGCGTACACTCTACTACTGCCAGTTTATTTGTGAGTGCAGCAACCGTTGTTATCAGTCAAAGTGCATCAGCAGAGGCAGGCAGCACATACGAGTGTGGCTTTACTAAAGCTTCAACTGCGTAGCACTATGTACCTTTGCGATGATTATGATGTTGAAAATATTATTAGGCTTACGTTAAGCTCACATCAGCAATTGTTGTCTGTGTGCGGCGTGCAGGAGGAATTATGTGGAAATTTGCTGAGTCTCATACGAGTACGTTGGTAAGGGCAACCAGTCGGCACCAGAGCACGTAAGATCTTGCGGTGATCTGGTGTCGAAAAAATTTTGATGAGAAATTAATAATTTGACAATAAAATTCTAATTTTGTGGCATGAAAAAATCATGGTAAGTTTAAAAAATAATGGAAAAAAATTATTTTGGACCTCGCCAGCATCAAAGACTCACAGCTCTGCTAAACTCTAAGCCAAAACTAAGATAAATTTTTAAGTATTGTGCATGACATCAGGCATGAGCCCCTAAATGTGATAACAAGTTGGACGGCCAGGAAGACAGAATTTGTAAAGTAAAGAATTCCCGAAGCAGCTCCCTTTCGATAGGAGCCCTATCTGCAGTTGTAAGAGAGAGCGAAATACTTGAAGACAATGTAGTACAGGAAACTGTACTGGAAGGCAAAGATTAGGTAGGTGGAAGTCACAAGAAAGTTGGAAAATTGCTGGAGTTACTCCACCTAAGTAGCTGGATATTATTCTACGCTCAACTCTCATCAGCATCTGTAGTGGATTCCCACAACCTGGCACTCAACGTCATGTATAATTTAGTGACTGTGAATACTGTAGGTCGGACTATCGCTGAGAGAGTCGTTATAAGACCAACGGAATCTGCATACTCGGTTGGTTCGAGCCCAGGGCAGACAGCCGTTGTGGATCGCATCGATTTTAACCCAACTGTATGGATTATTGGCTCTCCTATCTAGCGCCGAGTGACCACTCATTCCTCATGATCCCATCATGGTAGAGCTGAAGGGAGGCACTTCGGTTTTTACGGATGGATCGTATCTGGATGGTAAGATTGGCGCGGTAGTCTTTTGTCGAGAGTTCTCTATCCCCAACGGTTCAGACCACCCAATGGACCAGCCACTTCTACCTAACCTAACCTAACCTAACCTAACTAAATATACCAATCAATATTCCGCCATTTTTAGGTTTTTTATATTATTTTTATGAAAAATTTCCACATGTACGGCAATTTGAAAGCACATTTGATGTACCGTTATTACTTTTTAATACAATTTACTTCACTCCAGCGAGGAAAAGTGAATGTTCATAAGAATGAGTAATAAAGCAACCCCCCACTGTGGCATAAAGTAATTTTTTGTAGTAAATACGTGTATATTAGACACTACTGTACAGCCACTGGGATAAATAATAAATTAATAATAAAATTCTGACATTATTGTGCAAGAAATTGGAGCAGTGTTTACCTGCTGTGTGAGGTTAATTAAATTTTTTAATGTTTCTATTCGTACATAAAGCTGTAAGACTAATAAAATTCACCGAAGGTAGTAAGCGCTGTAGAATTATGTAGACCTGCTGAAAGGTTTTAGCAAAAATTGTTGAAAATTTTTGAGATTTTTGAGAAGTGCAATCATTTATATATACAGCGATCGTTTGCTGATCGCAACAAGTCAAGTTTTCAGTTGAACTCAGAGTTGTAGGATAATTTTAGTGTTAAACAAATGAGAGAAATATATTGAGAAATCATTTTTGTATGGTAACGATCACAACAGAGTGCGTTTAGCATTCGTTTTTTTTCGTAAATACTCTTGTGAAAGATTTAGATAGCTTGTGAATACATGGACGATCTTTGAAATCTGAAATAAATGAAAATAAAATACAAAGATCACCACGATCAAACGATGATATCTACAAAGTGAAGATCAGTAGATCAGTTATAGGAGTAGGGATCGCTTGCTGATCGTAAGAGGCAGAGTTTCGATAAAAAGTATTTTGGAAAACTTTAAAATATGCACAATCACAACAGAGTGTATTGATCACTAATTTAACTAATTTCTCGACGCGATCGCACTGTTGATCACTTACAAGATCAGTAGTTCGATCGTACGAAGCAAAGTTTCGAGCAGAATTTAGTAATTAAGACTTATGCTAATGATAAAAAGTATTTTGAAAAATTATTAAATAATCACGATCATCGTAGATCATACTGCTCATTATTTGTGCCAATTTCTAAGTACAGGAACTAATATTAAATAAGCAAAGATGAGGATCAGTAGAACACACAGTGAACATATAAATATACCGTAACGAATTTTACGCAATATAATATGAGAGAAATGAGTACATTTTTAGCGAAATTTAAGGTTAATGATGGTGCGCAGCTTTACTCACATATTTTTAGCGACGAAAACCAAGCCATAAGTCATTTTCATAGATAAAAAATTAAATTTTTTTTATTGGCGTAATTGTTTTGCCACAAAATATACGCTTCGATTTCAAACTAACCCAGCCCAAAACGAATTTTAAATTCCACAAGCGTAACTAAAAGCTTTTTCCCGCAAGCCAGCCACGTCCATCTAGTAAGCCATAACGCTCCACATTAGCTCTTTGTGCGAAGTTAAGTACATGCCGAGTTAGCGTGGCCAAGCAGAGTTTAGCAAAATAATTATGCTTAATTACCGCTAGTTGTGAATACAAATATCAGCCCGTATGTGTGCTAAATTGTGGGAAAATATGGCAGGCAAAAGATAACTTTGAATAGTACGTAATTGCGAAATTAATGTGTTTGGCCTTAACGATCGGTAGACATGTAAGCTCGTTATGAGACAAACTGATGACATGATATGAGCTGGGTTTCCCCTGCGGGTTATGGATTCAAGAAATTACCCCGGTAGGGCCTGCCTGTCGTAAGAGGCGACTAAAGTCCAATAGTTCCCGCGACAGTCGGGTCTTTATAACGCACCGAACCGGACTTTTCTCCGGTCAAGAACTGTCACTCCCGAAATATTCCCCGAAGCTCAATTTTGGAAATTTTTCTACGGCTACAACAACGATAGCACATGAGTTGGGTACGACACTCTGTAAAGCTAACACTCCTTGTTTGTGTGATGAATTGACTGTGAAGAAAGACTTACTCTTGAACAACGCTTACAAATCATTCAATTTTATTAGGAAAGCTCACGTTCTGTAAAGAATGTGTGTCTCTCGTTTCGCTGAACTTAAGGTCAACATAATCGGCCTACTGAGCGCACTATTCGCAACACCATCACCCATCTTGAGACCCAGCATACATCACTGAATAATATTGGACCGATTAGATCACGTGCAGCACGCAGTGAAGAAAATATAGCGGCCAGAGCTGAGAGTATACACGAAGACCGTGGAGAGTCGATACGACGCCGTCCGCAGCAACTCAGACTGACGTATGGAACGACTTGGCGCATTTTACGTCCAGATCTTAAATTGAAAGCGTACAAAATACAGCTTGTGCAAGAACTGAAGCCGCTCGACCTTCCCAAGTGACATCGCTTCGTTCTATGGCCTCTTGAAAAGTTCCAAGGAGATTTGACGGTTTCGAGCCAAATTTTGTTCAGCGTTGACGCCTATTTGTGGCTCAATGGGTATGTTAATAAGCAAAATTGCCGAATTTGGGACGAATAGCAACCTGAAGAGGTTCAAGAACTGCCATTTCATACAAACGGTTTGATGTGGTTTGTGGGCCGGGGAAGGCATCGTACAATATTTCTTCAAAAGTTATGCCGGTGAGAACGCGACCGTTACCGCGCCATGGCAACCGACTTTTTGATGCCTGAAATTGAAGCTCCTGACCTCAGCGACATTTGGTTTCAACAATACGGCGTCAACAAGACGACGGCACTTCCCACATATCGTATCAGTAGCTCTATTTAGAGAATACTTCGGTGAGTAGATAATTTCACATTTTGGTCCGGTGGATCGTGTGATATCACACCGTTAGACTTCTTCCTGTGGGGATATGTAAAGTCTAAAGGCTATGCGGACAATTCCGCTTCGATTCAGGCCTTGGAGCAAAACATCACGTGTATCATTCGCCAGTTACCAGTCGAAATGCTCAAACGAGTCATCGAAAATTAAACTAAACGGATGGACTATCTTAGACGTAGCCACGGCCAACAAAGAAATGCCAAAGAATGTTCTTTCGAATGATAATAAATTTGAATTTTCTGTGTTTTTTCTTTTTGAAAAATTAGGAAACCTCGCAGTGTTAACCAAAATCTATTGTTAACCAAAATCAGTTTTCTTTTATCATTTAAATGTGTTTCAACATCTAAAAACATTTTCCAAAATTCGAACGCGTTAAGCGTATCGAAGAGCTAACAAAAAGAAGTGATTTGATTGTGGCTGATTGTGTGTACGCGTAACAGTTCACTAAAAAAATTATATTTTTTTAAGTTTTACATTCGAATTTCTTTCTTCGTGAGCAGCACTTTTGTATGCAAAACACACACGCAACACTCTGTTTAACAAAATGATTTAAATTCACATTGCGCTAAAGTTCTCTTGATAAAGGTTCATGAAATGATTTCTTGGAATTTTAAATAAAAGTAGTGCATGACTCTCTTTACAATACATACGTATATTTGTAACTCAGCAAAATTCGCACAAAAAACATGAGTCAATATAAACAACTTAATCATTTTGAATTGTTTTTTTTTTTTTGAATTTTAGTGAATTTTTTATATTTTCTACATTGAATTATCAACTTTTTGCATATTTTTCCCAAATTATCAACTTTTTGCATATTTTTCCCAAATTTTTTATGAGACGTGCTTGGCACACAAATCAGAATGATTGATTTACGAGTGTGACTTCAAAATGAATAATGCACAAGATCGATTATTGAGAATATTTTTCTCATGAATTTCTTTTTTATAAAACTATATTTGGAAGCATTATATTTTTGTTTTTATTTTATTTTAATTTTTTATTTTTTATTTTATTTTATTTTATTTTATTTTAATTTTTTTATTTTAATTTTTATTTTATATTAAAATCAATTGAAAAGTATCCGATCTACCATAGTAAAACATATTTTTTTGGCAAAATTCTTTATTTTTTATTCAATATTTTTCCATTCAAGGGTGATATATAGCGACCCTCCAACTTTGCGATACCATTTTTCTAGCACGATTTGTCCTTTGCTTCAAAAGAGACCTCAGTTTCAACGATCACCTCTTCTCTTCATTCGACGAAAATTCCTTCCCAGCGAGCCTTTTTTTGAGATCTGCGAACAGAAAATAGTCGCTGGGGGGCCAGATCTCGAGAATTCGGTGGCTGCGGTAGCAATTTGAAGCCAAATTCATGGATTTTTGCAATCGATTTTACTGACTTATGACACGGTACATTGTCTTGGTGAAACAGCACTATCCTTTGCTTCAAATGAGGGGATTTCGTCCTTCAAAGGTTCCAAAAATGCTATGTAATAGTCGCTGTTGATGGTCATTCATTTTTCCAAGGTATTCAATGCAAATTATTCCATATGCAACCCAAAATACAGACGCCAAGCCCTTGTCAGCCGACTGTTGCCTTTTTCCACGCTTTGGAACGAGTTCATCGTGTGCAATCCACTCGGATGACTGTCGATTGGATTTCGAAGTCAAATGAAGGAGCCATGTTTCTTTCTTTGTCACATATCGACGCAAAACCTCGAGTTTATTACGCTTGAGCATCTCCAAACACTGCTCCGAGCCATCAATTCGTCGTTGTTTTTGGTCAAAAGTGAGCACGCGCGTCACCCACTTTGTATAGAGCTTTCTTATAGCCAAATATTCGTAAACAATAGGAAGTACACATTTAGCTGATGTCTCTAGAGTGCCTGCTATTTTATACTATTTTAATTTACGGTCGTTCGAAATCATTTTCTGAATTTTTTGATGTTTTTGTCGGTAACAAACTCTTTTGGGTTTCCACTGCCTTCAGCGTATTCGATGCTCATTTCACCACCTCTAAACTTAGCAATCCAATCCTTGATGGTTGATTTTCTTGGTGCAGTAGCAGAAAACTCGTCATCAAGCCAAGTTTTTGCTTCAACTGCAATTGGAGGCTTTACTGGATCGAGATTCGTGCCAACACAAACTGAACTCGCAGAATCGTTGGGTGTGACTCAGCAAACAATTTCCCTTTAGGTTAAAATAATTTGGATTTATTTAAAACAAGGAAAGGGGTGCAGTGCTAGTTGAAGCCGAGAGATGTCGAAAGGCATTTTTTCTCCTCAGAACTACTGCCTGAAAGACAACAAAGGATCGTAACTGCAGATGAAAAGTGGATATACTACGACAATCCCAAAGTGAAAAAATGCTATGCTAAACCTTTTGAACCTAGTCCACCATAGTCTACATCGACGCCAACGAAAAACAGTCACTGTTCAAGGTTTGAATTTGCATATGGTGGGGCCAGAAGGGTGAGGAGTACTACGAGCTGCTAAAATCTAGCGAAACCGTTGATGCCAAACCATTAGCGACTATAACTAGTGCGTCTGAGTTATGCATTGCGTGAATAGCGACAAAAAGGTATGACAAAGTGATTTTACAACCTGACAAGGCTCGGCCCACGTGTCTGTAGTAATCAATCCAACTGGAAACGCTGAAATAGGAGGTCGTACTCTCCCGCTGTATTCTCCAGACTTTGCTCCTTCCACCTACTGGCTTTTTCGATGGATGGTAAACGATTTGGGGCGTTACCGGTTCGGGTCCCTTGAAGAAATCGAAAAATGGCTCAGTGATCGGATCGGCGACAGAGAGAGGCCCATTTTTAAGAGCTGGTATTCGAAAATTACCATAGAGATGGGACAAAGTAGACACCTTGGACGAAAAATACTTTAAATCAAGAATTTTTTACTTTATCCAATAAAACCACTTTTTTGAACAAAAAAAAATTTTGTTTTTCAATAAAACCAAATTTTTTAATTAAAAAAGATATTTTTTAATTTTATTTAATTAATTTTTGTTTTTTTTTGTTTTTATTATATTTTATTTTATTTTATTTATTTTTTCTTCAATATATTTTTTGTTACAGTCGTTAATCCTGCAATCTTGGTGCTTCTCTGTCTGTCTGTTTTCTTAATGAACGTAATTTTTGGACTCACCTCCGAATCTCTACTAGTGGTTTCATCATCTAAAATTATAGGCATTTCGGTTTCCTGGCAATCATCCTCTTTATCACTGTAAAGGGTATCTGCTAGGGTCATTGAGGACCGCCGCTACGTGATATTCATTATCATGTAGCTCGTTAGTTAAAATTCACCTAAGCTTTGCACTTGCATGCCCTTAATTTAGGTCACCTATCACTCTTATCTCTCTCTCCAAGTGGAAGTAGTTATTTAAGGCTGAAAAAAAAAATTAAATTCAACAATCATCAACACGCTGATTGCCACTTTCTGCAAATTATAAAACAAAAAGAGAGGAAAAAAGTGAAAAGGAAAAATTTCAGCAGAGGGCCTCATTTCAATTTATATTAACGACACTCTACGCCAATTTCGTATGGACGTGCCAAAAACCCGCAATTAAAGACGTCAAGTCATACGAGGAAATTCAACGCGCCAAAACCAGTGACGGTCGGACGTTCATCCAGTTAGGCAGTTAGGCAGTCATCATACAATGGCGTCATTTGATGAACATGAACATGAAAACCTTAAAAGGCACATGAACAGTTAAATGGAAGGGAAGAGGCGCGCGCAAGCGCATTAGTCGAACCCATCATTAACTGTGGAAATCATTTGTCTTAACATTTTATTTCATTTCTACGCTGGTATTATACTTAATCGTTATTGTATGTAGGTATGTAGGTATCAAGATCAAAAGTGTTGGCGATTGTGTTGCGGCAAAATTGCATTTAATGACAACACCTACTCACTGCTAATTTGCAATGTTGAAGCCGAAGCAGCGGTCGTCCACACTCGGGACGAGAGAGGCGACGACTATAACAAGCAGCTAAAGCAGGCTTAATTTTTTTTATATTTTTTTAATTTTTTTTTTAAGTTTTTGTTTTTGGTTTTGTTTTTTTGCTCTGCTGAGTATGCAGATGTTGCTCAGCCACCTAATAAATAATTTCACGAATTGCGCTTTTTAGTTTATTGCCGGCAGAGAACCAGTTTAAATGTGGCATCAACTTGCCACGATCACTGTCGGCGGTGGGCAATACACAAGACAATGGCTTAACAAGATAATGAGCGGTAATAAATGCTTTGCGAGAGTGAGTGCGAGTGAGTGGCGTGCAGTGTAGCGAGTCAAAGTCGCTGCGCATGCGCAACAACAACAACTTGAAGTGGCTTCATTATGCGCCCTTACCATTTAATAGCTGCTGCCGCGGCAACGAGAGCTACAAGCACAGAGCTGCCACTCAATCGCTGTTGCTGCTGTAAATTGCTTGTTTGTACTATGTCGTTTGACGTTTGCTGAAATGCCACTCACATACTGCTGGGGTGGAGGGGTGACGTATCTTTGGCACTTTTGTGAGTGGTGATAGAAAGCGTGCAATCGCGTTGCTTAGTCGGAATTTGTATCAGCTCAAAGGAAATAAGAAGTTTTAGGATTTTTTTTTTTGCTACGCCATGTTTCGCACCTCAGCGATCGCATTTACATGCTTTAATCCCTCAGCAGCACCTTTTTCTGTATCATTATGCATCATAAAGGGGCATAAATTGACTTTGTAAATGCATATTTGGTAAAGTGTGCGGCAACAAAGTTGACGAAATTAAAACAGTTAAGCGTTGCTCTTTGCCAGTAAAATGCCTTTTAAGCTTAGCAATTGTTATTCATTACTTAATTACTTCGAAGAAGAAGAAGAAAAAGTGCTTGTGGAGAAAATAGAGGAAATCTGTAATTATAATGAGTTGATTGGAGGCTGGTTTCGCCTGTAAAAGCTCAATTAAGGGAGAAGACGAGCTATAAATGCGTACAGGCTGCATCTACTGCTAGCCGTGTAGGCCTAAACAACCATTACATACATATAGGGATCATTTGGAGTTGTCTTATAACGGGTATTAAGCCTTATACTCTCTTCAGAGCCTATTTTTTCAGAAAATATTTTGTTAAAAAACACAATTTTAAGCGAAAAAATGAGTTCAATCAACCAAAATACGTTTTTGACTTTAAATTCATCGTTTTTATACTCCAACCATAACAACTAGTTGCACGCGCCTACCTATTTAGCAAACAGAATTGTTAAAAAAAACTGAAGAAACCACAAACTGATCATGCATTAGTTACAAATATTGCGGTTACATAGCGAACGTTTGCAACAATGTTGCTATGTTCATCTCAAGAGTTCACCATGTGCGGAAAGTACAAAAAAAAATGCTTTTGGTGAACCCAGCAGCGGTTGAGCGATGGATTGGTGTAAGTAGTATAAAAAAAAAGATGTGATAAAGTCAATTGGGGATTTTCTTGGACACAGCTGAGATTCTTTTAAAGTGAAATGCAAAGTAACTAAAGAGATCCGAACTCAGCAGAGCCGTTATGGTCTTTTTCCTGGCTAATATCTTAAAAAAAAAAATGCACGCAGACCGTAGATCTCTTCAGCATATCAAAATTCAGTGATCTACCCACCGATCTTACGCTTTGGAAACAGCATATCAGAACTCAGTGATCTGTCACCGATCTTACACTATGGAACGAGCATATCAGAACCCAGTGATCTACCCATCGATCTTACGCTTTGGTAACAGCATATCAGAACTCAGTGATCTACACACCGATCTTACGTTTAGAACCAGCACATCAGAACTCAGTGATCTACATACCGATTTTACGCTTTTTAGCCAGCATATCAAAGCTCACTGATCTACCCATCGATCTTACGCTTTGGAGTCAGCATATCAGAACCCAGTGATCTACTCATTGATCTTACGATTTGGAACCAGCATATCAGAACCCAGTGATCTACCATCGATCTTTGCTTTGGAACCAGATTTTAAGAATTACACTTTTGAAACAGCATATCGGAACCCAGTGATCTGCTCACCGATCTTACGCTTTACTCAGTGATCTACGCTCCGATCTTCCCACCGATCTTAATACCATATTAGAACTCAGGGATCTACTCACCGGCCTTATGCTTTGGAACATCAGAACTCAATGAACTACCCATCGATCGTATGCTTGGAGCCACCATATCATAACTTATTTCACTTTGTAACCACTGCAGAAAACCTTAAACTGGATTCATAAGACCTTCATTTCAAATTCACTTGCAAATATATATTTTTTCACTTAAATAAACTTGAGGATCAGTGATCATTCTCCTTCTTCGTTTTCTCCTTCCTCTACCTTTTCTTAATATATGAAGAGCCTCAACGTAATTGTTTTTCCATTTTGCATTAGAAAAACATTCTTCGTTTGCTGCTTCCACTCTACAGCCTCATAAATTTTTATAACCTAAAACTCCATTACATCGGCCAATTGCCGATCTTATTACAAAATTATAGACCCACTAACGCCATAACTTACACATATCAGAGACTAGCGTCCAGCTAACGGCCAGCAGTTGCCAACCATTACACTTTCCGCTCCACATCAGATAGGTATGTAACAATAATAAGGCTATTTAACCATTTTATCTACGATGCAGATCACTTGATGGTGGCCACACAAAAAAAAGAATACAATAATGTGTAAGACACTGAGATTCACTTGAAAAGCTACGATTTGTATATACATACATACACATATTAAAAAACAAAAAAGAACAGGCGCAATATTGAAAGCACTCAGCGCAACAGGGCTTAGCCTATGTGCCTCGAATGTGTGTATCCCATCGGAATTTACACGTGCGATCAGTGTGCGATCATAACACCAATTTAAAGTGCTTCAAAGTGGCTATCCGATTTGCTGCATCGACATGGCAATACGATCGTATACATGTGTGTGTATGTGTGTAGACGTATGTAAACATATAGCTATATTGTGCATTGGCACAGCGAGTGCAAGATCACGTGTTGATATACACGATCAGTTCAAGCGTAGCAAAAAAAGAAGTCTGCGTTCTTGCTTGCTCGTGAGATAACTTGAACGTGTTTAGCCGATGAGTGCATAGGCGCACAAGCAATATGGTTCGTGTATTTATGCGGCTATCGATATAAAGAAATGATCTCGTAAATGATCATATGTGCTATAGATCACGACCCAATAGGAAAATTTTTTCGATTTAAATTTTTGCCTGCGCTACAAAAGAGCATTTATTTTTATATTTTAAAGCCTTTATGGATCAGTATGGTTTATGTAGATCGGTTATACACAGTGAGGCACGTTCTTTGCGATCACCTCAACTCAAGATCATTTTGTTCGCATCTTTGCTGCTGCTTTCAGAAAGAAAACATTCAAACATTCTGCTGAGGTCTTGCTTAACAAATGGTTCAAATCAATATAAGAAAGTCTTCAACACAGCCGAAGACATCTCGAAAGTATTTTTTATTTATCCAGAGAGATTTCTTCAATATCTCATAGCAACGCATTTTGTCTATATTTCAATAGAAATGTAAAAAGTTCTGCCAGCACACCACACAGAGTATTTTAACAAGGTGCTTTAAAAAATGCAAACTTTTTAGCGACACCTCACCCAATATGGCCATATTCTTCCCCTATTTATTTCTTTGTGAAATAACTTCAGTAATTGCCCTTGCCTCTTGGCTTGGCTTGGCTTGTTGAGAGAAGACGCTGCGAAAAAAAAAAATTAAATAAATAACTAAGAATCAGCGTTAAAAAACGCAACTGCCAATTTTGGTTCGTCGCATCAAGTTCGTGGTGTAACAAACACATCCACGCACCATACTTATGCGAGTATGTACATCACCTTTGTGTGGTCAGTAATGCGAAGATAATGATGCACTGATGATCAACATGATAACAACACGTCGTAGCGACTTGTGTACAGCATATTGTTGTTGTTCCTATAAATATATTTCAAATTTTTTATTGTTCGTATTTTTAGTGTTGCTCTGACCAAGCACTGCGTCTTCACTTGGTTCTTGCGCTACAAACAAGAAGTTGACCACTTCACAAATATCCTTTTTTGTAGAATTTATTTAATGTCCGTCCGCGTATTGGTGTATTCTTAGCTACACAGTATTTTAGCTCTCTACATGCTTAGGCTATTTCTTGGCACTTCTGTTTTTGCACTTTTCAAGGAAGTTTAAATATATGAAATTAAAAAATAAAGTAAAATAAATTAAAGTAAAAAATGAGAGAAAAAATAACATAAAATAAAATAATATAAATAAAAAAATTAATTTAAAAAAAAATTAAAAAATTAAAAATAAAAATATATAAATACAAAATAAATAAAAAATAAAAATAAAAATAAAATAAAATAATCTAATATAAAATAAAATTAAAAAAAAAAATTTTTTAAGTTAAAATAAAATGAAAAAATTAATTAATGAAAATTAGTGAAATGAAATAAAAAATAAAATAGAATAAAACAAAAAAAATAAAAATAAAAAAATTAGAAATTAAATAAAATAAAAAAATAATATAAAATAATAATATAAGATTAAAATAAATTAATATAAAATAAAATAAAATAAAATAATTTACAATAAAATAAAAAAATCTAAATTTAAACAATAAAAAAAAATAAAAAGTCTAAATTACAAAAAAAAAAAAAACAAAAAAAAAAATAAAATTTTTTTAAATATAAAACATAAATAAAAAATAAATTAATAAATAATTAAAAATTAAATAATTTAAATAAAAATAAAATAAAATAAAATAAAATATATTAAATTAAAATAAAACAGAATAAAATAAAATGAAATAAAATTAACTTTAAAAAATTAAATTAAATAAATCGAAATTTAAAATAAATAGAGTAAAGTAATAGGAAATAATATAAAATTAAAAGAAATAAAAATGCATTTGGGTACTACTTAAAAAATAAAATAAAATAAACAAGAAAACAGCGAATTGGCTTCTAAAAGCAAAGGGTGATCCAAGCAGAAGTACTTTTTTCAATACCCGTTTTTTGACAGATCACGCTTGAGTCGTGTCAAGGTGTCATGTTATTTTTGTTCAGTATTCTTTGGCATTTCATCATGGAAAGACTTACGTCTGAACAACGTTTGCAAATCATTCAACTTTATTACAAAAATTCACGTTCTGTAAAGAATGTGTTTCGCGCGCTCCGCTCAAATTATGGTCAACGTGATCGGCCTACTGAGCGTACTATTCGCAACACCATCACCCATCTGGAGACCCAGCACTCATTATTGGATAATATCCGACCATTCTACCGAATAGACCACGTCCAGCTCGCAGCCGTAGCTGAGAGAGTACACGAAGACCGTGGAGAGTCGAATCGGCGATTCGGCGTCGTTCGCAACAACTCGGACTAACGTATGGAACGACTTGGCGCATTTTATGTCGAGATCTTAAATTGAGAGCGTACAAAATACAGCTTGCGCAAGAACTGAAGCCGCTCGACCTTCCCAAGTGACATCATTTCGCTCTATAGACTCTTGAAAGTTTCAAGAAGATCTGACGCTTTCGAGACGAATTTTCACGTTTTGGGCCGGTCGATTAGCCACCAAGATCGTGTGATATCACACCGTTAGACTTTTTCCTGTGAGGATATGTAAAGTCTTAAGTCTTTGCGGACAATACCGCTTCGATTCAGGCCTTGGAGTAAAACATCACGCGTATCATTCGTCAGTTACCAGTCGAAATGCTCGAAGGAATCATCGAAAATTGGACTCAATGGATAGATAATTTGAGACATAGCCTCGGCCAATATTTGAAAGAGATAATCTTCAAAAAAGGCAAGTTATTTCCAATGATAACAAACATTCCCCATTAGATTTTAATTTTCTTTTTCTTTTTCCTTTATAAAAGTAGGGAACCTTGAAATGGTTACCCATGTTACAAATGAAGACCCATGACATTAATTTCGAGAACACTTATTCGGTGAGGAATGCCTTTAATATATGTAGATATTCTCTAATATAAGAAAGAAAGGAGTGTGACTCACACGCGCAATTACGTATGTTGCATGCAGCAATATTGATGTTGACTTAATTAAGATACATATATACACATGAGTATACATAAATAAAAGGTAATTAATCAAATCTGTGTCAATCAATTGAAAGCAAAGACAGATTTTAAAAGCGACCAACAGACGAGTCATAAATGGCAACAAAGCGGACAATGGCATCAAGACATGAAATGAAAATAAAAATAAAAATAAAATAACAACAATAGTAATGTCAACAACAAAAGCGAAAAGCAATATTGACTGCGCACACAGTTCGAAGCGTAAATAAATGGCGAACCAAAATTGGTTAATAATATGACTGCAACAATATATACAGTGTAGGACTGCAAAATGTAGACAAAAAAAGTGAAAAAGTACACACAATGTAGTGTGGAAAGTTGGAAAAAAAATTGTTAAACAGTGAAACAAGGCACAAAAGAGTTGAAACAACACCATAAATGGCTAAGCGATGCAGCGAAGCAACCGCAAATTAGTTTTCCTTTACCTTTTTTCCGCTATCTGACTCATTTCTTCCATTTACCTCGTTGTCGACCGCAACAATGTACGTGTATGCGGTAAAAGTGTTGCAGTACTACTCGTTGGCAAGTCAATGGCCCAACTGTACAAACACACACACACACTGATGAACGTAGAAAGGTTTAGTCGGAAGTGCTCCAGACCACGTTGCAAACAAGTTGCAACAACTTTTACAGCCAGCATTCAACCGCGTTTGGGCGATGCTGCTGCTGTCAACTTATATACTTACATATACTGGTTTATATACATACATATGTATGTGCAAGAAATTTAACAACAATGTGTCAAGCGCAAAGTAAGTATTTAAACAGCAGCTAATTTGCCATATTTTTACGAGTTGTAAGTTCATTTAAAAAATAAATGAGTCTTGTTGCAAGCCATAAACCGCTAAATGGTACATGTGCAACAAGTCATCGGTTGCATTTGCTGCCTCCGCGCAACCACCTACCATCCATTTAGCAAAGAGGTTGGACAATGTTTTGCTACTTAAACGGCTAATCAGTCAGTCAGAAAATCAATTGGGCGGTTGTTGCAAGTGCCCATAAATGTCTGCCAAATGGAAGAATCTTCAAGAGCCAACACACATATCATTAAAATGTAAATTAATAAGAAAAAGTAATTTGCAGTTGAGTTGGATTTTTTTTTACGCAATTACCATATGCTTATTAAGCCTCTGCCATGCCGCGGAATGCTCGTTGTAGGATGTCCATTAGTTAATAGAAATTTTCCAATAAGAAATGGTACAAATTCAAATAAGTCAAGTCCTGAGAAACGAGTGTTGTGCTCACTTATTTTCATTTTACAATATTTTAGTTATTTTATTTTAATTTATTGTATTTTGTTTAAATTTATTTTATTTAATTTTTTTATATTTATAACGGGTGATCCATTTCGAGGTTCCCTATATTTTTATAGAAAAAAACAGAGAAAATTCGAATTTAATAGACCCAAAACTTGAAATTATCTGCTCACCGCAATCTTCTCTCAATAAATCCATTTATTGATGTGATGTGTGGGAAGTGGCGCCGTCTTGTTGAAACCAAATGCTGCAGAGATCACGAGCTAATAGTCGGTTATCATGACGCGATAACGGTCGTCATTGACGGTTACGTTCTCACAGCGGCATCAGTTTTGAAGAAATATGGACCGATGACTCCACTGGCCCACAAACCACACCAAACCGTTGTTTTTTCTGGATGAAATGTCAACTCTTGAATTTCTCAAGGTTGTTCTTTGTCCCATATGCGGCAATTTCGCTTGCTTACGTACCTTTTGAGCTAGAAATGGACCTCATCACTGAACAAAATTTGGCTCGAAAACATCGGATATTTTTGCAACTTTACAAAAGCACATAGAGCGAAGCGAAGTCGATTGGGAAGCTCAAGCGGATTCAGTTTTTGCTGCACTAGCTGTATTTTGTACGCTTTCAATTTAAGATCTAGACACAAAATGCACCAAGTCATTGCATACGCACGTCCAAGTTCTACGAACGGCGCCGAATCGACTCTCCAAGGTCTTCGTGTACACTCTCAGCTACGGCCGCTATATTTTCTTCACTGTGTGCTCTGGACGTGGTCTATTCGGTCGAATATTATCCAATAATGAATGCTGAGTCTCAAGATGGGTGACGGTGTTGCGCATAATACAATCGGCAGGCCGATTATGTTGACCATAATAACCATAATTAAGCGAAGCGCGCGAAACCCATTCTTTACAGAACGTGAATTTTCATAATAAAATTGGATGATTTGTAAACGTTGTTCAGGCGTTCAGTCTTTACATGATGAAATGCCGAACAATACTGAATAAAAATAAAATGACAGCTTAACACGACTTTCGCGTGATCTGTCTAACAAAAGGTACTGAAAAAAGTACCTTTACTTGGATCACTCTTAATAAGGGATCTAAAAAGAGTTTGAAGAATAGCGTAACTTTATATGCAAAAAATATTAACAAATTTTATACACTGACTTTCGGAATCTCATCCAACTTAAGAGAGTTTCAAATCAAAGCTGTTCTTTCTCAAAAAAACTTGTGGAAAATTCATCATAAAAACGATGGAAATGATATTTTTGGAATGCAAATTACATTTTTTTAGAACTAAAATTAAATTTTCATCTGGATGTCCCGTTCAACAGATTTAAATTTAAATTCTTGATTAAAACATTGTCATTTTTCAGATTTTGGTCGATTTGTATAGCATAATAGTTATATTACTGAATAAATAACCCTTATAACATTTGAAGGGTCTGTCACGATAATCTCAAGAAATCATCAAACCAAACTTTCATTCGAAGACAGAAAATGAGTAACAGTCGCCACAATATTCTATGATAATTTGTTGATTTGTTGAATGTGTGAATCCAATAAATATAATGCGTTCGAGAATAAGGTTCGCATGACTAATATAACCTCAAAAACGCACAAATACAATTAGGTATGAAATCCTAACACTGCATGCACCTGCGCGTACATATTTATTTCAACGTATTTGTGCCCCATTATTCCCAACTAAATCAAAATAATAATAACAAAATACAGACACGTATAATAGAATAATAATAGCAGAAAAATCGAACACAAATCGTTCGGCGTACAGAAGTGGCGCAACAATGCAATACGAGTAATCAACATCGTCCTCCTCCAGCTCAACTCAACTCAAGGTGTTGCAGGCACATACCAAAGCAATAAGTGAAATATATTTTTGTGGCAATACAACAATCTCGTTTAGGGGCTTACCCTTGGAGAAAATTGCCGCATGCCGGAATGCATGAAAACGTTGTCTGTCGTACGTCGTCAGCAGCAGCAGCAGCACCAACAACGGCCAGTAGTAATTGAAGCAGTCGAAGTGGTGGCAACAGCAGCAGCAGCAGCAGCAGCAATGATGGCGAAAATACATAACTAAAGTGTAATAATAATATACTCACAGGTGTCCAACGTGCAACACAGGGCAAGCAGTCAGGTTGGCAGCCAGGCAGGCAGGCAAGCAACGAGGCAGTCAGAGGGCTGGTTAGTCGCATTAAATATTATACATGGAGGCAGGCAGTCAGCAGCCACTGCGCCACTGAGCCATCAGGGTCAGCCCTCAGCCCTCAGCACTCAGCAGCAACACTGAATAGTCAGGCAGTCAGTCAGTCAGTCTGTTTGTCTGTTAGTCTACCAGCTGGTTTCAGCTGGTTTTATGCTGGTACCATTTGCTTGCAATGTCCACTGGTCGGTCAGCCAACTGGCTGTTCATTCTACAGTGGAGCAGTCATTTCAATCCGGTGATACGTAATAATCATGATAATCAAAAGGGACGCGATGGCGCTCAATTTCTGTGGGTAGCACCAACTACACCTGTACACACAGTTATATATATATATTTGCTGTATTTGTTGTGTGTGTCACTGATATTGCCTTCAATGCAGGACATTGGGGAACAAATCCAATAATAGCAATAACTGCGACAGCTACAATCACAGTCACAGCCACAGCAGTGAACGCGTTTAGACAACGCAATAAAAACACCTGAGCCATTGGAGGCGAGAGTGAGTCAAGGGGTGGGAGGAATTCATATTTTGTGGCGAGTATTTGCCTGTGTGGCGATTACATGGTGAGAAAAAATAGTCTATTAAGTGTAGAAATTTCGAAAATAAACTTCATATTGAAGAGATTGCTCTTTCTGAGATGATATTTGATAATGTCAGAGTAAAAATTATTAGTAAAAAAATTTTAAACCATTTCAAGAGTCACTTGAGGGTTAAAATTTTGCAAGGAAGCAGGAAATTACTGTAAAAAAAATATATTTTAAATGAAATAAAAGTACAAGAAAAAGGCAGGTCGTTTGAGTTGTCTCTTTTTCCGCGTGCCAAAAATTCATGAAAATGTCAAGAACACCTCAGGATCTCCATATTTTTTTTTTGTCATTTATCATTACTAATGATAACGACCCTGCCTTAATCGAATGACTGAAATCTATAGAGAGAGATTTAAGAAATTTTAGAGTTTTCAGGAGAGATTATAGCATTAGATCATTTAATGTTCCATCAGCAATTGTTGTATAGTTGCTCAGTTTTTTTTTTTTTTAACTTCCTTTGCATGTAGTTCGAGCATATTTTTCAACGTGTATTATTTGTCAACGTGATCGCCAATGTGACCAGAAAATGTTTGTAAATGGTTGGGGGGTTGTCCTTTAACTATTATTTTATATTATTTATGCCTTCTGTTGCCACTTTCATTGAGTGAGTGAGTCAAGTCAATGCGCTCTGCGTATTTATTCCAATTTATTATTTAACATTTTATTTCGATAATACTGATTGCATGTCCAAAGCACCATAGCGGCAGTCAATGAAGCTACTAGTCCAAAAATATATATGTACATATAGACTATGTAGGTGAATACAATGAAATAATTCTTATTGAAAGAGCATAAGCATAGTCTCAAATACTCATATATATATTTGAGGTACATAAATTTATTTCCTATATTACTTGAAGAAACATAGAACAAAATGCAGAGTTGAAGAGCGTGAAACGTGGATATATACTGAAAAGAGATTTCTGATTTCTACAGAAAAAATATCATTCAGTATAGCATGTTAGATACCTTAGGTAAACAACGAAGTTCTGAAACAATCCACAGAACCGGAACTGTACAAAACGAATAAAAATTTATGTTTTCGAACTGAGACAAGCACTGAAGAAATTAAGAAGAAACATATACAGAGAAATTGAAATATACTTTACTTGAAATATAAAATGAAGTCTTTAAAAGATATTCAGAAAGAGTCCAAGAAAACTCTCATCTCTTCTCTTCATACGCTTCATGAAGCAAAGTATAGACACAAAAGGTGTGAGCTAACTTCATGATATTTATAAATGCTCATATATATGTACGTATATTTCAAAAACAAACAAATAAAATATTTTATTATATAAATAAAATAAAAAAAGTCTTAATAATTACCGTTCAATCAAATCAACATCACGTGCTAGAACGTGAGCGTCCATTTAGTTCACCTTGACTTTTATGTGATTATTGTACTGAGCAAATCTTAGCGAATAAAGTGGACAGGAAATAAATAAGAAAGTGAAGAGCAATTAAGAAAATAAATCTGCGAATAACTATGCTAGTGAGAAAAAGAAAAATTTAAAAAAAGAAATTACAAAAAAAAAATCTAAAAAATATTTAAGTTAAAATAAAAAGATAAAAAAAAACAAATGAAAATTAAAAAATAAAATCAAATAATAAAAATTATAAATTAAAAGAAGAGAAAAAAAATTAATTAATTTAAATTAAAAAAAAAGAAATAATAATTTAAAATATAGATTTCAAGGGTGATCCAAGTAAAGACACTTTTTAAGCTTTTTTTTTTGACACGCGTGTGTCATGTCAAGCTGTCACGTTATTTTTTTTTTTTTCAGTTTTCTTTGGCATTTCATCATGGAAAGACTTACGTCTGAACCACATTTAGAAATCATTCAAATTTATTACGAAAATTCACGTTCTGTAAAGGATGTGTTTCGCGCGCTTCGCTCAAGTTATGATCAACATAATCGGCATACTGAGCATACTATTGGCGACACCATCACCCCTCTTGAGATCCAGCATTCCTTATTGGATAATATTCGACCGAATAGATCACATCCAGCACGTCCAGTGAAGTAAATATAGCGGCTGTAACTGAAAGTGTACACGAAGAGCGTGGAGCGTCGATTCGGCGCCGTTCGCAGCAATTCGGACTGACGTATGGAACGACTTGACGCATTTTACGTCGAGATCTTAAATTGAAAGCGTACAAAATTCAGCTTGTGCAAGAACTGAAGCCGTTTGACCGTCCCAAGTGACATTGCTTCGCTCTATGGGCTCTTGAAAACTTCCAAGCAGATTCGACGTTTTCGAGCCAAATTTTGTTCAGCGATGAAAACCCATTTCTGGCTCAATGGGTATGTAAACAAGCAAAATTACCGCATCTGGGACGAAGGGCAACTTGAAGAGACTCAAGAGCTGACATTTCGTCCGGTTTGGTGTAGTTTGTGGGCCGGTTGTGTTATCGGTCCATATTTCTCCAAAATTGATGCCGGTAAGAACGTATCCGTCAATGGCGGCCGTTATCACGCACATCGGTGAGCAGATAATTTCACGTTTGGGCCGGTCGATTGGCCACCAAAATCGTGTGATATCAAACCGTTAGACTTTTTCCTGTGGGGATATGTCTATGCAGACAATCCTGCTTCGATTTAGGCCTTGGAGCAGAACATCACGCGTGTCATTCGCCAGTTATCAGTCGAAAAGCTCGAAAGGGTCATCGAAAATTGGATTCAACGGATGGACCATCTGAGACGTGGAGGCGGCCAATATTTGAAAGAGATAATCTACAAAAAATAAATGACAAAGAATGTTCTTTCGAATGATGATAAATTTTCCCCATTAAATTTGAATTTTCTGTGGTTATTTTTTTTCTTAAAAAAAAGTAGTGGACCCCGCAATAGATCACCCGTTATTTTTTCCAATCAATATTTCCCCAAATGCGAAAATTAAAAATTTTCGCTCAACAAACAAATGAAAAAAAATGCCTCAAAGCATTTTGTAATCAAGTAATTATGCGTTGCAATATCGAAAATACTCAATACATAGAGAAACATATGTTCAACGAACAATTTCCAACACAAAAATATAGCAAAAAATTTATAGAAATATTTTGCCACTCTCTGCCGCGAGGCTAACAAATTTTGTAAAATTCAAAAACTTTGCAGACCACAATGTAACATATGCCAAAAATTGATGTGGGTGGGTGGTGGAGAGAGGAGAGAACAATTTGGAGCAGTTATGTATATGTACATATGCAGACGTATATGCAAGTGTTTATATGCATGTCGGCGGCACATGGCAGGCAGCTAGCGGCGCCGCAAACAAAAGCATTTTAATGCATTTTCATAACAAAATTTCAGCAACAAATGTTGAGTTGAGTTGTGTGTTTGAAACCGAAAAAGTTAAAAGCTCCGCGGGGCATCATCAAATGTGGCTGGCTGAGCATGGCTACAAACACATGCATATATACATATATGCTGATCGTGGCGCCGGATAAATACAATAGAATCGTAGATATGTGTAGTGTGTGTGTGTGGGTGTACGTGTGTTTGATTGCATTAAATATGGTTTTACATGACACAGGGTCGCTTTTCTGCGGTATATTCATACATACATACAAATAAATTTTTATTTTTGTCAATTTTCATGTACATGTGAAAACCCATCAAATGTCATTAATTCGGTTTTCGGTTGTCGGTTGTCGGTTGTCGGTTGCTGGTTGGTGGTTACTCTGCTTGCATTGCCTCTGAGTGAAGGCCAACATATTTACTGTTACTTGCAATTTGTTATTATTGTTATTGTATGGCAAATAATTCTAAAAGCTGCAATTTACAAATTCACTACACTTTTTTCCATGCACAACTTGAGGGTTTTAGTTGGCTGGTGGCGCGGTCGCGTGGTCATACACACACATATTCACACTCTCCTACTCCTCCTACATGAGCTGCAAGTGTGCGAAATCATGCAGCGTCAATGAATAGGCAATGACTGTTGCGGTCGCTGGCTCTAACGTCTAACGGTTCTTCACTCTTTGTTACACTTGTAATTGTATTTTTTGTTTTTGTTGGTATTTTTGTTGTTTCCTATTACCCCATACAACAACATATGTAATTATTTTCACAATCACAATCTCGCAGCACTAAGTGCGTGCAATTACAACATGTCAGTGCGACGCTTGGCCATGGCGACGGCATTTAAATAATCGTTCAACACAAATACATTCAAAGTGTCTGTGGGAGTATGAGTGCTGATGAGGCACGATGCTGTGTTCGCACTGCTGACCATTCCGCTGCATAAAGGCTTGTCACATCAAAGCGCGTTATTGGTAACGCCTAATGTGTGTAGCAGTGTCGATGACTCTGCGTACTGTGTAAAAGCCTTTGGTTGTGTGAAAAATTCTATTTCGCCTAAAAACAATTAATATTTCAATGGCTCTGTTGGCAAATTGAATTTGTCAAAATTCCCGAAAATAAGTTTATGGTAACTGAAATAAAAATTCAAGAGATGCTGGGTTAATAAAAGCCTTTTACGTAGAAGGTATTTAGGTTTGTCAAATTTTTTTCATAAAATAATTTTTTTATTATAAAGTTTGAACTTTGGAATTATATGTGAAGCACTACAGCAGTAAAATGACCGCCTCGTGAAATTTTGCATACTTCGATAAGTTTGAAATAATTTTCGACCACTTTTTGGCACCTTTTGGGCGGTATCTCAGCCACAACTTGGCGAATGTTGGTTTTTAGGTGCTCTAGGGTTGAAGGTTTCTCCGCATAAACACGATCTTTCGCGTAGCTCCACAAAAAAAGTTCCAACGTTGTCAAATCGCACGATTTCGGTAGCCAATTAACATCGCCAAGACGAGAGATTGCGGGGTCGTGAAGTTTCTCCCGCAATAAAGCCATATTCGCTTGTGTTGTGTGAGATGTGGCACCATCTTGTAAAGGCCACATATCGGCCAAGTCAAGTTCTTCAATTGCAGGCCAAATAGAGTCGGTTATCATACGACCATAACGCTCCGAATTGACAGTGACAGTCTCACCGTTATCGTTTTCAAAGAAGTGAGGTCCAAGCACACCTTCGGACCAAAGATCGTACCAGGTACCATCTTTTGGTGTAATGCCCTCTCTTCAATTATTTGAAGATTCTCTGAGCCTCAAAAGTGACAAGCTTATTTGCGTATCCACCGATTGAGAAATGTGCCGCGTCGCTGAGAAATTTTTTTTTTTTTTTGGAAAATCGGCGTCTGCTTCTTGTTGTTCAAGCAGCCAATCGACGTAACTACGGCATCGTAAATGGTCAGCTGGTTTCAGGTGTTATGTGAGATGGAAGAAAGTCCCGGCTCTTGAGAACTTCGAGAAATGGACGCATTCGGGTCAACGTTCGGGGCTACACTTTGCCTTACAGCTTGAGGTGAAACAAGCAAAACGATGTTGCATCGGTTTTACAATATCTGGAACCGATCCAGTCTCTTAAAATGTCTTTAAAATTGTACAAATGGCTTGAGTAGTTGGACGATTATCTACATCAAAATCTCCTCTCAAAACAAGAAACGTGGCCAGGCTTGAATCACGATTTTTGTAGATGATTTCAACAGTTTTAATACATAGTGTGTAGTGCGTAGTGTTTTGACAGCTGAGTTAGGCAGATGTCAAAATACAACCTGCATTTTTGAAACCACTGAATGGATAACCCTATATAGACAAAAATCTACTTTTTTTGGTCGATTTCCTTCATTTGTTTGTCTAGCCAAAAATATGTCTTCGTGCAAAAATTGAACATAACCGGCCCCTAAAATTATTTGTCCGAATAAGATCGGTATCTAGTGCACTTCCTGGAAAAAAATTAATTTTGAAGTAAATTGAACCATACTCTCGATGTTTTAAGAGATTGGTTCTGGGCCCTATGCGTGGGAAAAATAGTGTTCCTTGTATAAATTTAGGAAAAAAGCTACCTGTGTACCAGACTTCAAGTAAATCAAACCATAAATATTTTTTTTTTTTTTTTTTTTTTATAGATCGGACCCATGTCCACTTCCAGGAACAAATACTGCTCCTTATCGCAATTTAGGTAAAAAAAGCAGCTACCTGTGTACTAAATTTGAAGAAAATCGGACAGTACATATATATATTTTTCTATAGAACAGATCTGTTCAGGTATATTTTCCGAGAGAAAAATAATATTCGTCTTAAACTAAGCAAAAAGACACTAATTTTGGCTTTTTGGAATGGATCGATCTCAGATTCATTTCGTAAATTTTTTTTTTATTAATTTGGGCAAACAGCTGCTTATGTACCGAATTTGAAGAAAATCGAAGCGAAAAACACATAGGGCGAAGCGATGCCGCTTGGGAAGGCCGATCCGGTGTCGAATCGACTCTCCACGGTCTTCGTGTACACTTTCAGCTACGGCCGCTATATTTTCTTCACTGTGTTCTGGACGTGGCCTATTCGCTCGAATATTATTTTATAATGAATGCTGGGTCTCAAGATGGGTGATTTTCTTACGAATAATACGCTCAGTTGGCCATTTAGTTTAGTTTTGAAAAACTTTTTCGAGTAATTCTCCTTCTCCCCTTCTCTTCTTCTCTCTCTCTCTCTTTCTTTCTCTCCCTCTCTCTCTCTCTCTCTCTGTTTCTCTTTCTTTCTCTCTTTCTCCCTTTAGACTACTCTTTCTAAACTTACCAAACATTTATCAACGCTATGGATTTAAGCGCGCTAAATAATATCCTATTTCATTCGTGCTAATAATTCATCTGTAGTTCTCAACCGGCTTATAAGAATATATTTTTTTTTTTTATTATATTCCACAACAACTAGTCCAGGCCACTCACTTCCACCACTCCTTCAACTGCTATTAAGTGCCGCATATGGATTTTCTATACCGCCTTTCCACTCTGAATCACTTGCCAATATCTACAGCATTAACTTACTGGTGTTGGCAACACTGACAGCAGCGAGTGAGTGAGAATGAACGCTAGCAAGTATTACACCAACATACACACATTCATAAAGCCAACAAACGCAGCAACGTCAATACCACACAATATACGACAACATCGAGGCTTCGCCGCAGCACATCCCATTTTGTATTGTATTTGGTTAACTAATTTATTACAATTTAATTGAAAATTAAACGAACTGGCAGCAGCCTCGTTGCCAACAACACAACAATGGCAACAACGGCAACATCAATGTGCTTTGCTGACACATTATTGTTGTTGTATTGATGACTGTTGTTAGCTTTAGTTTTTAACATTTTGGGTTGGTTAGCCAATTGGAATCACTTGAAACGATTAGCATGTACTATCGACCGAAAATGGTTTTTAAGTATTTGCGACAAAAATTTATTATATATTTAAATTTCAATTTTATTGTTTTTGTATCACAAGAGTGTGGTGAAATTTTGCTTATTGACTACGAGGATTTTGGGTTGATTTTTTTGTGATTTTCTGAGCGGAAACTTCATTGTGTTGGCATTAACTAATCGCTTGTAATTATATACTGTATGTGAGTATGTATGTATGTATGCCGTGTAATTACAATTAATGTTAATTATTAACTTTGTAATTGCAACTAAAATTAAAATTCCACCTCATCACTTGTGGTCAATACTCGAAGTGCACTCAATTGCAAATTTAATTCAATTTGATTTTGTTGATTAAAAATTAAATAAAATTATATTGAAATTGTTGAGATTTTTGTGCACGAATAATTTGATTTTCGCAATCAGTGAAGCTTGCTCAGAGGCTGAATAAATTTGGAAATGATAAAATCTAATTGAAAAGTATGCACTACACTCTAATTGGGGGTGAACTGATTAAATGAAAAAAAAAATCGAATTATCAATTTTCAAAATATAACCTAGCTGGGTTGGTAGCCTCAGGGGCCGAAATGTCATGGATTGAAATTCTGGTCGGAGCAACGAGCAAAATTATCGATAAGTAATTTCAAATTTCGGTAGCTCCTTGGCATGGAATATCAAGTGTATTTCTGACATAACAAAAAAATTCTTCATAAATATCACATTGCTTTGTGGATAGAGCTTAGAAAAAAATACTGCAGCTCCTACATTTCTTAGAAAAATACCCAAACTATAACAGTACTTCAGCAATTGTAAAGCTGCTTTTATATGAAAATATGTTAAGGGTGATCCAAGTAGAGGTACTCTTTTCAAAAGCCTTTTCTTGACAGACCACGCGTGAGTCGTGTCAAGCTGCAATGTTATTTTTGTTCAGTATTGTTTGGCATTTCATCATGGAAAGACTGAACGCCTGAACAACGTTTACAAATCATTCAACTTCATTACGAAAATTCACGTTCTGTAAAGAATGTGTTTCGCGCGCTTCGCTCATATTCGTACGGCCTACTGTGCGTACTATTCGCAACGCCATCACCCATCTTGAGGCCCAGCAATCATTATTGGATATTATTCGACCAAATAGATCACGTTCAGCATGCAGTGATGAAAATATAGCGGCCGTAGCTGAGAGAGTACACGAAAACCGATAGCAGAGTCGATTCGGCACCGTTCGCAGCAACTAGGACTGACATATGGAACGACTTGGCGCATATTACGTCGAGATCTTAAATCGAAAACGTACAAATTGCAGCTTGTGCAAGAAGTGAAGCTGTTCGACCTTCCCAAGCGACATCGCTTCACTCTATGGGCTCTTGAAAAGTTGCAAGAAGATCCGACGTTTTCGAGCCCAATTTTGTTCAGCAATGAGGCCCATTTCTGGCTCAATGTGTATGTAAACAAGCAAAATTGCAGCATTTGAGACGAAGAGCAACCTGAAGAGATTCAAGAGCTGTCATCTCATCCACTCATCCAGAACAAACAACAGTTTGGTGTGGATTATGGGCCGGTAGAATCTTCAGTCCATATTTCTTCAAAAATGATGTCGGTGAGAACGTAACCGTCAATGGCGACCGTTATCGCGTCATGATAACCGACTATTCGATGCCTGAAAGTGAAGCTCGTGATCTCCGCGACATTTGGTTTCAACAAGACGGCGCCACTTCCCGCACATCGCAACGGTCGATGGATTTATTGAGAAAAGACTTCAGTGAGCAGATAATTTCACGTTTTGGGCCGGTCGATTGGCCACCAACATCGCGTGTTATCACACCGTTGGACTGTTTCCTGTGGGGATATATAAAGTCTAAAGTTTATGCGAACAATTCAGCTTCGATTCAGGCCTTTGCGCAAAACATCACGCGCTTGTTCTATTAGTTGAAGCTAAAGGGATATCTGTTAGGAGTTCCTTGTTGGAAATTCGCCAGTACTACTGGTTAAAATTATTATTTTTCTGGTTTCAAAGCATGCAAAATACTCTTCAGCAAATAAATCTCGTGTCATTACAACAATCTGCGAGGCAATACTAGGTCGTGCCGATCGCAGTCTCTTCTCTACCAACCGTTCTTACTATCCCTAGCTTAGAATTTCTAGCTTTTTTCAATAGTTTCTTCCTCTCTCCAACTTCACCAGCGTACTAGCCAATTAATCAAAAATATTTTTGAAATCAATTAGTGAGAAATTTATTGTTTTTTTTTTTCACTAAACTCGTCTGCTCCACTGTCCCTCCTGACGTCTACCCCTGGCGATTATTGCATCAAAATCCATTTCGCCAGTAGACAACATCCAATGCAATGCAATTTACAAGTACACAACAACAACAACAACTAACTATTTTGCAAGTTAACTGGAGAATTGAGTTGAAGCAACAAATTGCTAACAGCACAACTGACACATCCTAATGACATTTGCAATTAGTGTTGGGCGAACTTTCAACACGTTCGTTTGGTGAGAATTTGCAACAAAGCAGCGATAAATATTTTAATAAACTTTTTCTCTCCACTTATTTGTTGTTGTTGTTGTTGTTGTTCACAAACTATTACTTCGTCTTCTGCTGCTGCTGCTGCTGCTTCTTCTTATTCGATTGTAATAAAGTAGTAACTGGCAAGTTTCAAAACTCCCTAAAGCTTGAAATGCCAACAGCCGTGTGTTTGAGTGGGTTCATGTGTGTGCCTGTGTATGTGTGTCTGAGTATACGTGTATTCGGAAGCATTCGCCAAGAATATCGCCAGCTGACAACACAGTAATTGACTGTCATCATTAATATGAGATGTCGTCAGTGAGGTTTTTTTTTGGGAGGATGGTGGAGGTGGTGAAACCGGCGACGAAGAGCCTCTGCTTGTGATTGCTCTTCGCTGCTACATGCTGGTTATTGTTCTAGTTGTTCTTGTTGCTCTTGTTGCTCTTGTTGCTGTTGTTGTTGCCATTATTACTGTTGTTGTTATTGTACCTTCTCAGTGATCCTTTTGCTATTGTTGTGATTGCTCTTGGTGACGAAGTAGCTGAGACAATTCACGGTTGTGCGCAAATTGAATGTTGCACCAGCATCATCAACAATACTTGCAACAATAACAACAAAAAGCGAACAAATACAACACTGTAGCATGCAAAAAGTATTGTGAGCATAGTGTTGGCCATGTTTCAGTACCAGTACCAGCCAGCAAGCAACCAGTGGCAACAGCGTTGATATGAGCAGAATAAAAACCATTTGTTGCAACACAATCAGCAGAGTGGTGAACGCTGTTGGTAGGAGTATGTGCAACATGATTGTAAGTGCTAGCTACTGTGTTCAAATGCAACACTGCAATGGCTGCAGGCGAACTGCTGTGTGTTTGCAAGTGGTAACATATGTGATAACGGTGCGCGAGAGAGAGAGAGAGATTGTAGCTGACGGAGAACAGCAAGGAGAAATTGTTGCGCAAAAGAGAAAAATTATAAAATTATTAAGTAAAATAAAAAATAAAAAATAATGAAAAAAATAAAAAATAAACAAATAAATTAAATTTAAAAGAAAAAAATATAATAAAATGAAATAAAATAAAATAATAAAATTAAAAAATCAATAAAAAACGAAAAAAAATCAATAAAAAAAAATAAATAAATAAAAAAATAAAATAAAATAAAAAATATTAAAGAAATAAATTAAAATAAAATAAAATAATAAAATTAAAAAATCAATAAAAAAACGAAAAAAAAACGAAAAAAATAAAATAAAAAAATAATAAATAAAAAATAAAGTAAAATAAAAAATATTAAAAATATTAATTAAAATAAAATAAAATAATAAAATTAAAAAATTAAATAAAAAAACGGAAAAACAATAAAAAATAAAAAAACAATAAATAAAAAAATAAAATAAGCTAAAAAACATTAAAATAGTAAATTAAAATAAAGTAAACTAATAAAGTTAAAAATAAAATAAAAAAGGGAAAAAATATCAATAAAAATAATAAAAAAAAACAATAAAAAAAATAAAATAAAAAATATTAAAAAAATTAAATTAGATAAAAAAAAATAAAAAAAATTATGGAAATAAAACAAAATAAATTTAAAAAAAAACTTAAATTAAAAAAAAGCAAAATAAAATAAAATTAAATTAAATTAAATAATAAAAATTAATATAAATTAAATTAAATAAACAGAGAGAAAAAGTGGAAAAAAAATAAATTAATTTAAAAAAAATAAAAAAAATAAAAATAATATAAAATAATATAAAATGAATTAAAATAATATAAATGAAAATAAAATAAAATTAAATTAAATTAAATTAAATTAAATTAAATTAAATTAAGTTAAATTAAATAATTAAAAATTTAAGTAAAAAAAATCAAAGGAAAAAATTCAATTCATTTTCCAATAATTGATATTGTAGTTCAACTTGGCGATATTGCCACCTGCTTAAATTTTGTGTTATTTAAGTTCAGTTTGGGAAGATTTATTGCATTTACAAGTTATAGACTTCACAGCACAACAGGCACCACTAATTCTACGCATTAACAAATGCAATATTGCAGCAGCCATTCAATTATATTCCAGCTGTGGTGCAGCAAACGGTTGAAAGTTGTTGTGCGCTTATGACCGTAGGCAAATATCACACATCCTGTTGCTGTCATACGACTACTGAGGTGGCTACAATGCGCCGATTTGTTGTTGTCTTGACACATGCAACTCCAATTGCCACTAACGCCTACAAGCAGTTGCCTGCCTGCCACAAGCACACGCACACAATCATGAAAATTTCTCCTTTTTTTCGCTATTTTAAGCCACTTATTGTTGCTAGTGTTGTTTCTTTTCGCAGTCTGGCCAATGTTCTGCATTAAATAAGCTTGCTTGCATTAATGTACTCTTGCAACAAAACCGCTATCACTACCGCACTGTGCTGCACTTTGCATTCGCAACACGTAAATTTATTGTTTTTGTTTTAGTTTTCTTTATGTCTGCCTATTTACCGCCGCTAAAGTTGGCAACAGTGCCATCAACATTAGCCGAACAAGCAGCTGCTGCTGCGTTGCGCGTTGCGCATATGTATGAAATTGCCACAACCTGGCCACAACAGCGCTAGCTCCATATCCTTTCCGCATTTGCAAACAGCTTCAGCTCGAGCGTAGCCTGCCAACACTTCGCTGTTGTTGGCAATTATAAACTTCATCTCATTTCGCTATGTCGCTACTGCCACTCTACGTCGCCGTCTTCTTCTTCTTCTTCTTCTTCCTACCGACTTGCCTTTTACTATTTTCACACTCATACTGTGAGCTCGTTTAGCTTTTGCGTTTTTTTTTTCTGTCACTCTCTCCCTCTCTCTCTCTCTCTCCACTCGAGTTGCAACATGCATCGCCACTCGCAACATATGCAAAAAATTACTTTTGCCCGCCGGCCTTTTGAATTAAACTTGACGCTGACAACATGACAACCTCACAAAGCACACTTCACACGCTGATTCACTCGCCATGTAGCCGCGTCTGTGAATCTCGGACCATCTACCTTCCCTTTCCCTCCATCTCGAACGCTCCGCTCTGTGTCTTTTGCTCAGTCACTCCTTTATTTATTGTCAATGTTAATGGCTTTTGGCGCGTAAAATGGATGATGTGTGCATATTGTTGCTTGTTGTTGCTTGTTTTTGTTGTTGTCGTTGTTGTCATTGTTTTTGTATTTGCTATTTTAATTCTGTTGGCTACAAATATATGTATTTGCAAGCTAGAATTATGTTCTCGTTTCAGCAGTTGCTTTTGCTACTTCTATTGTTGTTGTTGTTGTTGTTGTTACTGCTGCTGGGTGTTAAGTGGCATTCACCATGTGTGAATTATATTGATGGCATCGACGCTTGAAACTGGAAGTTTTCTACTTATGTGTGTTTGTGCGAGTGTGTTGTTTTGTCAATGGCGTTTTGAGCCAGCAGCAGCTGCCGCCAGTTGACAATAATTGCATGCCGCGCTCATAAGCTGTGCTTATGTGAGCAAAGAAGAAAATTAAGAAGAAGAAGAAGAAGGAGATTTTGCTGCAATTTGAGGCACTGAAGGCCCAAGGCCCTTCCATAAGTATAGCCTCTTCTTCAGAGAAATTTACGGCTTTATCAACAAAGCTTAATGTTATCTTGGAGCTCCTAGCAACCATAAGAATGAATTCATAATACTAACAGCCGAGCAGAGTTGATAGGGAAAGAGGATTTGACCTCCAAGGATCACATTCCTTCCATCCTTCCTACGGCTTCTTACTTGCATGCCACAACCAATGAGCTATCCACTTCGTCCAAGACGCGAGATCCTAAATGTATCACATTATTTCCGCTTAGGGGTTCGAGCAAAGTTTCCCTCTCGTTACGAGCGAAGAAGTATGCTCTCTCTTCAAACCTTTAGTAACTAGGCGTGCTAACGGAATTTTGGCCTCTTTAACTGCAGCTCCCACCATAGTTTTCCTTTGTACTATTTATGGTTCACCGAATTCCCGCTGCATTCCCACCGAATCTAATTGTTTGGTATTAGGGATTCGGTGAGTGCGGAAATGAGCTCTGTCCTCCACTATATGATCGATTTGATGCCGATATTTCTCGATCTGGTGAGAGTCGAGAAGTTTGATGATTTTTTTGTACAAGAATTTGGACCCGCAGACAACAGAGAATCAGCAATTTGTGAAAAAGCCACTAATGATTTTTACAAGCCGTCCATCCGTGGGTATACCAGCGCTCTCCAACAAAACCAAGACTAAATTTTCTACTATTTTATGGTATACGTCGCCAGATTCTACACACTTCCGCCTTTGCAAAGTCCACGACAGCTCTCGAAGAGCGTTGGTATCAGCCTTATTTTCTCCAGGGCGTAATCCAAATGAACCAGGTCATACCGAAACCAGGTCATACATACTGTCGTGAAATATACGTTGTAAGGAAAGGGCGATAGTACCTGGAGACAGAGTTTCTCTCCCAACACAAATCCCTAATATGGTCACTGTAATAAATAACTCTATGTTGAAACCTAAGCTTTTCCGTTCTCTGTTTTCCAAGAAAATCAAAAATCTTGACACTGCTACCTTCCCAATTTAGGTACCCAACTTTCCCGGTGCATGTTCGTTAGTCGTAGTCCTCAGTACACTAGCCGTGATTCTTATAAAAATTTGAGTCCTCATCCAAAGTAGCGGAATCCGAGCGTAGCGACGACCTCTCTACGTGAATAGTTGGGTTCGTCCACATTTATATCTCCATCCGCTTGCTTCAAGACCAACGCCTGCTCCCTTCCGCAGCTCTGGTGAACAAATGCTGCAAATTAAAATTCAATATATCCTTAACCCAAATATGTCGGAGAAGTTTATTCTCTTTTTGTCCTGACTAAAGCCTTCAAAGAGGTCGGTATCGTAACTTTGCATAAGGGCCACTCACATTTCCATGATATACGTCGTGTACGTAAAAGTCGGAGCATATGTAGCACTGTGACCTGTAAATGTAAATGACTGTGGCACAGCTATGATGGCTAACTCATGTTGTCCGCCTGGACGAAAATACTCCACCCGCTGTTTGGAAATAGAGGAAGAGAAAGATCTACACTTTGTTGGAAAGATCAGATAGAGAAGGGCTTGAATTCACTTGGCGCCTCCAATAGGGGGCGAACATTTCAAGGCAGAAACGACTGGCGTGCTATTGCTGACTCGGTGTCGGAGCCAATGAAGAAGATAAGATACTTTTAGCTAGGTACTTCACACCTAACAAACGTATTCCTCACTTTACGCTAATTATTTGGTATAGTCGTGCGTAGAGAAACCTCCCTTCCAAGTCTCAGTTCTACACCTTTGCATAGTGTCCTGCTACCCAATAAAACCTATCTCTACTTTAAATCATTTTAATACTTTAAATATTGTCAATATTAGTAAATATTAACGCAATAAAATGCAAATAGGAGGGTTGAAAGTGAGCCTTCTCCATTCACTGTTATTTGGTAACCCAAAACCCAAATGAGTGGGAAATCAGCGAGCACTGCAGCAAATAATCATAAATATCAAGAGTGTCCCTTGTGTATAGGCAAGCGAACAACGTTTAACAAATGAGTGTACAAACATGCACACATACATGCATAAGTCCACATAAAGGGTGATCCAAGTAAAGTTACTTTTTTCAATATCCCTTTTTTGACAGATCAGAAAGACTTACGCTTGAACCACGCTTGAAAATCATTCAACTTCTTCACGTTCTGAAAAGAATGTGTTTCGGGCACTTCGCTCAACTTATGGTCAACATAATCGGCCTACTGAGCGTACTATTCGCAACACCATCACCCATCTTGAGACCAAGCATTCATTATTGCATAATTCAATCGAATAGACCACGTCCAGCACGTAGTGTAGAAAAATAGCGGCCGTAGCTGAGAGTTTACACGAAGACCGTGGGGAGTCGATTCGGCGCTGTTCGCAGCAACTCGGACTGACGTATGGAACGACTTGGCGCATTTTACGTCGACATCTTAAGTTGAAAGCGTCCAAAATACAGCTTGTGCAAGAACTGAAGTCACTTGACCTTCCCAAGCGACATCGCTTCGCTTTATGAGCTCTTGAAAAGTTCCAAGAAGATCCGACGTTTTCGAGTCAAATTTTGTTCACCGATAAGACCCATTTCTGGTTCAATGGGTGTGTAAAAAGAAAAATTGCCACATTTGGGACGAAGAGAAACCTGAAGAGATTCAAGACCTGCCATTTCATCTAGAAAAAACAATGGTTTGGTGTGGTTTGTGAGCCGGTGGAATCATCGGACCATATTTCTTCAAAAGTGATGCTGATGAGAACGTAGCCGTCAATGTCAACCGTTATCGCGCCATGATAACCGACTATTTAATGCCAGAAATTGAAGCTCGTGATCTCCGCGACATTTTGTTTCAACAAGACGGCGCTTCTTGGGCACTTCCCACACATCGCACCAATCAATGGATTTAATAAGAGAATACTTCGGTGAACAGATAATTTCACGTTTTGGGCAGGTCGAGTGGCCACCAAGATCGTTTGATATCACAGCGGTAAACTTTTTCCAGTGGGGATATGTAAAATCTAAGGTCTATGCGGACAATCCCGCTTCGATTTAGGGCTTAGAGCAAATAATCACGCGTATCATTCGCCAGTTACCAGTCGAAATGCTAGAACGAGTCATCGAAAACTGGATTCAACGGATGGACCAGCTGAGACCTAGAAGCGGCCAACATTCGAAAAATATAATCTTAAAAAAAATTAATGCCAAAGAATGTCCCTTCGAATGATAATAAACATTTTCCAATAAATTTGGATTTTCTGTGTTTTTTTTCTTTAAAAAAAGTAGGAAACCAGGTAATAGATCACCCTTTATATACATACATTAGTAAGTGAATGCACGATAAGTGTCATGCACTACACTTCTGGTTGCACGTGTTTAATGAAATGGAAAATGCCAGCAAAATCTCATGCCCACAGCTCGTAGCTCTCTGTTTTGGACTCTACCACGTCGACTTACTTTTGGTAACCGAAAACCCGAAAAATATACGCAAAACCCACCCCTAGTGTGATACTTATGCTAGATACATATGTATTTTTTTTAGCAGCGCATATTTTTATAATTGCTTGCCAATTCGAACCGCGTCCCGTGTGCCATTTATTATAACGCCTGCAACAGGAACGCGCTCGGTCCAATTTTTGTTTTTTTCTTTCATTATGCAATATGCACATTAGTTAAAAAATATAACGGTATATATTTGTGATTGCCTTTGGCATTATTAAAAAGTTGAAATGAAATAACAGACGTAAATGTCATACAATGTCGTCGCCAACCCTTGTGTCTGTGTGTGTGTGTGTGTGCCACTCACTACCCACCCCACACCATACATACGTGTAGACTCGCCACCAATATACGCCTATTAGTTGCGC
Organism: Neoceratitis asiatica; assembly: GCA_030068015.2. Lineage (NCBI taxonomy): Eukaryota > Metazoa > Arthropoda > Insecta > Diptera > Tephritidae > Neoceratitis > Neoceratitis asiatica. The sequence goes on along the minus strand of CM061527.1, from coordinate 80,869,415 downwards.
TTGCAACATGGCTTTTATGTATGCATGTATCTGTTGGTTGTCATTGTATCGCTTAAACGGATTTGGTTACCCTGAACGCCTCGGGAAAATTAAACGAAAATTGCCAAAAACAAGAAAAGCAAAAACAAAAACAAAAATTCATTATATTCAGATATTTGTAAAAAAAAAATAGTTAAGTTGGTTGGTAGGCAGAGCCAATGAAAACATGAGTACAACAACAGTCGGAGTGGCAATAAAATGTACAACGACAACAACAACAACTTGTACAAATAGCAAATTATACACAGACACTCACACACCCCATATTAATTTTTGGCAAACTAACTTTGCATTGTACATATTCCACGACCCATTCTACTACGAGACTGGCAGTCGTCGTTGGGAAGTGGGTTTTGCTACTGTTGCTCGGTTTCATTTACAATTTTGATTTGTTTTCCATGTACCATTTTTTTTAATTTCGGTAATAGAGCATCCAACAGTACTACACAGCCCTCTCTGTAGAAAATGTTCCGTAATTGAAGTGGTAGCTCAATCCAAAATCCAAATCTAGTCTTCGAAAAGTGCTCATCACTAACATTGAACAAAAGAAAATCAAAAAGACTGTTCTGAGACTTGGAGCATCATCACATTTGCATTGTTATTCCAATTTTATCCAGAAGTCTGATGGTGCATGGACCACATCTTACATATCCCCATTTTCCGGAGTTTTCTTATAATCGAATTGAACTCCAATGTAGAACAAATCAGTATACGAGTACATCAGATATCAGGAACATCGTCTGTCGGAGGATGGTAGTATAGGCAAAAAAATCCTTCGAAGCCAACATAAGTCCATGACAAGATGGCATATTTCCCATCAAAATGCGGTTGATTGAAGACATCTTATCATCATTGCTGTACAGCGCCCTTCAAGAAATGGGCCTTGAATGATACATAGTAGGGAAGTCCATCCTGAGGAGTAAAATAATCTTTGCTGAGTTGGGAAAATCATCTGTTATCACCATCTGAATCACAAGAGTATCCCATTAAGATGGAGTTCTCTCTCCACTGTGATGTGATGTCTCAATGTAAACACTTGCGGAAACGGAGATGTACTGAATATGGTCATGAGCTCGAACACGAACGCGAATGATATCATACTCATAGCGGCGGTGACCCATCCTTTGCTAAAAAAAGGCATGGATATCACTTCCTTTTTTCTTCTTCTCTTCTTCTTTGCAGTAGGCACCGCTTACGCGATTATAGCCTCATCAACAATAGCGCGCCACTCGTTTCTTTTCTTTGCTGTTTGGCGCCAGTTAGAAATACCAAGTGATACCAGGTCGCTCTCCAGCTGATCCTTCCAACGGAGTGAAGATCTTCCTCTTCCTCTGCTTCCGCCAGCGGGTACTCCATCGAAACTTTCAAAGCTGGAGCGCTTTCATCCACTCGGAAAACATGACCTAGCCAGCGTAACCGCTGCCTCTTGATTCGCTGAACTATGTCAATGTCGTCGTATAGCTCGTACAGCTCATCGTTCCATCGTCTGTGGTATTCGCCGTTGCTAATATGCAAAGGACCATAAATCTTCCGCAAAACTTTTCTCTCGAAAACTCCTAAAGCTGACTCATCGGATGTAGACATTGTCCAGGCTTCTGCACCATATGTCAGGACGGGAATGAGAGGACATTACTTTTCAATTGCCTGCTCAGTGCAAAGCTCGCATTATTTTATCCAGCATCAAATTGAAGAAATCACACGATAAAGAGTCTCCTTGTCTGAAACCTCGTTTGGTATGGAACGGCTCGGAGAGGTCCTTCCCAATTCTGATTGCTATACGTAGAAAAATAACTTTTCGGAGCAAACCGGACACTCCCCCAAAGTCAGTAGAAATGCTACTTACCATCCTGGCTTCAGATGGCGAGGTTTAGGGCAGGCTCGGATACTACCCTACATACAAATTTCGGAAGAGTTGGACTACAAAACATTCAAATTCTTTTTTGGTAATCTGTTTTCCACAAGGATACCTGAGAAGAATTAATCGCTTCGCTATCTACGTATAAGTTGAAGTTTCAGCGACCATTCTTGACGCGGCGACCTCCGCCTGGAAATTACTGCAATATTTTGGTAGCTTGAAGTGTAGACGACTAGCTCGACGCATTCAATCCAACATCATTTTTGCCTCTTTCGAGTATATATTGTAAGTTCTGCTGGTGAGTGGCAGGTTCCTGCGCCATCCAGCTCTTTTTTTTTTATCAATTTTGGATTTTTCTGATTTGCCTAACCTTCATTTGTATATTGAGCTATGCCTGAAAGTCCTCTTAGAAAATTCACATGAATTCGCCAATCTCACAGTTGATTTTACTGCAATACGTTTCAGAACAATCTTCAGTGGAAAATCTACCTTAAAACAGTCACAACGTCTCATTTTGAAAGAGGAAATTCTAATTTTTTTTTGCAAAAAAAATTCTAGAAAACCAGTTTGCCCACGTCCGCTTTCGACTTTTATTTAAGTCTCACAAGATAACTGGTTGACACAGATGGCAGCTTAAGCCTATTAGATAGGGCGCAAACTTTCCATACAAAAAAAAGTTGCAAGTGTTTCACTTCTGTCTCCCAAACCGTTATACTTTCACCACGCACGTACAAATGTAATTTTTTCATTATTTCAAAAACATCTATTATAAATTTTCTGTTTTTATTGCCCTTTATTGCTGCGGCACGCACTATTATTACCACAAATTTAATATTATTGAGTGTTCTTTGCACATACAAGCATTTTCTATTTCTTGAATAACAAAAAGGAATGTTGCGAAAATTCTTTTATAACAACAATAACATCGAAACCACCCTTCAAAGTCGCTGAGCTCACTTCATTATTCGCGTGTTGCACTTCATAATTTTGCACACTTGTCGCATTTTTCTTCTTTTGTATTTATGATTTATGCTAAAAAAGAAAAATGCACAAGAATGTCTTTTTCAATTTCTTTATTTTTTAATTTGCAAAACCAAAATGTAGTTAAAGTAATTTGCATTTTTCCCTTTTGTGATAATTCGAAAATTTATTACTTTTATTGCTGGGTGTGAGAGTGAGGAGTGAGAAGAATTGAATTTGCATTAATTTTGGTACAACTGCTGTTTTAAGGTTGCCAAGGCAAAGAACTATTTGAAAATTTAATTTTTTTGATGAAAAAGTTTGCGTATGTAAGTATGTTATGGAAGAGTGAACAGGTTTAAATATGAAATCAAGTGTATCTGGTCCAAATTTGTAAATTTTTAGACGTTTGCTTAGAGTGGGCTTAAAAAACGTATAGGAATAGTCCTCAGCTAAATCTCTCGCTTTTCGATCCATATCACTACAACATTTTTGGTAAAAAATGTAGGAACCGGATTCAAATATGACAATATTCAGAAACTAGCCCGCCGGTCGTTTCTTCTTTTGACTAAAATTGAAAATAATAAGAGAAACCAGGCCGCTCTCTACCCGATCTTTAAAACGGGTAGAGATCTCCCTCTTCCTACTGTTCCAAAGGCGAGAAAAGTATCGAAAACTTCGAGGCCAAAGCGTTTTCGTCCATTCGGTCAATCTGTTGAACTATCAATGTCGTCTTATATGTCATAGAAATCATAGCGCAACCTCTGTCGTTTTCACTGCAACTCACTCATTTAAAACTCTTCAGCAGAGCCTTCCCAGAAGACTCCTAAAGCCGACACTTCGGATATTGTCACCGTCTACTCTTCTGCATCGTAATGCAGGACGGAAATGTCGTGCAACTTGCAAAGTCTTTGCTTGCAGAGAGATAGAGAGAGAAGACTTTTCAATTGTTCGCTCAATCCAAAGTAGCGCTTCAAAGTTCTGACTGTCAAGAGTGCCGTGGGGACCAAAGGATGAGAATATTTCATGTTATCCCTGTTCACTATCAGATCCAATCTTCTCACTTACTTTTCCCGTCTAGAGAAAGAAGAAGAACGAATGCTTACTAACGAGTAGCTCGGACGGTTCCCTCCCAGTTTAATGGAGCTGTTTGTGTAGCTCGTTCAACACGTCCTTTCGTGCCATCAAAGGCCAAATCGACAAAGCCCAACTGATGAGCTTAAATCATTTGATTTAGGCTGGGCTTAAGTCTCTGACACCTTATACATGATATGGAGCATACTGTTCTCACAGTATTTGGCGCGGACTGTGAGATCTCTTTCTTTCGTATTCAATAGCTGAATTCCTATTCGAACTTCGTCACAGTCGGTTAACGAATCGTCTATTCCACCATCCTCAGCAGGCTAGATTAGGGTTTCCCCCATAAACTCAATGTGCTCTGGACATCAATCGCCATATCACCTCTTCAGATCTAGCATAAGTATGCCAGTCGTCTCATTATTCCATAGAGTTTTCGAGCATTGTCATACTTTCACATTTCGGTGCCTCTTTTTCTGTATGCAGAATTACCTCCATCGGCCAGCTCTTCATACACGCGCTTTCCTCTTCAACTGTTGGTAATATTTACTAGAAAACACTTATTAACCGCAGCATATGAATATTTGGTTTCAAAATTTTAGCTGCAGGTGACGCTAAAGTCGAGATATGCTTAAAACATGCATTGAATACAGGATTTCATTTGAGAACTGATACAAGAGGTGGTGCTAGAGCGGAGATAGTTTCACACTAGGCATTTCCTTTCCAGTGGATTTCTAACGCCTTTAGAATTGACAACAAATACAGATTTATGTTTGGCAAAAAGTCATTTGGAGGAAAAGGCCTTCGAATCTTGATAGTAAAGCTCTAATTTGGACTCAATAAATCTAAATGTGATAAAAATCGTCTAAAAAACTGCGCTATCAGCAAGCGGTCACTTCTAATAAGAACCCTAATACGAGTGGTATTAAATAACACAAACAACAAAATCGACAGCAACATCTGCTAAGCCAATAACCTACTTACATCCTTTCTACAACCGGAAAAACTAAGCTGCTTGCAACAAAGTGCACACAAAAAAAAAATAGCAAAAGACAACATTCACACCAAAGACAAAGGATATGGCGAAGGCTAAGCACTATGGTGGTGAAAATGTAACAACATCACTGTGCCACATGCCGCTTGCAACAGGCAAAAAAAAAAAACAAGCATCAACAACCCTTTCTTTCTTACCGCTAACACATCACGTCACAGGCGAGTGGCTATTTGACATTAATGCTGACTTTTATTGAGGATCGGACGGGCTTGAAAGTGAGTAGCAAAAAAAAAAAAAAAGTTCTCTATATGTAAATAACTGTAAAGCAACAATTCATATGTAGCTAAGATAAAAATAAATATATTGCACTTGAATGGAAATATTGGCATATCAAGATACTCGTAGAGCAGGAGAGTGAGAGATTTTAGAGTGGGAGATTTCGAAAAAGTGTTGAATTACATTTGGCACGCGGCGAGCAAATAAAGACAGACAATAAACATGCAGCGTAAAAGGAAATATGCCAATGCTGCGCATGTATGGAGAAAATGTGTGCAGCATGTGTTGCAACAGTGCCGAGTAGAGGCATGCAGTTGGAGATATAAAAAAATTTTAATTTTATTTTTTTTTGAAGATTTTCTAATTTTTTTTTTTTTTTTTTTTTTGTATAATTTAACATTTTCCACTAGAAATTTGCTGGCGGTTCCGCTTCGCGCTCTTTATACTTGCCGCCACATAAATGCCTAAATGGCGCTACTAAGCCGCACTGCACAGGAAGTGCCGCAAGCCACTGCTCTGGAATGCAGCGCTGCGTTGCTGTAGGCTGTCACAACAGCACAAACAATTAATTTTTTTTTTTTTGAGTAGTGTGGCAGGCACTTAATGTGTTTTTGAACAAACAGTGATGTTTGGATAATTTTTAATTTTTAAAATTTTTTTTCTCTAGTGTAAGTTGAGAGCAACTGCATTCATAGAATAAAACCTGGGTGGGCTTGCAGATCTTTTTTTTAATATTTTTTTATATTATATATATTATATTATTTTTATATTATATATATATATATTTTTTTTTTAAATTTTTTTTTTCTAAAATGTCAACCGCTCGCCTCGAAATCTCCCAACTTTATGCTTTTACATGCTCATTTCGACCTTTTCAAGTAATTCCACGCCACGCTGCAACATTTGAGCTGATATATTTTGCATTGTCTGCACTTAGCATTATCATTATTTACATAACCACACTTGATTCCAAGTCATTAACCCTTGAAATGCAACAATAGCAAAAGTGCAACCCTCAAAAAAAATCTCTCGCTCAACTCAACGCGTCTCACATGCAACTTCCTCCACATCTCGTTTCACTTTTTCCACTCTTTCCTACCTTTCCCTGCATTCAACTTCAGCTTGATACACACAGTTGTTGTTGTTGTTGTTACTCATTTATTATCTACCACCTATCGAGCATCAACTCTTCTTCATATCATTCATTTGTGGTTGCCTCACTTATTGCTTTATTGCTATTGTTATTGTTATTGCTATTATCATTGTTTTCCTCATTTCCCCTGTGTTGGCATATTCATTTTCATCCTTGCTAAAGTAATTTAATATTTTCGTGCTCGTGTCTATTTGTTGCAGATTTATTTACACAAAGGCAGCAGATTCGACAAAGTTGCAACGTACGTTAATCATGCGTTACAAGCGTGCCACTGCATGCGGCTTGCGGTTTTTATCAATCTTTCATATAAACGTTACATACATGCATACATATATACACATGTGTGCTCGGAAGAAGCCATGCATTCATTCTTTTCGTAGATTCAGTACTGTCGGCCGCTTGTGCCAGTTGTAATTCCTTTTTGGTCATATACTCGTGTGTACAATCCGTATGAAACCGCAACTAAAAGTTAGCTTTACCGTTACAATTGATTGTTGGTAATTAGTAAATGATTAATTTCAATGTAATTAAGGTGAAATATGATATTCATTAAATACAAAGTGATATATATACATATATGCTTTGCATGCATTTAATGGTGTTAAAGTGGTGGAGGAAGTCGAAAAGTCGGGAAAACTTGAAAAAAAATAATATAAAATAAAATAAAATTCAATTAAATTAAACAAAAATCAAAAAAATAATTTAAAAAAAGAAATATAGAAAATAAAATAAAATAAAATTAAAAACAAATAAAAAATAAAAAATAAAATATAAGTAAAAAAAAAAAAATAAAATAAAAAAAAATATAAAAAAAAATAAAAAATAAATTTAAAAAAAAAAATAGAAATAAAATAAAATAAAATAAAATAAACTAAAATTAAAAAAAAATAAAAAAATAAAATATAAAACATAAAAAAATTAATTTAAAAAAATAAATAAATAAAATAAAATAAAATAAAATAAAATAAATCAAAGAATATAATAGATTTAAAAAAATCAAATGAAATAAAACAAAATGAAATAAATAATGTTAAATAAGACAACAGCAAAAAATTTCCAAATTTATATTAAAAAAATTGTAAAAAAATTTAATACAGGGTTATAAGTTTTTGAAATTCTTTTTTTTATTATAAAGTTTCAACCTTGGCATTATATGAGGATCGCTACATCATTCAAATGACCGCGTCGCCAATATTTGCAAACTTCGATCTCTTTAAGGTAATTTTCGACCACCTTTTGGCACATATTCTACGGTACCTCAGCCATAACTTGACGAATGTTGGGACTCACGTTCTCAAGAGGTAAAGGTTTATCCGCATAGACACGATCTTTCACAAAGCCTCACAAGAAAACAAATCCAATGGTGTCAAATAGCACGATTTCAGTCGGCAATTGACATCGCCAAGACCACAGAATAGGCGTCCGGGAAATTTTTCACGCAATAGAGCTATATTCGTTCGCGTTGTGCGGCATGTGGCACTATTTTGTTGGAACCACATGTTGTGCAAGTCGTGTTTTTCAATTGCAATCCAAAACAGATGGTTACCATACGACCATAACGCCGCAAAATGGGCAGTGAAAGTCTCGCAGTTATCGTCTTCTAAGAAGTAAGGTCCATGCGTACCTCCAGACCAAAGTGTCCAATCATACAGTAAGTGTTTTTGGGTGTAATGGTCTGTCTTCTATTATTTCAGAATTCTCAGAACCCCAAATGCCACAACTTTACTTACTCACGTATCCACCGAGTGAGAAATAGGTTTTGTCGCTGTAGAAAATTTTGCTGGGAAAAATCGCTATCCACTGTTGTTGTTGTTGTTGTTGTTGTTGTAAAAAAATTGAATTAAAAATACACTGAAGTTTAATTGCAACATCGAGAAGTACAACTGGGGGCAGACGTCGATCTTTAAGCAAGCAGATCGATATATCAATTTGGACGAACCCACCTATTCACGTAGAGAGGATTCCGCTGCTTTCAGTGAAAAATGCTGGACGAAGACTCTTTATTTTGATGAGAACCACGGTCAATGTGATAACTATTACGACCAGCGGACATGTGGGGATTTTTGTTAGGAGAGAGAAACTCGGTCTACAGGCAATGTCGTCCCTTTATTTCATTGTATATCTCTTCTTTCTTGCTCTGGTTCATTTGTATTATGCCCTCGAGAAAATAAGGCTGAGCTCAACGCTCTCCAAGAGCTGCCATGGACTTAAAGGGGCGGAAAAATGTAGATTATTGCGATGTTTATTGCTGTGGCCATGGAAGAGTACAAAATTTTGTGTTGAATTGTTTGAAGATCATCAGTCTGCCTACGGATAGACGGCTTGTAAAAATCCTTAATAATTAATTGGGTTTTTCACAAATTGCTTATTCTCTGTTGTCTGTAGAACCAGAAGCTTCTCGATTCTCATCAGATCGAGAAATATCCGCATCAAATCGACCATATAGTACCGGACAGAGCATAGAGCACGTGTTTCTGATATAAAACGATTAGATTTGGTGGGAATTCATCTGGAATCCGGTGCACTATAAATAGTCCAAAAGAAAATTATAGTATAGAACTACAGTTAAAGAGGCCAAAATTGCGTAAGCCTGCCTAGTTGCCAAAGGTTTGAAGAGCGAGCATACTTCTTCGCTCGGAACGAGAGAAAAACCACTCGAACCCTTAACCACAAATAATGAAATACATTTTGGATCTCGTGTCTTGGATGAAGTAGATAGCTCATAGGTTGAGGTATGCAAGTATGTTGACGAAAGATGGATAAGTCACATGTGATCCATCGAGGTCAAATCCTGTTTCCCTATCAACTCTGCTCGGCTGTTAGTATTATGGTATATTCGCTCATTGGTTTTCTCGGAGCTCTGAGATAATATAATGTTTTGTTGGTAAGGCCGGAATTTTCTCTGAAGAAATGGCTGTACTAATGAAAAACTTGCGTGCAATATGTTTTATATTACATGTTGGCTAAGTGTCGAGGAGAATATTATTATATATTTACTCACTTTTATAGGAGCTCAATAAGTGTTTGAGTGTTTATTATTTACTTATATATTACTGCAGCCTTTTTTATGGTCTGGTTCCACCTACTGACCATCATCATTAATTTAATTCAAACAAAGTTTTCCAGTTAATTGTTATGCAAGAAATTCTGAGTTGAACATTTTTGCTTTGTATTTTTTCCCTTTTCCGCGAATTGCAACCAGTCGATATCACTTTAAGTGTAATCGAAACCACCAGACATGCGAAATGTATTGAAGACTTTTCATCGTGAACTCTACAACACAGGCGAAAAGCCATTGACCAGATTGCAAATAATTTTCAGCATAAATTTTCCAAAGCTACTTATGATGTTAACGATACCAGCGAAGTGATTGTGGCTTGCAATAAGTCAACCAAAGGGCATATCAATAGCCAGACTACATTATATGAATAATTCTACTTTGAAATTCACGAATAAATAATAAGCAAGAACAGATAGTATTAATACTAAAAAAAAGGAAAAAAAATGGGTATTGAGGTTCGAAATTATAAGAGAGCGTCAATAGATGGCGCTAAAGGCATAAGACATATTTATTTTTTTATTTTTTTAATCTTGGGAGCATCTGATCTGTTCCAGTATGCTAGGCTCATTCAAGTAGTACCTCCATTGGTGATATTGAGGTTTCTTGTGGCACAGTTTCGTAGACATTATGTCTCAAAAAAAAAAAAAAAGAAAAAAAAATTCAGTTAAACAAGGAACTGACATCCACTGTTTAATTTATGCAGTTTCCCTCATTTAGAAAGGATTTTTATTAATTTTGTCATATTGAGATCAACAACTGAGTTCTCTGAAAGCTACTTTCTAGTCTACTTGAAAAAAAAGTCTTCAATTATTAGTTTGAGGCACAATCTTCTACCATTACATATGTACAATGCAAATATTTGAATGCAAATTGGATTAAGGAAATAAATAAATTTTAAATTAACCAAAAACTGCGCAAGGGAAAGTCGAGGAAATCGTTAAGGCATTTCATGAAGCAGCGCGGCCAAAAACAAAGAAAAATACTCGGACAAACAACATTGCACACTTTTCTACTTTATAATTTTTTGAAGTGATTAAAAACAAAAATGCTTTTGATGTTTTTTTACGCTTGGCAATTTTCTATTTATTTCATTAAAATGTTTCCTCTCCGCTTCAGCGCTTTTAATGCCACACCAGTGACAGTCAGTCAGGCAGTCAGGCAGCACGTTAAATTGAAAGAAAGTGTTGTTGGATATTTTGAATTTTTTTGCTGATTACTCTACATACATACATGCAGGCAAGAATTTAACCCACTAACTGTCTGTTGGCTTTGCGCATTTTGGTTGCTCGGATGGTGGTGGTGGTGGTGGTGTTTGTGTCGATTCGCTATGATACTCGCCAACGCTTGGTGGTGGTGGTAGTGTGTCGGTCGTGTAGTTTGCATTTTTGATTGAAACTTATTGCTGTAAGCCTATTAGTGTTGCCAGAGCGTCGTGGAGCGTCAAATCCAATCAACTACTACAATTTGGTCATGTGACAATCGCTAAATAATTGAAAGGGAGAAAGCTACTTTCGTATGTAAATTTTTAATGTAATAATAAATGTGCGTAATGCAATGGCAATGAAAGGAAGAGGAGTAGGAAAATTAAAGTACGAAAAAAAAATTTAATTGGAGGAAAATGCTGGACTTATTTTCATACATACATACATATATAATAACTATTTAAATTATTAACTTGAAAATTGAATGAGACAATTAACATGGGTAAATAAAATTATTTGAAAATTATAGTGATTAGTAAAAATTAAAAACTACTGGGAACAAACTCTTTGATATCAAATTTTTGCTCCTAAATCATGAAAAAGATACCCATTTCTGAGCTTCGAGTGCATGTTGAAGTAATTATTATTTTATTTATTTTTAATTAATTTTGTTGTAATATATATCATTTTATTTTTTTATAAATTTATTTCATTTTAATCTATTTTATTTTATTATATTATTTTATTTCAATTTAAGTTATTTTACTTTATTTTTTATTTTTAAAGGGCAATCCATTTAGTAATTTTACATTGTAGTAAATTATTTATGTGGTGGATCCCAAACACTACTCATAACCACAGGGGATTCGCCTTCTCACTTTAGCTCGCCTCCAAACGGATTTTTCTTGCCTACCCAGAGGATACTTGACCTAAGACCGAAAGTCACGAGCTGCTATAATCATATGTAAAATAAACGTTTCTGGCTACTACCAGGTGAATGGGAGTCAAAAACTTTCCACACTTGCGTGAACTTCTACGCATGGCACCGTCCTTGCCAACAGTTGCTACTTTGGACTGAAGAGGCAATTGGCAAAATTAAAGTCCTCTCTCGACGAATCCCAATATCAAACTCTACAAGTCGCTCATCATTGCCGTCCTGACATATGGTGCAAAAGCCTAGACAATGTCGACATCCGATGAATCGGCTTTAGGGGTTTTCGAAGGAAAAGTTTTTCAGAAGATTAATGGTCCTTTGTGCGTTGGCAATGGCACATACCGCAGACGATAGCACGATGAGCTGTACGAGCTATACGACGACATTGACATAGTTCAGCGAATCAAGAGACAGCGGCTACGTTGGCTAGGTCATGCCGTCCGAATGGATATTGCCGTTATCGCTTTCAAAAGGGTAAGGTCACCTTCGGATCAAAAAGCGCATAAAACATAAGGTTTTTTTCAGGATAAAAAGTTCCAGCTTTGAAAGTATTCGATGAAGTGTCCGTGGGTGCAAGCAGAGGAAGAGGAAAACCTCCACTCCGTTGGAAGAATCAGGTGGAGAGCGATCTGGTGTCACTTGGCGTTTCCAATTGACGCCAAACAGCAAAGAGAAGAAACGAGTAGCGCGCTATTGTTGATGCAGCTATAAACGCGTAAGCGGTGCCTACGGCAAAGAAGAAGAAGAATACATTTAGCGGTTTCAACAGTTGACAACTGTCAAACTCAACTGTCAAATTAAACATGTTTTATTTCAGTCAAAAGACAGGCATTTATGAAAATGGATCGATTAACAACCACACAACGGTATGGTGGTGATACAAACGTGTCCACATTTCGTGCTTTAAGGGAAGGTTATGGTGCATTCAATCGTCCAACTACTCAAGCAAGTGGTAAAATTAAAAAAAAAAATTTAAGCGACTGTATCGGTTACAGCTAGTTTAAGGTCTGTGCATCATCGTTTCTGTAAGTGAATGTGTAGCCGAAGGCCTGAATGTGATTATTTCTCGACGTTCTCAAGAGCAGGGACTTTTCGTACGGCAAATTATGGCGAATTTTGCACGTCTATTGGGAGTTTGAACAACAAGCAGAGGATCTCGATTTTCCAAATCGATTTTTTTCAGCGACGAGGCAAATTTCTCACTCGGTGGATACGTATATAAGCAAGATTGTCACATTTGGGGCTCCGAGAATCCTTAAAATGAAGAGAAGCCAGTACACCCAAAAAACACCTACTCTCTGTTGCACCCTTTGGTCCGGAGGTGAGATTGGACCTCATTTCTTTGCAAATGGTAACGGCGCAATTCGGGGTATTATCGTCGTATGATAACAGACTTTTTTGGCCAGCCGCTAATAAGGCGAAGACTCAGGTATTGAGCATAAAGCATATGTCTGCCTGAAAGTAAATTATTCTCTGAATATAAATATATTTGAAGATAATTGTACAATTGTACATACATACAGTGAATGAATCTCATTAAAAATCCCATTTAATGACGCACTTAGCAAATCATATCCATTAAGGGCGCTTCAACTTATTAATAAATACAAGAAACCATTTGCGGCAAAAGCAATATTAATATTTGATTAGTATGTAAGTAGTATGTGTGGCAAATAGTATAAATAGCAATAACAACAACAACAACAACAACAAACAACTTGAAAACAATTAATATGTGGCTAAAACCGCATTTAACGCATCTAATCAATTACTAACAATACATAAATGATAATGACTTTTGAATGTGCCAACGATGGTGGTGGTGTTGGTAGTAGTGGTGAAGGTGAATAGCGGTGGCGGTAGAAGTCATTTGAGGTATAAAGCTTTTAGTACAAAAGAACGGGGAAGAAAGCAGGAAACAGCTGACCAACACAAGACATCTGCAGCAACACCTACTAGATACTGGAGTGACTTATAGTGAGTGCGTGTGTGTATGTGTATGCCTTACACACACAGCCAACACCCATTTGAACTAGAGAAACTTTGTTCTCCCACTCTTTCTCCCTCAAGCACTTAGTGAATTGAAGTGTGCGCCCAGGTGAAATGAATTAACCGCAATAAAATGCTTAGAAATATAATGACAAGCATATATACACACGTGTGTGTGTGTGTGTGTGTGTGAGTGTGTGCATGTACCCTACATATATTTTTGTCTAATTAATAATATTCAACCGCAAAATGAGCGGAGAAACACCACAAAGTTAAGGTCATTTGTTGTATTCTCCGTTATTTATACATATATTTTTGGATATTTTTTTCTCTACTCAACAACAGCAGGCTAACGCTCATCTTTTCATGTGTGTGTGTGTGTGTGTGTGTGTCCGCGCTCATTTTACGCCCTGCAGTTGTAATTTAATTATATGCCACAATTACAGATTTAGTCTTAATTAATTGTTTTTTTGTTCTCCTTTCCTTTGATTTTCTGCTTCGCCCTCAATGGCTAAGTGTTGTCATTTTACCGCTCTATATTCTACCTCTGATGCTATGTGAGTATGTCTGTATTTCGCTACTTATTTAGCTTGTTTTTATAATACAGCGCTTCACTTCAATTGTGATTCTTCTTCTTGATCTTCTTCTTCTTCTTCTTGTATGGAAAACTGATGTTCCTCCACTCGCAAAGACCATTGATTTTTTAGGTGCAATTTTTGGTCAGTAATTGAGCTGAAAATTATCACGGAAGGGCGTAATATATGAGAGAATTGGGTCAAAAGGTGAGTAATTATTTTTCTACTTACTTACATATGTTCATACATACATATATTTTTATCATTTAAAACAAATTAATTTTATTCTGATTTCGAAAAAAAAAAAGAAATTTATTTCCAAAGCATCATTATTTGACTATTTAAATGAGGTTAAAGGTCGGGGTTTAGTGGGTATATAAAATAATTTAAAAAAATAGTCTAAAAATAATGCTGAACATACTGCGAGATCTTTGAAAAACCAAATTGGATTCGGAAACTGTCTTGCCTTTGCTTTTTCGTAAGCAAGAATTAGCGAGTGGCAGCACACTCAAGATTTATGATAGTAGGGAAATCTAAAACACTCTCAATATTGCCTCTCTTGTAACACAATATAAATCGAAAATGCATTTTTCGTTGTGGAGATGGCTTTCAAAGGTTTTCGGAATTTTATTCTTAACTAATCCTTGAGAAAATTACATTTTATAATTCGTAGTAGTTCGTTTTGAGCTGATCTTTCTGGAAAACCAAATTTTCCGACTCTAAGAGAGACACCTATCATCTCTACACCGTCCTTAAGTCTGGATCGTCTTGACATCGTGACATCGACAGGTCATATTTCCGTAAACGCATCAAAGCGACCTTTAATTTTTCTTCCATCGAGGTGGTAAGATGGTGGTGATTAAATACCAAAAAAAAAAAAAAATATACATACACGGGCGTGGAGCTCAACTAAACGTCGTCGAAATCTTACAAAAACATCCTATAATCCCTTTATTGAGGGACAGGATTTTGTCTTGCTTCATTCAGACTATGCTTAGCAGCGCTAACTACCAAAATACGTACTTCAGATACATATGATATTCGAGATACACACCCCAAATCATTGTCTCTAGCACATTCGCACAGTCTTTTAGCCAAAACTATTCGGTTGAGCCACTTTTTCTATTAGTTGTAAGTATACATTCACACAGAAAGACCAATAGCTTGAAAGAAGAGACTGAGTGATATATTTCATTCCACTGTAGCCAAAAACAGGTTTTTTATGGACTAAAAAAGTAACTTCTTTATATTACCGTTCTTTGAGGAGCAACCGCTGTTCGCAAGTACCCCGCTTTACAAGGGTCAATGTTTCTCCCCTATTCAGTAGTGAACACACTTGAGTCATTGCTGTTCCCGTCTTTTAATCTTAGATAATTCATGAACTGAAGTCGATATTATCGGAAGCAACTGGAGTAAAGATAAAGAAATATTGTTAGTAAATTACTAAGCTTACGGTCAGTCGGTCATAAACTGCACCACACCAATTTGAATGCCGGAGACGAAAGTAACACAGCAAAACTCCTGACGTCGCCAGAAGAATATCGCATTGGGAGATATCTATACACTCACTTAAGGATTAAAATGTTATGCTCACGCAAACCGACTGAGAGCACCAACCATGCATATCAGCAAGGAGCTACTCGCCTACACGAACCCCATTCAGCAATATCACTGCAGTGAAAAGGTAGAATAGTATGCAAAAATTCCAATTAAATACTGGTATGAAATAGGATGCAATTACACCAGTTCGTAAATTGAGTAGCATTTCACAAGTAACGGGAATAATAATCGTTTTCACCACCACGCCTTTCGGTTTTTGTTGTTATTTTTACCGTGGTGTAGCTTGAATTTAATTCCCTAGTTAGTTCTATTGGAGTACGCAGTTAGTCGTTCCTCTCTACATTCTACGATTGACGATCGTTTAAAGAATTTTTTTCTATAATACTGAATTTTGGGCTATTATAAAACTGATGACCCTCGATATGAAGGCAGTTTCTATTAATTACTGAGTTCGCAAGCATAATCTCTTCAATGAAAAACATTTCGCTTGACTCACGCTTAAATAAAATACATTTGCGGCTTTGAAAAAATAATAATAACAAAAAAAATTTGCAAATTAAAAACTCAATAAATCATCAATTTGAAAGCTTATGAACTGTGAAATTCCAATTATTTCGTATGCAATATAAACAATCTGCATTTAATAGCCCAATTAAAAGCAAACCGTTATTGACTTTGCCAGTTTATATATATATATACATATATATATATATATATATATATATATGCAATAAATTATGAAGAAAAATTTATTAAAAAATATTTTTTTTTCAAAAATTTTCGAAAAAAAGGTGCCAATTTGAAATGGTCATTTGTACTTTGCACAAAAAATTTTGATTTTTTTTGGTAATAACTTCAAAAAAAAATATATCAAAATTGGCATACATCAATTAAAACGCCGAAATGCGCCGGTTGAATGCAACGCTGTAGTTGATTGGCTACCACCATATGACCACAAACGCGCATCTAATGCAATAACAACCGCATGTCACACAAAGGCAAGCCGTAAATAACCAAATAACAGACAACAAGCCAGACTAACTAACTACAAATGGTGAATGCTACATGGTTTTTGCAAGAAAAAAATTCAAAAAAATAAAAAATAAAAAAAATAAAAATAAAAAATTAAAAAATTAAAATATTGAAAAAAAAAAATTAAAAACAAAGTCAAAAATATGCTTGTTGGTGTAGCCACACAGTGTGGCTTTTGGGTTTGCCGCAGAATAGCCAATTTTACGCTGCTATTCATTTGATAACGAATTTGTTGTTTTTACTTAACGGTTTTATGGCAATGCAAATCTTTCATTTGTATTTCAGCGTTTAATCAAAAAATCAAAAAATGTTTTTTTTTATTTGCATATGGCAACTCCATTTTTTTTTTCTTTTTTTTTTTGAAACTCACGCACATACATGCAAAGAAAATCTAAAATTAAATACAAAATTTTTTTGGAAAAAAAAAACTATTTTCATTAATTGCTTTTCCCGTTGCGAATGTTGCAGGCGTGTTTTCATGTTGCACATGAGCTTAGCGGTTAGGATTAAATGTGTATGAAAAAAAAGTAGAAAATACGCGTTACACAAAGTGTCAAAGGCACAAGAAAATTCAAAAAAAAAAAAATAAAAAAAAAATTAATAAATGCAATTTTTACATTAAAATACTGAAATCGAACTCATTCAATCATTTCGACAGATTTCCTTTTTGCGTTTTAGTATTTCCTGTCCACAAATAGGCAATGGTGACATTTCAAACGGATTTCCTTTGATATTTTCATAAGCCAACAAACTTATTTATATGTTTATTGGGAATATATTTTTTATTTTTTATTTATTTTTTTTTTTATAAGAAAAAAGTATTTCCCAACATTTTCTCCCCCTCTCTTGTGCTCTTCCTGTTTTCACTTTCTTGCATATAAATCATCGTTCGCCCTTCACCATTCAAGCCATTTTGCCTTTTGCCACAATTTTAATCAAAACGAACGCGCAGTTTTTCTATAAATTATTGCCACATCCGGTTTTTTTAAATAAAAAATAAGTTTCTTCAAATTGGCTTAACCTTTTTCTGGTAACCCATAACTTAAGTATTTGAGGTCCTTAAAGGAGAAAAAAAAACAGAAGGAAATGAGAAATTCATAAGTACTAAATCAAAATTGGCACTTAGCCGTTTAGAGAAGAAGAAAAAACCGTGAAGGCAAAACAACAACAAAATGACAGTGAAAGGGTACACACAAATTATTATATCCATCTTACTAAAATCTAAGAAAAATGTGCCAAACAGCTGGTCTTATTACACGGCGAAAAGTTTCTTAGTAAATTTTTAAAAGTCTTAAGAAATTAGCTCAACTCAGGCTTAGAACGGAAAATCTACTACGAAGCTTCCAAATATCCTCCACTAACTAGCAAAAACAAGTTTTTTACCTTGAATGTTGTCCAAAAGACAGCTAGATGAAGAAAGGAAAACAAACAGTAAAAATATATATTTCCCGAACCTATATAGGAGGCTCCGCTTAATTGTTCTCTGATTATCAGAACACCTTTGAAAACTAACTAGGTTAGCTGATCTTAGCTACCGAGACGCGTTCGAAGTCTCCACTGATTGTATGAGATTGGCTTTCGGCGCGATTTGATTTCCTTAATGATTGATTGACAAATAAGCTCGAAGTATATGTTCTTCACAAATTTACCCTCAACCCAAGCGGATGAAATTGCAAAAGATCCACCAGTCTACTAACACTTCCATCCATCTCATGTATCTATTCCGAAATTCGACCCAGCTGGATGAAAGATGAAAGAAATCCTCAAATGCTTCAACTCAGCGGTATTGCACACTAAAAACAGCCAGCGATTCCAGTAAACAGCGCAAACACAACTCATTTTGAAATTGAATCTCTTTCCTGAACCATAATCACTTAAAAGCCACTTCTGTTATACAAAATCTCGCACCAAGTTAAAAGAGAAAATCGGAACTCAACCATATCTATTACTTCACGTAATAATCCCCACAAAAACAAACGTAAAGATGACTGTAGCAGAACCAACAAAGTTCAAAAAACTTTCATATCGGTAAAACGAGAACCTTATTGATCCTCAGATTGATGGAAAGTTTCAGAATGGCTCTACAATCCTCCAAAATTCTCTTCGAAACTTTCTTTCATATGAGAAAAAATACCTAAATACTCGAAATGGTTGAAATTCTACTCCGAATAAAGGATAGAAATCTCCACTCCACTAGTACTCCACGCCAACGACAAGAAACAAAAATACACTCAGCATAACTCTTCTATCCCTAATAAATCATGCTTGTCTCTCACTTTAGTTATTCTCTTATCATCTCATTTACATCATTTTATTCTCACTCAATCGCATATTGACAAAGCTCTTTTTATAAATGTTTGAGCGTTCCTCCATGCCGCCGGCAACATAGGTGGCTAGCCGAACACAAGGCCTACGTTATAAACTTACGCTCTCCAACACTGCTTACAAAGGATCTCATAACAAGTTCGAGGTATAGAAAGAAAGGAGTGCCTTAAAGCTTCGAGTTCAGTCTACTCTCAAACTCATGTAGAAGTCGTTTGATGATATGCTCAGCTGCCGTGGCCATTTTTCTCTCATTTCCCTCTGGTCACATAACAAAAATTAAGAGATTTTCATTTTCATTTAGCATATGCGACGAATAATGCTCTTTCAATTAGTTTGCCAGTGGAGAGCGGCATGCACAAGCCCTTCCATAATAAAATGGATGGATAGATAGATAGATGCCTTGAATTCTCTCTGCATATTATTTTTGCAAACACTTTGGCTTTACGCGCCACCTACCGGAAATAATTATTTTGTTTACTACTGATAACCTCCAAAGTGCATAATATAAAGGGAGGAAGAATGATTCGTAATACATCTAATATTAAATCTACTTTGGCGCCACCAAGCGGAAGATTGAAGATCACTAATGTGCATTGTGGCTGTAAAATGGAGAGCAAGTAATTTAAACAACACTCTCTGTTCAACGCTGAGAAAAATAGCAAAAAAGTTTAATTAATTTTTTCTTTAAAGCTTTTCATAAAAAGTCTGTAGTTTAATTACAAATCCAAAAAGTATTTTATTGTAAAATGCACCAGACTTTTCTTCTTAGTGTATTTCGACTACTCAATATGAAGAAATGAACTTAAATATATTTGCTTTACAAGGAAAGCATATTTCAGCTCTAGAAAAGTTACTTCCTGCGATTACTAAGAAATAATAATAATAAAAATGTAGCGAGGAAGGCCGCTAGAGAGAGCAATGCAGAGAGAGAGAGAGAGAGAAAGAGGGTGGGAGAGAGAGAGAGGATGAGCGTTTAATCCTGTAACCCTTTAACCCTTTTCGGCAACGTAGTATTCATCAAAAAAAAAATTGGAAGGAAATGGGCATAACAAATTTGCAGTTACACATCTCACTTCACATTACGGGCAAGCCGCTTGTCAGAGGATTTGGTAATATTTATGAAAGCACAAATAAATAAATATTGGCCACACTACTCATCATCATAGCTGAGAAGATGAGCTGAAAGGAAATATTTGATAATTTTTTTTTTTTTTGGAACAATAAACAATTCACTTTGAAGAAAAAAAAGCACATGAGCAGGACGAAAGGTACAAGGGCAGAGGCAGCAGATTAAATTCATATGTATTTATATATGTATGCATGAGTGTGTGTGCGTGTTGCAAACGTTATAAGTTATGGCGGGTTCAAATTGATGGGCATAGTGAATTGCTGTTCATTTCGAACACATGTATGTATGTATATACATATATGTATAACGGTATATTCGCACGCGTAAATAACTATTTGTGTATATGCAAAAGATTTATTGCCAACTGATTTATTTGTTTTCACAGAGCGACATGTTTGTGGGAAAACACAGACAATCCCACACTCCACACACTCCAAACCCGTCACTTACACACATACATACACAGACAATAAAGACGGGATCAATGAAAATTATAGTTTATTCAACGGCGCATCAATGAAGGGCTTGAGTGCGTTGGAATTTGAAGAACGGAAATGAAATAAAATGAAATGTTCGCATTCAAGCGAATTTTCAACCTCACACAAAGTTAATCCTTAAACAGCCTACCAGCAATCAAGGCTGAGCAGGGTGTGGCTCGGCTGTGGAATGGCGAAAATTCCATCAATTGTGACAATGGCTGGCAGTGCGCGTCTGTTCGTGCGGGCGTGAAAAGTCAAATATTTTTGCAGCCAACCACATACAAACAGGAGTAGGGAGAGAGAGAGAGAGAGAGGCAGAGTGAAATGTCATGGGTAACAGTGTAGTTGGATTATTGTGAGGCATATTTGCAGGCGCAAACGTTAATATTTTCTTACACAACACTTTAAACCTCATTGAGAAGCGTAATGGCGTACATTTTTGTTATTGTTATTGTACGCCAGACGTCTCTCACTATATATTTTATTTATTTGTTGTTGTTGTTTTTTTTTGCGTTTTTTTAATCATCTACCATTTTTTATCCGTGTCTCACGTGACTGCGCGCTTGAAAAAATATTTTTATTTAATTTATTTATGAATGGAAATGTGATGCGTCGGCAGCATGGCACAAGCACACATACACACATGCTTCAAATAGTATAAATCTGCATTAAGTGCATGGAAATATTTATTGTCAGCGAGTGAATTCCTTTTCGCAATGTGGTAATGCGCATTAATGCGCCACCACACAATGTAATCGGCAAGCGCGCACTCGCCTCAAATGTATGTGCGCTGCTGAGCGTGCGCATTGATTTATGCGCTGATTGCTTATTTACAGTTATAGTTGTGACTGTGTGTGCTTGTCTGGTAATGAAAAATTTACGCATAATGTAAATTATCGAAACGCGACTGTCTCTTTACATGGCTCAGCCACAGCAAGGATAACAAAACCGCAAGCGGCGACTGCTGACATTGGCAGCGTATTTTCACATTTATCGTAAAAAAATTGAAATTAAAAGTCCACCCAGTTTTTAAGTGCAATCACTTCACTACGGACATCCCTCTGGGCAAACGGCATATGGCCTTCACCGACTTTGTGAGTAATCGCCACTTAATTTGAGCGTTAAACTAGTTTAAGTACTTTAAGCGAAACTCGCAACTCTATGTTGAAGCATGACGTGCAAAGAGTGTGAGACTGAGAAACATTCGCAGAGCCAGCGGTGGAGTCAAGTGGTCGTAAAAAGTTGGTACAGCTGCCTTTCAAAAGCTCAGCACGCATACTGCAGAACTAGTTCGGTAGTGCTCACTGTCTAACAAAATATTGTTATGGGGTTAGAGGAGTCTGCTCAGTAAAAAGTTTTTGGCTTAGTGGTTTTTCTTGATCTTAAATAGTCATTAAATACTGTTCTTTGGAGCATATTTATAGCAACATGCAGAATTGGAATTAAATTTTATCTAAAACGTCTCGTCCCACAGCTTTTAGGCGACAGCATTATCGGAGCTGAGTAGGAATCCATAACGACACGCTGCAAAACTTTATCTTGTTCCCTCTTCTTTGCATCTTGGTATCCAACTGCTTGCTACAGAAGTTGGAATGTTTGGTTGGGAAAATGATTTCATCCACAAATGATAGAGCACACATCGTCAGGGATACATTCATAAATACTCTATACGACCATATGCCAGGGCACCAAAATGGTAACTGTTCCTCTCTTAATACTTCGCGTAAGCCCAAATAACTCTGAGGAAAGTAAACGAAATATTCAAACACAAACGCCTCTCCAAGGTGTACAGTGGAAGGTTGGGAAAGCTCTTTTTTTATGTGTACATACACGTGGTAAGGCCTTGAATTTAGTCGAAACCCCACTGTCGTAGTTGGCTGGAAGCGGAGATGCAAAATACATCCAATTTCTTATAAACTTTTCTCCATATAAGAGGCTGATACTGAAAATTCTACTAACGCCTCAGATGTTTGAAGATATTGTCAACAGGTGATGTGATGATTTGCGGCATACACTAAGCACCTCACTAAATTAAGAGTATGGAAAGATTTCCTTTCTCTCGCATCAGAACATATTTATGTCTCTGTGAGAGCCACTTCTACCTAACGTAAGCTACCCTACATATAAACACCCAAGTGAGAGCTGAGTCATTATTTCATTTTACTCTTCAGCATAAGAGTTGGCATACCATAATGGGCTCTTTTTCTCTCTCCCGGTAACATTTCGGGAGAGAAGCCCAAATTTCGTTCGGTAAATGCTCACTTTATTTGCAATTCTCAACAAGTTCTTATAATATACTCTATAGATAGCAGTAATGAATCTTTTTATTTTTCATTTTTTCGGTGATTAATTTCCAATAGTTTTAAAAACAGTATTCGCTGTAAATAATATTAAAAAAGAGTCAATTTTATAAATATATAGGTTCCGCTCTTTACAAATTTTAATAATTATCTCCTTTAAAAAAATTTGGTCGTGGCATTTGTAAAGCTTCAGTCGCTTTTCAGGGAGCGCCTGCTGACCTGACGCGTGCACACGTGACCCCAAAGCTGCAATGAGGATTACATACACAGATTTTATGGCTTAAGGGCGAAATGCAATGTAACGATGGCAATGAAAACATCAACGACAATGCGGGTGGTAAGGAGAAGAGATATTTTTTTGCGTTTGCACGGCAAAAAAAGTAGCTTAAAAGTTCCAAAAATAACAGCAAGCGAACAAACTGCTCTTGTCAGAAAAAATATCAAAAATATTAAACGCGAGGTGTTAGTCATTTTGTTAAACATTCTAGCACTCAGCTATTAATGTGGCGAAAATTTGTATTGGAATTGAAAATATATGTAAAGAAAATCGCGTCAGTGGGTGCAACCATATGCCTTTCCAAATGCTTTCTTTGTGTTCATTTTCTAGGCAAAAAATACTCTTTTACCGCTTTTTATATGGAAAGATATTTTTTGCTACTAAAAAATGTATTGTATATTTTGAATAGGCAAGTTTTTGCACTGTCACCTAGGCAGTCATCACATGCAGTGCGCTTTTGTGGTCAAAAATAATTTGTATATGAAACAAACATTTTTTTTTATTGGTTTTTATTTCGGAAGCAAAAAACCCAAGATATAATGAATATACTATAAAAATATATATATTTTTGTACCAGCAAAACTAATAGGAAATAAATCGTGACTGCGCGGCACAGCCCTCACCCATTATGTGCCAAAAAAAAATCATTGCATATTTAAGGGCGCATTAAACTGCTATGACAACAAAGTTTAAAAGAAATGCTGCGCTGTCACATCCACTACACCCATTTCAAATTTAAAGGACACATGCTGCTCTTGTAATTAATACCAATTTTTTTTCACGATATAATACTAGGAAATTCGACGATTTTTCCTAAAGGAATTGAAGCTTACATTTTATGTTTAATTTTGTTAAATTTACCACGCAGATTTTTTTTGGCAAACCAATGACCCTTTTCTTTAATATAATTTACACATTTACCCATATAAACAATACAAGCTCTTGCTCCCCCCTTGGCAACTTTGAAACGATCCAGACGCTTACGGCGTTGCAGAGAAACAAATTTCATAATAACAAAGAAATTATTATTATCGAACTGTTAAAACTTTGTTGTTTATTACTGTTAAAAACCCTATCTTGGTCTTTGCCGTCGCTCCTCCATTTGCTTGCACACTGCTTAGAAGTTATTTAATCCTTTTAGGCATTTTGGAAAAAAGTTTTTTGTGCCTTCGTGCCCTAAGTTCAACAACCACCACATATTTCACCAAGTGCTTTAAGTAAATTATGAGTTTTCACTTGACGTGACGGCTCCTCTAATAGCCTACGAATTTCTTCGGCTATTTTTTATTGCTTTGCTAGTATTATTTTGAATAATTTTCTTTTTTTGTATTTATTTATTTCAAAAACTTTTAAGGTGCCTGCCAAACTTGTATGGTTTTGTAAATGTTGATATTCGTAAATATGCTGACAGTAATTTGGCCGCACGAGTATTACAGCGGTTTTTTTATGTGCTGTGCTTTCTTAGTCGCCTTTCAAGCCCTTTTTTTCTGAATTTGCAAAAAATCCTTTTCGAGGTTATTTAGAAGGATTTTCGAAAAGTTTGATGAAATTTTGTGTACAGAAAGAGACAAATGTTTTGCCATGCTTTTAATTGTTCTCGACTTTAATGTGATTAAAATTTTAATATTTAATTGAGTTGTAGAGGAAACAAAAGATTTTGAGAGCATTACAATCATCCGGTTCATTGATTTCAGAGTATAATTGAGTAATTTACTCTCTAAGGGTTAGAGCCTCTAGATTTCATTACCATGCATTCTTTCAGCAAAGTAAAGGGAATTTGCCTGTGTTTATTACATCGATTTGAATGCTACCTTTGATAGCACCATAAGGACTGTCTCTACGCCACAATTTCTGAATTTCGTATCCCTGCATAACTTATACAGCTATGTAAACTGATAATGAATTACTTTTTACTGAACCCAAAACTACTTAAAAGATTAAGGCAAAAATACTTTTAATGCCTACTACACGGATTTGTCTATTATGGGTCTAGCATCTTATTACACATTCAATTTTTTGCATTACCGTCAATATATGCCACTTCTGAACTAATGCACTTATGATATCGAATAATAAAATAATGAATTTGTCAAACACATTCTCTCGAATCAACTTTAGTACTCCCTTCTATATATTCTATCGATTAAAATCGGTTGCTTCGAAGAGTTAATTTGAATTTTGATGTAAAAAAAAAGTCACCCGCACCCAGATTCGGTGAATATGGTAGAAATTAATTCGGAATTATAACCCTATGGGTAATTGAGTTTTCGTATTGCCAAGTCCAAGTGTTTTCTTTTCACAAATCCGGCCATTTCGACGAATTTGCTATCTCAAACCCCTTATAGCTCTTAGTTAACATATATTTGTTGTGGGGTCGGAATTGAATCGTTCTAAGATTTCTTCAGCGACCTTTACGATATTGAGTTATTATACTTATAGACACCTCAGATCTTTCGGAACTAGTCGAGTGTCAACACCTTTCGTGGCACCAATTTCGGCTTAATTCGATTACTTCATTCCACAGCTTGCAGACTGCTTAGCATATAAAGCACGTAAAGTCTTGACTCAACGCCACTTACAATGCATTTTACTGATGTGGGGTCGGAATTGACTCAATCTATCATGTCTTCAGCGACTTTTACGATATTGAGTTATTGTGATCTTTCGGAACTAGTCAAGCGGCAACACCTTTCGTAGCCAAAAGATCATATAAATTGTACAAAATGAGTTGGGAGGCAAAGAAATTTCAGCGGCTAACTACCTCATGGATAAATATCGATTTGCATTATAGCTTCAGTCAAAGACGCTGATGGCCGGCCAAAGCGCATCTTCCCCCACACCTCAATCGCTTTTGACGGTGATCTTTGATAACAATCCTATCAAATTAAGCTTTCTATAGTATTTTCAGTGTTTTGCCACACAAAATTCCATTTGCAGTACAAAATTTCAACAAAATCTTCTTTGCTCGATATCTCTATGCTTTAGGCAAGGTTTTCCAAATTTTTAATCCCCAGTTTGACAAAATGTAAGTTATTGCATAAATATTATGGTGGGAAGAGTAAAATTGTCTCATTTTTGAAATTTATGTCGATCTTCCTAACTAACAGCATTAAATCTGATTTCTCCATTCCACATATAAATTACTATAATTTACAATTTTTCAACATTTACCACATAATGCCGGACGCACGTTCTTAAATTACATCGCATTGTAGCTATCAACTGGAGTTACATAAAAACTCATAAATCTATTAATGAACAAACTGCAAACCAACCCAACCCTCCCCAAACAAATTTCTTTTGATATGCCACAAGCTTTGAAGAGAAAAAAAACTTCA
Source organism: Neoceratitis asiatica (assembly GCA_030068015.2). Classification (NCBI taxonomy): domain Eukaryota; kingdom Metazoa; phylum Arthropoda; class Insecta; order Diptera; family Tephritidae; genus Neoceratitis; species Neoceratitis asiatica. The sequence goes on along the minus strand of CM061527.1, from coordinate 80,842,860 downwards.
GTCATCGAATGGAGTTGTTGCTTTAAAAAAAATTTCCTCAAAAAAAATGTGTGACCTTTTTCCACAAAGCCTTCATGCCACACAATTTCTAATTTAAATTTCATTGCAAATGAAACTATAAATGCGCAACAGCAGTTACAAACAACAGCAACAACAACAATACATCGATGAAAAGAAAATGAACAAATGTGAGAAAGTAAAAATTGGAAAACGTTTCAATGGTATGGAAAATACGAGGAGTGGCCGGCCATAATAGTTGGAAACGTTGCGCCCACCAATCGACCATCAAAGCTATAAATATCAACAGGATAATATGGAAAAATCACAGACCGGTGGCGGCGATTAGTTCAGGTTCATATTTTCACTATTTGTGGCGAAAGCAATTTTAGCAGACTGTTGCCAGCACCAACAACAACAACAACAATAGCAATAGCAATGTGAAAAAACTGATAGGCTAAATAAAAAAGTATGCGAGCGCAATTCACACGCCCGCCACGCACACCAAGCATCCAGCCACTCCGACGCACACACAACGTCATGCACTTTCCCAGGCCAACTTCGAAATTGAGTAACGCCCAAAGCAACATTTTGCAGCAAACGACTTTAGGCGACACAGTCAGCCCAAGGCAAGCAATATTGTCGCTATGATATCGTAACTTTTTAATCTAAAATTATATAGCAGGGGTGAAGTGGAAACGGAAACCACTGCTGCTCAGAATCGCACACACACACGCACGCACACTTAGTTGCACACGCCTAACCAAATCCAAAAATCGAAGATGCGAGAAAAATGCAAAATAATGTGATTCAGGCTGGCATGAGATGAACGAAAGAAGCTGCTGATAAATTCACACAACACAAACACACACACACACACATTCAAACATTGAAAGACGACTATACAACTAGAGGGCACAACACTCTTCTCACACTGTGGTAGCTGCTAAAGGATGCAATCTGCGATTAGAAAAATGCATAGTCGATAGAATATTGTGGAATAGTGCAACGTAAAGCGCATAATAATAGAAACTGTGATAGTAGTGTGGCTACTGCTTGTTGTTGAGCAGAGAAGGGTTGGCGAGGTCGGATGACATGATTCGATTTAGCCTTAGCCAATGTTGTTAAGCCGATCGTATCTCGTTTAGCGATAAGGAATTGGCTGCGTGTAAATTTTGCATTTCATTTTCTATGGCTTGACGAGCAAGCAAAAATTGGAAATCGAAAAATTGTTGCAGTTTAAGGCGCATGGAGGAATGGCAGGAAACAAATGGATGTCGTACATCAGATATGCATTGCTGGTGCGGCTACCCATGCAAAATTTAAGCTTGTATGTGATTTTTGGGTTATCCTTGCAAGCGTGCAGATAAGTATCGAAATTTTGTTGTGACTATTAATAGAGAAAGGAAAACACTGTGGCCTAATAAATAGGGGAGAGGCAAAAACATACTAGTCTTAAGGGTAAATCCTTGCATACTGCGCTCTAAATATCTTCTACATCATATAAATCAATTGTTGGTAAGGATTATTTTTCTTTCGGTGACTCATTGCTTCCAAAGAAGAACGCAAGACACATTTCCAACACTCGACTATGATGAAGTTTGAATAGAGATTGCGCGCTTAAGGAATAACAAAGCGGCGGGAGTCGACGACTTACCAGCAGAGCTATGAAGAACATTGTCGGACAAAAGCATGCTCGGCAAATGAAAGCTAACTGTGCTCTGCCTAATCCCAAAACAAAAAAATGGGAACCCAACGGTCAGCGTCTATTATCGTAAGTTAAACCTCTTCAATATAGTATACATCGAGCCTATCGAGCGTATTGTGTGAGAGATTAAGCTCACCGTGCACAACCTAATTTGACATTCTCAGTGTGACTTTAGACCTGGTAAATCCACCATATATATATTCCAAACCTTGCAGAAAAGAATCGTTACACACCAACTTTTTATCGATCTTAAAGCTACCTTCGATAGCATGAGAAGGAACTGCCTCTACGCCGCAATATCTGAATTTGATATCCCTGCAAAACTCGTATAGTTAAAGGGTTTTCCAATAGGGATGATATGATTTCTAAGTGTCGTTTTGGCCATTTTTAATATCTCATAATCTGTATTTTTTTATTGTATTCAGTAATGTCTACAATTTCATTAAGGCAAGATATACGCAAGAACAACTTTGCTGATCGTGCCTTCGAACAACTTGAAAACGATAACGATTTTTTTTAAGAAAAATCATCTCTCTCCGATGAGGCTCACTTTCATCTGAGTGGTACGGTAAATAAACAAAACTGTCGATTCAGGTGTGAAGAAATTCCTAAAATTATTCATGAGCAACCGTTACATTCACCTAAATTGACAGTTAGGTGTGGTTTTTGGTTTTGTGGAATCATCGGTTCGTACTTCTTTCGAAACGAAGCTGGTGCGGCACCGTCACTGTCAGTGGAGAGCGGTTTAGATCGATGATAACCAACTTTTTATGGCCACAATTGGAAGAAGCTGATCCTAACAACTTCTGGTTCCAACAAGACGGAGGTACGAGTCACACAGCACGTGCAAGAAACGATTTATAGCGAGAAAGGTTTGGAGATTCGAATATTTCAACAAATTATGACATTTAATGGCCCACAAGATGTTGTGATTGACACCATTAGACTACTTCTTGTGGGGTTATTTGAAGTCATTGGTCTTTAGCAATAAACCAGACCCTCTTAAAGCTTTAAAAGTCAAATTTTCAACGTGCTATTGAGACTTGAATTAGTGGAAAGAGTGCTCAAGAATTGGGTTCAGCGAATTTTTTCCTGCAAAATAAGTCGTGGCGGCTATTTGAATGATGTTATATTTAGAACTTAATTGTATTGATTGTACTTCATATTAAATAAATAAAAACATTTGAATTTTCTTAACAATTCGTTTTTCAATTAGCGAGTTTTTTGATTGTTTTAAGAAATCATATCACTCTTATTGGAGAACCCTATATGTTAACTGAAATTTAATACTTTTTACTGGACCCAAAACCACTTAAAATATTGAGGCAATAAATTTCACTATTCGTGCAGTAGGCATTCTACACGATTCTGTTTATTATGGGTCTAGCGCGACCCGAATACGGGATTGCGCACATCAACATAGAAATTCCTTTTAAATATATTTAATAAAAAAAAGCCTTTTCAATATAAAATATAAATGTTTTGTTGAAATTTGTGGTAAGCACGATGTTACAATTGATATTTTTCCAAAGGTGTCGGCTACGCGGTCTTAGATATAAATGCCTTGGGTATAGATGGTAAAATATACCCGAAGAAAATCCAAAATAAAAATTTAATTGCTAATAAAAACACTTATTAATACTGGGAATATGGAAAAATCAGTAATTTCTCTTAAAGCAATTAAAGTATTGGTCTTTCACTTACCACTAAGCCAATTTCTATAATTCAACTATGTCTGAGTCATTATGTTAGCGGTAGTATATATATACATACATACTTCTCATATAAATTACACATTTTCCTTCAACCAATTTATCGCTTCTCTATCAACTAACGAGCACATGGTGTATGTATGCAATACGAACTAAACCAAACCGAGCACTTACGATGTTACACATATTTATTTTTCACAAATTATGCAGGTTAAGAATTTTGCTATTTACCTTCGGAATCATATAAATAATATTTTAATTTTATTTAATATTTTTATACACGCACTACACTTTTTATGAACTAATTTAAAATTAATTTTAAAAATATTCACTAAATCAATTCCACTTATGAATTAGACACACGCACATTTCGGCTGCAAAAATCAACTAGTCAAATCAGCCTGCGCACGCAAAACTCGTGCCTCTCACCTGCAAATGTGTATTCATATTTCCCCACCTAACGGTATTTTACAGTAAGAAACTGCGCTCTCCTACTCCAACCTTACCGCTTACTAGCACTTTCAATCATTTTGAAGGTCAGTGCAGCCAAACTCGCAGTTCGCAACAACTGTTTCTACATGCAAATTTATCGTCGCTCATTTCCGTTTCCCCTACTTAGTGCTCTTCTTCCGCTTTGCGCTAAGTGGCGAATGTGAGCTGAGAGATATGTAATATTTTCAGCGAGTGTTAATTAAGAGTGCACACGGAAGTAAGAGTATATGGAAACGGAAATGAGTTTTGATAGTTGAAAGTGTGTGAGCGCCGATCTTACAGGTGTTTTGTTAGTATTAAGAGATTTCAATGAAATAAAGCATATGATTAAAAGAGTGTATAACATATGAGAAGAGATATTTATTTGATTTCGTCAGTAGTAACGAGCAAAGTCATGTTGAAGGCCGTTGCACGGAGTTCTGTGAAAAATTTGTTTAAAAAATTAAAAAAATTACTATAATTTACTACTAAATATGCAAAAAAAAGTGTATAAAAAGCATTGGAGGAAGCAAATATTGAATCTGTGAAAAAGAATGTAAGCATAATAAAGAATAAGTTTAAATAATTAGCAAATCTTTCTATAAGTAAAATAAAAATAGAGTGAGTGAGTGAGTGAGCGAGTAGAGATTTCACTAGCTTCGGTATTATTCGTCTTTCGGTTCTCATTAAAAAAGTTTAATATTTAAATTCTCTCTGCTTGATGATTGATTTACTCTACTCTATAAGTATATATAGAAGAATATTTGTATTTTTATAATAAAAAAAAATCCACGAGAAAATTCATATGAAGGTGCATGTAGAACAACGGTATAGGTAAGTGAAATTATCAATATTGTGTAAAAATCCTATAATTAACAGCTGATGAAGAATAACCCACTTCGTGGTTGCTATCTATATGCGAGGGTTGTTTGATAAGTCAGTGACTTTTTGAATTTTCCGTACCGTTACTGTAAATATAACACTGCTCGACTGTTATCGATTAATAGACTACTGTAAAATATTTCACAGCCATTAAATGTAGAAGTTCTTTTTGAATTTTAACGAAAATGGAAAAAAATGATTTTTGTGGTATAATTAAGCATTATTTTTTGCGTCAAAATAACATCACCGAAACCAGGCTAAGACTTGAAGAATAATATGTGGAATCCGCACCGTCAATTTCAATAGTTAAAAAGTGTTTTTCTAAGTTCCATTGTGTTTGTACAAGTGCAAGTGACAGCGAACGTTCAGGTCGCCCGAAAGAGGCCGTCGCATCAGAAATCACCGATAAAATCCGTAGAATGATATTGCACGATCGTAGAATAAAAGTGCTTGAGCTGGCTGAGACTGTAGGTATATCAATTGAGTGGTGATATCACATTTTATATGAACAATTGGTCATGAAAAGGCTATCTGTGTGATCGTTGCCGCAATTGCTCACACACGATGATCAGGGCAAGCGTGTAACCCCTTCAACGGAATGTTTGACGATTTTCAATCGCAATCCAAATGAATTTTTTCGTCGTTTCGTTACCGTAGACAAAACATGGATCTACTATACCGCACTAGAGACCGAGAGCAAAAAACCATCAAGACGATGGATGAACGTGCACCAAAGATGGCTAACGTGGATCTGTCGACCAAGAAGGTCATGACTATAATTTTTGGAATGAACAAGGTGTTTTTTCACATGGATTACCCTGAAAAGTGTAAAATGATCACCGGCGTATATTATTCAGAGCTTTTGGACTGATTTGTTATTGATTTGAAGCATAAACGACGGAATTAGGCGTAAAGAATTGATTTTCCATCAGCATAATGAACGGGTGCACAAGTGTGTAGTCACCACGGCAAAAATGCACAAAATGGACTGCCTACTGCTGCCCCATCCAGCCCTTACTACTATTTATTGTTTTCGAACCTGAGGAAGTGGCTGGGAGGTAAGAGTTTTCCGTCGAATTAAAAGGTCATTAAAGAATCTTATTATTTGGAAGGAATACAAAAATTTAGAAACGCAAAACTGAAAGTATGGAGCTAAAAGTAGTTGAGAACAACGTTTATTTGCCAAAAAAAAAATAACGAAAAATATATATTTATTCAAAAAGCTACTGACTTATTAAACCACCCAAGCATCAAAACTGCTTCTTAGCCTTTATTTGCGGATTTAAGTGTAATTTCCTACATCCATATCTTATTTATAAATTGATAATAGACGCTAGATAGCTTCTGAAGTGACAACATTTCTTTAAGCAGCCTGCTTCCGAAGAAATCAGTCATATCCTAAACTGACACTTAAAACACACTTCGGCCACTTAAGACAATACACAGCTGCTTCGAAAATAATCTTTAAATATATTTCTTTTCATTTTTAAGGAACACATAATATTTCCTTTTAGACTCTACGGAAAGTACCTACACATACTAGTATACATATATTTGGTTTAAAAAGGACTTGGGTGCATTGACCACGTTAAACACTTTGCAGCTAAATTTTCTATATAAAATATGTGAAGAATTGTCTGGTTTTCACATTTACACTTTTCCTTGCAGTGTACTGCTTTCCGCCTGACATCAAGTTTTTTCTTTTTTCTATTTTTTTTTTTTTCTTCTCAAATTTCTATTGTATATTTATTTATTATTTCTACTTACTGCATCACTGCTTAGCTCTCTACTTCACTTAGATTTGAATATCCGCTAAGTACTTGAGAAAGGCGTCACATTTGTGCGTCTAATTGTGCATGTGGCATATAAATTAGGCGTTTAACATGCTGTATTGACATGTCCTTTGATCCTTTACCAGATTTCTTTTGCCTTTTGAGAGAAAAAGTATGTGCTTAATTTTTGTAAGATTTTTTCTCCTACACACTTATGCCTCGCATCTCAATTGTAACGGTAAAAAACATATGTGACACATTTTTCTGCTCAAAATTCAATGTCAATCTATGCTATCCGACTGCTTGAGCTCAAATGGGCAGGTACGTGTGTCATGTTCGCTGTTTATTTACGACCTGTTTTCTCTATGGTACAATTATTTTGGAATACATTAATCTTGCTGTAGGTTTTCTGCTTTTTTTGCTCTGCTAATTCAAAACAATTAGTTGAAATACTAAGTAGTTTCCATAAATTTGGAACGAAATGCACGCCCTCCGCACTAGTTCACTTTACATATTGATTATTATTTTTTTTTAGACAAATAGAAATAGTTCAGAGATCATATTATCTGCTCATAATTTTGAATGTCTTTTGGAAATTCGATTCGGCAACGAGGTATTTAAATTATTACCACAGGAGAGCATGTATGAGAAAATTTGCGTTTGATAAATTAAAAAAAGTATGTATTATATTGGGAGAATAATGTGAAAATCTCAAAAAAATATCATAAACATGAAAATTCTAGAAATAATGTACAACGAAATATTCCACCATAGTAATTTTGAACTTATTCATCAACTACATTATTGAAAATAGGAAAAATAGACTTAAATCTAACAATTTTTAACTTTTTACTACTGTTATCACCTCTAGCTCCATTAGGTACCTCTTTCAAAACCAGCAAAAAATATTACTTCAGCATTTTTCTGACTTTGTTGATTTCCTCGAAGTTTTCTGCAGTGATCTTAAGGACTCTCTCTAACTCACACAACATTGCAAAAGTAGTTCTAAAAATAGTTTCAAAGTTGTAATTCTCAACAGTGTTATAGTTTATTCTTGATTTTACGCGCACTCCCTACTCTCTCTGCCTCTCTCTCTCTCTCTTTGTCTCTATCTCTCTGTCTCTTCGTCTCTATCTTCTTTTCTCTCACTTTATTACAGTATCGAAGTTCATTGAACCAAACACATACCATCCAAAAATTAAGAAAGATTTAATTAAAAAAGTCTCCACACATTAACGACTTTCTCCCTCAACACACGCCATTAACTCCCCTCATGTACCTCTAGCATTTCACAAATTCCTCTTGAGCAAAGAAATATTTCGGAGAGAGTTTTTGAAAGGAAAGGATTAAATGTGTTTACTGTCATTCAAGACTCATTAAACAGTCTAAGCTAACAAAACTGACGATGCATTTATTGTTTTTGAAATAAAATGCAAATAGTAAATGTGGGCAGCCAGAACAACCCTTTTCGCTCACTTCCTATATAATCTTTGGCAAATGAGGCTGTGCATATTTGTTTAAGTTTAACTGAATGGATTTCTGCTGAAAATGCATTGTGCTCACACTTGGCCCTGCAGGCATATCGATTATTTTATGAAACTTTCAACATTGTGGCGGGGACTTGAGTGATGTGTTCTTATAAGTAAAACAACAACAATAGCAGCAACTCTAATAAAAATAGAGACTTAAAAGCAGCATTAATAATCACATAAGAGAATGGCAATGTCATCAACAATGCGACACAACGGTACGCAGCACATAAACAGGGACAAAAATAAATCATTGAAAAATCAACAAAGTCATCATTATCGTCATCAGCATAGTCATCAGCCGAAAATGTCATGCAGTTAGTCAACTCTGGTCTCTAGTCTCAATATGTATATAGTAATAATGACAACACAACAAGCCCTGAATCGGTGAAAAAACAACTGTGAAAACAAAAGCCATGTGCGTGAGTGTCCTTTCAAAGGATCTATTCAAGTTTGCATATACATATATGTAAGTCGTTGAGGATTTTCTACTTAAATCATTAATATTTACTTATGATTAAAGTATTAAAAATGCAAGCAATGCATGAAATTGTAAAGAAAAGGGTTGAGCAAACAGGCCCAGCATACGCTTAAGGTGGTGTGAGTGATTTCAGTTGAAATTCACTGATTGAAGTTTTTTATGGGCAAACAATTGACAGAGGCGTGCCTACATAAGAAAAAGGGTAGGCATCGTATAGTAATAAACTTGATGGAAGGATACTAGAAAAGAAAAATGAAGTTCATAGAGTTGAACTGCTGGCATATATATACAGTTCAAGCCCAGCTAAGCTGCCGCATCTGAGTTGCTACAGAAATTTAGAAAAATTCTGACCTGAAATAGTATCATGTGGGTACGCAAAAGATACCAGAAATGCTAAGAAGCAAGACAAGTTGTATTTGTACTGTGCAAAGCCAAAATCTTTCAGATTTCAACTCAGCCTCTGAGTATCTCATATTTTTCTCTTCCTCACACAGGAACACGCTCTGCTCACGCCCCCCCTGCTTGTAAGATGAACTGCTTTCATTGCCTTACTCTTTTCTCTCCCCACACACTTCCCTTGGCTGTCTTTACATTTCATTTTTAATTTTCCGTTGCTTTGCTTCCTTGGGCTCTCCTACTTCTTGACTTTGTTTAGTACATACATACATATTTTCACTCAGCCCTTATTCGTTATATTCCACATTTTTGCTTTGCTTTCATTTGCCGCACACATGCCACAGAAACGTGCACCGTGAGGCATGTGGACTCAATTCATTAAATTGAAATACTTTTCAGATCGATCATACGCGCACAGTGAAAGGCAAATAAAAAGGTGGAATACACCAGCCACAGGCAACCCTTTTTAGAGCGGAACACGCGCTTATACAATGACAAACAAATAACAGACGCACATTTAGCAATAGTTAGTGGCTCAACAGCCTCAATGCAGGCAACCTTTTACGAGTTTTGCTTTATTTAAAGAGAAAGCAAATGATGCACTCTCTCCCCGCGCGTGCAAAAAAAGTCTAGTTATTAGTAAATGGTTATATTGTGGAAGTCGCGGTTCGACCACCAAACACCGTTTCGTCCATCTGCCTCAATGCACAGACTCAGATAGCTAGCTAGCTTCCTCTTGTTGGTCGAAAAAAAGGGTTGCTGTATACCCGTATGAGCCCCTTCCACTGCCTAATGCATACACCCACACACCAAACCATCATCACCGTCTGTCGTTGGCATAAATTAACGCGCGGCTCGCTTGCAATTTGAACTCTATTTACAGTTTGCAACGCACTTGTGCAAACATGCTCTACGAACCGCATCACACTGCTGCACCCATCTCATCATTGTTGGTCGGTCGCGTACGCTTGGCCAGACAATAGATCATACTGGCAACGTCATGCTATGCACGGCAGACCGACAAAGTCACTGCACATAAATAATAGCGTGTTTGTGTGCGTGTGTTCATGTGATTTAAAGGACCTCAAGGCTTTAGTGCCGTGCATTAAGTGTATGGGCAAATATGCCGAAAGAAAATGCTTGTGCGTGAGCGGCAATTATCTGGCACTCCTGTGGTGCTGACAAATCACAGCTGAGCTGATTACATGCTTATGAACATATGCAGGCTTATGATATTTGTATGATTTGTATGTATTCATGCCTTACTTTAATGCAAGTGAAGAATTTAAGCCCATGCAAGCACCCACCCACGCACCAACGCACATAATTTCCACCTCTCTGTTTCTCTCTCTGTCTCCATTTTCCTTACCTTGTTTTGGCGGAACTACAATAGCGGGGGGTATCCTTTGTTCTGTTTTATGTAGGCTAGTGGATCTTTTGTTCGATGTGCATATGCAGCATTTGTGCAGCTTGCATGCAATCAATCGGATTACCCTAGAAAAGAATGCATATTTTCAGGATTGCATTTCTTCATTTCAAATCCTTGAGAGTTATGCATTTTTTTCTTCTTTCTTTGGTCCTTTGAAGTGGCTGCTTATTGATTTTCTTTATTTAAAAAAAAAATTATACTAAAAATTTCGTATTGTCGTTTAGCAGAAGCATAACTCCTCTTAAAGGAAACTCAATTTTTTTAGTAAGAAAAAAACTAAATTCTTTAAAGGTATCAATCAGCATGTTTGCAGTTAAGTACGTGTGATTCAAGTCAAGTGCTCTGTGAGTATGACATAATAATGTTTAGGTATAGAGTAGAGCTCTAGATACCGGGGTATAAAGCGCAGCGAGTAGCTCGATGCTCGCTCGATACTCGATACTCGCTTATTGCTCAACTTCTCAGCAGAAAAAGAATTTAATTTTTGTTTGTCGAAGTTTCTTTAGCATTTCAACGATTTTTACAATTTGCATAAATAAATATAAATAAATTTAAAATTAATAAGAAAAAAGTTTTGAGAAAAGAGTCGAAGTGTTTGTCAAATTAAGCGAAACGCTCGTTCTCGGCTCGAAAATTATTCGAGTAATGCTCAAACTTATTGAGCAAAATCTGGAGCTCTAGTATAGAGCACTCAAGTTATCTTCATTTCTTTCTTAGCCTTTAGTACTAGCTGAATATCTCCTTACTCGTTCTCCAGATGTAAAACGAAAATCTCTCTGGAAGGACTATAACGAAAGCTCACGAAACGAAGCCTAGACCATCCCCGACTTGATTTTTAAGTCATCCATCGATGCCAGTATGTAAGGCAAGTATTTAGGTAAGTAACAGACTTAATTTGAGAGCGTCGTTTTATATTAACCATTTTCTTTCTAATAGGAAATACGAGCCTGAATGGGAGCTTTAAACACAGGGATTATGTTGCAGTTTTCGGAGTGGCATGCCCTTTTGGGGCCTCTTTAATTGTAAGTTTGTGTAATATATGCTTTCATATAATTCAGAAGTGGAATAACAAGCCCTCTTTAGGGCTGGAATATTATGAAATATGCGGAGTAGTAGCTAGTAGCTTTAACTATATTTTTAAGTCTGTATGATACATGATTTCTTATAATTCAGAGGTGGAATAACAAGCTGGCATTAGGCTTGGCTCTGCAACGAAGTTTTACTAACAAAAGTTCACAAAATTAATATTCAGTGAATTTTTTTCAAAAGAGTTGTACAGTTTTGGTAGAAAATACTCGAAACAATAAATTGGAAAGAAATGCAAGCTAAAGCCACATACGGTAATGGCTTAAATCAGAATTTGAATAAAAACTCTTCTTAGACTTGGTAAAAGTTGCAGAAATAAGCGTCCACCGAATTTTAACTTGCTAATAATTGCAACGACTGGCAAAATAAAATGAGCTCAGTAGAAATTAGTCATTCCTTCCATCTCTACACTACACAAACAAATTCAATCACAACTCCAAGCCATTACGTTAACTTGTAGAATTATCTAAAAACATATATATCAACCACGCAATTTATGACCAAATCAATGCCGGACATTTGAATTTTATTTTTATTGTTATTTGTTGATGAAAGTAATTAAGCATGCAGTATTTATTTTATTTTATGAGCATAAAGTTTTTGATTGTCATCAATTTTGTTACAAAATCCGGACAAGCAGACTAATTTAGCGAATGATAGCAGCAAATTTTACCAATTTAAACACCCTTTGCATTGAAGCGCAATTCGAATTGCTCTAATAAAAGATTGCCTGTTTAATTTCTCAAAAACTTTTCTGTCTTTTTATGACAGTTTTTCAACTTGAGTTACCAATTTTATTATGTGTTTGGAGAGAAGTGGCTGTTGTGAGCGGTGGTAGGTTGTTGTGCTTGACCAGTCGATGCTTAAAGTGAAGTGTGTATAGTATGAATCATATCATGCGCACCACCATATTTATATTTTCAAAAAAAAAAAAAGAGGAAAACTACCTACCGCCAGCCAGGAATATTAACTTCTTTGTAGTGCATGTTTATGTCCAGACAACTTATAAGTTAATGTAATATAAGTAATACATAAATTAATAGCTAAAAATTGAGAGCATATACATAAGACGAAAATCTATTCAACTGCAAAACGTATTGAATTGAAATCTGAAAGGCAGTCGAGACTATAAAGGCAAGAGCATCTTCAAAGTACTTACTTAGCCAATTTATTGAAAAGCAGATATAAATTGGGTAATATCTAAGGCTGTATTTATGTATGAGTGCGTAGAGTGGGGCAGACAGTAAAAATGGCAGGCAATTATTTTGATTAAAAAATTGTATTCATACTCGTATACTAAAGAGCGTAGAAATCAATTACAAAAGTCAAGACGACAGGCAAAAAATATATGAAGAGAGGGCACGAAGGGTGGGCATGTAAAAAGAGTGTGAGTTAGACATAAAGACGCGCTGAGATTGACAAACGCTTCTTCTTTTTTTTTTTTTTTGCTGCCTTGCAACTAATAACAATCAACATGCGTGGCAAGTTAAAATTTACATGCTTTCACTACATATACACAAGTTTGAACCAAAAAAAAAACAAAGAACCTCCGCAGGATGACTTCAAAGTGTGCAACCACAGCGGCGCTGTCAAATTGACAGAGCATGAATAACTGAATTACTTTTGCAATGTCAAAAAATATATATAACCGATTTGGCGAGGCATGGAAAGATTGAAAAGTATATGGAGTCTCTCGCTCAAAAACCAATGTGTCAGTCCTGACAGAAAATATAATAGGAAAGTCAGCTGTGACAGGCCTATATCGCATTGTTTAATAAATAAAAGCAGTCCGCGTTCATATAAGAATACAGCGAAAGTTTCGCCTCAATGCCTCACTGCCTCTATACATCTCTTTAAAGGTATGGCAGTAGACTGAGTAAGTGAGTGACTAAACTCACTAACTGCCTGAACGTCTGCCACTCTGATTGCTTTTGGTGATTTTGAATTTCATAAACTTTTTGCAAAGTATTTTTCCTCTGCAAATTGACAGCTAATAAAGTAGTAAGCAACACTGCATTGATGATGACAAGCCGAAGGGATGTTCATTTAGCCTTTATTATATTTCATCGACTTTTTTTTTTTTTTTTTTTGCATTGATTTGACGTACACCCATACTCTTCTCGTAGCTTGCAGCCTGTTTTTAATAGTGCGGCTGGCAATGTTTTGTCGTTGACAGGCCAATGATTGCATTGCAAGTGAAAATCTAACGCAATCTCGCGTAAATTGTCTACGCCACGACGCGTACTTCCGGTGCAGTTCCGGCATGACACGCGCTACAAAACGGATGCAAGGCAAAAAAAAAGCGGCGTACTTATCAAAATGGTTGCACTGGGAGAAAATATATGTGATAATGATTTTAAGAAGGTAAGTAGAATCAGAAGTGGAATATAGAATTAGTATATGTAATGATATCAAAAGAAATTCAGAAGTGGAATAAAGTATTCTTAACAAATAATTCCGGAGGTGATCCTCAAAGTACTCATCGAAATTCAAAAGTGGAATACAATATTTTTAGTCATGTGTGGAAATCTTTCCGAAATGGAAACCGTATTTTTAGGCTTAAATGTAAACACAAATTCAGAAGTGGAACACAGCATTTTAGCATTTTAGCAAAACTAGTAGAGATTCAGTAGTAAAATACAGTTTTTTTTAACCGAAAGTTGGCAAAAATAATAGACTTTTGCGATTATAGCGTCATCAACAATAGCGCACCACTTGTTTCTTCACTTTGCTGTTTGGCGCCAGTTAGAAATACTAAGTGATACCAGGTCGCTCTCCACCTGATCCTTCCAACGGAGTGGAGGTCTTCCTCTTCCTCTGCTTCCGCCAGCGGATACTCCATCGAATACTTTCAAAGCTGGAGCGCTTTCATCCATTCGGATGACATGACCAAGCCAGCGTAGCCGCTGTCTCATGATTCGCTGAACTATGTCAATGTCGTCGTATAGCTCGCACAGCTCATCGTGCCATCGTCTGCGGTATGTGCCATTGCCAAAGCACGAAGAACCATAAATCTTCTGCAATCTGTTTGCTCTCGAAAACTCCTAAAGCAGACTCATCGGCTGTCGACATCGTCCAGATTTCTGCACCATATGGCAGGACGGGAATGCTGAGCGACTTGTAGAGTTTGGTTTTGGTTCGTCGGGGGAGGACTTTACTTTTCAATTTCAAGGCTGACATTATTGGTGTTGTCAATGCTGGTTCCGAGATAGACGAAATTATCTACGACTTTGAAGTTATGACTGTCAACAGCGACGCGAGAGCCAAGCCGCGAGCGCGATGACTGTTTATTTAATGACAGGAGATATTTCGCGTTGCCCTCGTTTACTGCAAGACCCATTGGCTTCGCTTCTTTGTCTAGCACTTACGGTGCGGATAAGCTAAATACTCTGAAAACATTTTGGTTGTCAAAAAATCTATAATCAAAAAGTTCTGACATTGCTTAAAGGAATATTTTTTGGAACAAAAATAAAAAATCTTCTGAAATTTCATTAGATCAGAACTAGAAGGGAAATTTTCGTTCTAAAAAATTCTTATAAATAAAAAGCCAACGTATTGCGTTATATTTAGAAGTATAAAATACTCCTTTACCAAAACTCCTTTAACGAAGCACAGGCTAATCTCTTGTATTTTCCAAAGTGTACTGACAACATTTATTTTAGTTGCACTCAAACCAGAAAAAAGACAATAGGCAATTTGTTAAAAATAACTCAACAATCTTTGCACCGCTCCAACGGAACCCAACTGCCGATAATTTTGAAAAGTAAAAAAGCCGCGAATTATTAACGCGAAAAGACGAAACATGCATATAACCGAGAGAAAAAATAACTTACGCGAAGTAGAAAAACTTTTGCACTTACACTTGAGTGCATTTGGCAGCTGTCAATTGTTTCACAGGCCAGCGGAGATTGAGTGAAAATGAGTTAGAGAGGGGAGCAAAGAGAGGGAGAGAAGATAGTGGGAGCTGAAATAAGGAGAGCATGGTTAGCACGATTACAGTGTGTGAGCAAAAAAAATTAAAAAGTAAGAAAGCGCGAAAATTGCCATTTCACATCAACGCTATTGAGGTGTAAGTAGTAGAAAGAGAAATTCTTGGAATAATGGAAAAAATAACTAATAAAAGTGCAAAACCAAGGGCAGCGAAATGTGCAAAACTAATGCAAATAAAAATTGTGAACGTTTTGCAACACAAAATAAGCATTTATGGCTATTCAAGCGGTAAATCAGTGTTGCAAGCAATCAAGCAAATTGAGTTGGAACAAAAAATGAATAGAAATGAAAAAAAAATAATGCTAAATAAAGGGGTGTGTGGGGTGCGCAGTTTATTTTTTTCTCTGTGACATTTTGCTAGGCTGAGTACTGTTAACCTTTTCACACTGGTGAGGAATTAACTATAGAATACATACATATATCCATTGGCAGATCAAGTAAGGAACACTTTGCTGACATTTAGACATTTACAGTTATTCAAATACTCAACTCTGTTGTTGTTGTTATTTTTACAATTTTTTTTTTTTTATTGTAGTGAATGCTTTCTAATTTCTTTACCGACACTCTCACTTCGATTTCCGCTAGTTATTATTGTGTCCAGCCTTTCATTACCACCACCACCACCACCAGCGCGCGGCCTGCATGTATTGCAGCCAATTCGCTTTGCGATCTGTCAATGTCAAATGCATGTCAAAATCAAAAAAAAACATAATTTTTTTAATTCCAATTTTTTACGCATTCAACAGAAAAATGCTTTGTTCTGTGTTTCGTTTTTTATCAGTGTTTTTTTTTTTTCTTGCATTTGACAGCCACCAAATGTCATATCCTGTCGCGCGCTGTGTCTGACGCTTTACCACAATGGCACCGTGGCTATAGTGTTAGTAGCACACATACATATATGTTTACATACAGTTTTAAAGTCAGAAATACATATGTATTTGGACACAATTTGTTATCCTGCAAAATGTCTCTGTCTACCTCACAGCCCATACTTTCTCACTCCCCTTGCATCGGTTGCGCATTTCAGCTGCCCGCAGGCGATTTTGTTGTACAGCTTTAGCTTATCCCGTTATTAGTTTTGTACTGTTTTTTTTTTTTATGTTCATAATTTTTTTTTTTTTTTGTGGAAATCTCTGCTCGCTTGTCATCTCAGCGGGACATCACACGCTTGATTTGCAAATATCCTTTAAACAATTGTAATGCTTACTGCTAACTCAATTGTAACGGTTCGGTTTATTCGATTCCATTCGATTTTTTTGTTGTTCAATTGATTTTTCAACGCTTTCTTTAGGAGTTTTGAACCAAAAACAAAAAAAAGTCATTAATGTAATGAAATTTTACTACTTCAATTGAAAGTAATTTTACTTGTTGGCATTACATATATTTGAGGTCTATATATTTGAAAAAAAAAAATCAAAAACGATTCAGAAGTGGAATACCGCGCGTATAGCAGACTGTATTTTCGGAAGAAGACTTTTATAAACCGGGTTCAGCAACTTAGATAATGTTCGAAAATGCTCTAGAGATAAACTTTCCTAACAAGCGTTATGGATGGAGCAAAAGGGAGATTTGTAACGAAAAATTCGACGCTCAAGTCAATAGTAATGAGTTATAAAGCTGGATTGTAGAGCTGAAGGTAGTGTCTTCCCAAGAAATCTACCTTTTAAGCCCTACTTAAGGCTATCATAGCGATTAATACCCTTGAGTCGCTTACAACTAATTCAAAAAATTTTCGAGACCGTTACCAACTTCCACAGGCCCGAAACAACATTCACTTGGGTTCCTGAGGACACAGAGGCGTAGAGGAAAACCGTAAGGCACACGCACATGCTAGGTAAATCATGACGAAACAGTTACATTGGTAAGCCTTTTGGTACTTGAAAACTCCTGCTCAAAGAGTACAACTGTAAGCAATCCACATATAGATGGACGTAAACTGCGATCTGTAGCAAACCTATGCAAACTTGTCTGAAATGGGAGCGGAAATGTCGAAATATACTCTCTTAAAGCATTCAGTACGACAATAATATGGGGTATATGCTCTTATAAGCTGCCGAAGAGATAAAGTTGAAAAATATCTCTCGACTTTTATGAGATTCCCTTGTCCTGGGCAGAGCTAAACTCTGATATCTCTGAGCTACTTTCTTTCATTATTTATTATTAGCAGACCATCAAGATAAATAATCTAAGAACAATTTAGAAGAGAATTAAAGCGGATTGAGAGCAAAGAAAATGCTCTGAGTGTGTTGATGCTCCTACAACGGATCGTCCATAGATCGTTAGTCCTATCTACCACAAGCCCATCGCTCTATTTAATTTTTGGAACTGTTCACACATGCGAAATAATTTTGGAACTCTTGAATACTCAGAGAGAGAGAGAGTGCAAGAGAGAAAAAGAAACTGAGAGACACTATAAAGCGCAATTATTGTGTTTCCCGGAAATATATCATTTTTTCATCGAAGTGGTTTAAAACCTTTCCTCAAAACGAAGCATGGCTAGTAAATGGTTTCTGAGTTATAATTTATACCCGAGGCACGTAGGTCAGCTAAATATTGTCTATCATCTGCTATTAAAGTCTTCAACTTTAACGTTCTGCGTTCTCCAGATTAGACAAAGAAGCGAAGCGAATGGGTCTGGTAGTGAACGAGGGCAACGCGAAATATCTCCTGTCATCAAACAAAAAGTCATCGCAATCGCGACTTAGCTCCCAAGTCCCTGTTGACAGTCATAACTTCGAAGTCGTAGATAATTTCGTCTATCTGGGAACCAGCATTAACAACACCAACAATGTCAGCCTTGATATCCAACGCAAAATCACTCTTGCCGACAGGTGCTACTTTGGACTAGGTAGGCAATTGAAAAGTAAAGTCCTCTCTCGACGAACCAAAACCAAACTCTACACGTCGCTCATCATTCCCGTCCTGACATATAGTGCAGAAGCCTGGACGATGTCTACAGTCGATAAGTCGACTTTAGGAGTTTTCGAGAGAAAAGTTTTGCGGAAAGTTTATGGTTCTTTTCGCGTTAGCAACGACGAATACCCTAGACGATGGAACGATGAGCAACGACGAATACCCTAGACGATGGAACGATGAGCTGTACGAGTTATACGACGAGATTGACATAGTGCAGCGAATCCAGCCGCTACGTTGGCTAGGTCATGTCGTCCGAATGGATGAAAGCGCTCGAGCTTTGAAAGTATTTCGATGGAGTACCCGCTGGCGGAAGCAGAGGAAGAGGAAGACCTCCACTCCATTGGAAAGATCAGGTAGAGAGCGACCTGGTATCACTTGGTATTTCTAACTGGCGCCAAACAGCAAAAAGAAGAAATGAGTCGGCGCTATTGCTGATGCGGCTATAATCTCGTAAACGGTGCTTACGCCAAAGAAGAAGAGAAGAAAGTCTTCAAGTGAAACTAAGTGAAAGAAATGGTGACCAGAAATCGTCTTTTAGGCTTGGGCGAGATGCACGCTGAACCTTCTGTGTCTCACGAATCAATTTGTATCATAAATGACGAATATTTTGGCATTAAGAGTCGCGCGACTACAGCCGAAAGTCCGGAATTTCAGTCGCCTTAATGTCACTGAAGACACAAATTACAACCAGTCAATTGCAAATCTTCACGTTCATAAAATAAATTCTAAAATGAGGCACGGGTTGACGAGCTTGACATGCAAACCAGTCAACAAGCTCCGGAGTGAGCTGAAACAGAGAGAACCACTTCAGAGTCATTGAATAAACCAGGAATGTTGACTGTTTTCTTAGAATATCGTGGAGCTTTGCATTCAAAATTTTTGCCAGAAATTCAGACAGTATATCAAAAATTCTTTCTGAATGTAGAAAGAAAATTCGTCGAAAGGAAGTTAGGTTTGTGGAAAAAAACTCTTGGATTGTGCTTCATATCACAGGGCTAACACTCGGAAAGGTTTTCTGACCGCAAATTCAACAATGTGAGCTAATACTAAATATTTTGGGCTTTTTTGAACGATTCCCGTTATTTTTCCGGCAGAATATACAATATACTTTTGCAAAGAGCGAGAGCGATTGAGAGGCAGCGCATATATTAAATTATAGTTCTCTTACATTCCAAGCTGTGGCAAGAGAGCTGAGTCACTCTTTCGCCACTGGCATTTAAAAATAATATTTATATATCCAAAAGAGTGTTCAAAATATTTATTTATTTTTTTTCATTTGGCAACAATTACATTTAAAATGCAAAAATATACCCCCAAAAACAAAAAAAAACCCAAAAGGACTCGCCACTAAAGCGTAGTGGAAAATTAATGTAATATATTACCAGGAAATTAAGTACTAACCATATCCGCCTCTTTCACACTTGAAATGAAGTAATTTCAAAGTCAAAATATAATAATAATTTACACACATTACACATACGCCCCACGCGCCAGCCAGAGCAGGAGCACGACGAAGCATGACGCGCAGCTAGGCGATTGCAATGATAGAGGAAAAAATGTGAATGTATGAGTAGGTGAATAAGAAAGAAACAAAAAAAAAAAAATTCAGAGAATTTACACAGTGACTATGAGACGGGTTGTAAGCACGAAGACAAGCGCAGTAAGACATACGTGTATGCACGCAGTCCCCAGGGCAGGCGGTGTTGGACGAAGGGCGGACAGACAGGCAGGCAGGACATTCAAATGAGTATACAAAATTGACATGCACACCCACTTGTGCGCGGCGACAACACACGTACACATGCATAAAAGTGAAGCAGCGCAGGGCAGTGCAGTAAGACAAGCGCGAGTGAATCGAGGGTGCTGGGTGGCAAACGCTTGAAGGTAGGGCTTTCTTGCGCTGACTTCTGCCAAGGAGTAGCAACCAAAGCAACCCTTTTTTTGAATATTTAACTGGCAAAAGTGATTTATAACTAGTTTGAGGATGGTGTGTGTGTGGAACAGTAAAACAAAAGACACACATATGAGACACACACACTCGCACACAGAGCCAAGGAAGTCAATTTGTGCATAGAAGAAGAGTGGAAAGCAGTATGAAATTTCAGTACAAAGGGGGTAAATATTGGCAAGAAAAATGTCTAAGTTTGCAGCACATTAATTTCCACTTTTCATGGCAACCCGCTTCTGCACCCGCATATTGAAACGTAATGAAAACATAGCACTGACAGCCTAAATGTATGCTACATAAATATGCTTATTAATATGCGCTCATTTGCCAAATCCAATGCAAAAACAAAAGGGGGACAATGGCCAAATTGCAGCAAAATAATTAAACGTAAAACATGAAAAACAAAATATAAAGTGTAGAAAAAATTTCAAAAATTGTAGTATTCAGTTTTTTGCAAGGGTTTGACTTGAGCACCATGTGGACTTAGCGCATTTCGTATGCAAACGAGGGCGCATATGAAATGCAAACAATGCCAAAGATATATACACTCCAAGCGTAATAAACACATATTAATATTGTATGTTGGCATGTTGTTGTTGTTGTTGTTTGTTATATATTATGTGGCATGAAATTTGAAACGCGCATGCAAATTTCGACAGCAATAAAATGGGGCGCACACCAAAATGTCACCGCCGTCTGTTGTTCCTCGACTATGAACCCTTTTGGTGGGAGTTTTTTTCTTCCTTTTTTTCTTTTCTTACGCTCACTAGTGGGTGGCGTGCGGAAGAATGCTTCTTATAAGCAAATGAAACCAGTACAAGTCAAAGAAAATGAGCACAGGAATAAAAGGGAGTAAAGCAATGGCAAACAAATAAGTGACTAAGTGGAGTGAAGTCACAAAGTGGTGGTAAGGTTGACGCAAGACAGCCCAAAAAAGCATCGCATTATACAACAACAATCGCTCGCATCACATTTCGCTGATGATAATATTGCGTATGCGAGTATAAGTGCAAATTTTCAACGTTATTGATACTCACGCATGCATACGGTCATACGTACGACTATTTATGACGAGTGATCCATTTCGGGGTTCCCTACCTCAAGAAAAAACCAAATAAAATTCAAATTTATTGGAAAATGTTTATTATCATTCAAAAAAACATTCTTCGGCATTTCTTTTTTCAAAGATTTTCTCTTTCAAATATTGACCGCGGCTACGTCTCAGATGGTCCATGATCCGTTGAGTCCAATTTACCATGACTCGTTCGAACATTTCGACTGGTAACTCGCTGATGACACGCGTGAAGTTTTGCTCCAAGGGCTGAATCGAAGCGGGATTCCCCGCATAGACTATAGACTTTACATATCCTCACAGAAAGAGTCTAACGGTGTGATATCACACGATCTTCAATCGATATCCAAAACGTGAAATTATCTGGTCACCGATGTGTACTCTCAATAAATCTATTTGTCCATTGATTGATGCGATGTGCGGGAAATGTCGCCATCTTGTTGACACCAAATGTAGCGGAGATCACGAGCTTCAACTTCAGGTATCAAATAGTCGGTTATCATGGCGCGATAACGGTCGCCATTGACGGTAATGTTCTCACCGGCATCACTTTTGAAGAAATATGAACCGATAGTGCCACCGGCCCACATGCCACACCAAACCGTAGTTATTTCTGGATGAAATGGCAACTCTTGAATCTCTTCAGGTTGCTCTTCGTCCCAAATGCGGCAAATATGCTTGTTTACATACCCGTTGAGCCAGAAATGCGTCTCAACGCTGAACAAAATTTGGCTCGAAGGTGTCAGATCTTCTTGGAACTTTCCAAAAGCCCATAGAGAAAAGCGATGTCACTTGGGAAGGTCGAGCGGCTTTAGTTCTTGCACAAGCTGTATTTGGTACGCTTTCAATTGAAGATTTCGAGGTAAAATGCGCCAAGTCGTTCCATAAGTTAGTCCGAGCTGCTGTGAACGGCGCGGTATGGTCCCTCCACGGTCTTCGTGTCTCTTACTCTCTTCACTGCGTGCTGGACGTGGTCTATTCGATCGAATGTTATCCACTAATGAATACTAGGTATCAAGAAGGGTGTTGGGTGTTGCGAATAGTACGCTCAGTGGCCGATTATGTTGACCATAAATTGAGCGAAGTGCACGAAACACAATATTTACACAACATGAATTTTCGTAGCAAATTTTAGTGATTTGTAAACATTTTTCAGGCGTAAGTCTTTCCATGATGAAATGCCAAACAATACTGAACAAAAATATCATGACAGTTTGACATGACGCGCGTGCGATCTGTGAAAAAAAAGCTTTTGCAAAAAGTACATCTACTTGGCTCACCCTTTAGAAGCATACCCACGCAACTGATGTTACACCAAGCGCCACAAGAGCACACAACACGCACTGTTCTACTCCTTTGTACCTCTCCTTCGCTGCTTCTCCTTCACATACACACATTTACGTGCTTATGTCCTCCATTACGTGTACGTGTTGCATACGCCCCATGCTTGGCGATGTAAGTACATAAATGTACCTTCTTGGCTTTTCCCACAGCGGCGCTGTTTCATATTATATATCATTGTTTACTCATTTTTTTTTACATTTTTCCGTGTTTTTTTTTTACCAATTCTCCTTACATTTTGTTTTTATTGCTACCTATTGCTCGTCTCTACTTGTCTTGTGGCTTCACGCACATGATATTCCGCGAAATGCATACCATAGCAAAAATAATATTAAAAAAATACAATATAATGAAACAACAGCTGTTGTCATCGTCGTCGTGCATATCCTTTTGACAACATTAAAAAGAAAAATATTTTCACTTATTGGAAAAGTAGTATTTGACAAGACGTTACGTATGCTCTGTGGGCATATTATATTAGTTGTAGATGACAAAAAAGCAACAACAAAAAACAAGCATCGAAGCAGAATTGTAGACAAAGAGATATTAAAGAGTTTCACGGTTAGTTCTTTGTACATATTTCTAACGAGAATTTAATAAAATAAATAAATAAATATGTAAAATTTTTCAACTTCGGTTAGTAGTATTGAGTTATTGATACCTTTGACGTCAAAGCAGTCAGCGCCATAGCTATGTCCTTTGCCCTTTGTCAGTAGCTATGGTGATCCGAGTGGCGGGGATGTGCTAGGAAAGTCAAAAATGGCATAAAACAGAACTTTCTATCTCATGAGAGTGCGCTTAAAGCAGCCTTTATTGGAAATTATCAGTAATTTATCATTAGAGGATAAAAAATATTTTTTGGGTTTTTTAATTTCTAATTTTTTTTTTATAATTTTTTTATATGAAATATATTTTATTCAATAAAAATGTTCGGAAACCCTATATTTTTATAAATTTCAACATTATTTTTTAACCGAATTTTGTATGACTTTACATGCTATTTTTCCTTTAATAGATTCTACATACTGTCAGAGCAGTGCCAGAAACTGGTCATTTAAAGAGTCCCCTTAAAGGAATTGCCATTGTTGTCGTCAAGTTAGCACAACTGTCCTCGAAACTGACGTTGGGCTTGAGCGCGTTTTCGTTCGTTTAGTTTCAGTTATCTCCATGAATTTCCTTTTTTTTTGTGTTTTATCAAACAAAAACAGGTACCTTGAGTGGTAATTTGGGTCTTGGAAAGGGGGGAAAAGTCATCATATTGGTTAGTATTTTTTGAATTTTCAGCCAGAATTTCATTTAAAAGCTATAGTCTTGTGAATTGGTACGTTATTGTGGCGTAAAATCCCCGAGTTTTCTTACCACAAATCATATCTTTTACGAAGAATTTGGTAAAGTGCAGAGCGCATAATGCTTAGATATTTAGAGTCTGATCGTCGGTTAACAAGAATTCGGAATCTCCAACTCTCGAGAAAATTGAGAGCTTTTTTTCTTTTTATTGACTTTGACAAGCTTTTTCACTTTCGGCTCAGCTAGAAGGCACCATTCCGAAGCTTTTTGACTGATTCGCATATGAAACTCGCAAAACCCATCTCCCATTACTACTAACAAGACACCTTATGAATGTGGTGTTGGAGTTGACTTATTCATGTTGGAGCATATCTACAGTGACCTTTTGGCAATTGAGCCTTTGAAGAAAATTGGTTTTTGAAATAAAAAAAATCACGATACTCTTTCTGGTAGCTCCAATTGAATAAGATCCGTCTCGTATTGTCACATACAAAATCATTCTTTCCATGTTGTCTTTCAGAAAGCGTTTGAGGAGTACAGAGCAGTAGATTAGGACCATTCTGATACGATGAGAACTGCTCTAATCGTACGACTTTATTTTCATCGCTTTGGACTCCTTAGGAATTTTTTTTATGTTCTTTAGAGGACGATCTCTCACCATTTATGTGATTATAAATGGTGAGGAATCGTCTCTCCGTTCACTTGGTTTCTGAATAATCTCCTAAAGAGGCTCTCCAGTCCTTCTACATGCTCTTCCATAAGGCAATTTACCACTTACTTGAGAAAGATCCACCTTTTACAGATAATATAAGTCATACGACTTTCACCGATCCATTTCAGCAACGCATACCGCAACTTGAGCAGGACAAGTTTTGTTCCCTTCTTAATACGGGCTGTCTACAAATAAATTCCTCTAGTAGCAGTTTGCAGGCGACTAGAGGCTGTTCCATAGTTCCCTCTATTTAACTCTGTACCAGCGTCGCGAACGAGTCATTGTATCTTGTTTTCAGGCAATTCTTGAAGAGATTTGCGACAGTTTAGCAGGTTTTAGGAGTGTATTCTGATTGAATTTAGACCTTTTCTGCTCTCTAACTGGCCATGAAGTGACGAAAAAAGTTGCCACTTCTTGAGCATACAATTCTTTTGTGATTTTTTGCGTCTACGCTGATCTATTAGCAAAAATTTCGGCCTAAAACTAGGTGTAATGAATGAAAATGCTATAACAAAGAAATGTTTTTGGAGGATAGAAAAAAACCTGACGTTAAAGAACCAAACGGGCTTCCGATTCGTGTTTAGCGCATCAAAATACGTTAGAAACGTGTATTTTGATCTTTTGGTCAGACCACTCTTCGATTTCGACTTCGACGCGTTCCTCACTCTCCTAAACGGGCACAGCAGGACTTTTCGGCTTTGGTTCCAACTTTCACCATTTTCTCAACATTTTCGGTTGTTGATATGTTGGTACCTCAAAGGCGATCGCTGTCATTGAGATCTTTGAAAATCTTACTTTTTTATTACCTTCTTCAACCTAAGCTTCATCTTCGGTAGCTAAGAACTTTAATTGAAGAGTTAGCAATGATTTACAATTCTTCTAGGAATTTTCCAACCAACCGTTAGATTTAATGTTCGATTTATTTCCGGTTTTTATTACTTTCGCATTCGCCTGTTAGAGCTCGAAGGGCTGCTCGCTGTATTAAGGAGTTGCAAAAAAAAAGTGAGAAAGGCTCAAAGTCAAAGCTGTAAACACATATGAGCTCCTTCATACAAACATACATACCTACACTTTCGTCCTGCTTTCGTTTGCTCGATTATTTATTTAACTGTAATAACCCGCCGCCTTTTGCGAATGTCGAGACGCCAAAAAGGATTGCACTTGTAATTTCCTTACGCTGAAGAGTCTTCGGGAAAAAAAGCAAACAAATGAAAAGAAAAGTATGCAAAGTATGAAAAAATGAAGTACAAGGAAAAGAGCACAGTAAAATAGCAGAAATTCTACAGAGAGGAAGTAAAACAGTTCTTCATTTCTTTGTTGTTGTTTTTCCCATTGCGCTGCGCAAAAGAACTGTCAAGTGGGCGTGGTAAAGAAGGTAGGCAAAGAGGAGGTTCACAAACAATTGGATTTACTGTATATACTTTTGCAAATAATGCACTTGAAATGTAAGTATGGATGCGCATGTATGTGTGTGTGTGTATTTCTTAACACACACATTCACACACAAGAGGTGCCGCTGATGGCGGTGCAAAAGCGACACGTTTGCCGTGCAGAGTCAGCAATGCCACTGTCAATGTTGCCGCACTTCAATTTACTGTCAAGGTGCACACATATACATACATACATATATATATGAATTGTAAATGTATAAACATGCATATGTAAGTATATATGTGCGCGCATGCATGCATGCCTGAGCTCTTACGCCTCAAAGTATGTTTTACATTTGCTTGACAGTCGTTGCACGCCTTCTCGACGCTCGTCTATAATATTATTTACAAACACAAACACACGCACACACATACACACGCACGCACGCACAGACAGACACATATATGTCGCTTTGAGTTAAGCAGTTTACTGAAGGCGGACCTTTTACTGGCGTTGATGCTATGGCTGTTTGTTGCTGTTGTTGTTGTTGTTGTTGCTGTTATTTTTGTATAAAGTTGTCAATTTGCACGCACACACACATACACACATGCTACGCTCTGTACTGTTTGCCTTTTATTATTTGCATATTGCTTTA
This sequence comes from Neoceratitis asiatica, assembly GCA_030068015.2. Taxonomy (NCBI): domain Eukaryota; kingdom Metazoa; phylum Arthropoda; class Insecta; order Diptera; family Tephritidae; genus Neoceratitis; species Neoceratitis asiatica. Next base: position 80,816,105 of record CM061527.1, on the reverse strand, counting down.
CATCAATTTCTCCGTACGCAGGCTGTTGTGTTGTGCTGGGTGTGCTCGCTGTGGACCTTCTGCGTCTTGTGTCCGCTATTTTTGTGTTGCCATAAGCGCGCTTGGTTTATTTATTTTTCAAATGTTGCCTCGCACTCACCAATTTCGCGTTTTCTCTTAGTTTTTAGTGTGTGTGTGTGTGTGTGTGTGTATTTCTTTCCATTTCCTGTACTCATAGCGACATTTTGATTTTATTTCTTCTTGTGTAGCGCATTTTTATGCACTTGTTTCGCCTCTTCATATTACTCGATGTATTTCTCTTGTATTTCACTCTCTCTCTCTTTGAATTTATTTCCCTACAACTTATACACCTATCTCCTCTGCTCCTTAAAATTCCTTGAGCCCACAATTCTGTGTGTCACCACAGTTCAGCTCGCAGTCGCACGCTCGCCTGTCACGCTTTCTGCTTTGTTCCACGACATTTCCTTATTTAGCATTCGAAACGCGCATCCATCAAAGTGTTTTTTTTTTATGGCTCTCCTTGTCGCTATAATTTTAGCCACTCAATTTGTACTCCTCCCCCTACTCGTCTCGCTTTCCTGCACTTTATTTCGCACTTTGCTACTGTAAATGTGTTAAAAATTCATTTAAAATAAATATATTAAGAGAATATTTAAATTGACTTGCCGCAATGGTTTTTTCTTTCAATTTTTTTCGAATTTTTTTCATTTTTTTAGTGCCAAATTTCTTACAATTTTCTCAAAAACATTTTTTGCTTCGAAAATTTATGTATATTTTTTTTATTCACGCTCATCCCACGCGCTTATTAAGTATTCTGTGCGCATTCGAAGCGCTTCTTTTATATTAGTCGCCATAATTGCAATTGCTTTGGGTCACGTTTTGTTGCACATTTGGCGGGTGAGTAGTTTGTTTTTATATTTTTTTCTCTCTCTTTTGATAAGATGAAATTATGTTTTGCGTGCGCTTATAAAGCTTAATTGTCAAAGGATTGTATTCTTGGAAGTGTCAAAAGAAGAAAAGGTTAAAAAAACGGAAGTTTTTAATGAAGGAAATTTTTATTACAACAACAACAACAATAATGTAAACCTGAAATGTTTCTTCATTATGTTTCCATACGTTTCCATTCGCAAATTGAATTTTCTGCCGAACTAAACAAGCAGTAATCATTCTGAGAAACCCTCTGTTTAAAGCCAAGAGAGAGAGAGAGCCATAATTCAGCCTCATCAAGATCCCCAAAGTATCATTGTGAGAAACCCTCTGTTTAAAGCCGAGAGATAGAGAGAGAGAGAGCCATAATTCAGCCTCATCAAGATCCCCAAAGTATCATTGTGAGTTCCCTCTGTTTAAGGCCGTAATTCAGTCTCATCAAGATCCCCAAAGTATCATTCTGAGAAGCCATCTGTTTAAAGCCGAGATAGAGAGCCATAATTCAGGCTAATCAACATCCCCAAAGTATCATTGTGAGAAACCCTCTGTTTAAAGCAGTTAGAGAGAGCAATAATTCAGCGTCGAGAAACCCAAATTATTTATAAAAAATATAATAGAATGCCAACAATACACTCTAAAGCGATAGCTTTGAACCTCTCCTGAACGAGAAAATTAATTTAGAAATAAAACTTTAAAGTACAGTTATGGCCTTCTAATCGATACAGAGAAAGAGAGAGAGAGAGGGAGAGAGGCCGTTGTGAGAAAGTATGAACAAGTAATTCTCGATGTAAATCTCAAAAATTCTCTGAGAGCACGTGGCAACTCGCAGCAGGTTTCAATGGCGGAGTGTGTAGCACCCAAAGAGGTGAACTTGCTACTGATGCCCAGAGTATGTTGAGTTTATGGACGAAACACAGCTCCAGCCCGCTGTATGGCTGTGAATTGGCATCAGCTTTGTTGTTTTTCTAGCACGAAAACTCAAAAATTCAGCTGACAGAATGTCTATTTGAAGGTCATTTGCTTGGAGTTCGGTACATTATCTATAGGTGTAACATTTTCGCGGCAGTAGCCTGAAGAAGTCATCCATCTCTAAACCCAGTGGTAGCTGATTCTGGATATACAGCCATCAGTTACTAGATAACCTAGGTGGTACCCATAAAAATATGCGCCGGTCTTGAAACTTTCGGTAGGTTTCTTTTCATAAAAGTTCCAGGCATCTCCTCTGTCAACCAGCTTCTTAAGCTCTTCTTTCTCACACATTTCGCGTATTTCGTATCTTGTTTACCGTAACTTTGCGAGTTAGGCATTTTATTGGGGACGCGTTTCGTGGGGAGTTTGAAAAGACGGTCCACAATTTCGTTATATCAAGTTGTATGTGAGTGTTCTCAGAGAGATGGCGACGTAGGCAGTGGTTCGAGTCGAAGTTAGGCACTCGGTGATGTAAAGCACTGGAGATATTTCGTCCGTCTATCACAACATGATCGATTTAGTTGCTCTATTTTCGATGCGCTGATAGCCCGTTAGCTTGATGACTTTTCTTATGGTGGAATCTAGTTCTAAAGACAATCATATCCTCAAAACCATAGCCTCAAACCATGTTTTGTCATGTAGGCTGTATTTTTTAGTGTGCCGTAGATACTAGTACCAGCTTGATCACTCTTGTGGAGGAGGCAGCGCTCATGAAGAGCATCCTTAATCACCTCCTCTTTCTCCTCCGTCGAAGCGTTTGCCACAAATTATCGTTAGGTTGAAGAGCTGCGCTTTAATGACTTATTTGGCGAGACGTTCATTCACCATAGCGAATGACAGAACTCAATGACTGAGTTTCTCTCACAGCATGTAACCAAAAAGAAATTTGGGCCCCATTATATGATCTCATAAGTAATATTCTTCACATGAACTTACTCGCCTCGTTCCGTCAATCTCATTTTCTGAACGGCTATGATGTTAGCCTTCATTATTAGGAGAACATCACTCAGCTGGGTAGCGTGCAACATCTTCCTAATTACGATGCAGGAGATGACAGGGGTTGGCCTTTAAATCGTGATTAGTAAAACGTTTGCAGTGACCTCTTATCCGATGAGTGTTGAGATTTTTCAGTTGATTTGAATTCAGAACACATTTATATTGCGACGTGGCATAAACCCCTTGCCGAAACCGAATATGCCGAAGTAGCCCCACAACCCCCTGCGGGTAGGATCTCAAAAATTTACCCGCGGTAAGGCGTGCCTGTCATAGGAGGCGACTAAAATCTAATAGTTCCCGCGGCAGTCAGGTCCTTATACCGGAACGACTCGAATTTTTATACGGCCAAGGACTGTCACTCCCGCAATATTCCTCGAAAACCCATTTGGGGAGTTTTTCTACGGTTACAACAACAACAACAACAACAACAACAAGTGACCAAAAATTGCCAAGAAATGCTTCTTCCTACGCACTGTAGCGTCAGTTTAATACACTTATGGGCAACAAGGATACGGTTGATCTGCCATCAATCTCAATCGTATGAAGCTACAAACTTCTATTAGCACAGAGTTCGTCATGGAAGGTCTAACTATATGCCAAAACCATGAAAGTCACTCGTTCAGGTGATTTTGACGCCATTTGCTGAACTGTAAGCTGCACATTCGCTGAAGAAGCAATCTCCAAATGCTATGTTGGACTTTTTAAACTATAAGGATGCCCCCAAAAATACAAATGGAAATATACTAATGAAAACCCGTCAGTATGAACTCACATTGTGCCAGCACTAGCGCCATCTAGTGCCCCAAATGTCAGCCAGAGGCACAGTTAAGCCATTTTGCAGTCTATAAATCAATCAGACTTTAATACTTTCAATGCGAAAGCACACATGAAAGCTCACATGAAAGCTCGTCCCTTAAAATATTATTATAAATCTTTCAAATTCGTGCTGAATAAGTGGGGGTGTAGCGCTCAAAATTAATAGCAACAGCTGGCTTTGCGGTGATTGACGCCAACTGTGTGGGGTACAATGGAAGCTGATAGCACCTACCTACCTACCTGCCTACCGGCAACTGCCAATAAATTAACTTGCAAATTTCAACACACAGAAAATATCGCTTTTATAATAAAATTAATATATATTGTAGGTATATATGTGTGTATGTATGTATGTATTGTGGCACATCAAGCTTTACTTTACATACACACACATAAATTTTCCTACAAATTATTTTATACATACTACGACCTGACGTGAGCGCACTAACTCACACACACACACCAACAACGTGCAGCGCTTGCAATATTTTCCTTGACGTTTCCATCTCTTTCCACCTCCTACCACTTCCTTTCCTTTAGCATTTATTTACTTAACGCACACATATGCGTTTTTACTCTTATTTGTTGATACTTACTAGGTGTCACGGTAGTGAGACAGTCTGTGCAGCAGTTAAAAGAGTCGAAGGAGTGGAAGAAGTCAAAGGAGTCGAAGGAGTAGCAGCGCAATGGCAGGAGAGCAGCACTAGCAGCTAAATTAAATTCTTGTGACATAATTTATGAGGCCAAACAGGTGTTTGCTTGGCTTGACTTGGCCCTACAGGCGACAAAACGTCACAAGCTCAAGGCAAAACCGAAGAATAATGAGAAAGTGAAAAAAAAGCGCAGTGGCAGTGGTGGTGGGGGACGCTGGAGCTAGAGCTGGAGTATGCATTGTGGTGACGTAGCAGTAAATATGGTTACTCCACTAATGTCTGTGCGATATGTCACCAAAAGCTGGCGGGGAAAAAAATATTCAAAAAGAAAAATTATAAAAAAAATATATCTCACCAGAAGCGCCAAAGACAAGCGTGAGTATGGGAGTAAGCACAAAAAAAAAAAAAAAAAAAAAAAAAAAAGAGTTATGTAGGAGCTGCAGCAGCCAATAACGAGACGAAGAAATGTGACTGGCGCAACAGCTGTTGCAATAAAGCGCTTTATTTGGCTGCCAGCGGCAAGCGCTTGAGCGCCAACAACACCAACGTTGATAAGCAGCGAGCGGCGGCAAGGTGGAGAAGTAGAAAAGTAGAAAAGTAGGAAAGAAAGTAGCAAAAGCTGTTGCTACCTGCGCCAGGCACAAGTACATACACATACACACACTTATATATACCTCTGCATCGTTGTATTTGTAAGTCAAGTCAACGTTTGCAGCTTCGAAAGCCAAAGTAAGCGACTTGAGCGTATATATGTGTAACCGTTATTGCTCGCACTACTAACTACTAGATCATGCTGCATCATTGCCACCAGCCACTTACAACACCTGCCATTGTTCAACAAATGCGCCGCCACGCCACTTTGTTACAGTTGCCATGGCAATTTTCACGTGATACATTATGCGCTGGAGAGCGTCGCTGTTGACGCTGTCGATGCTGCGATTCAACGACTAGACACCAAAGGCAGCAGTGCCTGTTGCCGCATACTATTTGTTGCACATATACAAAGGAATACATTTGTAAAAAATATATAAGTATGTGTGTGTGTGTGTGTGTGTGTGTGTGTCATTGCGTATTTTTATCACCAGCGCCATTTACAATAGCACATGGTGCAGCGCCATTGCCATTCTCTCGACATTATTAGCGCGCTGGTGGCAGTTAACTCGGCATCAGCTGCAACGCAGGCACACATACACACACACAGAGACACACAGTTACAAATTGTATGCAAGTTAGTTGTAAGACATAACTGTATTTATTTGTCGAGTTGCATAGGTGCGCGCTCACCTCTAAGTCACACTGCGGTCGCATATCTATTGACACCAGTTTGTCGCATTTTCAATTGTTAGCTCTTGTTCTTCTTCGAGTTGGCTTTCATGCATATACCCATATATATGTATATAAATCTACCGCTATTACATGCTTTTGTTGCTTTTTTCCTTCTCACGTTGCATTTTTTTGTGTTGCCAACTGCTGTTGCCTACTCTCAGCTCGCAGCGGTTTTTCACCTTTTCACGGTCGAGCTGTTGTGAATGCGGGTTTTTGTTACAAATGCTGAACCAGTTATGTATTTTTGAGGAGGCAATTTTTTTAGTTAGTGAAATTAGTTCAATTTATTAAAGCCAAGAGAGTTTTCTTCTTTATTCCTCATAAAAAAATATTTCACTAGATCATCTTTGCTCAAACTGGTCCCCACCAGGTACACTAGGAGGTAAGTATTTGACCTCTTAGCGCGTGGGGCTACCGGCAGACCTTAAACTCCATTCATGGACAGTCTATCAGCGCCTTCATTAATTCTCTTCCTGTGAGTGGCGTCAGCGAGATCTAAAACAGACGAAGAGCTGTTATATGATACCAGAGTAATACCAGTAATGGTGAATGCAGTATTAGACTCACATCCTACTTATCCAAACTCGACCAGAACATACCCAACATATATTCTACAAGGATGACTTCTCGCATGACAGGAACAACCCCTTTGAATGTCCACTAAAACCAACTGATCTAACAAGCTTTCCCTCTAGTCCGACCCTTTCGAAACATCTCCTTTTTCTGAGTCTCCTGCTATGTCAGAATTACTTCTACACTGGACGGTTTTAATAGATCCTGCAGAGTAGCAACTGCATTGAGAAATCTAGTTTTTAGATTAGCATCGCCCAACTATAAAACGCTCCGCCTAGTTGTTGTTGTTGCAATCGCAGAAACTTCCAAAATTGGGGACAGTCCTTGGGCAGATAAAAATCCAGATCGTTCCGGTATAAAGACCCGACTGTCGCGAGAACTATTGGATTTTAGTCCCCTCTTACGACATTCATCTCTTACCGCGGATAAATTCTTGAACCCCTAACCTGCAAGGGGTGAACCCCTAACGCTCCGCCTCGTAACACGCACTGTTACCCAATCGACAGCTGCGGACACCATCTCTCTCTCTAGTCTCGCTTGGAAAGAAAAAAAACACGACTTGCCTAGGCTCGGCGACGAAAGACTCAAAAATCTTGTTCAACTGTCTGAGTTCTTTTCAGGGAGTTACTGAATCAAACGGATAATCACAGATATATAAACTGGTACCATGGAACAGACGAACTTATTATGCAGGGTAAAATCAAACAGATTATTCCAGATAAAGAACGCATTGGTAAGCCTCTCGCCATATGCAAAATGATACTTAAGGAATTCATTTGTAGAGCAGTGAGAGCAGTCGATCACAAGTCTAATCTTGGCTGAATTAAAAGCGACAAATGCAGTATGTGCAGTACTCTCCGGAAAAAGAGTACATTTTTGAAGTGATTTGGATGCTAACTGATGAGGTGTCATGCAGAAAGTATGGTACCCGTTTAGAAGACACTTACAGAGCTGCAAAAAATTACAAAGGTGACCGGATGTGGGCATCATCGGTCGGCTATGCGAATTTCGTGCTCAGAGCAGTAGTAGATTTTGGGTTTTGGAGTGGATTTTTTTTAACAATTTTAACTAAGGGGAAGCAAAGGAAACCACTACACCTAGAACAAAGAGTTCTCAGAAATACTTGGAAAATATCGGATATAATAGCCATCTCTGTACCAACCTGATAAAAAAAATTGGAAAGAATTTTACCCAAGACAACTTATCATTGAATTCTGCAATATCTAGAAGTTAAGAGTCTATTCCATCGCTTTAGTGAGTTTCAGTGGTGAACATGGTGTCAGTCTGATTTTATTTTATTTTATAGGGATCCATTTTGTTATTGGATTATATTCGTAACGGCTTTCTTGCATATACTTTTACTGAAATACAGCTGATAGTACCAGTGACCGCGATTTTTGGTAAATAAAGAATGTTCGGAGAGGGAGGAGAGCAAAAATATACTCTCTCAGTTCAAATGACTAATAGCGAGTAGTCTCTTATTAACAGAAGACAAACAGAAGGAACTACCGGCACAGGGACAATCTTAACATCGAGGCGACTCCACCAGGCAAGTTTCACTAGTTTCAGTAAACCTAAGCAAGATAAATCAGCTGAGAAATCATTAGCAAAGTCTGTGTCTACAATGTGACCCCACAAAGAATAGTTACCAAAACAGACTTGCCACAAAAGCCATAAACGTTTGACACTTAAAGAGCGCACACATCTCCACTCATGCTGAAAGCAAGGACGCGTGTGAAAAATAAGTGTCAAATTTTGAAATTCACAAAAATCGTGTTAGTAATAAGCAACTTTGAGTGAACGACGCTTGAAATTGGAAAGTCTAAAGGAAAAATAGTTTATTCCATAAATACATAGGAAATGTAAGCACTATGCTGCCACATGCCCACACGTGTTGTGCCTGACACAACATGCAACAAACCACAGAGAGCGTTAGATGAAGCGCGTTAATCCCGTGCAAAGCCGGCAGGACATTCTTTGATTCCTTTTGGATTTGCACTGAAAAGTATTGGCAATTAGTTGCGGAATATGTCCCAGGGAGAGTTATTTTTATGATTTAAAGAGCAATATATATATGCTTTTGTTTTAAGTGCAATTTTTTTTAATTTTTTTTTTCAAATAATTTTCCACGTTTTAAATTGCCTCAAACTATATGCTTTGTAACGTTTCGCCCACACGCCGGCATATCGTTTTCTCAAAGCAAGTCAAATGGAAAACAGTCGCATAAAGGGGCGTTTGGCATACATATCTGAAGGGTGATCCAAGTAGAGGTACTTTTTCCAATAGTCTCTTTTTGACAGATCACGAGTGAGTCGTGTCAAGCTGTATTGTTTAGCGTTTCATCATGGAAAGACTTACGCTTGAACAACGTTTACAAATCATTCAACTTTATTTCGGAAATTCACGTTCTGTAAAAAATGTGTTTCGCGCACTTCGCTCAACTTATGGTCTACATAATAGGTCCTCTGAGCGTACTATTCGCAACACCATCACCCATATTGAGACCTAGCGATCATTATTAGATAAAATTCGACCGAATAGACTACGTCGAGCACGCAGTGAAGACAATATAGTGGCCGTAGCTGAGAGTGTACACGAAGACCGTGGAGAGTCGATTTGGCGCCGCTGGCAGCAGCTATGACTGACGTATGGAACGACTTGTCGCATTGTACGTCGAGATCTTAAATTGAAAGCGTAAAAAATACAACTTGTGCAATAACTGAAGCCGCTCGACCTTCCCAAGCGACATTTCTTCGCTCTATGGGCTCTTGAAGAGTTCCAAGAAGATCCGACGTTTTCGAGCCAAACTTTGTTCAGCGATTAGGCCCATTTCTGGCGCAATGGGTATGCAAACAAACAAAATTGTCTCGCATTTGGGACGAAGAGCAACCTGAAGAGATTCAAGAGCTGCCATTTCATCCAGAAAAAAACAACAGTTTGGTGTGGTTTATGGGCCAGTGGAATGAGTGGTCCATATTTTTTCAAAAATGATGCCAGTGAGAACGTAAAAGTCAATGGCGACCGTTATCGCGCCATGATAATCGACTATTTGATGCCTCAAATTGAAGCTCGCGATGACTGCGACATTTTACTGCAACAAGACGGCGCCACTTCCCACACATCGCATCAATTAATGAATTTATTGAGAGAAGATTGCGGTGAGCAGATAATTTCACGATTTGGGCCGATCGATTGGCCATCAGAATCTTGTGATATCACACCGTTAGACTTTTTCCTGTAGGGATATGCAAAGTCTAAAGTCTATTCGAACAATCCCACTTCGATTCAGGCCATGGAGCAAAATATCACGCGTGTCATTCGCCAGTTACCAGTCGAAATGCTCGAACGACTCATCGGAAACTCACGGACTCAACGGATGGACTATCTGAGTTATATCCGCGGGTAACATTTGAAAGATATAATCTTCAAAAAATAAATGCTAAAGGATGTTCTTTCGAATGATATTAAGCGCATCCCATTAAATTTGAATTTTCTGTACTTTTTTTTTCTTTAAAAACGTAGGAAACCTCGAAATGGATCACCCGTTATTTAATTTAGTTTAATTTTTTTATTTTTTATTTTATTTTTAAAATTTTTTTTCTTTTGTAGCACCCACATTTTCTTGCGCTATTTTTTGCCTTCTTTCATTTAGTACTTATTGACCGCCTTGTCGTTGTTGGTCTCGCTTCCTTGCGTTGCCTGCCCAAAGCCTTTAAACGCCTTTTTGTTTCTTCAACCCCACTTGCTTTGACGGTCGCGCCCGCATGCCGTAGACTACTTTGTTCGTATGCCTTGCAAATGTTATTAAGAATTCTTTCATGCCATACATACACACACATTTTGCTTTGACAATTTTCTGCCATTTTTTTCTTCTTTCATGACATTATTTACTTACAAACACTTGTTTAGAATAATTTTTTTTTTAAATTGTTTTCCTGCAGCGCCAGCAGTGGAAGTAGTCCCCCCTTAGGTTTTAGTTCTACTTCTTGCTTACAGTGCTTGGTTTTTCATTACTTTAAAGTAACGCATATGTAGTATGTGTATATATTTTTCATTTAAAAATATACTCTCCTTTCAACTTCTCGTGCTTGCAACAGTTTTTCTATTTTCTTCGGAGGTAATTTTTCAAGTCTTTTTCCCTTTTTCATATCAGAAATTAAATGAAGCAAACAATTGTATGTTATTCGAGCTGTTGTGACACTAATCAAAGGCCAGTAGTCTCAATTTCATACTACATAAGGGTATATATTGTATATATGTATATGTACAACGACGGGGACAAACAGTTCAATGTGCCAGTGCAAGACTCTCGCCTTTACTTCCTTTTTTTTTTTGTAATTTACTTTATTGAATACTGACCCTTTTTGTATTTTGATTTCACAGCCCAGCACATCAAAGCAATAATATCTTTAAGAAATTAAAGGTTTCTTTTCATTGTTCGAGAGCTTTCATATGCTGGCAAATATGCTAGTGATACATGATTATATATACCCTACTGCTTTTTGTTCTAACTCTGCCTCGCTTTTCTCACTCTCTCTCTCTCTCTCTCTCTCTATCTCTCTCTTGATTTCTGGACTAGTACAAACCATCAATTCAGCAGTGCTTTAACTAGATAGTGAAGATCTATTATCATTTTATTCCTTAGAACAAAACTACATCTCAATGCTTATGGAATTTGGGTCGTCTTCTGTCAAAGATAACTGATACGAATGCTCTACGCATTTCATTGTTAGCTGCCACTAATTTTACAAATTATTCTTGATTAAATGTAGTGTTATCACCGATAGATAGATTTTAATTCCATCTACTTTCTTGAAAGGTTTTGATAGGGTTTTTTCCGATAAGAGAGATATGCTTTCTTTAAAAAAAGAGCCACACTAATTGTTAAGGAAATTCAAATGTTTTTTATTTAAGGTGAAGTAAAATCGATACAATTAAGTTCTGAATATAACATCATTCAAACGGGCCTCCACGACTTCTTTTGCAGGAATGAATTCGATTAATCCAATTTTTGAGCACTTTTTCCACTAAATCAAGTCGTATGTCATGAATAGCACGTTCAATATTTATTCATAAAGCTTGAAGAGAGTCTGGTTTACTGCTAAAGACCAATAAATTCAGATAACCACACAAGAAGTAGTTTAATGGTGTTAAATCACAACTTCTTGGAGGCCATTCAATGTCACAATTTCTTGAAATAATCGAATCTCCTTCGCCTTTCTCGCAATAATTCGGTTGTAGCACGTGCTGTGTGACACGTAGCGCCGTCTTGTTGAAACTGGAACCAGATGTTGCTAAGATCAATTTCGTCCAAATGTGGCCTTAAAAAGTTGATTATCAGCGATCTATACCGCTCTCCATTGACAGTAGCGGTGCTACCTGCTTCATTTTGAAAGAATTACGAAGCGATGATACCACCAGACCAAAAACCATACCAAACACGGTCAATTTAGGTGAATGTAATGGTTCTGCATGAATAATTTGTGGATTTTTTTCGCACAAGAAGCAACAGTTTTGTTTATTTACCGCACCACTCAGATGAAAGTGAACCTCATCGAAGAAGATGATTTTCCTTAAAAAAAAAAACCCTATCGTTTTCAAGTTGTTCCAAGGCAGAATCAGCAAATTCACGACGTTTATGGTGGTCCATGGATGAAATTTAAAAAATTACTGAATACAGTGAAAAAAGACAGATCATGATAAATTAAAAATGGCCGAAACGATACTAAGAAATCATATCAGCCCTATTGGAAAACCCTTTATATATCTATTTATATATATATATATCCAATTTTAACCCGAAATTAATCGAGGAATCTGAAGAATTATAGTCCTCCTAAAATTTAACTAGCCATACTTCAGAGATTTACACCTATCAAACTAGCTCATCAGCTACCCAAAATCTTCCTAGTCCTTGAAATAAAAAATGAACTAAGATGAAAAAAACTTTATTTCCGAATTTTAGGAATAAAATAGTCTACTTTCTGTGACCAAATCATAAAAAACTCTCTTTTATCTCTTTACAGTCAATAAAATAGATGATTTTTTTTTTAATTCTTATCTGGTATGTGTCTTAGCTAAAATATGATATGTAAGCACCAAAATGTAGGCAATGATTTCGGTTACTTTTAGCACAAATATTTTAATTTGTATGTATAGTGTGGTATACATTTAGGCTGAAAATGTTAGGAGATATATATGAGCGATAATAAATACACAGAATTGAAGACATTCCTAGGTATTTATAGTGTCTTGTTGAACCAGTTCACAGAATTCAGAACAATTCTGGACATTTTTAGTGTCACAGAATACAAGACATTTCTGGAAATTGATGGAAATAAATACTTCGGGAAAGCATCAGCGCTTCATTTACCAACCTTCTACTTGTATTATGCTGAAAAATGTGGAGAAAAATTTTACGAAAAATAAGCTGAGGCACACGAAGTGCCCAAGTATCGAGACCTGCGAGTGGCATATTTATTTTTCCTTTTTTTCCTATTTTCGAAATAATAAAAATATACCTCTCTTCTTGCCACATATGTTGCCACATTTACACACAGTCGCAGGCGAAATATCTTCAGTCTGTTTTCATATATATGCTAAGCAAATTAAAAACAAATATGATATATGAAGTCATAAGGGAAAGTGCTGCGACAACATTAAGAACTCATTGAAAGCGCGAAATTGAAGATATAAATCACGGTAAATTTTGACATTTTCCACACTTGTAAAATCATATTACGAAATGCGCGTGCAATAAAGAGCGAGTACAGGCAGCACATAGCAATATGATGTTAGTGAAAAATGAAGAAGAAAAAATACAAAAAAAACAGACTGAGTAGAATTTAATGAAAAAATAATAAACCATATCGAAATGACAATAACAAAAGCGAGGAAAAGTGGTGGGAGAGTGAAAGGGGAGAGCAGCCGTCGCGCAGAGGACAACTGAAGATTATGAAAATTAAAAGAGCTACGCGGACCAGTAGCAGCCACCATCATGAGAAGGTGTAGTACGGACAAGCGCAGCGTAACGAAGTGGCTGAATGTCGCGTCTTAAGACATATGTGGCATGTGTGACAAAAAACCGAATGAGACAACCAACCAATAATGATAGCGGCATGGTGAAGTTGTTGGTTGTGGCGGCTGCGGCGGCTGAAGTTGTGATTTGATTGTAAGTGCTGAGTGCGTGGCAGTACAACAAATAACAATTGCAGCAGTAGTAGCAGGCGACAACAACAACAATAACAGAAAAGCGAAATACAATTACCCAAGAATAAGAAATCTACGCAAAACAGCAACAAAAACCATTCAGAGTTGTTGTATTCGGTATGTCGCTGGTAGTGGCAGTGGCTATGGAGACGGTGGCAAGTGAATTGCTCAAGACGAATTGAAAAGCCGTCACAATTGTGCTGGCAACAAACAAACAAACATAAATACATACATACATACATCCAAAGTCATGAAAACCCCCACATGTGTGTATTTTAATCAAACAACAACAACAACACTCATATGGTTTTTCTCTCAACTTAAATCTCATGCCAACAGACTTTATGGAATTTGCTACGCTTGCTGACGGCTGTTGCAGCCACATTGGCTGCCACATTCAGTTGGCGGCTTTGGTTGTATCGACTTCGGCAATATGTTGCACTTACTGTTGCAGCAATTGCTTGCGTATGTACTATGTGCATGTGTATGTGTATGTCAGTATGTATATGGCACTTGAGTAGTTGCAAACGTCTTCGGCTGACGTTGAGTTTATTTATACGTATACAAATGTATTTATATAATGTATTTTACACACACACACACATATTCATATTTGTTTATATGTATGTATGTGCGTTTGTTTGCAATTTAATTCAATGCTTCAACAACGGCTGTTGCACGATGCGAATGAAATGATTTATGACAACAAAATCATAAGTTCATAAATGTCATGCAACAGTGCAATGGGGCACAATATTGTGACGCTGAGTGCAGTGGCAACAACAGCAACAATGCAGCGGTACTCTCGCCGCAGACAACGCTGATAGACAGCAGCAGCAGCACTAGTAGCAGCAGCAAATGCACTCCGGTTGCATTCAAAATAAAATAAAAATATGAAGCTCTTAGCACTCGCAGACGCTGACACTCTGTGCATCCGAGACTCGGCGCGCTTGAGTGGCACAAAATTCGCGTATTTAATTAGATGAAAAATATTTGAAAATCTATTTTTAAGTGCATAATACCCGGCAGCATTGCTAGACGCTGTGACTTTCAACATGTAAGTGAAGACATGAAAATATTAATTAATAATTTTGAAATTTTTTTTTCGTTTTTCAAATAAAAATAATTACTATATTAGTTTGAAAATTCATTTCGAGAGGAGTTTAGGAATTGGTGGCCTTCGATGAATAAGTAGAAATGCAAGGCAGAGTGAATATTGGCGAGAAATGCTATAGAGCTTTCCATTTTGTGGTAAATAAAATTAATTTAAAATAATTTTTTCATGAAATTCGCTTTTTCGAGCACTTTTTGGCACATATTGTGCAATATCTCTGCCATAACTTCACCAATGTTGGTTTTTGAAAAGCTTAAGAATATGTTGGTTTTTGAAGTGCTTAAGAATTAAAGGATTATCCACATAAACACGGTCTTCCGTGCAGCCCTACAAAAGAAGTCCAACGGTGTCAAATCCCAAGATCCCGGTAGTCAATTGACACCTTCAAGATGAGAGATTACGCTGCTGGGAAATTTCTCTTGCAAGAAACCCATATTTTCACGTTCTGTGTGCCACAGGGCACCATCTTGTTGGAACCACATACTGTCCGAGTCGTGTTCTTAAATCTCAAGCCAAAAAAGTTGGTTATCATACGACCTTTACGCTCCGAATTGACAGTGACTGTCTCGCCGCTTTCGTTTTCAAAGACGCAAAGTCCAATCACACCTCCGGACCAAAGAGCGCACCAGACAGTGAGTTCTGTATGCAGTCCCATCAAGCCATGACCTTTTAGATTTCTCGTAGAAGTGTGTGTGATGATTGCGGAAATCTTTACCGGAAATACATTTCGATTATCGGACAGTATGAGTGAAAGTTTTGTGAAAATTCTTTTTTCTTAGTATTTGAAACGTCTGTATAAATGCTACCCAAAAAGAGTGCTGCAGTGGCGTACTGACTTTTTTCAATCAGGTTCATACTTTCCAGGTAAAAAAAAGAAACCACTCAGGGTATGTGATAACATGCCTCTCTTATGCTCTATAATGATCTCCCTTCTTGGAAAATGTACGCTATACGACCTCTTCAGGAGCCATTTTCGCCAAGATATGTGACAAATCGACCTGTGTAAGGCATTCACTAACTGGAAGCATTTTCTACATCGGAAATTGTCTAGCAAGCTCGTCTACCTGTTACGGGTTCCTATCTCCCCTTTAAAGACCAAGAGAAATATAAATCACACGTGCAATGTGATCTGCGTTACTCCAGCACTATATTAGTGTTTTCTGGGAGCGAGCCCAGATGTTTGCTTGCTGCTTGACTGTCATTGCTCTCTTGCCCCTAAATTTGGTTTCCATTTGTTCCGTAGGCTGTGGAAATTGAAGCCTATAATATGACAGCAATCCTAAATTTTTTTCCAGATACTGGCGTAAAAACCCAGTTTTCTGGATACCAGAATATGGTTATGGTTAAAGCCAAATGAGCTTAATTTTCCGTGATTCTAAGTGGGTGTCTTTGGTCCTCACTGAGAAGGTTGGTGTTTCTGTATTTGCCCTTTTTCCCTATCAAAATAGAGATACAGCTTCAAAGCTCTTTTCAAGGTAAAAACCTTCTCGTATACCTCAGCTATATTTCATTTCCTGTACCAATTTCTGTATAACTTTGTCTTCGCTCCTTAGAATCAGTGGTTAATTCTTGGAATTTTTGTCTCTTACTAAAGCAAAGAAGCTCATCTTAGTCAGAGATCATGCAGAGTCCCCAGAGGGAACCAAGTTAGTAGCTTTCGAAGAAGTTTCTGCATCAAATCACATATGGTTTGTGGTGAGTAGCCTCTGCTAATATATCTCGAGTTGTTTCTAAGCTAGGAATCCCCCAGTGGGCCTCAAAATATAAGTTTTCAAAAGTAATTTTTACCGCAACTTATAGAATACTGTGGAGCATTACGCCGAAGAATGGAAGAATCTAGAGGTTAGAGCAGCTTAGAGGACTCTCTTAATAAAAGAAGCCGACTAATGAAAATCAGTCTCTATGGATTTGCCTTTTTCTTCTTTTTTTTTAGGAATATTTTTGGAGAGGAAATAATCTCTAGTGCTCTCTAGTGATATTTCATTGAGATAAATATGCAGAGTGACTATTCTGAGTATATTTCAACGAAGAGAAGGAATGCTACTGTGGGCTCAGTTATAATCGCGTAACTGATGCCTCTACTAGCTAAGATGATAAATGATCTCTTACTGTTTCAGCAGACTGGCGATGAAGTCATGTTTTATTTTTCACTTTTTGAATCCTTTTCCAGCTGCGCAGGTAGGTGTATCTTTCGAGTTATAGTTATAAATGCAAAAAAGTTGTTCTAAAGTCTTAAAGAGAGATTTTATTTCAGCCCTACTGCTCATCCGTTTCACTAACAAAAATTAAAAAAAAAAAACTAAATAACAATTTCGAAAATGAAATATAAAATACTTCCCTCCAGCTTTCTATTGTCACTCACAGAAACGCCTGCTCGCCAACGCTGACTTTTTCCCGTCACTTAAGGCCTGCGGCGAAAGATAATCAATAACTCATACTTCCCTATGCGTCTACAAAAGGCAATGCAAGACAGACAGTGCACAGTATACTGAACAGAGCAAATGAACAATAGAGTAGAGCCAAACGAATGCACAAATCAAATGTGGTGTGAACAAAGCAATAACAATTTCCATAAATACCAACAGCAAAAAATTTGAGAAAATAAAATAAAATAAAAAACCAAAAATACAAATGAATGACTTTATTTTGGGTACAAACTGCACTTCAAGCGCACAAATTTCGAAGAAAAGCCAGGCAAAGGAAGCCTGCGAAATCACAGAGCAGTCTAAAAGTCAAAGCAGCAGCAAGCTTAGGCCTATGACTATGCCACGACTAAGCCTAAAACAGGGCTGAGTAGAGTTTATGACTTAACACAGGCATGTATTAAATTTTGCTAAATGGAAGGATATATGCATGGAGAGAGAGAGAGAGAGAGAGCGAGAGTGTGACTTTTAGATTGTCATACTGTCATACAAGTCCTATACTCTCGTATGTGCAACAATAGTAGCAACAAGGGAGCCACAAAATTTCACTTAAAGTGAAAGTTATGACAAAAATTGGCTATGAGCCAAAGACAGCAAAGCCCAAATGCGAAAGAAAGGGAAATTTCTTTTACTATACACGCAGTTGGAGAGATTTTATTTAACTGGCAGTTAAATGAACTAGTTAAAAAACAACTTATGAAACTAGTAAGCCAACTAGTACACAAATTAAGTTTTTTTCAAACTAACTAGAATTTCTAGTTCTAGAATATTTAAAAAAATGGTCATTCAAAAGGTTTCGTGCAAAAATATACTAGTTTCAAACTAGTTCAAATGGATCAAAAACTTACCAGTGCAATTTCGAGCCAAAATTGGGGTTTTTGCGCGTTTAAGAAGGTACCAAGGGAAATTGTAAGATTTATACCAAAGGATGATCCATCTCGAGGTTCCCTACACACACAAAAATCAAATTTACTGAGGAATATTTATTGTCATTCGAAAGAACATTCTTCGGCATTTATTTTTCGGAGATTATCTCCTTCAAATGTTTTCCGCGGCTACCTCTTAGATAGTTCATACATTAAGTCCAAGTTTCGATGACTCCTTCGAGCATTTCGACCCGTAACTGGTGAATGACACGCCCGATGTTTTGCTCCAAGACCTGAATCGAAGCGGGATTGTCCGCATAGATTTTAGACTTCACATGTCCCTACGGGAAAAGGTCTAACGGTGTGATATCACATAATCTTGGTGGCCAATCGACCGGCCTTAAATGCGAAATTAACCGCTCCAATGATTGATGCGATGTGTGGGAAGTGGCGCCGTCTTGGTAAAACCAAGTGTCGCGGAGATCGCGAGCTTCAATTTCAGGCATCAAATAGTCGGTTATCATGGCGCGATGATTCCATCGGCCCACAAACCACACCAAACCGCTGTTTTTTCTGGATGAAATGTCAGCTCTTGAATCTCTTGAGTTTGCTCTTCGTCCCAAATGCGGCAATTTTGCTTGTTTACATACCCATTAAGCCAGAAATGGGCCTCATCGCTGAACAAAATTTGGCTCGAAAACGTCTGATCTTCTTGGAACTTTTCAAGAGAAAATAGAGCGAATCGATGCCGCTTAGGAAGGTCGAGCGGTCTCAGTCCTTGCACAGGCTGTATTTTTTACGCTCACAATTTAAGATCTCGTCGTAAAATGCGCCAAGTCGTTCCATATGTCAGTCCTAGCTGCTGCCAACGGCGCCAAATCGACTCTCCACGGTCTTCGTGTACACTCTCTGCTACGGCCGCTATACTTCCTTCACTGTGTCCTGGTCTAGTGGTCTATTCGGTCGAATATTATCCAATAATTAATGCTGGGTCCCAAGATGGGCGATGGTGTTGCGAATAGTACGCTCAGTAGGTCGATTATGTTGACCATAAGTTGAGCGAAGCGCGCGAAACACATTCTTAACAGAACCTGAATTAGTTGAGAACTAATACTTCCGCCAACCAGTTAGATATTTCACTGCTGTTTAGCATTAGCCGTCATATATAAGCATATACTTTGCGCACTGACCCGAGGCCAATGCATACACCTACTTTGCCATTTATATATCCAAGACTCAACAAGCGCACACTACCGAGTACACGCCGGATATTTGCATTGCATTTCTTATTGCTATCCTCAGGCATCAAGGGGATTTCGCAGTCGAAATGTTCACTCCTACCTGCGTTTAAGCTTTAAAATGTTTGGTGTTAACTTTATATTGGGGATAAGTCTAAGAAGAAGCAAAACAAAATAGAGCAATGACCCAAGCAAACGAGGGCAGCAAGCCAAAACTGGGAAATGGGGAAAGCTGTATTTAAGCACACAAGCCATGTGGAGAAGTAAAAAATGAAGATATGTTTGTTTTTGTATGCCAAGGAAAGAAAATGGTTATAAAATAATAATAAAAAAATCATCCCCAAGCGAGTGCACACACACTTCGCTGAGGTACCCATTGTACGCAAATAAATACACTCACACCCGTACATGCGTACTTACTACGCTCCTGCAGCATTCGAGGCAGTGCAAATGCTTGTCGCCAACGGCTGAAATGTTATCCTGTCAAACTAACAACAAATTTATGTTAAATTTAACAGGCTTTACTGTTTCTTCGCCTTGTAATATTACACGCTTTTTCCACATACTTATATATTTTGGTTTGTTATTATTGTTATTTTTATGTATTTTTTTTCGTTGTTGCTGTTTGCATTTGTTTTTTACGATTGGCTACATTTCTAAGTTTACTCGTATGTTTGTCCTTTTGCATATTTAGGACTATTTTGTAGCATTTCCTGCAGCCTGCAGACCATGGTAAGCTGCGTTGCATATGTATATACTCCTATGTGTATGTGTGATCGAGTGAAAGTCCCCTGAGGATTGTATGACTGACTTTTTATGGGCTGATGGCCTCAAATGACACACAAAAATGGCAATGAATGAGCGTTTATGTGTATATGTATGCGTTATATATGTATTTACCTATATTTTTGTAATTTTCTTCAATAAATACTCAGCACACAATTCAAACCCGAAGGTTGTAATAAAAAATAAAAAAAGATAAAAATAAAAAAAAATAAAAAATTGTTGGTAACAAATTTTATGGAAGATACAGGCCTAGAGTCGTTCTTTAGGTTACGAAATTCCCTATTCATCTGTTAGAGCACCATGATAAAAATTTATAGAGAGCTTTTGCACTGTGATCACGCTCTTTTGAGCTTTGGCCCTCTTTTAAAAATATCTCTTAAACTAAATGTCTTCATATATGCACTTTTCACTTGAAAAATGTGATATTGATATTGAAGACACTCTTTATGAGGCCGATATTGAGCTTTAAGCTTTTTTTTAATTTTGTATGCATGCATGGAAATTTATAAAAATAAGCTTCAAGCTCAAATCGGCATATTAAGATAAAGTTTTTAGTTATTAAGCTTCAATATTGGATGAAATGGAAGCTTTTGAGCTTTTTAAACAAATTTTCTGAATTTAGAATACAAAGCTTTGAATCTTTAACATAAATAAAAATCATGAAAGCTTAGTCTCAATACCTTTTAATTTTAAAAATACACAGAAAACGAATGCTTTTGAACTTAATATAAAAATTTCTAAAATTTTAATACAAATATGAGCTTTGAATATTACTGTAAAGCAAAAGCGTGAAAACTTAGTCAAACTGGCAACTTTAAAAGCTTTGATAGCTACGTCAGACTACGAACTTTGAGTTTGAAGTTATACTTTCAGTTGATATTTAATTTTTTTTAGCTTTCCCACAAGGCTTTTTTCTAAGTATATAAAATACATTACAGTCTTAAAATTGTAATAATATGTACTCAACATATAAATGATATAACTCTCAATGCTGAGCGTAACTTCAAAGTTGGATTTAAAACTCTTTTCGTATTTCAAATTCGAATAGAAGTTTCAAGAGCTTGAAATTAGCAATATTCAGCGAAGGCATACTCCTAGTAAAAAAGCTTCAAAATTTTTCGTTGCCAAAAGCTAAAAGAAGTTTTTGATTTCTGAAAATAATGAAAGCTTTGCATTGCTTTTGCATTGAAATTTATTTAAAATGTAGAAAATATAGCGGGTGCTTTCTTCAAATACAATATTTGATATATTAGAGGGCTTTCTACGTGAAAGCTCAGTATGCAAAGTGAAAGCTTCGAATTAAGATTTTGCAGCTAGTAAAACTTATTAAAAAATTTCAAAGTGCGGGTGAAGCTTGAAATGATTTTTGAAAAAAAAAGATCTTAATTTTAGTAGTGAAAGCTCCAAATTTATGCTTTCTGGCTTATTACAATTTATTAAGAAGTGGGTATATGTAGCGAAAGCTACAAAAAAATATTTAAAACTTTAAAGGAGTTCTTAGTGAAAGCTCTGCAAAGTGAAAGCTTCGAATTTAGACTTTTCTGTAAGTAAACTCTCTTAAAAGATTAGAGGTTTGAAATATTTGTAAGATGAAATTATTTTATTAAAAGCTCTAAATGCATAGTGAAAGCTTCATATTCAATACAAAAGCTTTAAACACAATGAAATCTTTAAACATTCCAAAAATTAATGGAGCTTTTAGGGAAAGCTCAAAATGCAAAATAAAAGCTCCGAATTTAAGCTTTGCATTCAGAAAAATTTATAAAAATTATTTAATATAAATATTTGAGAGATTAAAATAAGTTTCCAGAGATGTTTTGGATGCTAAGTGAAAGCTCCTAATTCAATATAAAATCTTTAAGCTCAGTATAAAAGCTTCATGGATATTATATACTAACTTCTCTCCTACAAACGGATGGCAATATATTAGTAATTTAACAGAAACTGAGCTCAAATACGTACTAAAAAAGGGCAGCTACATATTGTAAGGCCTCGTTTTTACCGTTATTTTTATATTTTTATATTTCTCTGCTCTTCTTTACCTTTTATTTATATTTATGCATATTTGTATTTAAGTGGCAAGTAATGTCTTCTTACCTTTGGGAGTCCAGCAAATTTCGATTTGGTACGCACACGTATGCACATACATTTATGCTTATTTGAATATGTGTGTGTGCTTTTGGGATCATTCTATATCCCTAAACATTGACACGCGCACTAAAATGATTGCCAAACTTTGAGTTGGAGATTTTGGGGAGTGGGGGTGAGTTGGTCACTAGTTACCACTAAATGTCTGATATTTATATGGATTCACCTTTGTCACAGCGCAACGGTTGCCAGAGTAATGAAAATATATGCAATGAAGCTATGCTGAAGGGCGAAGGTGTTTGCGCAAGTAAAGTGCTAAGTTGAGATGATGCAAGATGCTGGAGGAAGGGGGCCTTCAGGTGGATTTTAGACTTAAGAAAAAAACTTAAAACGTTAAATTGTCGAAATTTTCAATGTGTACACTCACGGTGAAAGGGGAAAGCTCTAGCGGGGTGTAAATTAATATTTATTTTACCGGAAATACTATATATATTAATTTTTAATAGATAAGAGCATAAGAAAAAAATTAAAATTGGTAAGTTTTATTATTTTTTAACGCTTTCTAAATATACTTTTATTTAGAAATAATAAAAGTTATTTTTTATCATTTTATACATCTTATAAATCCGCAAATTTAATTAAATTTTTATATTAATACAAAACAGGCAAAAATTAAAACAAAATAATATCAAAAATCCTACACTTTGTCTAACCTTCAATTTGCCACAAATTATGACTATTTTAGCAAATAAAAATTAACACCCATAATTAGCATTCATAGTTATTAACCACATATGTATTTATGAGGCATTAAATTATCTCATATACTTGCATCAAATGTACAATTTGTTTATGACCATAATTATTTGCGAGCATTTTAAAATGTAAATTACGGCAATATTAGGAAAGAGCACTGTCAAAATTGTGGGACGCAAAAAAGTGTAAGTAAGTTTATCACCTAAATCATATATGTGCATTTAAAGGGTGATCCAAGTAGAGGCAGTTTTTCCAAATGCCTCTTTTTTGATAGATCTCACGTGAGTCGTGTCAAGCTATCATGTTACTTTTGTTCAGTATTGTTTGGCATCTCATCATGGAAAGACTTAGGCCTGAACAACGTTTCAATGAATCATTCAACTTTATTACGAAAATTCACGTTCTATAAAGAAAGTTTTTTGCGCGCTTCGCTCAACTTACAGTCAACATAATCGGCCTACTGAGCATACTATTCGCAACACCATCACCCATCTTGAGACCCAGCATTCATTATTGGATAATATTTGACCGAATATACCACGTCCAGCACGCAGTGAAGAAATAAATATAGCGGCCGAAGCTGAGAGTGTACACGAAGGCCGTGGAGAGTCGATTCGGCGCCGTTCGCAGCAACCCGACTGACATATAAAACGACTTGACGCATTTTACGTCGAGATCTTAAATTGAAAGCTTACAAAATATAGCTTGTGCAAGAACTGGAGCCGCTCCACCTGCCCAAGTGACGTCTCTTCGCTCTATGGGCTCTTGAAAAATTCCAAGAAGATCCGACGTTTTCGAGCCAAATTTTGTTCAGCGATTAGGCCAATTTCTGGCTCAAGTGGTATGTAAACAAGCAAAATTGCCACATTTGGGACGAAGAGCAACCTGAAAAGAATCAAGGGCTGCCATTTCATCCAGAAAAACCTAACGGTTTGGTGTGGTTTGTGGGCCGGTGGAATCATCATATTCCTTCAAAAATGATGCCGGTGAGAACGTAACCGTCAATGGCGAACGTCAGTGCGCCATGATAACTGACTATTTGCTGGCTGAAATCACACATCGCATCAATCAATGGATATATTGAGAGAACACTTCGGTGAGCAGATAATTTTACGTTTTGGATTGGTCGATTGGCCACCAAGATCGTGTGACATCACACCGTTAGACTCTTTTCTGTGGGTATATGTTGTCTAAAGTCTATGCGCATAATCCCACTTCGCTTCAAGTCTTGGAGCAAAAAATTACACGCCAGTTACCGGTCGAAATGCTTGTATGAGTCATCGAAATTCGGAACGGATGGACGATCTGAGACGTAGCCGCGGCCAACATTTGAAAGAGATAATCTTCAAAAAATAAATGCCAAAGATTGTTCTTCCGAATGACAGTGAACATTCCTTATTGAATTTGAATTTTCTGTGTTTTTTTTTTTTTTCTTTAAAAAAGTAGGGAACCTCGAAATGGATCTCCCGTTATAAAATTTAACTAATTTTAATTACATATATGCAGTGTTGAAAGTTATTAAAAATGTATTTATTCGAGTGCAAATATAAACGCATTTTAATCATAGTGCATATAGGGCTACATTCGCGTGAAAAATTATTGCATTTTTCACTTTTTTTGGTCGCTAGCTGAATTACAAGATTTTTTTGATTTTTTATATCTTTCAATAAAAAGTTGGCGGATAAATTCAATTAATTTCTTCTGAAAATCAGTCCAAAATATACTAAGCTCATTTTAACGGTACTAAAATGGATATTTCGCTGCAAGCATTTCCAGTCTTTGATTTACAAATTTCTTCCTCCTTTATCGAACTATCGCACTTATATGAAGTCACACGCAAATTATTCATCGCTCAATGCTAAGCGAATCACTCAGTGTTAAGTGTAGTTTAAAATCAATTTAAAATTTTTATTTTTAAAACCTAATAACGGTGAACTCCCTGAGTCGTGTTGCAGTGCATTAATTTTAGCTGTGTGAACTAATGGGTTACAAAATAAAAAATCTGAATAAAAAGTCTCATATTTTTGAATCAAATATTTTATCATTTAATTGCCTAAAATTACGAATGTTAATTTCTCTATGGCATTAATTGCATTAGTGCAAAATATATAATTCTATATTTAAGTAAATTTAAATTAGATTACGGTAGGTGGCATTTTAACCAAATAAAAATTAAAAAAAATCGATGAAAAGCAACAAATCATTAATGTCTCGTGTGAAATTTTAATAAATTGTTTCAATTCATGCACTGACAGTGACAGCAGAGTCAAGCTGCGGAACTAAATAATTTGTGTGTGATGATTAGTATCAGCAAAAAGCGGGTGCAAATTAAAAGTGCGCTCAGCTCAAAATAGAGTTTTTTGTGTGAAAAACCTTTGCCATCAATATGACAGTGCAAACGTTTTGAGTAATCGATTAAAGAGAGCATTAGTATAAATGCGAGCCCAACACGAAGGTTGGACACACAGTACTACACAGCAGTTGGCGGCAACAACAGAAAATTTGGAGAACTAGAAAAAAAACATTTATTAATAATAAATATCGCAAAATGAAGTCGTATATCACGGTATCATTGTTCGTTGTCTACTGCGTTGTTGTTATGGTGAGCAAGGAAAAAAATAAAATTAAATTAAATTAAATTAAAATAAAATAAACAAAAATAAAAATAAAAAAAATTAAAAAAATAATATAAAATAAAATAAAATCAAATAAAATGAAATAAAATAAAATAAAATAAAATGAAATAAAATAAAATTAAAATAAAATAACATAATATAAAAATAAAATAAAATAAAATTAAAAAAAAAATTAATTAAAATAAAATAATATAAAATTCAAAAATAAAATAAAATAAAATACAATAAAATAAAATAAAATAAAATAAAATAGAATAAATAAAATTAAAAAAATAAAATAATATCAAATAAATTAAAAAAAATTAAATTAAACTAAATAAAATTAAAATAAAATAATATAAAATAAAATAAAACAAAATAAAATTAATTAATATAAAATAAAATAAAATAAAATAAAATAAAATAAATAAAATTAAAATAAAAAATGTAATAAAAAAATAAAAAAATTTAAATTAAAATTAAAAAAAATTATAAAAAAATATAAAATAAAATAATATAAAAATAAAATTAAATAGAAATTTAAAAAAATTATTAAAATAAAACAATATAACATAAAATAAATAAAATAATATTAAAAAATAAAATAGAAATAAATAAAAAATAAAAATAAATAAAATAAAATAAAATAAAAAATAAACTGAAATAAAATAATAAAATAAATAGAAAAAAAATGAAATAATATAAAACGAAAAAAAAAATAAAATTAAATTAAAGACATAAAATAAAATATAATAAATTAACTAAAATAAAATAAAATGAAGTAAAAATAAAATAAAATTAAAAATATTAAAACTTTAACTAAAATAAAATAAAATTAAATTAAATTAAATTAAATTAAATTAATTAAAGTAATTTAAAAAAAATAAAATAACATAAAATAAGATAAAATAAAGTAAAATAAATTAAAATAAAATAATAAAAAAAATATAAAATCAAATAAAATAAAATTACATAAAATAAAATAAAATAGCATAAAATAAAATAAATTAAAATAATATAAAGTAAAATAAAATAAAATGAAAAAATTTATATAAAATAAAATAAAATGAAATAAAATAATATGAAATAAAATAAACTAAAATAAAAAATATTAAAGAAAAACTTTAATTAAATTAAATTAAAATAAAATAAAATAAACAAAAATTAAACAAAATTAAAATTAAAAAATACAAAATATAGAAAATATAAAAGAAAATAAAAGAAAACAAAAAGAATAAAAAAATAAAATTATATAATTAACAATAAATAAAATAAAATAAAATAAAATAAAATAAAATAAAGTTTAAGAATATAAGTAAATTAAAATATATTAAAAACAAATTTATGCCCAAAATAAAACAAAAATAATGTATTTCATAAAATCTCTTTTTCAACTAGTGCCATCCACCAGACCCAGAAATGCGCAAATATGTCGAGGAGTGTAGTAAGGAGCACAATCTAACACCAGAAGAATTCCACAACTTCATGGAGGGAAAAGTGGCAACACCTTCCGAAAATTTAAAATGCAGCACCCACTGCATTATGGTCAAACAGGGCGTTATGGATGAGTCGGGCAATTTTAAGCCGGATTTGGCTAAATCTAAAATACCAGATGATAAGTTCGCCGCTGCCGTGGATAATTGCAAGGATCTAACCGGTTCCACACCATGTGATACAGCCATGAAAATAACTGAATGCATACTTTCGCATAAATAAACATTTTGTGGGTGCAGGAGGAGGAGAGTGGATACTTACGGAAAATTGTTTAATATGATTTTGTTCTTGTTTTCTTGTTTTCGGTGATGGTTTGTTATTTATATATATATATATATATATATATATACTTATATAATCTAAATGTACTCATTTTAAATATATTACACACATTTTAACTGTACTGAGCGTAAATTTTTCTATATTTTTTTCAAAAATTATAAAGCAAAAGATACCACCTCCGTCTACTGTCTTCTAAGCTTACAAACAAAAGCCTAATGAAGATGAAAAGCAATAAGTCTAAACAAACAAAAAAAAAGTGGCGACTCACATATGCTGCTTATGCAGCCGTAGCACAGCTCCAACCAACTTCCAAACAGTCATTCCTCCAACGAATGTCATCATCATAATATTTTCATTATTTATTCCCTCGAGCACTTCCGTGTTTTTTTCTATGCACACCAAAATGTGCGCTCAAGCCACTCCGCTAAGCACACAACAATATGCTCGATACTGCGGTGGTGTGGCATGGTGAGTGAGGTAGACAAACTGGTAATCAATGACAGCCCAGACAGCCTGTAGCCAATTTTTTGTACTTACATATGTATGGATGTATATATGTGTGAATGCTGCTCACCTGTAAGCTTTCCACTCGTTTCCAACCGTTTTTTTTTCAGTTTGTCATATGACCTTGCAGTCTGTCAACGCCGCTGTTGCTGCAATGTATTTATTCGTAGAATTTTTTTTCTTTTTCTTCTTTAAACCAGCTAAGAGCTTGTGTACCAAAAGCTTTGGTTAGTTGAAAAGCCTTGCAAATGTTGATTTGTTTTTCATTTGCGATTTTTTTCAGCATTGCCTTTGCCAGCCTGCCAAGGCTCTCCTGTGTAGCTTGGCTTATTTAGCTCGCTTGCGGTAGCTGAGAAAAGTCCTCAATATGCTTGCGCCTATGCTGACACCCTGGACATACCAATCAATTTGTTGCAACAACCCTCGTAGAGCTTTAACTGGCTTGAGTGGCATCGTTAGGGAATTCGCTGCAGACCAACAGAGCCGCAGCGGCTTTTTTCTCTTTTTTTTGTGCTCTTCGTTATTGTTATTATTGTTGTTTTTTAACATTTTTTTTTTTAATTTTTTCTGCTTTGTTGCCATCCATTCATCAGCCTTATTTACTTTTTAACGAGTTGATTTCATTCAATTTGTTTGCATAGGCGCCTGTTTCCTGCCTCAGCTGCTGCTGCTGCTGCTCCTCCTGTGGCATTACTCATACGCCGTGGCGGTCTTTTTTCATTTGGAAGGCAGTAGCTGTGGTTTGAGGCTTTTACCAATGCAAGTAACATTTTTTCCTTGCTTTCCACTGCATTTCTTTTCGACTCAATTGAGGGGCTTTTTTTTGTTGGTTACTGGGTTTATTGAAATGCGTGCTTTTTCTCTAAACCTTTTTTTTTCTAAAATTCTTTTTTTTTCTCTTTCTTTTCTTTAACCACTCGCTTGCTACTGAGATGCCTTTCTTTGCTTCACTTGCCCTTTGAACCTTTGCGTGGCCTCGCTTTTGTTAATTTTTAAGTCTATTTCCGCTACTTATTGCTGACTTTTCATTGGCAAGCATTTTTCTGCAGGTTTTCATTGCCAGTTGCAGCGTATTTCTTTGCCTCTGTTTGTAAGCTCCTTTGTGGCTTGCTTTGTTATGGGGGAAAAAATTCTATGCAAATCTTATATAAATGATGCTGGGTTTTTGTATTTGAAAAATATTCTAGGCGAGCGAATATATATTAAAAAAAATTTATTTATTTATATTTTTAATTTAAATTTTTTTTCTTAGTAACAAAATAAGTAATGTTGCTGAATTTCATTCCTCAGAACTCCGTTCGCTTTTAAATTCATTTTTCTAAGTTTTTTTATGCTACCACACCATACCTATAAAGTTCTGTATGTGTGCACTGCTTTCTTTCTGAAATTAATTAAAAATCAGCGTTGACTTCAGCGGGGGAGCTAATGAATTATGCACTTGTAAGCAAAGTTCAAGCGTCGGGCATAAGGAAATAGAAGAAAAAAAGGTATAGGCCCTCCTTAGAATCAACAACAAGCAACAGAAAAAATTGAAAATTATGCGCACAAAGCCAAATTTTAAATATTATTTCAGAATATAAAATTAATTTTTACCTAAATTAATCTTTAAAGCTTTCGAAATATTAATTTGTGCTAGATTAAACAAAAATTCGCAGAAAATCATTAAATCGATAAAGGTGATGCGCTGAATTTCTGAAAATAACGAAAAAAGTGTAATCACGAAACTAATAACCTCCGCTGAATTGTGCTGAATACCATGAATTAGATTAAAAGAGTTGAAGCTATCAAGGTTTAAGTATTATTTTAAATCAAAAATAAGGAATTATGGTAAATTAACTCTAAATTACCACAAAAATTAAGAAAGATGTGGGCTGAATTAAAAAAATGCGCTGTATAATAAAAAAAAACAAAATTGATGCGCTGAATTTAAGCAAACATCGAAAAAAATAGTATTTTAAATTAATTTGTATTAAATGAAGTTATTACAACAAAAATATTTGTCACTACGACGCTCGTAAAGTGTGCTGAATAAAAATAACACGCATAATGTATAAGTTGCTTGCCATGAATAATATATAAGTTGCTTGCCAAGCTATAAATCGCTAATATTCATAAAACTTAAGACACTGAAAGTGCTGCAAAAATATAAAACCAACATTTTAATAAGAAGCTATGAATTTCCAAATTGAAATATCAGCGCTGAAAAGCTTCAGACATTGCAAACATCATTCCACATATCAATTTTTACTGAAAAAAATTGCTTTTATAAACAAATATACACTGCTGAACTGCGCTGAAAATTAAAATGAACTACTGAGTTCCAGCAAAGTATTGTAGTTCAAGCAGTCATTAGCATTAAATTATAAATACGCAAAAAAATCTTCAAAATATCTTTAATGTGTATTAAACAAAATAAAAAATATAATATTTTAGAAATTACATGCATATTTTTAGACGCTGAATAACCAAATACTAACAAAAATATTATTTTGATCAGAAAGAGTGCTTTAACGAAAGCGCTGAATGCAATTAAATGCAGCTGAATAGCGTTTAAATTGCAAAATCATGCCAAAAGCATAATTTATAAGGATTTCAATAGGTATCGTATGAAAAAATGCTGCTGAATTGAGCTGAATATAACAAAAATGAACAAATACTAAAAGATGTAAATATTTCAGTGGAATTTTTTCTATAGCGTGTTGAAGACGTGCGAATAGTAGAAAAAACATGAGTTTTAAAATCATGTTTGTTTCTGTAAATAATAAAAGTAGCATTACTCTTACAATTCCGACATGCTGCAGTGGTCAAAACACCAGTTACATCTTAAAATACCACGCTGAATTATCCAGAAAGTAAGAAAAGTTTTAAATAACTCACCGAAGTCTTCAAAAGCGGTGCTGAACAGCGCTGAATATAACTTAACGTCTTAAATTCATAGTGAGAAAGGCGCCAGTCAGCCTAATGATGAATTCAGCAGCATTGCATGCGCAAATATTGAAAATTCATGAATCATAAACTGAAAATTTACATTAATTCAATGCTTATATACTGTGCTGACAGCAAAAATAAAGTGCTGATTAAGTGCAAAAGGCGCTGAATAGCATACCAACATGCCCCACTCACTTATGCAGGTATTCTTACACTACCAAATATAATCCACTCTTACATAATAATTACATGAAAAATTTAATATTAAAAAAAACATTGTTGGCGCACAAAAGTATGCAACAAACCACGCAGCTGCATGCACCTGAATGAACATGCGATGCAAAAATATAATCAGTCATAAATCAAGCGTAATGCACATGCCACAACTACTATGCAGCATTATTACTGTGAACTCCGCGAAAAGACCGAGAGACAGACAGACAGACAGACAGACAAAAATGACGCGCGCGATGCACATGCAAAGCTGAATGCCAATAGATGGCGCCGCCGCTAAAGCCCATATTAATCAACTTGCCACAAAAGCACCACCACACGCATACACACACACACTCATGCACTGGCATTGGCATTCTCATTTCCACCTGACAAATATGGCGATCAAGTGCACGTGACGCGGCGACGCACGTGTTGTCTCCAGCACAACTGGCAAGCCAGGTATGCCGACGACCAATGCAGACGGTCGCCAAATGTCGATTGGTTGTGTGTGTGTGCGGTGAATGTTGCATACTTTCAGGCCGCTTAATGTTGGCTTGTCGGTTGCAAGAATGCGACGTACTTTAATGGAGTTGGCGAGCAGCTGCGCGGCGCGGGAGTTAGCAGTCGTCGGTATTGTATGCGTTGGGACGTCGTCTTGCCTTATGTATGTGCGTTGTGTGTGTGTGTGTGTTTATTTATTTTACATTTCAATCTTTGCTTAACTACCAACCGGTGCATACTTCTCACCCGCCGTTGTAGGCATTTCATTTTCGCTCTTTAGCGACTTACGACGGTATGCCCTTTTGCTGTTGTTGTTGTTTTTTTTTTACTTTTTCTTTATTTGTTTGTAATTTATTTTTGATTTTTTTTTTTTATATATATATTTTTCTGTGCGCCACAATTCAGTCCATTCAACAATTTTTACAATGTCAATGCCTTTTATGCCTGAATACACATTCCTTTGCATACAGCTAGGCGCTTGGCAGTATTCACGGCATTCCCCAGCCTGCCGGCTACAACTTACTCTGACGTTGCTGTTATTTTTCTCTTACTCTCGCACGGACCACTCTCTCCACCAGCGCATGCCATTGCTATTTTTACATTATGCCATTCAATCTGCTCGCCCGCCCGTCTGCCTGCCTGCCTGCCTGTTGTGGCTGGGCTTGTACGCCTCTCGGTGTCTGTCGGTGTCTATTTGCCTGCATTGGCACAACTTTCCTGCCTATGCATAGACACTCACTCTGCCAGTCACCAACCAGAAGAGGGGCTGTTGCATGGCGGTTGGCGGCGTCAACTCCACTACCCGCCAGTCCATAGCCACACTGACGCCGACAGCAGTTGTATTCTGATGTTTCATTGGAATTGTTTAAATTGTTGCCGTTGCCTCTCGCATTACGCCTCCGCTCCACCCTACTAGTCATTCGTAGGTATGCCTTACCGTTACTTGTTAGCTTACAACATCCATCCACTCAATCACCTGCTCCCCCCTGCGGTCGTTATTATTACTGTTTGTACATATTTTGTTTGCTGTCATGCATCGGCATCAACTTCAACCAACCGTTGTTGGTGGAGCGCGTTGCTTGGCTTCACTCGATCTGACTTGACTTTAACCGTTACGCCAACACCAACACCACCAGCACTACCACTGCCACAGCGACTCATCACTGACCGGCAATATGACTGCATGTCCATATACATTCCCCCTTGAGGGGCGAAAAATGGCAGCTATGCTTCATGCTCGGCACCTCGGAGTCATTCACTGTGCAAATATGATAAAAAATATTTTTTGCTGAATTGCATTGCATTTATTTAAACGAAGCGTAAGAGTAAAGAATTTGTTTTCATTTACAAATACACGCACATACATACATACATACATACATACATACATTCACCCACTAGAGTAGGGAAAAGCAAATGGACAGGCTTTTATTTCTCTCTCTTATTTGTAGTTTATATACATAAGTATTTCTTTGTTATTTACAAATTTTTTATGTATGAAGAATGTCTGTTTTCAGTGTCAGCATTTATAATTCGCCTGGAGTTGAGCGTTACGGAATGAAGCATGAAAATGTTCGCAAGTCAAGTGTAAAGTAAAAGAAATATTTATTTTTGAATTGCAAGAGCAACTTTTAATCTTTTGCTTACATTCACATATATATACACATGGACATGTGTAACTTCCGGTTTCTTTATTTATTTAGTGGAGATTGTAATTGATATGTATGCTTTTATACTGAAAAAAAACTTTAAATGTAAAAATATTGCTATTCAGCGCAATTCAGCATACATTTCAACACAAACTAAGCTACTTTTGCTAATCAGGAGTTTGATATTGACTTATTTTTTATATTCAGCGCGAGCTTTTATCAATTCAGCTCAAATTTTTGCCTATTCAGCACATTAGTTAAGATTAATTTTACTTTTTTTTTTGCAAAACCTTGTATTTTCTTTAAGTTTTTGTAACTCAGCTAAATTTTTGCACAAATTAGACCATTTCGCCGGTAAAAGTACTCGCTTCGCTTAATTTTCGTTATTCAGCGCAAGTTTTTCTCAATTCAGCGTAAGTTTTTCTCAATTCAGCGCATTTTTTTGCATCACCATGGTTTCTCTTTTTCTTTAAAGGTTGTTCTCATTCAGCTAATTTATTTTACAATACATCAAGGTTTTACAAAAATTATAGCTTCGTTTTCGTGCATGCATTATTCAGCCTTCAAATTGCCAATCTCTGTAAAGATTCAAATAACTATTCACTATTATTGTGTATTAAATTTTGAAAATTTCTCAATTCAGCTGCCGATTTTTGGAATGTATGTAAACTACAGCTGCCGCTGTTACATTTCTTATAAAAAAATTAAAAAAAAATTTTATTTCAAATTCACCAAATGCCGTTTTCATTGCAACGTTGTTTTGTCGCTATGGTGATATTAAAAATACAGTTTTCTCCTGTATTATAAGGCTGACAAATTATAATTAGTAATAATCACCCAATTCAGCGCCGGTTTTTTCACTTCAGCAACAACAATATTAACTCTTACTGAAATTAAATTGTTTCATTTGTTGACTTCTTATCGATTTTTCTAGTTCAGCGCATTATTACGGTAATTCAGCGTAAGTATGCACCAAATATTACTTATTTATGAGTTATCAATTCAGCTTGCTTTTCAAGATCTAGTAAAAAATTAGATTGAAAGTACATTTCAAATAATATTCACTAAATATTTTTCAGTTAATTTTTTCTATTCATAGAACTTTTATAATTCTGAAAACTTTTTGCTTGTTCAGTATAAACTTTTGGTAGGTTTAATGGTATTCAGCGGCCACTAAACCTAATTCAGCGTAGCGCTTACAAAGTGTCTTACAAAAAAATTGTCATTAATCAAATCAAATTGTCATTAGTCAAATTATTAAATTAAAAAAATTGGTATTTATAAAGTTTTTTCAATTCAGCAAACGTTCTGTCTATTCAGCGCTTATAAAATATGCCACTTTCCACACAGCTCAACATATTTGCCCTCCTTGGTATGCCAAATGTTATTCAGCGGTCTTTAAACCTAATTCAGCGCCGTACTGATATAATTTTATTCAAAAAATTGTAGTAGAAATTATTAATTTTCGATTGACTTTAAATTTCAGAACAGAATTTGTACAAAAAAATTTTAAAAATTTTGCAAAGCTCCCACTCACTTTGCTATTCTGCAATTTTCTCTCCACTGCCGTACGCCATATCTTTTGTACTCTTAGAAATTAAGAATACGTTTGTAGACAGACCAACCGCATAATTTTCAAATGCTTCCAGAGTGACGACGACAGCTGTGTGTGGCAGGCACAGGTGAAAGCGTTATTATCCATCTTTGGCTGCTGGCCGATGATAACTGCCGCCACACACAGCGTCGCCACTACGCTAAGGTGAAGGGTTAAGTGCAATTTTCATTAATTTTCATTGCAGACATTCATTTGTTTATTTACATTTTGTGGGCGGCATAAAGTGCTGAATGGCGAAAAATTCGAGAGAGAGAGAGAGAGATGGAAGGCGCTTTTGATGAAGTGAGCGTGTTTACTTTTTATTATTTTATGTAATTTTTTCACTTTATCATTTCACATTCTTGACTTTTTCATTAGTTAACTTGAAAATTTTCATTTTTCACATTTTAAATGTGCACTTTTTTTGCGATTTTCTTTGAGTTTTTTCTCCATTCTTTGACGCACTTGGAAAGGCGTGCAATTGAACTTCCGTCGTTGCCACAAGCAATTGATTACTTTGGCCGCCGCAACACGATACGCTTTGCGAAAACCATTTATTTTATTTTTCTTTAGCGAGAAAAAAGTTGGGAGAAAAGAAAAATGTTGAAATAACTACAAAAAGGGGTTGAAAAATGCATTGTTGAATTTTTCAGCATTTACATTTGTATGTTTTTTCATTTAAGTGTTTCATTTCTTCACTTCACTTTTGATTCCACTCAGCATGCCTTTGACACCCTCCAACTGGCGCAGCATGAAATGTCGTCAGTCTGCGTTACGGATGAAGTTTCCTAAGAGCAGAACAACAAACCACATGATTTATTATACGGATCAAATTGCGCATAAAAATTGCAAAGTACTAAGTTTTTCCAATTGAAAACAGTAACAACCATAACAACAACAACAACAATATCACAGAAAATATTTAGATGGAAGAGAATGCGGGAAATGAAGTTCGTACTTTTTTGCTAAATTGAAAAAAAATGCTTCTGAAGGGTTAAAATTTGAGAAAACCTTAACTACCTTCGACTAATCTCTCCGCTGAAATCTTATCACTCTCAGCCTCGAGCTATGGTTTAGTTTTTGAAGAATCTTGCCCTACAAACCAAGTTGAAACAAAAAGGAGATTTCAGTAATTATTCGTTGGGAAAAAATAAAGAATGCCTAGGTAAAGAAGTTAGCCAAAGAACCGTCCTCAAATTGATTGAGTCCTTGAACTAAAGTTCTTTCGTTTTTTTTTTTTAATTTTTCCTTTTTCACCTTGAATTTTTCCAATTCAGAGGCTTTCACTTTCGCACTCTAAATGAAGGAGATTATCGTAATGAATAAAATTTTTCTTACGCTCATTTCCTTCGGAACATGATAGAAACTTAAGTCGGGGTATTTATAAGCACTTCAAATGTCCTTTCGTTTCAACTGGTTTTGCCTTTACGTGCCTGCCAAGTAATTTTCTCTTTACTAAGAGACCCTATATTGGTTTAAATTTTGAACTTTTAACTACATTGCATCGTTCATCGCCTTTCTAGATGCTTAAAAATCTATGCCGCTCATAAAAAGGCTTGCTGAATTAGTCTACATTGCGCTGAATAAGACTTGCAAAGTTATCTACACAAAATCAGTATCATCTCCGCTCCAAATTTCAGGTTTGAGTGCATAAATTGAGATTTTTTAGAGCGTAGACTCATACTGCCGAAACTGAAGACCCAAACAACTGCAGAAAATGGCTGCTGAATTAGTTTAAATTGCGCTGAATAAAATTTATAGAGTTTTCTGAGAATATTTTATTATTTATTAACTATTTCGAACAATAAATGTTACAAATTTGTAGAAAATTTAACAAATGAAATGGCGATGAAAAATTAAGACTTCTTCCAGCTGAATTGGCGCTGAATACAACGTGGACTGTACAAGTTGTAACAAAAACAACAAATTCCGATGGTATAAATAAGTAACAATTTATAATTTACATTTATGAAGTAGATTTAATGCCTAACATTAGCTTTCCTCGGAAATCTGCCGAATAAATGATATCATTTTCCCTAAGAGAAACTAAAATGCAGATTTAAACACTGGAATATATCTTTAAAAAAAAGCGCACGTGTTCATTACTCTAATCAACTCAAAAACTGCCCGCTGAATATGCTTAAATTGCGCTGAATAAAACGAAAAAAATTTTTTATTCGAATTCAGCAACTCTTTTGATGTTTTTAGTAAATTGAAGACAGAGTGCTTAAAAAATACAGAAAAAACATTGAAGCAGCAGTGAAATATGCTTCAAAATATTTTATATATATAAAGGAGAAAAAGCAATCAAACTTTTCGCGCTGAATTGGCGCTGAGTACACCTTACACTGTACCAGTTGCAGCAAAACCGACAAATTCTGACGGCATAAGAATTAACAACATGTAATTTACATTTATGAAGTAGATTTAATACCTAACATTGGCTTTCCGTGGAAATCTGCCGAATAAATGATATCATTACCTCGAAGAGAATCTAAAATGTAGATCTAAGCAGTTTAAAATAACTTGAAAGAGTGCCCACGTATTTTTCGAAAGTTAATTACCCAGAACCACTCAAAAAAATGCCTGCTGAATTTGTTAAAATTGCGCTGAATAAAGCAGAAAACGTTGTTTAGACAAAATCAGCAATTCTTTCTTAACTTTTTAGTGAATGAAAGAACGTATGTTCAAAAATTATAGAAAAAAATATTGAAGCAGCAGTAAAATACGCTTCAAAATATTTAATAAATATAAGGAAGAAGAGGCAATGAAAATCTTCGAGCTGAATGGGCGCTGAATACACTTTAAAGCGTGCAAACTGCATCATAAACAACAAATTATGACAGTTAGTAGCAAAAATATTCATAAATTAAGAAAAAAAACAATTTTTTAAGACTTTATTTAATACACAAAAGAGTAATACTTTCCAAAAATTAAAAAGTAGAAAAAAACCCATTTGCTTTCTTGATTAAATCCCTTAACAATTTTGCAGCCTGCAACCGAAATGAGTGCATTCATGCATTTTTAATGCGGCAAACTTCACTTTTCATATTGCAGCGCGGACAACAACAGCACCAGCCAACAGCCGAAGAACACTTAAATCTGCTATTTGCTGAATTAACATTCCTCCCAGCCAAGTCCATGCAGGCACAGCAACAGAGAGAGATGAATAATTTAAATGCATATTTTTAGTATTTTGTAGTTATTAAATGAATGCCAAATGAATGAATGAATGGCAGCATGGCATGAGCATGATGATGATGAGTGGCAAACTTGCTGAATGAGTGACTGAACGAGTGAGTGTTGCATGGTTGTATGCCTGAAGTGCTTGGAGTGTTTGCAGCGAGTGGAGTGGAGTGGTGAATGATAGCTCATTGCCTAACCAATGCCTGTCTTCGCTCACTCCGTCACATTTTTCCAATTTCATAGTTATATCATTGCCTCTACGCCAACAATACCACTTAACAACGCTGAACTTTTGTTGCAACAACAACAGCAGCAGCTACACGTACAATGTCAGCAACATACTACAACTCGCTTGAACTCTCAACTTGTTATGCATATAAAATCTGCGTGGCATGGATTACAGCCATATACATATGTACTCGTATGTATGTATGTATGTTTGATGCAGTGGAGAGCTGCAAAACTATTGCAATTCATACAGTATATTATAAAGGCAAAGGCAAAGGCAAAGGGCAAAGACAGTGCAAAGCTAAGCAAACAAAGTCAGTGAGTTCGTCAGCGCTGGTTGCTGGTTATGAAGCTAAAGTAAATTAAACTACAAACAGTCAACAAGCACTCGAGTCATTAGTTTTCCACCGACTCGACAACTCGACAGAACTCCATGCGCCACTCTATCGCTCTGTGTACACCTATCCCTCTCTACTTCCTCCGCTGGATATGTTTGAGTCTAGGCATCTTGTTATACTGCCAGTATGTCTGTCTGTCTATCTGTTTGTCTGTTTGTCTAGTTTGTCTGTTTGTCTGCTTTGTTTGCTGACTATTTGTAAACATCTAAAGCTGTCCTCTCTCACTCTCTCGCTACACATACTTTTCCAACTGACTGAGTGACTGTTTGGTCGTTTGGTTTGCTTTGGTTGGCTAACTGCATGATTTTCTGCTACCAAACGCCATTCGTCATTCAAACACTCATTCATTCGTTCATTCATTCATTCATTTATGCATTCTTGCGTTCCTTCTTTCGTTCAGTAGCTGCTTCATTTGTTTGACTATCGCTGTCGTTCAGTATTTACTTGATGGAAGATTTCTGCCACTCGAACTGTGAACCAGTTAGATTATTTGAGATTGGCAATGATGAATACATATATATATATATATGTATGTATGTATGTGTGTATATATTTGCTTTCACATGGATTAAGAATAACCTCACAAGCCGAAAATTCCATACCTACACACATTTGCCCGCCAAAATGATGTAGAGAAGAGTAGAGATCTTAAACGAACTTGAACAGCGGTTGTGTGAGAACTCCTAGCAGGAGGATTCCAGTGTGCGTGCTCTTCTCTCTCA
Source organism: Neoceratitis asiatica (assembly GCA_030068015.2). Taxonomy (NCBI): domain Eukaryota; kingdom Metazoa; phylum Arthropoda; class Insecta; order Diptera; family Tephritidae; genus Neoceratitis; species Neoceratitis asiatica. The sequence continues at coordinate 80,777,048 of CM061527.1, read as the reverse complement.
AAAAATGTTTTGGGAAGAGGAACTTAGAGTCTCTTTTAAGTCGAGCTCTCATTTAAAAAAGCTGTTTAAAATCCATGCAGTGATAGTACGATCTTGTAGCAAGTTGGATGACCGGAAGTCGAAACTGTTACATACGGCGAACATTGTGTCTAGGAGTGATGAGGTTTCACCTTTAGAGTATTTCTCTCTGCTTCAAAGTAATTCTCTCTCGCTCTCTCATGTGTGGCCTTATTTTTTTCTTAGAGCTTCCGTTAGAGCTGTCCAGCTGTTGAGTGAGGTTTCTCTCAGAACTAAACAATCTCGTTGCTCTTCACAATTCTCGCCGAACTCTATTGCATTCCTACTATATACTCCTACAACACTCTTCATCCTATCTAACTCTTTTTCCACTTCCTTATTTGAAAGGAGATCTGAGTTTTACGCTTCAGTCTCCAGCTGGTGGAAGCACTGGCGGAAGCATGAAACTTGATTTCCGTAAGAGAAATCGTGTTTTCTCTAATAAAGCATCCATCATCATTCTGAGCCCACATAGGGTGTTCACATCTGAAAGGGGATCTGAGCTAGACAAAGCTTCTGGAGAAAAGTTCATACTTCAGTCTCCAGCTGGTGGAGTCGAAACTTTTGGGGGAAAGTTCAGTTTTCAGACTAGTGTAGTAGCGCAACAGGAAGCATGAAGCTTGACTTCGGTAAGACAAATCGTGTTTTCTCGAATAAAGCATGCATTATCGTTCTGAGCCGACATAGAGTGTTCTTATTTTTTGTCAAAGAATACATATTCTCACTCTCAATTCGTTGGAACACAGATACAAACTTGAGTGTCCTTGTTTAGCTAACGTCTGATGAGAATCAGACAGGAATTTCGTTGCTGCTTTTGGACAGAAGGCTCTTGCGCCAGCTTTGGATACTTTGAATACCAGGTTTTCTTAATCAAAAGTAATCCGCTTCAGGGTCGTAAGGTCTTTCTATGCTTCCAGGATTGAAGCTCTCACGCAGGGTAGGGGTTTTCGCGACTTTATCGGTATGGACGAGACTACGCTTGGAGAACACTTGGATCAGCCTATTAATTACCCAACAGTCTTACCAGCTAACACTTCTGACTGAGGTCTCGATTCTATACCGTGTTATAAAATAAAACGTACCATAATCTAAGCCAATCTTAGAATGTTCTTAGATTGGTCCCAGGGTAGCTTAAACTGTCCATTAGTGAGCCCACCTAATTAAGTGCGCTCGTCTATTGACTAAATCTCATTAGACCTTCATTTGTGTCGATCTCACAGATATTCAAACTCGCTTTTACTCAGTTTCGTGTTCCGGCTGAATTCATCACCGGTTCTCTGCTAACCGATATGCAATTGGAAAAAATCTCTACAGAAAATTAAGCACTTCTTGGAAGCTTTTAGGCATTGCATTAAGAGCTCACCACAAGGGAAGGCAGTGAAAAGCCAATCTTGCCTGCGCCTCGAACCTTAGCTCAAATTATAAAACTCCAAATGCTCGCTGGGTTCATGCTTTGCAGAAAATTACCAACAGATTTGTGTAAATAGATTCCGACACCGCTAACTTTTGGGTGTAAAATTACAGTTACAGCCAATGATGAAATACATGCTCGCCAAGCTGTTGGCTAAGAAAGCGATATCTGCAGAGCACTGACACTGACTTAATCATTTATCTTGTCGCATTTACGCCAAAGATCAACAAACACCAATACAAACAGCTACTATTGAGCCGTGTGGAGTATTGCCATTGCCAGAGTGAGTGCGAGAACACCAACTGTGCGCTGAGCAAAGCTGAAAGTTAACTGTTTTTCCTTCACTTTGGCAGCAAAACCATAAACAACTTTCAGGTCTCATACTGTTATGGCTTGAAAACTGGGTAGTAAATGTAAGAATTCTGTTGCAACTTTGGCGCTGAGACAAAACCAAAGCTTGCGACTAGTTAAATCCCTACGACGATTCATTGCCAAGGTGGCAACTGCCTGCATGGCAGGAGAGCTTGGTGGTCGGTGTGCAGATATGCAACTGTGATAATCGTTATCAAAGTGATATGCGTTTAGAGCGTTGGTGGTCCACACCCCTAGCAACACCCAACCGCCTTATCGTTTGTAGTATCTGTAAAGAAAAATCTTTTTTTGAATACAAAAATCTTGCATTGTTGTTATGTAGTTTTTGTTGCTGACACATGAGCTGTCACAGTTGTCTCGGTTTTTGCTTCAAAACTTTTCACTTTCTTTCCTCTGACGTATTCTTTCGAAATTGTACACACTATAACACCTATTCCATCAATTTCACGCTGTCAACATGCTGTGCGACAAAATGCGATTTTTTTTTAATTTTTTTTATTTTTTTCTTTCTTTTTTCTTTTATCCTCCAAAAAAAAAACTTTTCAAGTTGCTCCAACAGCTACGTTGACAGCAATAAAAGCGAATGCAATTGCAAAACTTTGCCAATGCTTGTCAGATAATCTGTGCGTGTGTGTTGGAGATGGGGAATTGAAAAATGGTTAAAATATTTAACTACTTTACACCTAATGATTTTACGAAAGGAATAAGGAATGAAACAAATGGAAAATGGTGTAAAACGCCCCCTGAATATGTTTCAAGCATTTTTTTGCTCATTTGGGACTGTACTTCCTGAAATGTTTTTGGGTGAGCTTTAAAAAGCTCATTAGTCGATCTTCTCGCGACAGATATGTGGGGAACTGTTTGTTCCATGGTTTAGTGCAGCTTTCCAGCATGCTCCTCGCAATGCTACTACAAAGCTTAGTATGTATAGTTAATAGGCATGAAATAACTCTCTGCAGTGACAAAGAGTAGAAAATAGCACTGAACGAAATGATAAAAGATGGAAAATATAGAGGAAAAAAGGATTTCGAGCATTTCACCTCGCAGCGAGATCTCTAAAACCACTAATAAAGTTACTAGGCCGAAAGACAACCATCCAAATTCCCACGAGAAAAGCTTAAACCACACTTGCTGAGAGTCTGAAGAAGACATTCGGTAGCCGGCAGCTCTTCTATATCCAATATACCGAATAATTAAACCGCAACCAACTCGTTGGCTGTACTTGAAGATATCGGGAAGGGCATCTGGCAATACAAACCCAAAGGTACTCCTTTATATGTAGGTCCGAAAATTCACGTTTGCTCAACTTATGGTCAATATAATCGGCCTACTGAGAGTCCTATTCGCAACACAATCCATCACCCATCTTGAGACTCAGAATTCGTTACTGGATGATATTCGTCCGAATAGAACACGTCCAGTACGCAGTGAAGAAAACATAGCAACCGTAGCTGAGAGTGAACAGGAATACCGTGGAGAATCGATTCGGTGCCGTTCGCAGCAACTCGGACTGACGTACGGCACGACTTGGCGCATTTTACGTAGAGGTCTTGAATTGAAAGTGTACAAAACACAGCTTGTGCAAGAACCTTCCAAAGTGACATCCCTTCGCTCTATGGGCTCTTGAAATGTTCCAAGAAGATCCGACGTTTTCGAGCCAAATATTGATCAGCTATGAGACCCATTTCTGGCTCAACGGGTATGTAAACAAGCATATTTGCCGCATTTGGGACGAAGAGCAACCTGCAGAGATTCAAGTGCTATCATTTCATGCAGAAAAAATAACGGTTTGGTGTGGTATGTGGACCGGTAAAATTATCGGTCCATATTTCTTCAAAAATCATACCGGTGAGAACATAACCGTCAAAGGCAACCGTTATCGCGCCATGATAACTGACCATTTGATGCCTTCGCTAAGCTCGAGTACTCTTGGAGAGTCCGGTAGCCCGACCAAATTTTCTGAAGTGTCGTATCTCTTTCTCAATTCGTCTGATAACTAGACTACAGAAAGTTTGCGAATTCAATCTCGTCCCAAAATAAGGCTTGAAAAAGTATAGCTACACTATCGGGAGGTTCCTAAAACCCCCAAGAGCTTACCGGAAATCCTTTTTAACTGTTGATGATTTTATTTGTGCTCAATCTGAACCTAATGTTACACTGAGCCTTACATCCAAGTGCTACTAAGAGGTGTTATTTTAAAGAATAAGAAAACCAACAACAACAAATTAAAAGCTTCACAAGATTTATGCCACAAATTAGAAGCAAAATAATCGCCTCGAAAACACATTTCTACTGCTCGTTAGGAAAATCACAGCATCACTTTGAGTGCAAACATACCTATGCATCTAAAACACGACCAAATACGTTTCATACATACACACATGCATATATGCAAGAATATTCAATATAATTGATAAATGCGGTAATTTTCGGTTGTCAGCGAATCATCAAAATGCCGTTGCAAGCCATGCAAAGCGCACCATCAGCCGCATATCTGCAGCACAGATTAGCTGCTAAGAGCAACAACAACAATAATAATAATAATAATAGTTTATATAAAATGTGCAGCAACCAAATTGTTGGCGTGCAAATTATGAAGCCACTCAATCGGCGGTGGATAATCATAGTCGGCGGCGCGAAAACAAGATTAACGGCAGCAGCGGCTAAGGCGGCAGCAACAGGCAGTGAGTGCTTGGTTGTTCAGAGTTTGAAAAAACATTTTAGTAACAAAAAAAAAGATGCTTCTGAGGTGCTGCTAATAACACTAACTGTTAATGTTGAAAGAAAGAAAAAGACAAGAAAGAACCTGTTCTTGCAGAGTAAAAAAAAAGAAATACTAAAAAACGGAAAAATTGACGCAAAGTCAATTGACCTTACTTACTAAAAAAGTTATAAATATAAATTTTCTTGCTTACATATAAAAACTGTGTTCACACGTTAACTTCAGACAGTGTTGCCACCAGAAAAAATTTAGTCAAGCGGTTTTTTTTAAAAGACACCATTCTATGAGTCATAAAGACAATTCTTTAGTGTTGTATTATGTTTTAATGCATTTAAGTGAAGCTAAATATAGCTGAATTGCGCTGAATATGATTTCTTATTATAGTAAACACTTTTTTATGGTACACTAATAGGTGACTTATGCGCTGAATACCGTAAAAAGTAGCTGAATATAATACCATTAGATAAATCCCTCGTCAAAATATAGATCTAAAAGTATTGAATATGCTTCGCTTTGTTAATTTTTTAAAGAAAAAAGGCGCTGAATAGGCAATAGCAACAGAATTTCCTTGTCAGAGCACTAACTAACATGGAAGGTCGCTAAATACTGAAAATATGGTCATAGAATATCCAAATATACATTTCGTTGTATTTTTGATAAATTATAAATTTATGCACCCTTCAAAAAATTGAGCTGAATAGACATATGTGACTCTAAATATCTCTCTAGCTACTTTTTGAAGGCAGTCCACTAACTTTCTACAGCGCTGAATACATTAAAAGGTTACTGAATACAGAAAATATAAATACAGAATAACCAAATATGTCTTTTGCTGCAATTTTGAGGAACTATAAACAAACTACAAACAAGCCTTAAAAATTTGAGTTGAATAAAAAACTATATCGTTGAATTGCTTTGAAATATTTTCTTCAAACGCATTTCTACCTGTAATCCGCAGAGGGTTGCTAAGTCAAGCAAATATATATTCAAAATATATATAAATATGTTTTTCGGCTCGTTTTTGATATAGTGTAACACAGCACAGCCCTAAAAATGCGCTGAATAGCATACTACTAGCTTACTATTGCGCTGAGTAGGGTAAAGGGTTACTAAATGCAGCCAATATAGGCAGAGAATACCACAATGTGTTCTCATCTGTTATTTTTGATAAGTTATAATTATGGGTGCATTAAAAAGTTGCGCTGAATAGACAAATATGTAGCTGAATAACTTAAAAAATAATTGTAAAAAAAGTTTATCAAGAAAATAATATATATATCTTTTTTTAAATATAGACTTTACTAGTTTAGAGATTTTATAGCTTATGACTCAGCTTAGTATAACTATTTCAGAAAAACAGAGAAAAAAAATTTCAGAAATCAGCTAAATAAGCAAAAATGTAGTTGAATTATCAAATGACGTAGCTGAATTAGCTGGAACCTAGCTGAATAACCTCATAATATTGTTACATTAATCAATTATATAAGGTTTGCTTTAAAGCAGCAGCTAAAGGGTGAATTATGTACAAAAAAAAACTATTATTGTTTAAATATTCAAAAATAACCCTTTTTTTGAACTCTATGTACATCTCATCCTTTGTAATTTCAATTTTCCGTAATTCAGCTCTCTCTAACAAAAAGTATTATTTAGACATGTAATATTTTTTTATTTTTCCAAAACTGAATTTTAGTTTAAGGTGACGAAATTGATTTTTAATGTGCTGAATGACACTTTTTAGGCAAATCAAATAAAAATAAATACTCAAAAGGTGAAGTTTGTTTATATCTTGAGCTGAATTCAGCTGAATTGCTGTCTAAAGCGCTGAATGAAACTTTTTAATGTCTTTTAACATTTTTCATATATCATTTATCATAAATTTTAATTTCTTTATGAGCTGAATTGTGTCTTAGGGTAGCAAAATTATTGTTTAAAGCGCTGAATAAAATTATTTGTATAATTTCAAGATTTTCTAGCAAATTAAAAATAGTCAAAGTTAAAACAAAACACATTTTTTACGATAATTTAATAATTTTTTGTGCTGAATTGTGTTAGAATGCAGCTTAATTGATTTAAATTACAACATCTAAATAATTTTGAATATTTAAGCACATTAGAAACAACTAAAGTGAAAGAAAATAACATTTTTAAATATTTTTAAATATTTTTTTAGCTGAATTTTGTTTTAATCTATCTTAATTGCTGAATAAAATTATCTGAATAATTTTTTTATTTAAAAGAGCTCAATTGAAAACAAACAATATTTTTTTTTGTATTTTTTAATATTTCTTTTTGAGTTGAATAGTACTTTAATGCGATTAAACCTTCGCTTAAAGTGCCGGATAAAATAAAATAATTTTAATAAACATCATATTTTAGTTTTAAAGAAAATTCGGGTACTGTTAAATACTAAAAAAAAATTTGGTTATAAAAATAGCAAAATTGAAACACAATCAAAGCAATCAAAATCAATTGGCAACTCTACGCACCGCTGCCATGAGTAGTTACTTGGCACTTGGTACTGAGCGATGCTCATACGCTCTCATGCTCATTTAGTTGTAGTACTGTGTAATTCTCATATAAATTTTCTACTTGTATATTATTACCTAACTAATCATTCATGATTTTCACGCCTGCTTACACTACAGTTGATACCCACTCCATTCCCCTCCAAAACAATTCACGACCTATCAGCAGCATGTGGACGCGCAATGCGCTAGTTTATACAAAGAATGTCTTGATTGCTGCGCAATGCCGCAGGCATAGATAACACTCACTCATAATACAGCGTTTAAGCGGTGCCCCTCATAAGCTTACTCTAGTGGATTGGTGGATTGGTGGATAGCCAACACCAATCAATAAAGCGTGAAAATGAGGTGCATAAATAATTTTTAAGTTGATTTTGATTGCACGCTTTTTGAGCTTAGATTTATGGCGAATTCATAAACATGTAGAGAATTCGAGGTGACTAAGTTGAGGGCTCTAAATGTCTTGCGAATAATTTGAGCGCTAGAAAATTAAATTGTTATTAATATAAAAAAAAATATGAAATTAAAAAAATATAAAAAGTTTTTCCGAAATCAAAAAAAAATTATTTTAAATACTGTACTATATCAAATATTACAAAAAAATTTAAAAAGAAACTGCCTGAAAGTATGCTTTAAATTTCTTTTCCTTTTTCCTTTTCATCACAGCTCTCATCCCAGCCGCAATATTCATTTTCCACACTTCCCCACTGCTAGATAAAGCTTTTCCTTTTACGCAGTATTACTCGACAATTCAATTCAATTACATTTATTACTTTGCATTTATATACATACGTATATTTGTATATACATATACTTGTATTTGTCTGTATACTTATGCCATTTATAATGGCAAATTAAAGCTGGTTTCGAGAGCAAAAAAAGACCTGAAATTAAGGCATTTAATTGTATAAAATATTTGCTGCGGTTTTGTATTTGCTACAACCACAATCTTTCCCTCCCCCTCCCCCTCAAAAAGGAACTAAAATATATGCTTGCTTGCTTCTGTGTGTGTGTGTGTGTGTGTGTGTTGAAGAGGTCGAGTTGAGGTCAATTGCTGGGAAAACTTTCAGCTGTGCGGATTAAACTTAACATTTTAAACATTATTAAACACACACACACATATAAGTATATACTATTATTATATATATGTGTGTGTTTGCATTCCTCTCTCTATATGTAGTTCTTTTTTCATACTACGCACACACGCAGCATGTAAATATTTTGCTATATCCATACAATCCACTGCGCATATTGAAAGTAAATACAAATACAACAAACACATATATACACATATATATATTTATATTTTCTCATTTTTCTATGTTTGCTTTCGAGTTTTGTTGTATGTATATGTATTGCCTCACAAACGCTTGTTGTGCGTAAATGTCTTTCAAATAGCTGCCGGCTATTTTACTTTGCTATTATCTCTGATATTATTATTAGTTGCGTAAAGTGGGCATAATGCAATGTGAATGTGAGCTGGCAAAGTGAAAAGGGAAAATAGGATATTTAATTTAAAATTCTTAAAGCTTTGTGGCATTTATAATTGCTTAATTTCATTTTACTTTTTTATTTTTTATTTTATGAAATTTCTGCAGCGGTTGGCCATTCTTTTGCATAAGATAATGAATAAAAAAAAGCATAAAGAAAACTCAAAACACCATTAAATAAATCATAAAACTCACATATTCACCCAGGCATAAACCTCAACAGTTGCTTTAAGCAGAGTTTACACTTTAGATGTCAAAAGAGGAGAAATGTGTAAGGACAGAACCACAATTTCTCAATCCATTATCGAAAGTGCACTGTTAATAGTTAATCGCACCAATTTCATAGTTCCATAAAGGATCTAAAAAACTCTCTAAATATCTAACAAACTCAGTTGTTTTCTTCTAAGTGGTAGAACTAGGTATATTAAAGGTCTGTGGAACTCTAATGAATAACTGCAGGTGGATAGAGATACAGATAGCCAAAAGGCAATACCAGACTTATAGTCACCCAATGTTAATTCCAGTGTAGTCAACAATTTTCAGAAAGCCTTCAAGCCCGCTGGCAGATCAACACGGCATCTTTTCAATATGGCTACCCGGTCAAAGGAATATTTTTCATTTTTGTTAGTGAAAAAGATGAAGAATTAGCTTAGCAGAAGGATCTGAAACGAACTTATCCGTTAGGAAAGCTCAGCAGAATATTTCACTTGCAATTTACACAAATTGCAGAGAACAGACTCTGAGAACTCTAGCATACCGAAGTAGATTTGATTCATGCATGAGCGCGCACTTGATCTTGTACTGAAAAGTATAGTACTAACGGGTGATCCATTTCGACGGTCCCTGCTTTTTTATATAAAAAAAAAAATTTCAAATTTAATGGGAATGTTTATTGTCGTTCGAAAGAGTATTCTCTGGCATTTATTTTTTGAAGATTATCTCTTTCAAATGTTAGCCGTGGCTAAGTCTCAGATGGTCCATCCGTTGAGTACAATTTTCGATGACTCGTTCGAGCATTTCTACTGGGAACTGCCGAATGACACGCGTAATGTTTTGCTCCAAGGCCTGAATCGAAGTGGTATTATCCGCATGGACATTAAACTTTCGATATTCCTACAGGAAAAAGTCTCACGGTGTGGTATCACATGATCTTGGTGGCCAATCGACCGGCCCAAAACGTGAAATTATCTTCCCACCGAATTGTTCGCTCAATAAATCCATTGATTGATGCGATGTGTGGGAAATGGCGCCGTCTTGTTGAAACCAAATATCGCGGAGATCACGAGCTTTAATTTCAGACATCAAATTGTCAATTATCAATGCACGATAACGGTCGCCATTGGTGGTTATGTTCTCACCGGCATCATTTTCGAAGAAATATTAGCCGATGATTCCATCAGCCCAAAAACTACGATAACCAACACGTTGTTTTTTCTGGATGAAATGACAGCTCTTAAATCTCTACAGGTTGCTCTTCGTGCCAAAAGTGGCAATTTTGCTTGTTTACATAATCATTGAGCCAGATACGGGCCTCATCGCTGAACAAACTTTGGCCCCAAAACGTCGGACCCTCTTCGAACTTTTCAAGAGCCAATCGAGCGAAACGATGTCGCTTGGTAAGGTCGAGCGGCTTCAGTTCTTGCCCAAGCTGTATTTTGTGGGCTTTCAATGTAAGATCTCGCCGTAAAATGCGTCAAGTCGTTCCATGCACCAGTCCGTGTTGCTGCGAATGGCGCAAAAGAGACTCTCCACGCTACATTTTCTTCGCTGCGTGCTGGACGTGGTCTATTCGGTCGAATATTTTCCAATAATGAATGCCGGGTCTCAAGATGGATGATGGGTGATGGTGTTGCGAATAGTACGCTCAGTAGGCCGATTATGTTGACCGTAAGTTGAGCGAAGCGTTGTGAAGGGTCAGTTGACTTCAGTTGTTGTGTGAGCTGTACTTAGTAGTAGTTGTAGGTGTAATTCCAGGTGCAAAATACGCCATAATGTACCGCAAGAAAGTCCCAACTCTTTAAAACGTCGAGAAATAGACATATTTGGGTCTTCGACTAAAAGAATTGCAAGGGCATAAGGAAGAAGTTTTCAGTTTTTACCTGTAAATGCTCAGCTTTCTCATAAATTCGACACAGAAAACCTGTAACCCACAAAGTACGCAAATGGTGCATCTATAACTAATTTGGTAAAAGGTTCAAAATTTTTCGAGCAGTACTGCGACTTACCTACTACTTCGCTGTCATTCTCATTATAAATATTTGGAAAAATATTTGAGTACTTCTTTTCTATCCGGCCTATTTTTAGTGAAAGTGATTTCGTTCATTTTAAACGGCTCACAATAATACGCATCAGTTGATTAAAGGACGACGACGAAGCTCGATATACGAGTACTCCTAAAGTTGCTCCGAAAAATACAGACAATTATTTTATATTCAGGGCAAGGAGCTGCAAATTTTATACGTACTTGAAAGCAGCAGAATTTCTATGAAATCTTTAAAAGTAAAAAAATATTATTATTAAAAAGAAAATGGTGCAGAAAAACTCCAATAATTTTTATGTTACGCATACGCCCCGTCATTCTCCAGTATTAAATGAAATTCACCTATCATCAAATTTTCCTTTTGTTATTAACATTGTATATATATGTACGTGTGCTATTGTTACAAATTTCTTCAATATTCGCATCTCTATACATTTTGCACTTAAAGTTTTATGATATTTTTCCCCTCCACTTAAAGTCACCGAACACAAATGAACTTTCTTTTATATTCAGTTTTCCAATTTTCACGTCAATTTTACGTTCCTCGCTTAACCTCGCACGCACGCCAAACACAAAAAAATCTTTGAAGTAAATGTGACATTTTACTTTATATTTTATAGCTAACTGGCAGAAATGGAAGTTTTACCTTAACGTACTTGACTTTGCGCAGGCGAATATAATATAAAACGCCAAAACCGCCTGCCACAACCACGACGGCTCTTTTTGTATACAAAAGCCACACGCTTGCTTTCAAGTGTGTGCGCCAGCACGCACGCATGACTATAAAGATGACAAAAATCAGCTTCAATCAGCTGCCAGGTGGCGTGAGTTTATCTTTTGAAAATTTACACCAACGACGACGGGTGAGCGTGGTGTAAAGTGGCGGCAGGAGATAAGCTGTGGTGTTGATGGATGAAGCAGTGGAGCGAAGGTGAGCATGAAAAAAAGCTCATATATTCAGCGAAATGCTTTCAAATAAGCTGAATTTCCTTCTTGACTTGCTAAGCGTCTTCACCTGCCGGTGTTTCACACTTTCAGCGGCATATCATTGTTCTGTTGTGAGCTTGAAAAACTCATGTTTAAGCGTACATACATAGCTTATGCTGCAAGTACACTATTCTTAAGAGAAAAATTTTCATTATCATTGTGAGAAATGTTGCGTGTGTGTTGTTGCAAGTATTGTTCTCAGAACAAATATGTATGTAGCATCAAAAATAACTTTATATTCCCATAAACGACAGCTGCATGGGTTTGAGCTGCACCAAAAATATTTTTTTTACGATATAAAAGGTTTCCTTACACCTAACGCATCACTATTACATAGTTTTTTGACTTTAGAATTATTATTTTCTTACTTAGCTTACGCCAAGTCTTTGTGTTTGGAAACCTTTCTCTTTTTGTAATTTTTTTTTTCTTTTTTGTATCCCTTTACACTTTTTTTCGCATATTTCTGGCTCTTTTCTTTGTTCGCCGCTTTTCTGTGGTATCGTTGTTATTTATGTAACGGTATTAATGCGGTTGTTGACTGCTGTTAATATCATATTTTTCACCTCAACCTGTGAGCTTTTATATATATTTACTTCTTGTTATACAAACACCACTTCCGAAGCTTATTTTTGGATCCCTTAAATTTTGTTTGTATTACGCACACAAAGTTGAAGTATCAGATTTTTTTTTCGATACTTCGTCACTTGGGATCATCTTTAATATATATTAAATAAATTTTATTTTAAAGTTTATTTTTATTAAAAAAATATATTTAGTTTTTTAACTGCATAAGTTTACTGTCAGAAACGTAACGCGTAGTAATTTTTATTATCTTTTAAATTATTTATTTTTTAAAATAAGCGAAATTTTATTATTTGCTTACTGGTATGCGTCTTGGCTAACAAATTGTTAAGCTGCGCCTAACTGTAGGCAACGTTTACTTTGTACTATATATTTTTAATTAATAATATTGCTGCCTACATTTAGGCCGCAGCTAGTTATAAACTACTAAATAAAACAGAAGCGTTCGAAAGTGAATTGAAAGTCTAAATTTAAAATTTAATCAAATCAAATCACATAAAATATTATTAACAGTGAAAGACCACTACATAGTCCACTTAAACGTAAATCATACGTTCCTTAAGGTATACTCCAACACAGCATAATTCCAAATTCAATACAAAATGAGAAATTCTCACCCAGCTTCTCAATAAAAAAAAATTATATAAAGACATTTTAGCACAACAGTGTTGCAGAAGTAACTACAATTCAGAGGCAGCTGTAACGAAATACCAAAAAAAAAATTATATTGTTGTAAAATTCCCACTTTCTTGCTTCAAAATTTAAAAAATTATAAATAAAAAAATTACAATAAATACACTCAAGCGCTCGTAGCTGTCATAAATATCTCTTTAGCACAGATAAAGCAAGCTAAGAGCAAATATGAATACAAAAATGTCGCGCAACAAAAACGTTTTCCTTCATTAGACTTCCTGTAAACGTGCAAGCTGCAGCAACAGGAAGCTAAGAAGACTATCAGGCGAAATATGTGGATATTATAAATAAATTACTTGAAATGCTTGTGAATAAAATTTTATAAATACTTAAATCTGCTTATATCCACAGCAATGTTTTTAAGTATAAATCATAATAAAATTAATAATATAATAGATTTGTAAAAATATAATTTAAGCAATTTAAATATTGCACAAGTTATGCTAGAATTTAATCAATAAATTTAATTGAAAGAATCAAAAAATTTGAAAACTAACAAAAATTAAATCGTTTTCGATCTCTCGTATAAAGTCGTTCTTAAATTAACTAAATACATATATAATATATATAATTTAAAATAAATGATATTCTGAGCACTTCTGAAATGTAGGCAACGATTTTTTAAAGTATAAAGACTAACTGAAACTGAAACTGAAATGATTGCCTACATTTAGGATGCTTCCTTCGAAATTTAGCGAAGACATGTACCATAAAAACCATTAAACATATAGCAAAGCCATTTTTAAGTAATTTTTGTAAACGTGAAATGAAAATTTTTTATATTATGCATTTATCGTTAATTTATTAAAATAAGGGGTGATCCAACTAGAAGTAACTTTTTCAACAGGCTTTTCTTGGACAGATCACGCATGAGTCGTGTCAAGCTGTCATGTTATTTTTGTTCAGCATTGTTGGGCATTTCATCATGGAAAGACTTTCGGCAGAGCAATGTTTACAAATCATTCAACTAGATTACGAAAGTTCACGTTCTGTAAAGAATGTGTTTTGCGCACTTCGCTCAAATTATGGTCCACATAATCGGCTTACTGAGCGCACTATTCGCAACACCATTCACCCATCTTGAGACACAGCATTCGTTCTTGGATAATATTCGACTGAATAGACCACGTCCAGCACGCAGGGAGGAAAATATAACGAACCCAGTTGAGAGTGTACACGAAACCCGTGGAGAGCCGATTCGACGACGTTCCCAGCAACTCGGACTAACGTATGGAACGACTAGGCGTATTTTACGTCGATATCTTAAATTGAAAGCGTACAAAATACAGCTTGTGCAAGAACTGAGGCAGCTCGACCTTCCCAAGTGGCATCACTTCGCTCTATGTGCTTTTAAAAAGTTCTAAGAAGATACAACGTTTTCGAGCCCAATTTTCTTCAGCGATGAGGCCAATTTTTGGCTCAATGGGTATGTAAACAAGCAAAATTGCCCCAATTTTGGTCGAAAAGCAACCCGAAGAGATTCAAGACTTTCCATTTCATCCCGAAAAAACAAAGGTTTGATGCAGTTTGTGGGCCTGCGAAATCATTGGTCCATATTTCTTCAAAAATGATGCCGATGAGAACGTAGCCGTTAATGACGACCATTATCGCGCCATGATAACCGACTATTTGATGCCTGAAATTGAAGCTTGTGATCTTCGCGACATTTGGTTTCAACAAGTCGGCGCCATTGCACCAATCAATGGGTTTATTGAGAGAACACTCCGATGAGCAGATAATTTCTCGTTCTGGGACGGTCGATTGGCCCCAAAGATCGTGTGACATCACACCGTTAGACTTTTTCCTGTTGGGATGGGTAAAGTCTAAAGTCTATGTGGACAATCCCGCTTCGATTCAGGCCTTGCCGCAAAACGACCAAAACATCAGGCGTGCCAGTTGAAATGCTCGAACGAGTCATATAAAATTGGACTTAACGGATGGACCATCTGAGGCGTAGCCACGGCCAACATTTGAAAGAGATAATCTTCAAAACATAAATGCGAAAGAATGTTGCTTCGGATGATATTAAGCATTCCCCATTAAATTAGAATTTTCTGTGATTTTTCTTTAAAAAATTATGGAACCTCGAAATGGATCACACTTAATTTATTCCTATTTTTTAATAAAAATATATTAGATTTCTTTAATTGAATCTTCTTTTCTCTTGGTAATTCTAATTTAAAGAGATATAACCTTTTATTTGCATCACAAAGAATTCAACCGCCTAATTTGAAAATTATAAAATCTAGCCATTTTCCCAAAAAAAATATTATAAAATAACTTTAAAAAAAATATTTATTACATACGTACATAACATCTCGTTTTTATTAGAGAAAAATTATGCTTTATATAGATTAAGTATTATTTCGTAGTATCATTTGAAATGTAGGCAGCAATTTGTAAAAACATGAGACCAACTTTAAGAAAACATTGCCTACATTTAAGATGATTTATAGCGGACCTAGCAAAGTCACCCACCTAATTTCAAAGGTATATAATGAAGTCCAAATGTAAATAAATTTCTAAATATATATTAGAGTTAGTTGTTAAAAACTAATAAAATTTAACTACATAAAGTAAAATATTATAAATTTTTTGATGAAAAATTATATATAAAATATTTTATTATTTAATATTTAAAAATCTTGAATTAAATATAGCAAACAACAATACAAAAAATTTATTTTTAACTCAAAGTATTGAAAAATACTGCATAAACTCCAAAAATTAGTTTCAAATAAAATATATTGTCTTTATTGAAACATATTTAAATTATATGAAAAATCACCTTGCATGCCTGCTGCTTGTAAAAAATAATTGAATTGAAAAGCAGCTTAACGGAGACTTTACAGCAGCAATGACAAGCTGCACAAACTACGAAAATCGAAATTCAAAAACAATACAAGCAAATGCAGCAGGCTTATAAAATACTCCAGCTGCAGCTGAAACATTTTTCAAAATACAAATTTTCACATTTCAACAAATACCTATCCTTTGAGCATTTACACATTTTCGAAAAAACATTTAAGAAATTTTAATCATTCTCAAATGGTAATGTTGCACACACACAAACACGTCTGCTGTATACACACATTAACACACACGATTTACTCTCAATCACCGTTAGACTGGCTTTATTGCCTACAAGTAGACACTACAAGAAGTACGCACAGAATACAATTTTCAATAACCAATTGATAGACTCAACTACAAATCGTTTGGAATGCAATAAATATGCCAGCAATAACAACAACAGCACCAACAATAGCAAATAATATTAGTAGTAAGAGCAGAGAGAAGCATACAAGAATATGTTTGTTATGCTAAATAGATCATGTTTACAAGTCTTCAATATAGCAGTAGCCATACTCTCTGCCTGCATGCTGGGGATCTGGGGATTACAATGCATTGACTTGCAACAATTTTCACAATTTTCACAAATTAAACATTTTAGTTATGCATTACAGGAGTTGTAGATTTCTTGCTTTTTCATACTCACTCAGTATGCATTGCAAATTTTTCAAATTCTATTATTAGCAAGATTGAGGCAGGAAGAACGGGCTTAAATGACTTAAATGCCGTAGAGATGAATGGTGGAGTGCATTACTGCAGGGAAGGCGCATTAGAGGAGTGAAAGAAATCTTAAGAGTGCTGGAGAGAGGGAATTTTTTTCCCTAACAAACCAAACCTAGAGCTAGGGAAAATGCAAAAGTAATGCTGCACGTGCTGATGATATGTCATGTAGACTCACTGTATTTACAACAAATCTACCAAATTGTTAGCTGATTCGTTAAAGAATCTCCAACTGACCGCAGCTGTCGAGCAGTTTTATACTCACATTTTTATGTACACTCATATGTGCTCACTAATTTAATAAAAGTCCAAATTTATCAGCAGAAAAATGTAAAAAACTTTATTAAATATCTCAATGATGCTGCAATATTGCTCGAGCTCTACAACAAACGCCGCATGTAGTGCCTAAAAGTATGCTTTAGCAATTGCAATTAAAACTGACACTAACACTTGCGGTTACCTGTGAAATTTTCAACCGGCTCTTGCATTAAATAAAATGTATTTTTTGATATTTTAGTATTACTTTAACTTTACAAAAGAAAATAATAATTTCCTGCAAAGGCATTTCGTAGATTTTTTATATTTTTATATTAACTTCCCGGTTATATGTACAGAAATATATTTAAATTTTTTCTTATTAAACTAAACGTGCTTCTCTCATGAATGCTAAAGGCGTATTAGCAACACACTCTAACACTCATTCCAGTTAATTTCAGATATTAGTCCAATAGTACTGATGTTTATCTCAATGGGTGTTGTCTACAAAAAATTGTTTTACTTAAAATTTCAATATGTTCAAAAGTACTCAAATATACTGTCGATGGAAAATAATTCACACTTGATGAGCAAGGCAGGAGGTTTTGAAAATAAATGCTTCGAGAACATTTTAATATTCGCAGTTGGCTGATATAACTTAATATAACTTGAGACATAAAATATATAAACTTATTATTCCGATATTTTTACATTCTGGAATATACTTTTTTGATCAGCCAAAATGTAGGCAACGCTTTTCATAGTAGTTCATTGTTATGTGACTTAGCAACAAATCACAATAAATAACATTAAACCGTTGCCTACATTCAGGCTTCATGAATTTCTTATTAGCAGAGACACACACCATATTAGATAATTATAAAAATTAAAAAGGTTAATAAAATTAAAATAAATATGTTCCGCGTAGTTAAAAAAATCAAATTTTCGTGGAAATCAAATTGCTTATAATTTTGTTCTTTACGTAAAAAAAACCACTTTCGAAAATATTCTTTCCTTTTATATATATATAACCATATAATAGCAATGTTTATGAGGCAATACTTTTTCCTTTCATTTTCTAAAAATTCACTTTCGTGGACAATTAACTAAAATAATAATTCGAGGAATATACCCATATATTCATGATTTAAAAACGAAGGGAAGTAGCATACTCCATACAGGTAGTTCCCTCGCTATTTTGTAAGGAATAGTCGACAGATTGATTGGTTAAAATAGGAAATTAAGTACCTAATCACGGGTGGCTGCACTGAAGGCACTGAGTGGTCCATTTATGCTCTCCGGCTTAACTCAACTGGGTGTTCTTTGAACAATTTGCCCAATTTAATACATTATTTACTTTCTTTCCTTCATATATGCCTATTTCTTTAAGTTTTAGCCTTCTGATGCCGGAACTCGCAAAAAAAGACCTACATTATTCCATTCCTTTGCCGTTTATGAGCTGGACTCAGTTGGTTTAACCTAACCTGGATTTTTAAGAAGCTACTTAGTTACCTTCTGCTTAGTGCTAATAACATTTTCGTCCTTCTGCAATTCACGCTTTCCCACGGTAGTGGCAGGCTCTGTGCTAAAAATGCTAAAAGATTTCTATTAAGGTATCCACTTTTCAAACAAAATTTGAATCAAAATTTAAGATTCTGTTTGAAACATCGACGACATTAGCACAGGCCAGTTCGTCCATTTTTTCCTTTGACTTACACATCCGTCTGACCCGGAGCACAAATGATGTTTACTTAAGACAGAAAAATGCTCTTTTTTAAATCAAAATAAATTATTATTTTGTTCAGCTTCTCATTTTTTCACTTAAATTTACCATTAATAGTATATTACTCCTCACTTAATTCCAGCCAAAATGTAGGCAACGTTATTGCAATGTATAATGCGTATCTTTAGCTAAACATTGCCTACATTTAGGCAGCTCTATACAAGACTTAGCAAAGACACATACCTATCGTTGGCAACAAATTCAGTGATTTTTACAGGGAATTTCACAAACGCTTGGTGGAGTTTTTATACGAAGAGTAAGAAAAATATAAACATCGAATTTTTTAGATAATTTTTCAATTAAAATCTTTTTTTAACATATTTTTACATAACTTTAAGCCTTAAGTTATGACGGGGCATGCACACACAAAAATTCAAAATTGTAATTTAATTAAATAAAGAAAAGACGAGCGCCTTGCAGCTGCGAATTTCAATCCTTACAGCTAACAAAAATAAAAAAATCCTCCCATGAAAGAAGCACTAAAGCGAATAACAACAAAACAAGCATTGTGTAAATAAATGCGCACACATTTGCAGGCGGAAAAGAAACAGGAAGAAAAGCTAAAGTTCACAAGAGCTAATGAAAGTGCAGTAACCAACAGGGATATGCGTATGTGTGACTGTTAAAATATACGCCAGCAAACAGGAAATGAATGTGTGTATCATGTGTGTGTGAATTTTGCTGTTGTCGAGTTCACAGTGCATATCATGTGCAGCCACAATATCCGTTTCCGCTATATGTATACACACACACAAATACACATAAACAAAAATTACACTTGTAAATATGAAAGCCAACAAAAAACACAAATGCATAGAAAGTTTAAGAAAATGCCAAGACCAAGACGAGAGCACAACCAACAACAACAGCGCGCGGCGATAGCTGCAGAAGAGCAACAGTCGCCGCCGGAAGCCAACAGATGCGATAGACAAATGTGCAGACAGTGAAAACTTCTACAAACACAAGCAGCAGCCACACCAGTAGCTTGCAAATAAAAAATAACAACAGCAAAAACAACTGACACCACTATCGAGCAACGAGTCCTTTGACAATTTCACACACACGCGTTGCACGCTTCGTTGGTTGGCTGATATTCTCCCTCAGAGCTGTCAAAACTAATTATCAATTTTCTTAATTAAATCGCAATTACAACGCCGCACAGTGGAACCGAAAAACAATAAGCGAAAACAAATGCCAAATAATCAAAAGCAACAACAAAAGCAACAACAACATATATTGTACAAAGAAAATACCTTGTGTGGTAGGGAGAAAGGAGAAGCAACGCGAAATTGAAGTACTTTTGATTACTCATACGCAGCGGTGTGTGTGTGTTAAAGTAGCAGGAAAGCTGGGTAACACACACAAAGCGCTAACAAAAGCATCAACAAATTACAGCAACAACAGCAACAACAACAAAGTTTCATATTCATGTGTTTTCGTATTCCCTCAGCTGCCAACGCACACGTCAGACATTGCGTTTGTCTACTTTTAGGCGTCGCCCTACACATATGCACCACTACCACTGAGTACTAAGGCGTCGCAGTGCTTTTTCTTGTATACTTTCCACATTCTTTTGTTTTTTTTTTTTGCTATTCTCTTCTTGTCTCTACATCGTTAGTGCATAGTGCTTTGTACGCTCGGTTGGCTTGCAACACGAAAATTAGCCGCAAACATGCAGTAAGTGCTTGAGCGCACACACGATCCTTACTTAATTGATAAGCGAGCGCACAGAGTGTTGAGCGCGTTTGGTTGGCTCATCTTATTGATATTGATATCGTTGTGGGTAGTTGCAAGACACAGCGCGCAAGATGCCATCATAATTACAAGTGACGGTGAAGTTTTTCGAGGAAATTTTCTTCATGGTTCACTTAATTAAAGGAATTCTTCGTAAAAACAAGAGAAAAAGAGTATCAAAGTAACTTTTCTATGGTAGACGGAATATTGCTTAAGGGTTTGAGGTGAGCAGGCGCTTATATGATATTCTGGAAAAGTCCAGAGCACTCACTTCTAAGGAATTCTTTAATTATATTTTATGAAATTTTTTTCCAATTTAGTATATTATCAATCAAGGATAAAATATTGCAACGCTTCAGCGATTTTACTGCGTAAAGCTACAATAGACGCTGATATTTCCAGGTAAAGAAGTATTTTTTTTTTTAATTTTAATTAACTAACCTGGACATTTTTGGAGAAATTAGCTTCATCTGGAAAGAATTTTGGAAGAAAAAATATAGTTTGTTGCCATAAAATATTGAACAATGTTTTTACGCTCATCTTTTCTCCCTAAGTTGATCCATGTTTATTTCATTTTATACTACATTTATTATTTTTGTTAAATTTCCAAGATCTTTGTCTGGGTTTATTGAGTATTTCCACTAAGGAAGAAAAATTTGATTAAATTTGATTCTATTTTTGCCTAGTTTCTCTCTTACGTACTCTGCTTTACTCACATCTACTCTTTTCCGCGATTCTTTGCGTTTCTTCCAAAAGTGTGAATATTTACAGTTTTCATCCTTGATCTTTGATCTTTGATCTTTGATCTTTGATCTTTGATCTTTGATCTTTGATCTTTGATCTTTGATCTTTGATCTTTGATCTTTGATCTTTGATCTTTGATCTTTGATCTTTGATCTTTGATCTTTGATCTTTGATCTTTGATCTTTGATCTTTGATCTTTGATCTTTGATCTTTGATCTTTGATCTTTGATTTCAGATTGCCTACAAGAATACCAGTATGAAGGGAGGTAAATTCCGTGCCGTACCCAGTTTTACTTTCCTTAGGATCTTCAATCCAATTTGTGGTTTTCTCCTCCCATTTTTTTCATTATTTCTCGTCATTTCTTTACATTCTTTCACATTATTGTTATTATTAGGACTTAAGTGACTGCTGAATGAACTTTACCTTCATTTTCTCACTGAAATTCATAAATTTGACAATATTTTCATGACAATCCTTTATGATTTTATGAAAAAATACTCCAGAACACACTCGGAGGTATGAACATTGAGAACCAGCGTTATTTAGGGACAACAAAAGCTTTTTACTTATTTTTAGCTTTGGCTTTTTACAGAACTCAATTACATATTACTTCCCGCCTTACCGCCCACTCGTTCTTATCCATTTTCGCACAACAAGCTTCATTTATTTACTCTACACAAAGTTTTTTTCCCATCTCCTCAAGCTCCAATCGAATATTATTTTCTGCTCATATATTTGTTTGAAATTCTCACAGGATATTTGAATATCAACCAGTTCCACATACCACTGTTTACTCATATGAATATTTATACCCAAAAAAGAGCTCATTGTCTCACCATGAAAGGAGTCTATTATCCTTTATACTCTTTACTAAGTAAACTTCAACTGTAAAGTATAAATAAACAAACACAAAAAAGTCTTTACAAATATCAGTGTGTGTGTGGGTAGCTACACTGTCTGTTCTGGCTGCTAATGAAAATGCATTTTGTGACTTCAGGGAATTGCGTGTAGAGAAAAGGCTGTACAACTAAAGTAACCAAAAAAATACCCATCTTGCTGTACTCCTATATATGTAGCTACATATGTATATGCTTGAGTGAGAGTAAGTAGATGATTTGTGCGACAACATAAGTTGATTATTTGTACAAATATATGTTTGTTTGTTTGTAACTGAAACATGTAATTTCCATTTGTGCACACAATGAGTTTGATTAAATAGACAAATATTAGAGTCGAAAACGAGCAAATATAATCGTACATACATGCGATACGAGTAAATGCAGATACATGACGCATTGACAAGCAATTAGTTGAAAAATCGTATTATAAAGGGTGATCCAAGTAGTGGTACTTTTTTCTAATAGCCATTTTTGGACAGATCGTGTGAGTCGTGTCAAGCTGTCATATCATTTTTGGCATTTCTCCATGGAAAGACTTACGTCATAACAACGTTTACAAATCATTCAATTTTATTATGAAAATTCACATTCTGTAAAGAATGTGTTCTGCGCGCTTCGCTCAACTTATGGTCAACATAATCGGCCTGCTGAGCGTACTATTCGCAACACCATCACCCATTTTGAGACCCAGCATGCATTATTGGATAATATTTGACCAAATAGGCCACGTCCAGCACGTAGTGAACAAAACATATAGCGGCCGTAGCTGAGAGTGTACAAAAAACTCGATTGGAGAGTCGATTCGGCGACGTTCGCAGCAACTCGGATTGACGTATGGAACGACTTGGCGCATTTTATGTCGAGATCTTAAATTGAAAGCATACAAAATAGAGCTTGTGCAAGAACTGAAGCCGTTCAACCTTCCCAAGTGAATTCGCTTTGCTTTATGGGCTCTTGAAAAGTTTCAAGAAGATCCGACATTTTCGAGCCAAATTTTGTTCAACGATGGGGCCCATTTCACGCTCAATGGGTATATAAGCAATCAAAATTGCATCACTTGGGACAAAGTGCAACCCGAAGAACTTCAAGAGCTGCCATTTCATGCAGAAAAAACAACGGTTTGGTGTGGTTTAAGGGCGGATGGAATCATCGGTACATATTTCTTCAAAAATGATGCCGGTGAGAGCGTAGCCGTCAATAGCGAAGTCTACGCGACATGATAACCGACTATTTGATACATGAAATTGAATCTCGTGATTTCCCCGACATTTGGTTTCAACAAGATCGGCGCCACTCTCCACACATCGCACAAATCAATGAACTTATTGAGAGAACACTGCAGTGAGCAGGTAATTTCACGTCTTGGGCCAATCGATTGACCACCAAGATCGTATGATATCATGCCGTTACACTTTTTCCTGTGGGGACATGTAAAGTCTAAAGTCTATGCGTTCAATCCCGATTCGATTCAGACCTTGGAGCAAAACATCACGCGTGTAATTCGCCAATTACCAGTCAAAATGCTCGAACGAGTCACCGAAAATTGGACTCAACGGATAAAACATCTGAGACGTAACGGCGGCCAACATTTGAAAGTGACAATCTTCAAAAAATAAATGCCAAAGAATGTTCATTCGAATGATGATAATAAATATTTCCTATTAGATTTAAATTTTCTGTGTTTTTTGTTTTCTTTAAAAAAAGTAGAGAAGTTCCAAATGGATCATCCTTTATATAAGCTGTGTATCTATGACTACGTATATTTTCTAAACAGTAATTTTATTTGCTGAAAATCATATTTTTAAATGTGAATTGTTAGGTCTTAAGTAAAAGTTTTGGGACGAGGAATTAATTTGTATATAATTGGCGATACTCTTGAAGCTGAGATATACAACAAGAGTTGTATGCGCTCATACAGCAAAGGAAGGAGGCATAAAGCAAATAGCTGAATCCCAAATTAGAGTGAGAAAAAGGAGGAAAATACTATAAAAAGCATGTTTTTCGCACTCTCTCTCTCTTTCTTTCTATCTGAGTACTGCTTTCTAATGATTGAACGCCTTAATTCAATTTATTTTTACTAATAATATTTTTAAAATATTTCTCTTGACGCAAAGTGTTTCAAACACCTCATATGCTGTGTAAAAAAAATTAAATAAATATAAATTAATAAAACTCAATTTACCCACATTTCGCTCCCTCTCATTTCTCATGCATTCGCCACAATTCGCATCCTGTCCAGTCAACTTCAAACCAACACCATCTGCATTTTTATTTATTATATTTATTTGATTATCATATATTTTACTGAGTCAACCCACTTGTGTTGACTGCTCCGTAGTAATGAATATTTGCCACAAAGTTCGGTCATTTGTTTGCATTTCAATATCCGGTTTCATTTGTTCACCAACGCCACCACACAATCAATAATAGCCATGTGATAATTGTATAAATATATATATACATATATACATATTCACTCATAAAAGCACCAAATTATTAACATATGAATGCAGTTATTCGCATCAACACAGCGTTTTGTATAGAAATATGTTGTGTATGTGTGTACATACTATCCATCGCTGTTACTCATAGCATATTTCCTGTGTATTTGTGTTGAAATGACAGGATTAAATACGCTGTTGGTGGCCAATATCATAATTTGTTTTCTATTGAAAGCGGTTGACATTTGAGCTCACATTCGTTTATTTAAATATATTTTGCATATATTTATTGTATGAAAAGTTGAATTTTCAATTTATTTACTTTACAAAAGCTATAGAATTTGTTGAGCATTTAAACGACTGCTCTTATACATACATATATTATTTTCTAAAAAAGGGTAACCGAGTGAGGCAGCAATAAAAATTTAAATTTTTTTAGGAAAGAATTTGGACATTTCTTTTATTAATATTCTTATTTTGTCTAAATCAAAAAAAAATTGTTTGACAGTGAAAAATGAAAATTATGCTGGTTTTCAGGTTAAAAAAAACTATTTAAAATACTTTCGAAAAATTACTTTTATAAAATGTTCCACGAAAAACCATGCTGAGCAAAAAAATATATAAATATTTTTTGTAACAAAATTCACTGTATCCTACTTCCTTGAATAGCCGTAAAACACCAAACTCAGGTCACTTTTACATAATTTTTGAAATGTAACCATTATCGATGTCATTTATTTCATTTGTAATCCATTTCGAGGTTCCCTACTGTTTTAGAGAGAAAAAAAAACACAGAAAATTCAAATTTAATTTGGAACGTTTATTGTCATTCGAAAGAACATTCTTTGGCGTTTATTTTTTGAAAATTATCTTTTTCAAATGTTGGCCTCAAATGGTTCATCCGTAGAGGTCAGTTTTCTATGTGTGATACCACACGATCACACGATCTGGGTGGTCAATCGACCGGCCAAAAACGTGAAATTATCTGCTCGCCGAAGTGTTCTCTCAATAAATCCATTGAATGATGCGATGTGTGAGAAGTGGCGCCGTTTTACTGAAACCAAATGTCGCGGATATCACGAGATTTAATCTCAGGCATCAAATAGTCGGTTACCACTCCGTGATAATGGTCGCCGTTGATGGTTATGTTTTCACCGGCATCATTTTTGAAGAAATATGGACCGATGATTCCACCGGCCCACAAACTACGCCAAACCGTTATTTTTTCTGGATGAAATGGCAACCATTGAATCTCTTCAGGTTGCTCTTCGTCCCAAATGCGGCAATTTTGCTTATTTACATACACATTGAGCTAGAAATGGGCCCCATCGTTGAACAAAATTTGGCTCGGAAAAGTCGGATCTTCTTGGAACTTTTCAAGAGACCATGGAGCAAGGCGATGTCGATGGCAGAGTTCGAGCGGATTCGGTTCTTGCACAAGCAAATTTCGATTTGTATAAGTATTAAAAAATAATATAAATATTAAATATCCAACTAAAGTTGTAATTATTACTAAAATTATTAATGCATGATCATGAAAAAATGTTAATTGTTCTATAAGAGGAGATGCTCTATGATTTTGTACGCTTTTAATTTCGGATCTCGTCGTGGAATACACCAAGTCGTCCCATACGTCAGTCCGAGTTGAACGACGCTGAATCGACTCTCCACGGTATTCATGTACACTCTCATCTAGGGTCGCTGTATTTTCTTAACTGCGTCATGGACGTTGTCTATTATCCAAGAATGAATGCTGAGTGTCAAGATGCGTCATGGTGTGTTGCAAATATTACGCACACTAGGCCGATTAAGTTGACCATAAGTTGGGCGAGGTGCGGGAAACACATTCTTTAAAGAACGTGAACGTAAACGTTGTTCAGGTGTAAGTTTTTCCATGATGAAATGCCAAATAATTTTGAACAAAAATAACATGAAAGCTTGGCACGACTCACGCGTGATCAAAAAAAGGCTATTGAAATAAGTACTTGGATCATCTTTTATTTTATTTCATTTATTTTTTTTATGGTTCTATTTTGTAGTTTTTTATATTTTTTTTATTTCGTTTTATGTTATTTTTATTTGTAATTTTATATTTATATTCATTTTCTTTAATTTTATTTTATTTTATTAATTTTTTTTTTTCAATTTATTATTATTTTTTATATACATATATATATTTTTTTCTTGATTTTTAAATTTTTTTAATTTTTTTTTTTGTCTGATTTCATTTTATTTTATATTTCATATTTTTATTTTATTTTTTTATTTATATTTTTTTATTTTTATTTTTTTTTATTTTTTTTTTTTAGTTCACTTTATTTATTAATTATTACCTAGCTGGCAACACTATATTGCCGCCATAAACTACCTCGTTGGCCCACCTAAGCTCTCCTAAACAGTAATCTACTTACATACATATGTACGAAAATATCTAAGAATTCAAGCATCATTACCTCATTCACTAGAGAGTCCACAATTTTTCTTTAATACCAACAAACAGCTTTTGTTCTTCAAAAGCCAACTAACGAAGCATTCACTCGCCAACCTCAAAGGGTGATGCTAGAAAAGGTCAACGAAATAGTGGAAGCAGCGGCAGAAACAACAGAAGCAGCAGCAGCTGCTGAAACAAATGGTCCATGCAAGCGGTCAAAAAAAGAAAAGCAGACAAGAAAAGCTAAAACAAACACTCAAAATCTTTTCGTATGTAAATACTTATGCTCGCTCAGCTGCACGGTGTGCACCGCATATAAGAACTCAAACGACCGACCAGTGCGACCAGTGAAAAGGTCGACAGGAGTACAAGCAGAGATTTGTTTGTGGCACATCGACGGCGCTCTGCCAAATGACCAAAAAGGCGCTGCAGCAACAACAATAACAGCACTAAACAACGGGCATTGTCTCTCAACTGCGAGACACTTACTAAACAAACTACTTTATATATATTCTTGTTGTTGCTGTTGTTGTGTTAAACTATTGTGCCTTTGCCAGTGCCATGGCGGCACCTCTGTTCTGCATCGTTGCTATTGGCGACAGCGCCAACTTGGGAAAAATTTACGTTAATAGCATAATGTGTGGAAATCCTGTCACCGACAGTTTTGCAAAACACTACTTACCAGCAGGAGAGTCTACTGACATATGTTTTTTATGCGAGTAGGTAGGAAGAGCTTGCTTGGTGGTGCCTAAAAATGTTCTTTATTTTTTTTGCTTCTACTGTCTATTTATAGGCCGCAAACTCCTTGGGAGGGAAATATTAACAGACATTTTCTTTGAATAATGGTCTGACACTGTGTTTTTCTCTCTCTTTAATGGAGTAAGTGAATGGAAAAGCTGCAGTAAGGAGTGCATTAAACGGCTGAACGGATTTAAGCTTAGAAAGTGAGGGAAGTGGATCAGTTGCTTTCATAAGACAATGCTTGTAGATAGCTTTTTTGCTAATTAATATCCCTTAATGGTATATCTAACACTGTGAGAGCTAGGTAGAAATAAAATAATACATCTGGAGAGGTGCCGCTTGGGTCTCTCAACACCGAGCTCTGGGACAGAAATTCATAATTTTCAAGCAGTTAAATGCTCTTTCCTACCTTCCATCATATCACACGTAAGAACTGATAGTGTATCAGCCACTCGAACCTCGTTTTTATTGGGTTATAAGTCACTAACACAAGCAGTTTACAGAAGTTTTCACTTCCACATCTCCGGCATTCCTTCTCCTTTCACATATAACATACGTTTCTCTCACATTTTGTGTTACTTTTGTGGAGGTTTTTCGATACCGGATCGTTTAGTTAACTCCGGCAAGCATAAGGTAGAAAACATCATTCCACAACATACTCCAATTAGTCGGCAGGAACTCTCTTAGCTCTCTCTTTGGTCTCGTGTTCTTTACACTTCAAAACATCTTACTTAGTGGCCGCCGTCCAATGCGTTTCCAGTGGTGTAAGTCTTCCATTTAGAACAAATTATGTCTAGCTCGTCGATCACAATCAGAAAGTATTTTCCAGCAGAGGCAAGTGAGACCGATTATTGCGACTTTTTTTAGTCACCAGCTTTATTGCGTATTTCTAGGAGAATCTGGGAAATTTCTAGAAAGGTTTTCCGTCGAAATATTAAAAAAAAACTGAGAACAGCGCAGAGAAGTAGTTTTGAAGTGCACTTGTGAAATCGTGTATCCCGAGACCCAACGAAAAATGTAAATAAAAACCAGCCTGTATTGAAAAAGATCGATTTAAGAACAAATTCTTCTCATTTGTCTTGTTTGGCTTGGTATTTCTCTAGCTGATCTTTCCCAAATAGTGAACATATCGCTCTTTTTTTCTACTTCAAATGGTAGGTACTGCATCGAGTGCTTTCAGAACTGGAGTGTCTTCATCAACCGGACGACATGACCTAACCAGTGTGGCTGGTCTCTTAATTCTAAGTCATTTTAGATCTTATTAAGCTCATAGTTCCACACTCTACGATATATACCGTCATGCACCAAGGATTCAGTCAGTTGTCGCTAATCTTTGCTCTCACAAAGCCCCCAAAGCCAATGTTGTCATGCTCTAGGATCCCGCACCATAAGGTAGGACGGAAATGACGATCCCCTGCGCGGGTAAGGCATGCCTGTCATAGAGGCGACTAAAATCCAACAGTTTCCGCTACAGCCGGGTCTTCATACCAGAACGACCCGGATTTTTATGCGGCCAAGGACTGTTACTCCCGCAATATTCACCAAAGAAAAGAAAAATTTATGGAATTTTCTGCAGCGACAACAACAACAACAACAACGGGCATGACGAGCCACTTGTAGAGTCGGTCGCGTGGAGAGCACTTTGCACTTCAGTTGCCAGCTCAGTCCAAAGTAACATAGGTTGGCGAGTGAGTTTCTGCTTTCTGATTTCGAGGCTGTCAATGTTGTTGGTTCAGATTTCGATAAAGATCCAATTAAACTTCAAAAATCTAGGTTTAAAATTAACCTTCAAAAATCTAGGTTTCTAAAATTATTAGAAACAAGATTTCTAAAAACTTTTCTCTGTCAAAATACCAAATTTTGCTGAACTTTAGCTTACATTCGAGCTCATATGTGTGCCTTTTTGTGTTTGCTCTATTTTCGGACCGGAAACGGAAGTGCTTTACTAGCACTTTTACACCAGAATGCTTGAAACAAATGAACTCACACACACACACAAACTCTATGTAAACAAAAAATGCCTTGTAAATGAAGAACTTGAGCATGGTGCAAATGGTGAGGAAAAAAATTGCTTTACGAGTAAGCCCAGACAGACAGACAGTACGACCAGTAAGGACTAATGAAATGAATAGGCCAACCGAGCATAGTTATGTGCAACATTTGGTCACTTTATGCGTAAGTGTATCATACATACAATGCACACAAATACACACACAAACACATATAAGCTCAGCAGCCTGAAATTAACTGTACATACATTGAATGTAAGGACTTTGCTGTCCTTACAAGTGTGTCCTTAAAACGCATTTATTTACATATATTTATAGGCACATAACGATTGCAGTGCAGAGAGAAGTGTGTATATGGGAGAGAGACAGAGTGAGGCAGAGAGAGAGACAGAGAGTGTGTTAAGTGTTATGTGGTCGTATACTTCATGACGACACGTTTACCCCATAGTTTATAGGTCCAGTACTCATATTTTATTATGTCAAGTAGTTTCCTGCCGGTTTATATTTGCCTATAAGCGCCGTCCTGTGTGCCACTACTACTATCTGGTCATATTTGTCGCTTGGCTTTTACTGTGTTTTCGATCTGCCTGTTTTTACACAGTGTTTTCGATCTGCCTGTGTTGGTGCTGCCTGGCCTTCTTAGCATGTGCAGTAGTTTAATTTTTGTTGCTTGGCATTATGCCGCACAGTCGTTAGGTGTTAGGCCCATTTAGGTATGGTATAAGTGTGTAAGGCACTGCTTTGTGCTTGCTCTTTATGCAGTTATTTTTCCTGGTATTCGTATCTACTCTGTCTACGCTCTTTCCCTACACATAACTTTTGTTATTTTTTCACTTCTCCTTCCATTGTTTTGTCAACTTCTTTTTTACTCATTTCTGGTATCGTAAATCAGTATAACAAATTACATTGTCCTTGCGCATTTAAGCCAAGCGTATTTATGTCTCGACTCTCGACTCTTGGCTGTGCTGCGCTATGCTCTGCGCTTTGTATTTGTTTATATATAGCTTTTTCCCCTCCCAGATACTTTTGTCTTTTCATCAACTGTTCTTACAGTCTCTTTCACTTAAAATATATCTCACTTCCATTGGCCATTATTTGTTTTGTTAGCATTTTACTATTTCACTATTATGTTCCGCCAGCCATGCTATTAGCTATGGTTTCCGGCTTTTTTATTTACTAAATATATATTTTTTATTATTTCTTCTTTAATCTCTTTGTTGCTTCTCGACATTTTCATATGTGCACAGAAACAACTTTAATTTTCTGATTTTTTTCTGCCCACAACCGCTCAGTTCAGCGCCGTTAGACTTCTTCTCTTCCCCACAGAGTATGCAGTCGGTGCCCATGACATACATATAACGCCGGGGATGTTTAATTAATGTGTGAGCCGCGAATCCCTTGGCAATTTATATTAGCAGACAAACATCTTTTTGGTTTTGTTGTTATTTTTTTTATGTAAAAGCCCAAAGCTTTGTCCCACTTATGTCAGGAATTGTTTTCCAAGCGATTAAACTTATTTTTGTATATGAAAAGCTTCACTGTTTGGGGGGTTTATTTACCAGCTGCTCGTGAAGAATTAAGAGATTAGCGTTGATATGCAGACTGTTTTCGAAGCTCTATTTGTATAGAGTTAAAATATTTATAGAGATAAAATTTTAGTGTTTTTCTTGAGCAAAAAAAAATACTATCGAAACACTAGCTTTAATAGAATCTATAGTAAATGACGTCACATGGCATTGGAAATTCTGTTTTCGTTTAGAAAATTTGATTTATAGCAAATACCGGTGAGTATAACTCATGAATGCACGCAGTAAGCTCTTTAAACATTTCACTACACTAACCGTTTGAGAATTTCAGTAAGCAACAATTCGACGCCTAAAACTATGCAACAATTTTGTTTCTCCATTACAACTAAATGAGCACTCAAACTTTTCTTTTACTGAAAATACTCCTCTAATTATCGTCAACCATCGGCAACGGCATCTGGTTGCTTTCCGACCATTACCTTCCTTCATAAACTGTTTTGAGTATAATAAAAGCGACAACTTTTCCCCATTTTCCTGATAATTTTCGAAAAATATCTAAAACGCTAGTCTTCTGTGCTCTCGGATCCTATCATAGAGCCATTCTTCGATTTCTTCAAAAGATCCGAACCGATGGCATCCCAAATCGTTTTGCAACCGTCGTAAAAGCTTACAGTTACAGAAGGAGCGTGGTCTGAAGAATGCAGTGGTTGGGATGGGACCTCCGATTTTATCGTTTTCAGGTAGTTTTTGACAGTTACAGACAGGTGAGATCGAACGCTGCCATGTTATAAAGTCCCCTTGTCATTCCTATCCAAGCGCATTAGTTGGAGTCGATAACGTTTCGCATCATTGGTTTCGCCCGACTCTAGCAGCTCGTAATACACCACGCCCTTTTGATTCCACCATATGCAGAGCATAACCGTTGAACTGTATATTTTTCTGTGGCG
Organism: Neoceratitis asiatica; assembly: GCA_030068015.2. Lineage (NCBI taxonomy): Eukaryota > Metazoa > Arthropoda > Insecta > Diptera > Tephritidae > Neoceratitis > Neoceratitis asiatica. Next base: position 80,744,865 of record CM061527.1, on the reverse strand, counting down.
TCATGGTAGACGATGATGTAACGGGTTCACACCAGACTTAACATAGTATTTTTTCCTCTGGGATTATAGTAGTATATTCACTCTGCATCTCCAGTCACGAGCCAGTGCAAAAATCACCTTCCTTTGATGTCTTTCACGAAGCAGTGCCGAGCTGAAAAATCGCCGGTCCATATCTCTCGACTTCAACTCGTACGGCACCCAATTTTGTTGCCTTTGAATAAATCTAAATTGCTTTATGGGAAAGAAAATCCTTTGCGGAGTCACTCCTCCCATTTCTTGGAGTTCAATTAGCATTTGGCAATGATCTTGATACAGCATAGCCTCGAATTGCTGATCTTCCAACTTTTTAGGTTGACCAGAGCGCTCTTTGATTTCGCTGCGAAAATCACGACTTTTGAAGCGTCGAAACCACTCTCTGCAGGACTTATCGGTCGGTGAAGTTTCACCACAAGCCTTCGAAGAGCTTCAGCTGCACTTTTCTTCCAACAAAAATGGAAAATCAAAGCTTCCCACAAATCCGGACATTTTTGAAGAGACCGAAAACAATGTTGTGATCAGAAACAAATGATGATGCATACTAATTACTGTTGTCAGATGTGAAATCTTTCCAATGAAATAGATAATCGCTTCCCAGATCGGCCACGACTTGCAGGTAGCGCCATCTTTTGAGTACCGAGCATATGAATTTGTGCGTCCATTTTTTTTATGAAAAGATCTTCAAGTATTTATATTAAAAAAATGTCAAATTTGCATTATTATACCGAAAAATTCCATATTCCAACCCAAAGCGCCTAAATGTATGCTACGAATAAAACGCACGTCAACACTAGGGACGCTCGCGCGCATTCACCACACATCAAGCTAAGTTTTACAATAACATACTTTTAGAATATTACAACATTTTTACAAAATTTGACACAAATTCTCGAGTAGATATTCAAATAAATGATAATAACTATTTGAACCGGAATTATCAGCCATAAAAAAAAAACTGTGACAATGTATAAATTAGATTTCGATGTAACGACAGCAAGAAAAACTTCAAAAATTCGACAAACTAAATAAAAATAATGTCAAAACTAAGTACCAATAGCTCAAGGAGAGGCAGTAAGAGCAGCCGTAGAGAGAGAGAGAGAGAGAGATACAGTAAATAGGGCTGTTATAAACAAATAACTTTCATACTAAATGACAACTAGGGTAGGGCGAGAGGGCAGCTGAGCTGAGACAACTGTTAGTGAGTTAGTTGCGAAAAAATTTAAACGCAAATAGTTTTGCCATAGCGCTGCTCAGCCATATAAGTGTAGTAGTATGCCTTTATACACCACTACACTCGACTATTTACTAGATAGTTGCGAATTCAAATTTAAAGTTCGACTTTGTTGAACTTTTCCAACCAAGTGACAGTGCGTGCGTGCGAGGAGGTATCAAAATGTTTGGAAATGCTGTAGACAACTCGTATGCAACGCATGCAACAGTGCGCCTAAAATTGTTGTATGCAATTCCGCACACACACACACACACATACTTATGCACACATGCAAATATCTTGTATGTCAATTTTAAAAGCTGTTTGGGAATTTCCAAAGGGTATTTGCCACAACTACTTGAGTACTGTGCATCGCACAGCATGTGAGCGGTAAGCATGTTGAGGCGTGTGTAGCCGAACTAAATGGTAAGTATGTAGCCCAAGTTTTTCAAAACTATTTTGACAATTTACTTGCAAGTTGCTAATGCTGGTCCGTGGCAGCCCCGAGCTTCGTAAGCTTGTTGGTGGCGGTAGAGGGGTATTGGAATGTCGATTTTTGCGAGTTTTTGCGCTGTTTTGGATGCTTAGTAAGTACAATGTTTAATGCTATGGAAATTAATTGCTGAAATAGATTTTTAATTTAAAGGGTCAACTTAATCGGCATACTGAGCGTACTATTGCAATACCATCACCCATCTTGAGACCCAGCATTTATTATTGGATAATATTCAACTGAATAGCCCACGTCCAGCACGAAATGAAGAAAATATGGCGGCCATAGCTGAGAGTGTACACGAAGACCGTGGAGAGTCGATTCCTCGCCGTTCGCACCTCGCACTGGCGTATGGAAATTGGCGCATTTTACGTCGAGATCTTAAATTAAAAGCGTACGAAATAGAGCTTGTGCAAGAACTGACGACGCTCGACCAGCCCATGCGGCATCGCTTGGCTCTATGGGCTCTTGAACCGTTCCAAGAAGATCCGACGTTTTCGAAACAAATTTTGTTCCGCGATAAGGTCTATTTCTGGCTCGATGGGTATATAAAAAAGCAAAATTATAATTAGAACGAAGAGCAACCTGAAGAGATTCAAGAACTATCATTTTATTCAGAAAAAAACAACGATTTAGTGTGGTTTGTGGGCTGGTGGAAACATCGGTTCATATTTCTACAAAAATTATGCCGGTGAGAACTTAACCGTCAATGGCGACCATTATCTCGCCATGATAAAAGACTATTTGATGTCTGAAATTGAAGCTCGTCATCTCCGCCACATTTGGTTTCAACAAGACGGCGCTACTTTCCACACATCCCGTCAATCAGTGGATCCATTGAGAGAACACTTCGTTGAGCAAATAATTTCACATCTTCGGCCGGTCGAATGGCCACCAAGATCGTGTGATATCACATCGTTAGACTTGCTCCTGTGGGGATATGTAAACTCTAAAGTCTATGCAGACAATCCCGCTTCGATGCAGGCCTTGGAGCAAAACATCACACGTGTCATGCTCCAGTTACCGGTCGAAACGCTCGAACGAGTCTTCGAAAATTGGACTCAACGGATGGACCATCTGAGACTTAGCCGCGGCCAACATTCAGAAGAAATAATCTTCAAAAATGGATACCAAGGAATGTATTTTCGAATGATAATGAACATTCCCCATTAAATTTGAATTTTCTGTGCTTTTTTCTTTAAAAAAGGAGGGAACCTCGAAATGGATCACCCTTTATTTCGCAACAAATTTATTGAATACTAAGAACCATATTTCTTGAACTTTTTTGAATATTTTATAAAAAAATTTTCTTATCAAAATACCTCTCCAAACCATGGATTCTTTAAGTTTATTTCCGTCTTTTCAAAGCCCAGTATTTCCTGAATTTTTGGGATTTTTTCGTAAGTTTATTTCTTTTTTTATCAAAATTCAATACTCCTCCAAAATATGAACTTTTCTGATTTATTTCTATTCCCCAAATTTTTGTTAAAATTTTAAAATATATTTTGCTCTTATAAAAAAAAATAGTTTTTTATTCCAAAATTTAATATTTCTAAATTTTTGTGATTTTATTTTTATTTTTTTTCTCTTTTACTAAAACTCAACGCAATCATATTTTTAACGATAAATACTTAAAAAGCAGTTATAAATAAATAAACATTTTTTATGAAGTATTTAAAAATATTTCTTTTTGTGAAAAAAAATTTTTTCTTATACAAAAAAAATCTAAAATTTTTCCACAAATTTTGTAAATATCAAAATACCAAATATCGGCAAAAGCTACGCATCTCAAGCCTCACTCATTCCTTCAACATATAATACGCTTGTATGTATCCGAAGAGTATTTTTCTATTACACAAAGTTGCCACTTAACACCCAACACTGTCTGCATCATAAAACTAAAGATATTTTATTTGATTGCACTGGTAATATGTGACACAAATCAGGAGCGAGAGTAAGAGAGCGAGAGCGAGAAGCAGTGTATGTGCTACGTAAAGTGCCTTTTATTCAAATGGATAGGTGCACTAAACAAATAAACAACAAATATGCAAATAAATTTATGTAGAAAATATAATAAAATTATGTACAAAAACATATCTACACATACACACATATATACACTGTATGACTTTTTGTCTGAAATTTATTACCATCACTTTGCATGGCAATCAACTTCATATACGCACACTTAAGCAATATTTTTTAAGGTATAATCTGTCATTGGGTGGCGAGTATATGGACCCAAAGGGACCCAAATTCACATAAAAAGCACTAAAACAGTAAACTTACAAAAATCTACGAAAATGCAGTATTTTGCATATAATAAGAGGTTTCAGAGAATTTTTATTCTTTTTTTCTAGCTTTTCTTGTTCTTGGGGCAAGTGAATTTTGTGGTTTGGGCGCCCATAAAAAATAACTAAAAATTTCCATTGCTCGTAAAATGAAATGTCATAAAGTGTCACTTGAGTATATTTTTGGCATAAAAGTTGTGAAGCTTTTGCGGTTCAAGAAGGTGCTAATATTTTGTGGATTTAATTGTAATAAATTTCAGTGGTAGTGAAGATCTCCAAAATTTAACAATGTCAAGCATTGCCAAGAAGCTTCAATCCAGACATAAGTTGATACATAGTTTTGGGCTTTAGCTCAGTATTTTATTCATTTGTGTGAATGTCTCCATACTTCTCATATGGTTAATAGAATAAAAAGCTTAACAAGTCCCTTCTGTTAATCAAACAAAAAAAAGGGAGAAAAATTACACTAGCAGAACACTTCAATTCTAGACCCATTTGTTTCAGAATATTTAAATTCCAGTACTAAAAAAAATTAAAGAAAAAATTTATATTCCAAAATTTTTATGAGGCAAATACCTAGTCTGGGTCGATACTACTGGGTCGATACTACTTTTCCCATGAAAAACTTGGACTTTCAAGAAACTCACTCAAATTATCAAGTTCCAAATTAAGCAAACATTCGAAGACAGTAATATTTGTCTTTTACAACGTCAGTGAGTTTCCAAATCAAAATATTCAGTTTTCCAGAAAAAATTTCGAACTATTTCCGTGGAGGTTATAATATCTGAATGGCAAGTCGCAATGAATTGCTCGTCCGAAAAAGGTGAAGTTCTCAACCTCATTGTGGTCCCCGCCTGTTTTTAAAAGTTTTTTTTGCGATTCCTAACTACCCTATGCCTCATTATCAGCGACCTCCAACTGTCAAAACTGACTAGTATTTCCTTCGCTTACCATATATTGTCGCCCTGCACTTCTCAAACTATTTACAGCACAGATCATGTAATGAATCAGCTGAATGCACGAGTTAAGTAATTTTTTCTTAGTCTCTTGTGTTGATACAGACTCGCTGATCATATCCGCCTATCTGATAATCTATTTGGCAAGCTTTATGGTGCGAAGCGTGGTTATGAAAATATCCAAATTACTCTCTGCACTGAGACTCTTTCACTAACTCAAGCGGTAGAAACGTTGGAGGTCTCAGGTCGCATCTTGTGAAGAAAGTGGCCCATCCTTCTTCTAATAGTCAAACGAAACACACCATCAACCCCTTTTCAGTCCCCCCTTTCAATCCTACTGGAACTTTTGCTGGTCAGTTTGACTGCTAGAATGACGCTGTTCTACCAAGGTTACTGAGTCTGACAATATCGACTGTAGTGGTGTTGCATTTGGTCGCGTCTTTAACATTCTTTCCACCTTATGACAACCAGATTACGTATTTTGAAGCGAATTACTACATATGCATTTGAACCTAATCGAAATCCTCCCAAAATGGCTGGAAATTCAACCGTAGATCCATTCTCAGCTATCAATTCTGCAGTTTCGGCGGAGTAGTCTACCAGTGATAACCATCAGCAACTGATTGTTGCCATCCACTTACCATTAGTCACTGGCTTTCATCAGTAGTCCCAAGATAACTACCTTTATACCAGAGCATTGTGTTCTGCGATCGCGCTGCTTGGAACTCTCTCAGTCTCCTTCAGCCTCTCTTGTTGTCTTCTCTCTCTCTCTCTCTCAATTTCACTTTATCTCTGTTTCTCTCTTTCTCTCTTTCACTCTTTCTCTCTCTTTCAATTTTGCTTTCTTTTTTCTCCCTTTCTTCTCTCTTTCTCTCTTTCTTCTTCTCTCTCTCTCTCTTAGTTTCACTTTCTCTTAATTGCTTTCTTTCTTCCCTCTCTCTCTCTCTCTCTCTCTCTGTATTTACCTCCCTGTTTTTAGTACGAAAAGAAGACGTTATATGACTTCGCTCGACTCCGCGTGTTTACGGTTTGAGTAGTTAAGTATAAAAATAAATTATTTTGCTAAATGAGAGCACCTGCGATCGGCTGAGGATTACTCCAACCTTGAAAAGAGTAGACTATTTTGACGGAAGAAATTTTCTCGCCAAACTCCAACGTTTGCTGCAGCATCACAGATGTTGTGGGTGTAGTTCCAGAACATGTGATGAAAAAGCGACACTCTCATAAAGCCTGAGAGCATTTTCTCCACCAAAATAGATGTTACTTGGTAGTGAGTCTACTTGCGTTTCTCTATTCTTAGTAGTTTCTCTACTTTAAGTAGAGAAATAGTTTGAGTATAGCCACATTCTCATTCATGACTATGGTTGGCCAACGCATAATGAGTTAATTGATCGCAAGGAGGAGAGAGTTTGTCTTTTTCTTCTTCCTGCTTGAGTAAAGAGCACTCGCTTCTAGCTTGGCTGCCGAATTAGACGTTGACATTATGCTATACAAATATAAAAATAATCTAAAATTACTCCTTAAAAAGACATTATTTTGTGCAAAAATGCCAACATAGTTGTGGTGAAAAAATTTTTTTGTGGGAATACATTTAGTTGTTGTCGTTTTTTTCTCTCTACTTTATTCTCTCCATAAGTATGCAATTTGGCAGCATTAATGCAAATCACGGCGAACACATGCAATTAGGTTTTATTAAAATAACTACATTTTCACACAAGTACTAAGGGAGTATGGAAAAGAGAGAGACAGAGAGAAAGACAGAGAGAGAGAGGTAGAGAGAGGAAGGCAAAGGAGTTTCCATGGGCGATAAAAGGACATGCTGCCAGCCTCAAAGTGGTTTAAAAAGTATTTACGAACATTATGCCAAGAGGATGTACACTAGCAGTTGTAGCTCCCACAACAACACAATAACAACAACATACAGCAACCAACAAGCCGAAGGACCTCATCAGGATCAACGAAAAACATCATGCAATCACCATTAAAAATGAGCAAGCAAATGGAGTCGAGTGGCGGCAAGTGGTGCATACGGGCAAGTGTGTATGCAAATTACATGCGAAAAAGGAGCTTTTGATGTCTCATGTCAAGTGTGCAGCAGCAGCAGCAGCAGCAGCACGAGTGTGTGCAACAACAACAACAATAATAATAATAACAATAATAACGACCAATTGTGAAGCAGCGATGCAGTGCATGGATGGCTGACTGACTGGCTGCTGCTTGTTAGCTGATAATAATAGCAAAGCAAAAGCAATGTTGCAACGCACATACGTGGTACACATAGACGGTGAGCGTGTGTGTGTGTCGCATGCATTTTTATTGTCATTATTGTTGTTGCTTGCTGTTTTTGTTGTTGCTGTAGTTGTACGGAAGCCACGCATGAAATTTAATACCATTAACTGGCACTTATCCTTTATGCGAACAAATAAGCAGGCCAAAGGACATGACAACACACATGCACGCAGCCTTACATGAGACACACACACACACACACACTTTTGCATACTCAGAGCGCACTCAGCGTAGTAGCAACTAAACGAACGCCATTTGAGCTGGCTGTGCAACCTTTTTTCTGCACTCTTCACGGTGTGTGCGCTTCGCCAAAGCAGTGGCACATGAATGCGTGCGTGCGAGGTGAGAGGGATGAGAGTGAGAGGCGCGTGTTTAGAGTTAGAGGCTATGGAATTTTGCAATGTTGCCCATATTACTTTGTAATATATAAAATGAAATTGCATGCTTTGAATGCAGCGCAGCAGTGCAGCAGCTTTGGCGCCGCACTCGTTAGTAGCTCGCTCATTCCAGTGAAGCGTATGAGCAATAAAGCTTTGTAAATAAAAAGCACAAAGTAAGCAGCACATACGGAATGCAAATTCAAAGCTCAAAGACGACGCACAAATTATTGCATGCCACACTTTACATGGGAGGGAGAGTGTTGCTACTGCAGCTAGCAGCTAGCCAAGCCACATGCACATGGAGCATACTGCCTGGAGAAATATTATAGCTTGGACTTTTGCCTGCGCTTAATCTGTTTATGCGCTGACTAACCTCCCATGCGTGCCAGCTATCAGCGTCAGCCATTACCTAATACGAATCGCTCGATGCTTACTTTGCCTCTCTTTCTCCTCCTACCCTTCCACCTTCCGCTCATTTTAAAACCCATTCATACTGCCAACTGCACAACGGTCTTTTTTTTTCATTTTTCGTTTTCTCATTTCTACCTCATTTCGCACTCGTTTACTGTTGCCAATGCATGCAAATTGCTTGTTATTTTGAAATTCGAATACACTTCAATCAATGACCGATAAAGCGCAAGAGGCGGTAGGAGAATGAGCGAGCGTGAAAACGTGCAGAAAAATGCACTTTGGCGCGCTCTGCTCGTATGCAAACTGCCACATCCGTATCCTGTTCGGGGCATCCGCACGTACTTTGGCGTTGTTTATCTCATTATTTTTACTACTTGCGCACACACACACGCGCGCGCGCTCTCCTATCAGCGGAACGCATTAAATTGTAGTGATAATCAGCAGCATTGGCAGTGGTGGGAAGATTGCGCTCATTATGCATTAGCGTTGCGTGCTGGTTGGCTTATCTAAACGTGACTCAACAAATTTTTATGAAATTTTTTTTGTAAAGTTAACAGTATTTTCTTCCGAGCGAGTGATGCTCATCGGTTTTTTCGGTGTCTAAAGCCACCTTTAACAGTGCAAATCATTTACAAAGATCATTCCTTGATCAGCCCACTTAAGTTTGTTGGCAAATTTATCAACCGCAGAGGAGATTGAATATTTTCTTGTTGTCTAGGGTTTAGGTTCCCTAACTTTAACGGAGACTTCCTTAAAACTGCAATTAGGGAAGTCTTAGAAGTGGAGGTATGAACAGCTCGTTATGTTCTCTCATTGTAAGCAATTTCTTCGCATTCAAACCTCGATCAACAGAGCCCAATTGCGTAGGATAATCGCGTACTGGTGACCGAGGAAGCATCCTCTCTTTCTTTTAGATTCTGACGAACCTCGGGCTATAGCTGAATATCACTCGCCGGTAGCTAAAGTTCTTTGCTAATCGGATGCTAGAGTTTGCTGCTGGTGAGGGGAGTGGTCCTCACCACCTCCAACGTAAGTATGCCTCGGCCTTGAAACGGCCTTCTGTAAGTCGTTGCAGCTTTTCATAAAGTTTTCAAGCAATGAACGGTTGCACCGTTGTAAGACGGGCAGTCTGTGTTCTCCACACTGCCATACGGCAATCTTCATCGTACCAGCTACTCTTTGGACTTCGAAAACTAATAGTTTGTCGAGGCGCTAATGAGTACTCTCAGAGAGCGTGAGTAGAAACCCATTTGTCTGTCTGTTTTGATTGCAGGTCGTCGAGTTCGAACCTTTATTGTGCTTGTAGACTTGCGTTCTTTGCTACGCAGAAGCGGTTGAGCTGCTTCAAGATAGTGGTGCAAATTGAGGTTAGATCTTCAAAGCCTACATGCGTCTAGAACGCTAAAGGCATCTGGCTGTTCAGTTCTGCTTCATGGATTTTCTTACACTCACATCCATTACTCTGGTGTATAGAAGCTGCAGTTAAACATCAGTAAACCCTTAAACCTGTTAAGTCGAAGAGGCTCCACTAACAGGTGATCTATTTCGAATTTCCCAATTTTTTTAATGAAAAAAAACACAGAAAATTCAAATTCAATGGGGAAAAAGTCACAGGAAAAAGTCTAAAGGTGTGAAACCACACAATCGTGGTAGCCAATCGATCGGACCAAAACATGAAATTATCTGCTCACCGAAGTGTTCTGTCAATAAATCCATTGATTGATGCGATGTGTGGGAAGTGGCGCCGTCTTGTTGAAACCAAATGTAGCTGAGATCACGAGCTTCAATTTCAGGCATCAAATAGTCTTTTATTATGGCGCGATAGCGGTCGCCCTAAGGTTACGTTCTCACAGGCATCATTTTTTGAAGAAATATGGACCGATGACTTCAACGGCCCACAAATCACACTAAACCGTTGTTTTTACTGCATGAAATGGCAGGTCTTGAATCTATACAGGTTGCTCTTCGTCCCAAATATGGCAATTTTGCTTGTTTATATATGGATCCCATCGCTGAAAAAAATTTGGCTCGAAAACGTCGGAAATTCTTGAAAGTTTTCAAGAGCCCATAGCCCATATCGAACTAGTTGGACACTAGTTAACATTAAATTGTGTAGATATGTAAATTTTCATGGGTAAATATGGGTTATCTTTGCCTATGTAAGCAATCAGCGCGCACTTATCATTCTCCCATAGTTCAAACCGTTCTATGCCAGCTCATGAATTTAAAAGTGATTTGTGTTTTATAATTTTTTTTTTTTTTTAACCGCTCATGTTTGGGAGTTTTTTATTTTTTATTTTTTATTTTTTCTATTTTTTTTTTTTTTTTTTTTTTTTTTGTTAGAAAATATCACATTAACATATACGCACATGGCTATGAATCAATCATTTTTTTGCTCTTATATCCCCAGAAAAGACATCTTCTTCTTAATTTTTTTTTACATTTCCTTTTCAGTTTTCGTCTTTAAAAAACTCGCCCTTATTTTGTCATTCTCTCGCTCATTGAAATGCATATTTTCTTGTCTTCGCAAGAAAGAAAATTCACACAAATGAGTACATACATTAAAATTGTGTTGTTGTTGTTGATGATTTTTCTTCTTCTTCTTTGCACTACAGACTCATCCACTTTCATTTTGCATATTTTATGATTTATTTTATAGTCAAGTTATTCATAGAAAAATCCACAATCCACAATAAATTTGTATATTTTCAACATTTATTTGCTTTTCCATGCAATTTCATATGACTTTTTATACATTCATTTGTAAGCAAATTTGCGTATTCACACTGACACAAGCACACTTCCGCTCCCGTTTTGCCGTTTTGCCGTTTTGTATGTGTGTGTGTGTGCTGTGGTGGCCTCGCTTGTCCTGCGGTCATTGCAAGTAACTCTTCACGCCCTGCAAGCCTGCCGCTCTTCATTTGGCTATTGCTGCTGCTCCGGTTGTAGTAGTGGCATTTACCGCTTAAGCGTCGCTCAAGGCTTCGCATATTTGTTTTCTTTTTTCGCTCTTCAAATTCTTTTTTTTTTTAGTTTTTATCCCTTGCATGTTGTATGGCGTGCGGATTTTATATCTTCTCGATTATTTTGTTGTATTTATTTATTTATTTGAATTTTTGTTTCTATTTTTGCATCATTGCAACTCAGCGCAATGCCCAACTTGACTCGCCTTCGAGTGGTCTTCAAGTGCTGGTTACTAAGACGATTTTACAATTCAAATTAATATTTGTAGTTGACCCAGTTTTGAAAAGCTGCTTTATCTTTGCCTTGAATGGATTTGGATTTTTGTTTGGTTTTTTTTTCTCTTCTTCTCTATTTTTAATGTTGATTTTCAGCTTTTATTTGCTTATTCGTTATTGCTTTGCATAGTTTGTTTACATTTTCTATAGTTTTTACTCTTTATTTGTTCTGTATTCTTATTGAGAAATCCCGTTGGGATTATGAATATGTAGCGTAGGAAATGTGGCTCCAAGTATCAGTAAAAATTTTGTGGATTTTGAAAGTGAAAGCTTGCAAATCCGTGGCTGAATTGTGCTTAAAAATTTTGTGAAATGTAGTGAAGAGGACGGGAAATCGCTTAGAAAAATATATAAAATTATTTGCTGACTTAAGCCGATCAATATGTGATGAATAAATGAACTGCATTTTCATTTGAAAAATTTTCCAAAATTGCTTTTCAATATAAATATAGACAAATATACATAAAATTAGTATTTCGAAGGGTTTCCAGTGACACTTTTTAATCTTATTTATTATTTATAGCTTTAAAGCTCCCCCATTTCTCTCTCTCTCTCTCTCTCTCTATGTGAATTTATAACTCTTTGTGCCTACTTAAAATTTTTCTGTGAGAGTGCTTCTTTGCAATAATAATCACATATGAAGGGCTCTCATTTTACCATAATGTTGCCAATTTTCTCTATAGAAGTATGAGGAATAATTTCAAAAAATTTTATAAATAGAAATTACTGGTTGTTTTCATGAAATCTTCATAAGGAAAACTCGTGTCATGACATCTTGTTTAAAATTAAACTCAAAATGAGTTAAAAGCAATTATTTTGCAATGTTGCCAATTTTCTATACAAAAAGAATTATTTTACTACGTAATGGTGTAAATATATGCACAAAATTATTAGAAAAAAAATTTGTTGCCAATAAATCTTAAAATTTATTAAAGAAAAATTCTGTTAAAAAAATTTTGTCAGTTTTCGCTCTAAAGTATTTATATGCTTATGCTGAAACTACTTTGGGACTAGTTAAATTTTTTTTTTTTTTTCAATATATAGACACAAAGCTACCAAGCACTTAAATATTATATTTTATCGCTAAAAAAGTGTAGCATACCAACAGGCGCTCTAATAAGTGGCACTATTATAAAGCATTTTTTACACATTTAAGCATTTGTGACGTATGTTTTAGAGAAAAAAATTGTGAAAAAACGCCACTAATATGCACATGTATTTATTTGCGTGTATTTACCGCTGCGTCACGTCTCTTCGCTGTCATGTCATTTGGTGCAACATGCAAATGTCTTACTCAGCCAGCGAGTCACTTTCGGTGCTGTTATATTTCTAAATTTTTTTTTTTTTTTTTTTGCAACATACTTGAGTTGGCGCTATTGTAATGCTACTTTGCTGTCATGGTTTTATGCTAATTTTTTTTATTTTATTTTTTTTTACTTTTTTTTCCTCAATGCAAGCCCTATCCCTTTGTTATTATTTTTCTAACGATGACCAAAGAGATGTTGGTAATATATACTTATATATTTGTGTGCTCTCTACCCCTGTTTGTTGTTGATGATCGCTGACATGTAGTGAGTGAGTAAGCAAAAATCGTAAGCGCCTTAAAGTATGCTTCAAAAAAATGCACATATACTCACATACAGCCAATACAGCCAATGGCTTTGCATACAAGTGCGGATTTGCTTGTGTTCACATGCATTTTCTACGCTATCCCACTGCGGGATATGTAAATAAAATTAGTTTTCGTTGAGAAAAAGTGCGCACATGTAAGATAAATGATGTTGCAGATATAGGTTTTTTTCTTTCCACCGGATGAGTGCAAGTGCCAGTTATTGCACGGCTGCAATATGTCGAAAATAATAATAAAAAAATGGAAATAAAATAAAATAAAAGTCGAGACATCTATTAAGGGAAAAGAAAACTTGTAAAACTTATTTTTATAATGTTGCCTACCATAAGTGCATGCAACATGAGGCAAACAGCTTAAAAAGTTGAAAATTCTAAACTAAAAATTTGGATAGGACAAGGCCGCTGGAATAATTTTAATTTCATTTTTTATTTATTTATTTATTTATTTATTTTTTTTTTTTTGATTAAAAAATTTATTTTATATTAATTACGGAAATAAGTACCATGTTTTTATGTTAAGAAAGGTACGAAAATATACCTTCGGCATATAAACAGCCGAAAAACATTTGAATCTCACCGCCAACCTTCACTGGCTATCACAAGTTATTTTAGCGCTTGTCTAACTTACAAATAATTTTATTGCCAGAAATTAACTGTCAGAAAATAACTTTCACTTGTCACATGTCACTTGGTCGTTTTCCCTACAAGAAATTTTCATTTCAAAACATATCTAATTTTGTCTGTCACTTATTTTTGCCGGCCTTGAATGCGCGCTTTTTGCAATTAAAATAAAAAGAAAGTGAATGTCGCTAAATCGATGGGGTGAGCTTAGTTGACAGCAGGCAAGCAAGTTGTAAAGCGTACTACACATAAACACTTACAACAACAAAAAATTCAGAATTATTTATAAAAAAATTATATGCATTTTTCAATACAGTTTATTTCTTCTAAAAACATAGCTCTAGCAGTTATTGAGCATAAAAATAGCACAAGAAAAAAATAAATTGAAACATCACTCATACGCCCGGGCGAACAAGCAAAGTGCCTCTTACTCGTCTTTATATATTTGCATAAATATACATATATATATACATTCAAAATCCAGCTTCAAATAAAGAGCACATCAAGCATATATTCGAAATTTTTGTTCTTTTCTTTTTTTCAATTTTTTTGTGATGCGTGAAATGCAATAAACAGCAGCAATGACACTCTCACTGTGCTTTGCTATTTGATAAATGATGTGGCGCGTTATGTAAAAAAGAAATTCAAGTAGATTGTGAAAAATGAAAAACAAGTAATCAGCATTTGATGTCAAGTGTTTTGTTGAAATTTTCCGCCTGACTGATATGACATAGAAAGAGCGGCATTATTCTGCTTCGTCTTCTCCTTCTTCTTTTTCTTATGGCTTCGAAGTAAACTCGCAAGAGCTGCGCCTTCGAGTGTGGATAGTTTACTGGTCGATTGTGAGCTATAACCGAGATTGCCAAAACATAATATGAGAGCCTGCACTTCAAAATCTGTCATTTGAAGATTTATTGATAAGAATGTGCTCCTTTGAAGATTGTATATATAATTTGCATTAGACTAGTTTCCAGGCAGCTTATAATGGACCACTCTGTATTTTAGAAAGGATACTAGACGTTATGTTTGACAGCTGACATTTCAAGCAATACATTACGAAAAATGTGAGAATTCTCTAAGTGAATGGCCTACGCAGTAATAGTTTGCTCTTTTCAGTACCGAAAGTGTTGATGTCGAAATCACAACTCATTCTAGTCAGTCAGTCACAAAAAACCCATTGAAATGCTGCAACTGATAGAGCAAAACCGGAATGCCAACTGTCAGAGAATAGCTAAGACTTTAAGCATCACTCAGATGACAGTCTAAAATCATTTAGAGAAGGCTCAAAGACGCTTGATTTTTCGGTGCCAGAAGATTCAACACAAAACAATTGAATTGGCTGAATGATCATCAATGAAATGCTTCTGAAATGCGACAAAATCGTATCTTTTCTACTTCTGAAATGCGATAAAACCAAATCTTTTCTGAAGCAACTCATCATAGCCGAGAAAAAAAGGGTTCAAAACAAAAATATAAAACAAAAAAATCAAAGGCTGGTGATTTTAGAGTCAGAATGGATGGCAAACAAGATGCTGCTGCGTGTGTGGTGAGACTCGAAGGCAATTGTGCTTTTTGAGCTGCCACAATCTGGCGAAACGTTCGATTTTAAGCTCTAATATCAACAGTTAACGAACGAACTTATAACAAGCTTTTGAAGCAAAAAGCATTCAATTAGTAGAAAAGATGTTGTTTTTCATCATGATAACGCCAGACCACATGCATCAAAACTGATTAAAAATTCACGGAGCTTGGTTGTGTAGTTTTTATGCACCCACCGTATAGTCCAAATCTTGCACCAACTGGCTACTGGTTGATTTTTGGTCCCTATGAAGCCCTCTTCATGGTAAAAAAATAGCTATGAAAAGTGCTCTCGACTTCGTAAACTTTATAGAGCTTTGTCTGATAGAAAAGGTCGTGCTGCAATATATGAGGAGAACACTTCTTTGTGGCTCCTTGAAATTGCCCTTGAAAATTTCTGGCAGTGTTGCCAGTTTTCTTTACAGATATATGAAAAACATTTAAGAATAACTCTTTTGAAAATTTCTTCCTGCCATGTTGCCAATTTTCATCGTCGGAACTCCTCTCTTCTGTTTGTAGCGACAATGCTGCCAATTTTACTTTGGCAGCACTCTCTCTTAGTTAATATGCAGAAACAAAATGCACCCATAGATGAAACGACGTTGCCAGATTTTTTAATGAAATTTTTAAGGCAACGGAGTCCATTTTTTATTTATTTTTCTTTATGGAAGTATAATAACTAATTTCAAACAATGTTCTTAAACAAAAACTAACGGTTTTAGCAGGATAACATGGTCAATTTTCATAGAAAAAGCTAATGCTAAAGATTTAGAATAAAAATTATTATTAGTTCAAAGCATTTACTTTGCAATGTTGCCAATTTTCTAAAGAAAAATAATTTTTTTACTAGAAAAATTCTATAATTATATATATAAAATTAGTAGACGACAGTTTTTTTCTGGCATTTAATCTAAAAATTAGTAAACAAAAATTCTCTTTAACTGTGCCAATAATTTTTCAGTTTCGCAGAGAACTTTTTTGTCATTGGAATCACAATTATGTTGAGTTTTAAGCAGTTTTCTTACTAAGAAAGGCTCGCAGTTTTTTCAGAAAGCAATTATTTTTGTTTATTATTTCTATTTCACCCATTTTTCGACCTTTAAAATTGTTTTGCTAAGCTCACGAAAATAGTTTAAAACAATTATTTTGCAACGTTGCCAATTTTCGTTGCGAAAAGTTAATTTTTACCAATAAAGTGGAAAACAAATTATGCGTAAAAAAATCTTTGCATTAAATCTAAAATATGTTAAAGCAAAATTCGCTTTGGTACTGCGGTTTTACTTTTCAGTTCGTCCTTGAAAAATATTTTCTTTTCATTGAAATTACAATTTTTATGAAATTTTAAAAACATTTTAAGCCAGATCCGCTCGATGGTTGGTTGATAAAACAATTAATGAAGAAAAGTATTTACTTTTTGTTAATTATTTTAAATTTTTTATGACAAATTTTTTCTAAAGCGCGCCACGTACCCCCTTAATGCGTGAAGCAATGTTGTCAATTTTCGCTGCTCGCTCAATTCATAGAAAATCGCTTAACTTGTCGGCAATTTTAGTTGTATACAAAAAACTCTATGATATTTAAAACCTCTTTTTTAACAAAAAATTGTGTTTTTATCAAATTGAAAATTGATTTCCCACTAAATTGCAGCAATAAATCATGTCTCAGATTAATTAGCAACATTTAGTTGTCTGATATGTTGGCTAAAATAATAATTTTCAAATAAGCTCATGAACATACATACATACAAAGCTGTTTGTGTATGCGTATACGCAATTTCAAAATTAAATACCACAACAAAAACAATAACAATAGCAATATTCATTTCAAATTTAATGAATTACCTGGCATTATCACTTACCATACCACTTAGCAGCACTCGCAAGCACACAACACTGCAAAATAATTCAACTAAAAGTTTTAAACTTGAAATAGACAACAATAAAAACAACAAAAACAAAAATTTACTAAACAAAATGCACTTAAAAATGAAAAGCACTTTTAAACGTGTTGGACGTGCAAACGAAATTGTACTAAATTAATAGATCACCACAGAGTGGACAGAGAGAGAGAGAGTGAGAGAGAGAGACACTGAACTGAACTGGACATACAGGCAGAGCAGAGCAGGATGCTAGTGAATAACTACACACGCATACAAACGAACTAGTGTATAAAGTAACGAGCGAGAGCCGTCAACTGCCAACAGACATAGAGACATACAAGTGGGAATAATCGCGACCGCAACACGTGTGCAGTCAGGCTGAATATAAATACATATGTAGCTACAGATGTTGCAACATGAGTGTACATGAACGCAAACATATATATTTTCTACATATATATATATATGTGATGGTATATAAATAACACCACGCGAATCTAAGCAACAAAAGCGTTGCACTAACTTCACCACTATTAATTCATAGAATTTCGCACATGCATGTGTACATGTGTGTGTGTGCTTATATATATATATATGTATGTATGGGCATTGAAAGCGCTCTTAACTTATTGGCAGAAACGTGTTGGCGCACTACACCAAACAACAATAACAACAAAATTAATACCAACAACAACAACAACAACAACAACAACAACAACAACAACAACAACGACAACAACGACAACAACAACAACGCGCCGAATAGCAGAGACAGGAAATAGAATCAACAGCAAACGAAATTGTAACTGAGTTATTTAGTTTATTTCAAAACAAAGGAGACATGCAAAAAACCCAAAAAAAAATATTTAGTCTTTCAGAAAAATGTATTAAACATACATACATACCTACAAATATAAGTAGATGATAGAATTTTAGTTGTAAAAGTACGTGTTCCACCCATTTTGTGGAGAGGTTTTTGTAGCAAAAGTAAATGAAACGAATTTAAATGAATTAAATTTAATACGAAGATGTGCTGAAAAGCAAGAGTATCAAAACAAAGAGTGTCAAAGAGAAAAAAAGAGAGAGAGAAAGTGTCGAAGAGTAAGTGGAAAAGAAAAATTCAGCATTTGAAAATTATTTAAGGCCGAAGACGTGACTTAAATTCAATGTCAAATGGCTTTTCACAACTTTCTCGGAGTTTTAAGAAGGATTGCTTCCAAACATCTCTAGTTTTAAGTATTAAGATAGTGAATATTCATATTGTCTTGCTTTTGGCCAAAAGAGATTAGTCGAAAAAAATCGTTTTCTGCACTACTTCACTCAGTATACATATTTTTTTTAACTAAGTAATGCCATGTGGATCATTAATTCCTAAAGTTGGATAGAACCACTGGCTCATCATCCGGAAACAATATTTTGCATTACAATCTTAGAAAAATGAAACTATCTTTTGATATATCTGCGATGTAATGAGTTCTTTAATATTTAATTATACATATATTTTAACTACATACGTCTTTCTCACTGCAATGTTGCCAATTTTCTTTTCAGTTGTATGGAAAACAACGTCAAATTATTATCAAAAGAGAAGTATCGGCTGTCATCAAGCAAAGCTGTCAATATTCCCTCAAAAAAAAACTTTCACTTTCAATTTTCATATATAAAATAACATTTAGTATAAATTCAAAGCAATTATTTTTGCAATGTTGCCAATTTTCTCAGTCAAAAATTATTTTATTTTATTGCCAATTTTCTCAGTCAAAAATCATTTTATTTTATTTTTTTCGTTTAGTTTGTCGGCGTATAATTTTTAATCTACTTTTTCGCATATTTTTTATATTAGATACCTCTTTCTCACTGCAATGTTGCCAATTTTCATTTCAGCTGTATGGGCAACAGTGTCAAATAATTCGCAACAGAAAATTGTCGGTTGTTATCAAGCAAAGCTATCAATATTCCCTCAAAAAAAAGTTATCGCTTGCATTTTTCATACATAAAATAACATTTAGTTGAAATTTGAAGCAATTATTTTTACAAAGCTGCCAATTTTCTTTATTAAAAATCTGTTTATTTTTTGTATTCCTTTTTTGTTGGCTTATTTCTAGAATATTTTTTGGCACTAAAATTTAAGCTACCCTATGACAAAATTCTCTTTGTTTATACGGCATAGTTTATCCGTTGTCTTTTGAAAATCTTCTACAGATCATTGAAGTTAGATATTGTACGGGAGGATCTGCATTGCGACCTTAGGTCTATTGTACGCCATCATTGAAATTATAATAATTATGAGAATTTTAGGCAATGGTCAAGGCAAGAGACGTCCATTTTTATTGTTGAGTAGTGTAGAAATTTTGTTTATGTTTAATTCTTAATTTTTATTTTTTGCAGCGCATCCAACGTGTGACGCAATGTTGCCAGTTTTCGCTACTGTCTCAATTTTATAGTACAGGGCTATTCATTTCTCGGTTTCCAAAATTAATTGCATTTAAAATAATTTCATTCATTTCCATTGTTGGCTTTCAATAAATTTCTCTGGTGGTAAAGCCATATTTGCTTGTGTTGTGCGGCATGTGGCGCCATTTTGTTGGATCCACTTATTGTTTAAGTCGTGTTCTTCAATAGCAGGCCAAAAAGAGTCGGTTATCATACGACCATAATGCTCCGAGCTGACAGAGACACCCTCGCCGTTATCGTTTTCAAAGAAATAAGGTCCAAACACTCCTCCGGACCAAGCAGCTCACCAGACAAAAAGTTTTTTTTTTTATGTAATGGCCTCTCTTCAATTACTTGAGAATTCTCGAATCCCCAAATACGACAATTTTGCCTATTTACGTATGCACCGAGTGAGAAACGTGCCTCGTTGCTGAAGAAATTTTATTTTGGCAAAATCTCGGTTTACTGATTGTTGCTGAAGCATCCAATCGACGTAACTACGGCTTTGTGAAAAGTCAGCTGGCTTCAGTTGTTGTGTGAGCTGGACTTTGTATGTATATGGTGTAAGTCCAAGTGTACAATATGCCGTGATGTGCCGTAAGAAAGTTCCAGTCTTTGAGATCGTCGGGAAATAAACACATTCGGGTTTTCGGCTATACTTTCACTTATAGCAGCGATATTTTAGATGGAACGCGCAACACAATGACGCACAGGCCTTACAATAACTGTAACCGTGGCGAAGTTGGACGATCAATTTTCCTAAATGCCTGATTTTTAACTACAACAAAGCATGTTTGGTTTGATTGTTGTCAAAATACAGCCCTGCACTTTCGAAACCACTAAATGGATAACCCTATATATACATAATGGCTTATTTGATGTATATTGAAAATATATTTTTAATTTTTGGAGTAAATTCATAAAAAAAAATTAATTAAAACGATGCTGTCGGGATAAAGAGTTTCGGGATTTTATAATTTCGGGATTTCGTCTTGTATGGATGTTGTGTTATCAGTCTAGATTTTTTAAAATTATCTGGATTATTTAATGTCTGGATTTTGAAAGTCGAGATTAAGGACTGCTCCTTCCTAAGCGACCACGATCAGATCACCTTTTCTCTCTATCTCTCTCTGATTCTATATAATCGAATAACTCACTACTTAGGCCTACCATTAATGATGATGACGAAAACTTTTGATTTTATTCACTCCTAAACTAAGAGAATGATTCACTGCACTAACAACTCGATAACAAGACACACAAAGAGAGAGGCTTTTAAGAAGATTTAAGTTTTTACACGCAGTAAAGTGTACCAGCCACAGAACTTTGCGATTCTAGAGTCTTTACCCTGTGCTCCCTGTCTGAAAAAACAGCTCGATACGGCACAAGCCAGCCACTATCCTAGAACTACATCTTACAGTTCTTTTTGGAAATTTTATGTCGCGATTCTCTCTTGTTTCGAGCATTTCCTATAAAGAGTTGGATTTTTACCGACCTCCGTTTACTGTGAAGTGTTTATTTTGCCAGAAATTCCGCTATAACCCCTCCAGATTACGTTTTAAAACCTGCTAATATTCTCCTAGTTTCGAGAAAAAGTTCACAGTATACTCATCTTCTCCATCTTGTACCTATATTTGCACTACTCAACTGCACTGCGGCAAGTCATTGACGCCAATTCAGATGTTGTGAACTATGCAAATGTCAGTATGTGAGGAGTAGATAAATTCCAAGTAGAAAACTTGTGAATAATTTGACAAAACTCCAACGCAATGTCAGTTTACATTTGAATTCAAATTTGAATTTGAATTTACACTTGAATTTGCACATTTGCAAATTTGCAACACAACAAATGGGAATGCTTATGAAATGCAAAGGAATAAACGAGTGTCTCACTTATGTTATATATGTATGTATGTATCTACTATTGAGTATTTGTTGCATGCAACTGCAAGAACAATGACTGCGGGCTCTTGCTATTGGGAATACATTTGCATGCATATTTATTAACAAATTTGCTTATGCGTATTTTCGCTTTTGTGTAAATGAATCTATAAGAAATTGCAAATAATGTTTTGTTACTCCTTTGGAGAGACCTCGAGTCGTTTACAGCAGTTGGGTGGCAAATGTTCACAGATTGTTGTTAATTCAAATATTTTCTGGTGTTTATAATGCGTGATCCACTTTGAGGTTCCTGCTTCTTTAAAGCAACAAAACAGAAAATTCAAATTTATTAGCAAATGTTTAGCATCATTCGAAACAACATTCTTTGGTACTTATTTTTTGAAGATTATCTGGCCGCGGCTACGTCTCAGATGGTACATGCCTTCAGTAAAATTTTCTATGATTCATTCGAGCATTTCGACTGGTAACAGGCGAACGACACGCGATATGTCGCTGCAAGCCCTGAATCGAATCGGGATTGTCCGCATAAATTTTAGACTTTACATATCCCCACAGGAAAGAGTCTAAGGATGTGATATCACACAATCTTGGTGGCCAATCGACCTGCCCAAAACTTGAAATTAACTGCTCGCCGAAGTGTTCTCTCAATAGATCCATAGATTGATACGATGTGTGGGAAGTGGCGCCTTCTTATTGAAACCTAATATCGCAGAGATCACGAGCTTCAATTTCAGTCATCAAACAGTCGGTTATCATGGCGCGATAACGATCGCCATTGACGGTTACGTTGTCACGGGCATCATTTTTGAAGAAATATGGACGAATGATTCCACCAGCCCACAAACCACACCAAACCGTTGTTTTTTCTGGATAAAATGGCAGCTTTTAAATCTCTCCAGGTTGTTCTTGGTCCCAAATGCGCCAAGTTTGCTTTTTTACATACCCATTGAGCCAGAAATGGGCCTTATCTTTGAACAAAATTTGGCTCGAAAACGTCGGATCTTCTTGGAACTTTTCAAGAGCCCATAGAGCGAAGCGATGTCGCTTGGGAAGGTCGAACGGCTTCAGTTCTTGCACAAGTTTTGTTTTGTACTTTTTCAATTTAAAATCTCGACGTAAAATGTGCCAAGTCCTTCCATACGTCATTACGAGTTGCTGCGAACGGCGCTGAGTCGACTCTTCACGGTCTTCGTGTACACTCTCAGCTACGGCCGCTATATTTTCTTCATTGCGTGCTGGACGTGGTCTATTCGGTCGAATATTATTCAATAATGAATTCTGGGTCTCAGGGATGGATGACGGTATTGCGAATAATACGGTCAGTAGGCCGATTATGTTGACCATAAGTTGAGCGAAGCGCGTTCGAAACACATGCTTTACAGAACGTGAATTTTCGTAATAAATTTGAATGATTTGTATACGTAGTTCAGGCGTAGGTCTCTCAATGATGAAATGCCAAACAAAAATAAAACAAAAATAACATGACAGCTTGACACAACTCACGCGTGATCGGTCAAAAAAAACTATTGAAAAATGTACTTGGATCACCCTTTAGAACAGATTGCATAATAAAGCTCTACAGTAAAGATCTATCACCTTTGAGGGGTTGAGAAAAAATAATCGGTGCTCGATATAAGATGAATTAGAAAACCGAAGCAGAGGTTAGGCTTGAATATAACCCGTTAATAGTTCGCTTTCTCCGTGTTAACAGCTAAACCACATCGAATCGATGGAAGATCTTCCGTAATAAGAACCTCTGAACTCTAACCGGCTCGCTCTAGTATGATATTTCGTCAGACGTCGTCGACGAAACAGTAACCCAGTAAAAAAGAATGCGTGTACATAGTCCAGTGAACAATATAGGGCTTTAAGACGCATCCTCATCGATAATAGCTTCAAGTGAATTGGAAAGTCATAGCTCCCCTCGGTCTTTCTACCACAAAACATTTTTCTATAAATTCGGATTTTGATCTGAAAATCGTGTAAAATCTAGACCCTACTTCGGCTGATATCACGCATAGTTTAGCGCTCAGTAGCCGCATCCGCTTCGGAGATCCATCACCGATATATACTCAGTATCTGAGTCTAAGGAGCTCCACCTCACGACTTAAGATATCCGAAACCCTTTAGCCAGAGCATATTCCCTCCTTCACCACTAACACACGCCATTGAGAGTGCTCGACTCAACAGTGCCACAAGTGCCGACACCACTAACACATCTACTGCAAGAACTATTTCTTGTTTATGCTATTTTTTTTGTTATTATTCATGCTGCAAGTTGTACATATTGTCAACACCAAGGCAACAGGGAAAGCACCGCACGGTAGACAAGGAGGACAAGAAAAAGGAAGACAAAGCAAGTAAGGCAGCTCCAACCAGCTTCAGCAAGTCGTTGGCTTCTATCAATATCATTGAAATAATAGTTTCATCACATTTTGTTATTGTTATTGTTGCTTTTAGTTTTCTTCTTCCGCTGTTGTTCTTGCTGTTGTAGTTGCAACTTCCTTGCATAACTTGAATTGTATTTATTGGATGAAGTTGCACAACAGCAACACTGCGTTATAACTTTTACATTTTTCTTATTGTTGCTGTCCTTACACCATAACTACCAACAACAACAACAACAACCATTTGTCCAAGTGTCGCTCGCATATATCCGTTTCAAGGCAAGCATTTCAACGCGCTCATCGATAGACAGACAAGCCAAAAGGGATGTATTACATGCAAAGGATATGGTAACAGCAACAACAACAACAACAACAACAACAACAACAACAACAACAACAACAACAACAACAACAACAACAACAACAACAACAACAGCAAACACAGACGATGAACAACATCAACTTCAACATTGTCGTTATATAAGTGTCAACGATAATGCCAACATGCGTTGCTTGTGTGTGTGGCGAGGAGAGAGTGGCGAGAAGAGACTAGCGAGAAGAGAGTGGCGAGAAGAGTTGCTGTTGCTGTTGTTATTTGCTATTTTACTGCTATGACTACAACTACCTAGAGCCACCTACCATGCTTACCGTTATGCGTTTGCGGCAACAACAACAACGCCTACAACAACAACAACATCAATTTTAGAGTCTATCCTTTAAGTCAGCCAAGCGGCAGTTGCTTGCCCTCTTTCTTCTTCATTCCCCCTTACCTCGCTCTTCTTTACACTCTTGTCGTCGTTGTGTGTCTTCCATTTAAGCCGCTATTGTCTTACCAAAGTTTTGTTGTTTCTATAGTAGTTTGTTTTCGTTGTTTTTGTTGTTGTTGTTATTGCCTTTAGCTTTATTGTCTTCACCGCTCGCCTGCTCATGTGCCGTCATTTGCACCATCGTCGGCGTTGCTTGGTGAGTTTTGTTCGTTCGTTCTTCGTCCTCCTCTTCTTTCTCCTCTTTTTGTTCTCCCACAGGGACGCACTCGTCTCTTGTCTATGTATTTTACAATTTGCATTTAATATCCTTGTGCGAATAATTTACAAATGCAATAAACGTAAATGCGTTTGCTTGCGAATTTTGTGCCATTGAGTGGATAAATGCTCGAAAATATTTGTTTGTGTGAGTGTGTGTGTGTGTGTGGGCGTTTGTTGTGGGTGTAGTTGTAAATATAGCGAAATAGTCTCTCCACTCCTCCTCTCTCACCACCCTCTTCATTTGTTACGCAATCCTTTCGTTGAAACTCTCATTTCTAGGCATTATGGACGCTCGCTTGAGCGCTTGTCGATAAACACCTCCGGCAGATTTAAAAGGCGAGTTAGTGATGAAGGTTATTTATCGATGATTACATTTTATTGCCTTGAAAATGCCGCTCAGAGGATGAGAGAGATACTCTCTTTGTTGAAGAAAAAGGAAAATGAAGTAACGAGAGTCTTGTTTTGTAGTATCAACCAACAACAACTTGCTCATGAATCAAGTTGGCAGAGGAGCAACGCTGTTCTCGAAGGTAAGGTAGCTGAAGTCTCTATCTCAAACAGGATTCCGACCAAATGGATGGTATTTGCAACTAAAACTTCTCAAAATTTGCTAAATTCTATTAATGATCTAGACGCCTTTCGGCGAACATATTTAAAGACTTGAAATTTCATGACAAATCGTTCTAGAATTACTTAATTTTCGCTCAGAGCGCGCCATTTCAACAATAATTTATGAGACAGCTAGCCTCCGACCACAAACAAGATGCTCTTCGCCGAGGCTTTTTTTTTTTTTTTTTATTAACATTTAGGGGGTGGAACTCAAACCCAGCGGGATGCATTTACAAGCAGGACGCCGCAACGCACCAGCATCTCTGGTGAGCTAGCGGTGTAATTAAACATCAGTCAATCCCAAAACTGAATATGTCCGATTAGCTCCACTGAAGCTGTCTCTCTTTTACTCGTGACCGAAGCCTCCGCACGACTATGACGCGTGTAGTGTAGGATCTTAGTATTAGCCTGTCTAGATAGACTACACCTTACTACACCCCTCTCTGGAGGGACAAAAATCAAATCGCTCACCATTCCCGTCCTGCTGTGTACTCCAAATGCCTGAACGATGACAAAACCCAATGAATCGGCTAAAGAAGTTTGCGTGGGAATGGTTTTACGGAGGACTTATGTCGCCTGCGTATAGGCGATGGAACGACATCGACATGCTTAAGCGACTTCAGAGAAAACGGCTTGGCTGATGGCTATGCCGGTCCTCCATATGCGCAAAAATAATCCAGCTTCGAGGGTCTTCAATGAAGTACCCATCCGTGGAGGTAAAGGAGGAGGAAGACCTCCAGGTAGTAAGCATCAAGGAGAGTAGGACCTTGTTCCACTGCGCGACTACCGCGCTATATTTGCTGGACCTACGAAAATTAAGAAAAAAAAGGCTTCGACAAGTCACTATTTCCACTTCGAACGTTTGAAGGTCTCTTCTAGATAGCTAGGGCTCCATTTCAAGATTGTAATAGAACTAAGAACCCTCGTAAAATCACGAAGTCCCAGCCTTCGATGTGTGGTAGCGCTCGGATTGCCAGATTATAATGCTGATCATTTTTTCCTCGGAAGAACCAATGAAAAGAGAGGGAATTTTATGAGATCAGTGAAGGTTAAGGTTAGCTGACTTCAGAGATTTATTCTCCCATTCGCGAACCTTAAACCCAACCAGCAGGACCTCAAATCAGGCTCTAAAACTGAGCCTTTCAGCGCGGTTACGCCATTTTCCATCATCAACTTCGGTATCAGAATACTTTAATTCACAACACTGCTCTGAAAATGGGAACTCTCTACTCCCCGCACACACACGCACACACATACCATACCACCATCGTTTGCATTTTGTGTAATGACATTTGTGCAACTACTAAACGTTTATCTCGTAAAATCAGACAGTTAACGCGCATCGTTTAGCCTCCACAGACGGCACTCGCTATCTTGCTCTTTCCCTCTCTCTCTCTCAGCAACACCAAGGCATTTGAATGAGTGCATATTTCAATTGTATATTGTTTTGGAACTTTGTACACAGCCTTGTTGTTTGTCTTGTTTGTTGTCTCGCCAACAAATTTAGCGTAAGCAATAAGCTGCCTACAACTACACACAAAGCACACACGCACACATACATAAGACAAGACAAGCGCAGTTAGTAAGTGGGAGAAGGTGTTGCAGGCAGTGCAAATAAACAACAAGTGAAATGGTGAGCATAGTTTTAGGCGCCTTAAGGCATTATTTGCCTACGCAGCAGAGCTCATAGTTCTTGCTTGCCACACACACACACACACACACACACACACACAACGTTCGTTGCATGTCACTATGCAACAACTACTTGAACTGCAGCTCTGCTCTGCTCAACACAGCTCAGCTCAACAGACGCATTCGTATTTATTTGCACTTTTACTACACTCGATTTGCATTTATTGTTTCACTTCAAGCATTCCGTTATTATCGCTTTGCCATATACATATAGTGCATATCTACCGTTATTGTTGTTGTTGTTGTGTTTTTGTTGTTACTACAGTTTGTTGCCGCAATAGTCAGTTAGTTTGCTGGCAAGTCGTTTGCTTCTTGTCAATTTCATTGAAAGGATGCTGCGTGGATGGCGTTGAAGCAGGACGAACTGATCTCCATGGAGATTTACAAACATACAAACATACATACATACATAGTTATAAAGTGTGTATATATGTTATATGCTGCTGCTGTCACTTAGTGCGTCTGAGTGCGGCAAATCGAAGTACCTCTGCATATTTACGCTCAGCGGCACATAACTACTAATACTTCCACACACACACACACACACACACACGCATACGCCCGCACATCCTGCAAATTTATTTATACTCAGAAGGAACAAAAAACACTTTCCTTTGACTTCCACATTTTCGCATTCACATGCATACTTTTAATGCTGTAAACAAGCGATGTGTGTGTGCGCGCGCGCTTGTTTGTCCTTTGTTCCCACTTGAGTACTTTGCAGCTCTCTTTACTGTTATTTGCCATTTATTTGCTTCAATAATTTTTATTAACATTTTCAAACGACACTCTGACATTTTATATTTGATGCTCTCGAACTTGCAATTCTCTTTTAAAATTCAATATTTTTCTGCACATAAAATCTAAAGGACATTGTGTGAGTGGATAACGTAGAAGAAAATTCGAATATAGAAAATTTTATTTTTCCTAAAAATAGTTATTTCCTGTCTCCGCAGGCTGGATAGCATTCACAGTCAAACAAAACAAGGTAGTAAAGGCGAAGAGAGGATAGAACTACATTCTTCTGCTTAATTGAAGCAGAAACCGCAAGTGAAGCCAGAAAACCTGTTAAGCTAAATCTTTGTTCGTCGAAAGAGAAATTTTTATTTATGTATTTTAAAATTAAGGGTTATTTTTATAGAATTCAAACGAACGTTGTCTCTAAGTTCATTGAGGTCATCCCATAATTAAAAGTTGTCCCCTGCCTATGACTACAAGTCCCAAGAAGTGAAGAATCGAACCTGTATAAAACTTTATAAAGAAGATAACTACTTTTTCATTCTAAATTCTAGTATTGTTTTGTTGGGTTATTGAAGGTTTTTTTCAAGAAAAATGATTGATTGGATTTTGATTGATATTATGCTGTCACCCTAAATGTAGGCAATGTTTCGGTAAACGGTAAGCTTGGTTTTAGTAACTCATTGCCTACACTTTGACGCAATTTGTAGTTTTGTATTTATTAGTAAAAAAAAAGTATTAAACCAAAAACCAATTAATAATAATAAAGCATGACTACAGAGTTCCGATAGAATCATCTTCATTATTTTTACTAATCTTGTTTTCAATATATGAACAAATTACATCTACAAATAGCGTCCAATCTTGGAAGCGATAACCTGTTTCATTGGAAATCTTTCTTTTGTGTCAGCAATAATTAATGTACAGCTTTTGCTGGAAGCTTTTATCTTCTAATTTAATTGGAAGAGAGTGGTTACGACGTCCAAAAAGTTTAAATATGAGGAATTGGAGACTTTATTGGAAAAGCGTCCATGCCAAATGCAAACTGAAGTCGTTATGGACTAAAACTAATGCACGAAAAATGGCTTAAAATCACCGAAGGTCTTGGCAAGGTAATATTGCAACATGACAACGCTCTATACCATGTTGCTCTACCTGAAAAAAAACTACCTGCAATCGCTAAAATGGAAGGTTTTACCCCACCCACTGTTTTCTCCAGACCCTGCTCCTTCCGGCTATTCACTTTCTCGACATTTTGCTCGGGTATTTTGAAAAAATCGAAAAAATTACTCAATGAAGGGATCGAGGAGAGAGAGGGCTCATTCGAAATTCACAAATAAGATGCGAAAATGTAATTGCTCTCCACCGTAAATACCTTATATGAAAAAAAAATTATACAAAATATTGTGGAGTACTTTTATATATCTTCGGAGAAATTTTCTAAATTAATTAAAATAATTACCAAAGAATTTTTTATTTATTATTTCTTTCAAAATAAATTCAAATTTTTTAATCATATTTAATTCAAAAATTTTATCATTTCTGCTTTCAAAATACGATAGCAACACAAAAAGAAAAGTTCTTATTAAATTTTATTATTTTTTATCTAAACCTAAATGTAGGCATGGTTTTTGTCAATGCGACATAGTTATAGTAGCTCATTGCCTACATTTAGGCATTATTAATTTCTCGCATAAGAAAATTAGATATATTTTAATTTTTGTATATTTAAAATATATAGAGTCTGTTACAGCTTCAAAAAATATATATAAAAAAAATAATATATTTTTGTGAAGTCTATTTTGACATTTTCTTTTCTTCTTGTTCATGCTTATTTATATTTTATATATAACCCATTATTTCTATAGTCCTAAATGTAGGCCATATTTTTATAAATGAGACATGGTAGTAGTTACTTGTTGCCTACATTTAAGCACAATTATTAATTGACAAGTTTAAAATTAAGGAAAAAAATATTATGAAAAATATTGTTTTTTAATTTAAACTAATTTTTTTTTATTCTTTTTGAAATCAAATAATTTACAGTATCTTAAGTTTCAAAAATACAACAGCAACACAAAAATATATTTTTCCGAAATCTATATTTTTTTCCTCCTTCTTTCGAGCTTTTCTTTATTTTATTTTATTTTATTTTATTTTATTTTATTTTACTTATATTTACATTAAAATTTTACAACTTACCGTAATTTTGCAGTGAAAATGTCCCACATACATCCGCACAGCTCTTCAAATGCAGTTTGTCATGGAGTTTTAGTTGTGCTTAGGAAATTGTATCTAATTTTTTGTTTAAGTTTTTTTTTAAATAAAATTTTTTTTTATTTATTTATCTATGCGCTAAACTTCAGTTTAAATTAGACTTAAAAAAAAAACAAAATCGTATGCGCATTTAGACCAAACTTATCAACTCTGGAGTTGAGTCAGCTCGCATGTACAGAAAACTCTAAACAAAAATGTTTGCAGTCAAGTGTAAAAAAAGACAGTGAAAAATAGGCGAATTTGTTGCGGCAACTCAACTAAATAATAAAATGGGACTCAGCGGTACAGTATATATGAAGGTTCACAAATACGTAAGTGCTTAGTTTTGAGTGTGTTTTTCAAAAAAAAAAAAAAGAGATTTCAACAGACAATTGTTAAAAATATATATACATATGTACGTGCATTCTTAACACAGTCAACACCACATTTGCGCGTCGGCGCTGCAAATGACTGCTCAGTGTCATAGATTTTTATTTTATTTTTATTTTATTTTTATTTAATTTTGTATATTATTTTTATTTTATTTTATTTTTTTCCCCTTTTTTCTTTCATTCCCCTTCTTTCGTGTTTACTTTTCTATGTTTCATAGCATGAGCGACGGCCATATGTGTAGTTTTATATAAAAATTCACTCCAAAAAGCACGTTTTCAGACCTATACATGTATGTGTGTGCAATTGCAGTTAAATATGTCTACCAAGTGCTCTTCATACATACATACATGCGAGTATATCATTTTTAGTGGCACCCTGTCTACGCCAACTTTATTTACATAGTACTTTTGCAGCTGTTATTTGTTGAGTAAAAATTACAAAAGCAAATAAATATACAAACATACAAGCGTATTTATTTTCGCAATTTAATAAAAAAAATTTGTATAAAAAAATAAAAATAAAAAACTCGATTCTAAATAAAATGAATTCGGTGAGAAACTGTTCCAAGTCGAAAAATTAGCAAAAAAAAGTGACGAGCTGGCAGCCAGACAGAGACTTTAGGCTCCGCACACAGTGTGTTGAATGGCAAAATTACTCATAAACGAACTTGGATTTGAAAAATTCTCTTTACTATATCCAAAAAGGAAGCGAGTACAAAATTCGTTGAGCAATTTTCTTCAAACTCCCTCTGTCACTCTTACCATTTTATATGTACAAATAAAGTATTTTACGTTGAATTTTTTGCTTCAACTTCGCACGAACTTTTAACTAAACCAATTTCTAAAGTTTAAGTGGGAGTAAAAGTTTTGAAACAGACAACTCTACAAATTTCAACAAATTTCAACAACAAACAAATATTTAATTGCTATTAATGCCGAAAAAATGCTTAGGGTGCCGTCAGCTGTGGCAAGTTTCACGTTATTTGTATTTTTTTAGGACTTTTGCTGTCAGAAAAATTTTAATTTCGCCTGAAACTAATTTCTGAAATTTAATTTCACCTTAAACTAATTTCTGAAATTTAATTTCATATAATTTTATTTATTGTAAGTGCAGAAATAAGAATTGCAGTGTGTGATTGCGATCGTTTGACTGCAATTCGGTTGAAAGTGCTGTAAAAACATTTGGGTACTTTCAGAGAAATTTAATTTCGCAAAATGTCCTTTCAGACTAATTACTAAGTAGAAATTAAATATCAATGAACTATTTTTATTAAACCAAATTTTTAAAGTTTCAGTGGAAGTAAAAGTTTTAAAACAGACAACTTTACGAATTTCAACAAATTTCAACTAAAAAAATATTTAATTGCTATTTATGCAAAAATTTGCTTAAGTTGATGTAGCAATTTTCATGCAATTTTTATTTTTTTTCACGCGTTTTTCTGTCAGGAAACATTTAATTTCAGCTGAAACTAATTTCAGAAATTTAATTTAACCTTAAACTAATTTCTGAAATTTAATTTCATATAATTTCATTTCATATAGCTGCAAAAATGAAAAGTGGAATGTGTGCCCGCACTCATCAACTGCAATTTGATTTCTGAAATTAATTTTCCACTTACTCGTACTGCATTAGCAAATTTTATTTCTCTTGAAAGTCCTTTAAATAGATTTGAATTTCTGAGAAATTTAATTTCGGAAAATTACCTTACAGACTAATTTCCAAAAATTTCAATTAAATTTGAAATTAAATTTCGAAATTTTTCATTTTGAAATGCAATTTGAATTCAATTAATTGCAACGTCTGACAACATCTTCAAAATTTAAATTACGCGGATAATTATTGTTAAAGGAAGGAATTTTTTAAATTTTCCATCATTGTTTTTTTAATATTAGTAGAAACAGAACTTTTTGTTCTCATTTTCTCTAAATTTTAAGGTGATAATTATTCTTGCAGGCTCTTGTTTTAAGATAATCTTTTTTTTTTAAGCAAATTTTTTGGGATAAAGCTTGATTTGAGCGTGCATATTAAATATTTTGCGTGTAAAAATTTCTATATCACCTAATTTTGAAGACTAAAAATTATTCAGTATTATTAATGCTTTTCATACAAAAATTTTAAAACTAACCGAAAACAGTCAGAAATGCTTATTTTTTAAATGAAATTTCCAGAAAATTACCATAAATACTTCTCTTTCAAACACCCGCTACTAAAAAGTACTTTAAAATTAGTTAGACAGCCCAACATTAGCTAAAATAGATTCCTAACAAATTTTAATAATATAATTAGACCTAAAAAATATTGAATAAACTTGTATATTATGGAGCTGGAGCTATCAACTTTTCTGCATTAACTTGCGTGTTGTTTTAGCTGCATTAACTTGCGTGTTGTTTTAGCTGCATTAACTTGCGTGTTGTTTTAGCTTAGTATTCAATAAAAAAAAGTACTACGAGCGCCATCTAACGTTTGCTAGCAGTATCTTCTACTCAAACGATCATCATGTTGAACATTTTTCATACACAACACACTAGCTCTATTTTATTCACCTCACCAGCTGTTGTGTTGAACTAAAAGCAATTCACATTCGGTGATCACTCTGACGAGCTAAAAATAAACATGGTAATGGCTTGCGCAGTGGTGAGTTAAGTTTCTTAAATATATATGTATTCACCAAATTATGATCGTGAGCAATTTTGATTTCACTAACAATTGCTAATATAAACACATTTATTTGCTTTTATCAGAATGTAACGAAAAAGATATTTTAATAATAAACTAAATAATATATATTAAATAAAAATAATAATTAAAAAAAGAGTCGAATACTCCCCGACGGGGAATTGAACCCCGGTCTCCCGCGTGACAGGCGGGGATACTAACCACTATACTATCGAGGACGATGAACGAGGTCTGACAAAATACTTAAATCAAGAACTTACAATAAAATTTAAACAAAAATACTGGTACTCTATGGAGATATGAGTTTTAGAATAACTGCGAAAAATTGAGATTGTAAATATGTGAAAAAATGTG
Organism: Neoceratitis asiatica; assembly: GCA_030068015.2. Taxonomy (NCBI): domain Eukaryota; kingdom Metazoa; phylum Arthropoda; class Insecta; order Diptera; family Tephritidae; genus Neoceratitis; species Neoceratitis asiatica. The sequence goes on along the minus strand of CM061527.1, from coordinate 80,711,388 downwards.
ATAAAAAAGTTTAAAAACTTTTTAAAATTTTTTTTAATTTTTTAAGTGGTATTCTGAGCTTTATTAAGGATTTTTTAAGTAAATAAAATTTCTCACGGATTTTTTTAAGAAATTTAATTCATTACGAGATTTTTTTTAATTCTAAGATATCTTGCTTGCCAAGGAAAATTTATTGGAAGTAATTGGATGTTATAGATCAAACCAAATTTCTCAAGGCTTAAGAAAGGCTACAAATGAAGGAAAATGGGAGAACTTGGTGTTGAAAATTTAAATTATTTATGCGTAGGCACATTTCATGCTTTAACCACTCCAATCTAAGCAATAATGGGGTTTCTTAACCATGCTTCTTTATAAAAAAAAACCCCAATTAATGAGCTCGAGTCGGCTTTAACACACCCGCCTCTTGAACCTAAAGGCCTTAAAGGACACACTGAGCCTTAATCTACGCAATATTTTAGTGGAATAATGAAAGCAAAACACATATATAGGGTTTTCCAATAAAAGTGACAGGATTTCTTTAAAAAAAACACACACACTAATTGTTAAGGAAATTCAAATTTTTTTTATTTAATGTGAAGTAAAGGGTGTTCTTTATAGAGGTATAGAACTTTAAGTTGCAATAAAACAACGATGGATTATTCGATTGACAATAATTTTATTTATCCGAAAGATAATCTTGTGGCATTATATTTTAAATATGATTTCTGGCATATGACCGCCACGGCTGGCGCGGATGTAGTCCAATCTGGATGTCCAATTTTCGATGACTTTTTCCAACATTTGTGGCCGTATATCGGCAATAACACGGTGAATGTTGTCTTCCAAATGGTCAAGCGTTCGCGGCTTATCCGCATAGACCAATGACTTTACATAGCCCCACAGAAAGTAGTCTAGCGGTGTTAAATCACAAGATATTGGAGGCCAATTCACAGGTCCAAAACGTGAAATTAGGCGGTCACCAAACGTGTCTTTCAATAAATCTATTGTGGCACGAGCTGTGTGACATGTTGCGCCGTCTTGTTGAAACCACATCTCCTGGACATCATGGTTATTCAATTAAGGAATGAAAAAGGTAGAAATCATGGCTCTATACCGATCACCATTGACTGTAACGTTCTGGCCATCATCGTTTTTGCAAAAGTACGGACCAATGATTCTACCAGCCCATAAAGCGCACCAAACAGTCAGTTTTTCTGGATGTAACGGTGTTTCAACCTACACTTGAGGATTACCTTCACTCCAAATGCGGCAGTTTTGTTTGTTGACGTAGCCATTCAACCAGAAATGCGCTTCATCGCTAAAGAAAATTCGCTTATGAAAATCGGGAACAACGGTAATCTCGTTTTGGGCCCATTCGACGAATCTACGCCTTACTTGATGATCGTGAGTCTATTCATGATGAATTGCCAAACCAAACTGAGAATAAATCACTTGACAGCTGTTAATCGGTCGCCATCTTGAAAAGTAATGTCAACTTAAAGTTCTATACCTCTATAATAAACACCCTTTACAATGGATAAAATTAAGTTCTGAATACGTAACATCATTAAAATGGTTTCCACGACTTCATTTGCAGGAACACATTCGATGAAGCCAATTTTTGAACACTTTTTCCACTAAATCAAGTCGTATGTCGTGAATAGCACGTTCAATATTGACTTTGAAAGCTTGAAGAGAGTCTGGTTTTGTTGCTAAAGACCAATAACTTCAAATAACCCCACAAAAAGTAGTCTAATGGTGTTTAATCACAACTTCTTGGAGGCCAGTCGATGTCAAAATTTTGATTTGAAATAATCGAATCTCCTACGCCTTTCTCGCAATAATTCGGTTGTTGCACGTGCTGTGTGATACGTAGCTCCCCGTCTTGTTGGAACCAGTTGTTGTTAAGATCAACTTCTTCCAATTGTGGCAATAAAAAGTTGGTTATCCTCGATCTATACCGCTCTCCAGTAGCAAACAGTAACGGTGCTACCAGTTACATTTCGAAAGAGGTACGAACCGATGACTCACCGGACTAAAAACCACACCAAACTGTCAATTTAGGTGAAAGTAATGGATGTTCATGAATAATTTGTGGATTTTCTTTGCACCAGAATCGACAGTTTTTTTTTTATTTACCGCACCACCACTCAGATGAAAGGGAGCCGGAGAAAATTATTTTCTTACAAAAAATCGGTTTTCGTTTTCAAGTTGTTCCAATGTAAAATCAGCAAATTCACGACGTTTATGGTGGCTCATGGATGAAATTGTAAACATTACTGAATACAATGAAATCACATAATAAACATGGCCAAAACGACATTAAGAAATCATATCATCCCTATTGGAAATCCCTTTATATAAATATATATGTGTGTGTATGTGTACAAATATCCTTTACGGTTATCATACAACTATCAATGTGCTATTAAATTTTCCTCATTAATTATGAAAGTCAATTAAAAATTAATGAAACAGACGACAGACGAACGCAAAAAGGACAGACGAAGAGAAGCAAACACAGTGAAATACACACACACACACACATACACAGACACAACTATACTTGCAGGTAAAACACTCAATAGACAAGCGTATCAACTAAATGAGCCAAAAAAATCGTGCAGTCAAACCCGAAATGTGCTGCCAACAGCTGCTGTAAAGTATATAAACAGCAACAACAACAACAACTATTACTACCACCACCGCCACTCAATAGCCCATTGAGGCAGACAGACAATTGACAAATATTTTCATTTCATTTTCCACATTTTTTCTGACAACCAAAAACAATAAAAATAACAACAACAACAAAATATTATTAATAATGTGCGTGTGTATAACGCATGCATTTGAGTGCGTAAGACTTTCGTATGTACACATGCGTATGTGTATGTGTATGTGTTTGTTGGACTGCATTAATGGTTATATGCAAAGTTCGCACTGCAGTGGCAGCCAAAAAGTCTCATTGCGGGAAATTAATGAGAAACCTTTGAAAATGTCAACAAATGATATATATACATATGTATGTATGTATGTAATGTTAAATGTAACTAACTATGTATGTATGAGTATACCCTCGAGATACCAGATAAATGATTGGGTGTAGAAAGAGTGATTGCAGTCAGCAGAAATTAAAAATAAAAAAAATTACACTAAAAATGTAAATTATGCTGCTTAATCAACATGAAAATTTTATACATACATAGATACATACAAACATACGAAGATAATGGAAGGAATGCAGTCAAAAAATTTACAATTTATGGTTCCGAAGGCTCTCAAACTTGTATATACATACGGAAGTGCGAGTTAGGGTCAACCAAAAGGCCTCTCCAAAAAGTTTATTGGAACTTTTACTGACCAAATATATATTTTTTTAGTTGAAATACACTTTCTGGACCTTCCATTAGTTGCGATAGCTACGATCTGGTAGGTATCAGTAGGCATTCCGCAGATTTTGTCACCTACGATCTAAGGTTACTGCAAAAATATAATGTCTTATGATGCCTGCATGCAAAGTCTCCATTTCTGCTGACTCTCAGAAGTTTCCACTGTTGGCCTCTTCGATTGCAAACTCCGGAAGCTGGTCCTCTTTCTTGTTTCCCGGTTACTGAAGGCTGTACCTGAAAAGCGTGTCGCTTTAAGCGTCCGGCTAAATCTCAGTCACGAAGTCGAGTACCCTTGGCCCACTCGAGGTGTTATCCTTGCATTTTAAATAGTTCACAGTCTCTTCGACTATAGCTGTTGTTCTACCTGCCTGGAGGTGTTAATCGATACAGCGGAAACCCCCACTTTGAAGGCTGCTGGAACGCCGAAATTTCTGGCGAGGTAATCTCCCTCTCTTTGCTGAATCTCACCCTCTCTGAGGGCCTTTGCAGTAATGGAGAGCTCTGCTGGTACCCGGGCGTTCTTCAACTTCACGAGCAACCACTTTATAGAGCCTGCCACTCTATCGTCTACACACAACACAGGTTTCACTCTGCCATTTAGCGAGATCGAGAAGCATACTACCGGTCTGGGGTCTAAGTATATTTGAAATATGCCCTTATACATTTTTTCTACACAAACCCATCAGTATAGCTTTCCAGTCATCTAAAGAAGTGTATTCATCCACAGCCTCTGTCTATAACCACTAATTTGCTTTTGGCGATGGGCTTTAGGCTGAGGCATTTGGGGCAATTAAGAATCCATGTGTCTTGGAGCCACTCATTGTGTTTTCCTGATAGCGATGGGGTCTTTTTGATGTGGAAGATTATGTAATTTGTCTTTCTCTTTCCCTAAGATCCACTTTTATCTGGCATCGAAAAGATCTCTAGCTCATTTGAGACTAGCTTTTTGTTCTGCCGTCATTTATACGACAGGTATGGCACTTAGGCTCGCTAAAACCCTTGGAGATAAACGCCACTTAATTGTATGCTATTTTAAAGGGCTTTGGAATAGCAAAACCGCTACTCTAGACATTGTAGCGAATTCTCCAAGCTTAGAGTATGGCACTGAGCCTGTGCGAGCCTCCTTTAACTCAATTTGCGGTACTGTCTTTCCCTCGAAGGCAGAGCTCGTTTCTCGTCAGTAGAATTGGTTTCTATCTTGGTGCTTAGCAGTGGCCCCAGTGTCCAGTGACTACATTTTAATTCGTGCATGGCTCCGAAGCTGAATTTTTATTATTAATTTTCATCTGGTTCGCTGGCCACCTATTGAGGGAAGAACTTTTGGTAAGAAACTATCGACTGTGACAAAGCCCCATGCGCCAGCAAGTCGTCTTATTGACGGTCCCAGATGTGAACCAATATCCGTGAAGCTCTTTTCGAATATAGTCGGATGCCATTGATTAAAAACTATCCAGTGGACACTGAAGCGCATGATGCGCTGTATTACGGGGAAGTGTATTTTCGATACGATCCAGGGCGTATTATGGGAAAGAGCTTCCATATGGCAGTTGCATCCTGCATAACCCCATTTCTTTCCTTATATAAATATATTAATATTTTTTCTCTACTCAGTAGACCACCCTAATATGTGTCCATTTCCCGCTCTGCATGCATACGCTTGCATGCAGTCACGTGAGCAGTTAAAAGCTGATTTGACAACAGTCAACAAGGCTGGCCGGTAGTAAAGTAAAGTGAAAATCAGGCTGCAGCAATGCCAACACCAACACACCCAACACGCCACTTAACACGCTTCCACCCACCCACCTACCCCCACTCCCCACCTTCGAACCGGTGTGAGCTCCCACCAACAGGCAAGTCAAATCAACTGCAGTCGACGAGTAAACACGCCTAAAAGTTTACTACAAAGTGTGTATGCCACATGCTTTTTACACAGCTGCATGCACTTGCGGGTTGTTGTTGTTGTTATTATTGTTGTTGTTGTTGTTTTTGCATTACATTGCTGCGCAATTGTCAGCTGCAATAAAATAAACAACTGCAAGCGGCAAACAAACTAACTTTTCATTGTTGCTGACAGTGCAATAAATATTGGCCGGCGGCGGCAAACTAGCTTTGTTGTTTGTGTTTGATACCCTTAACGGTAACTCACACTCACTACGCTACCCTACCCTACATGGGCAGGCAGGCAGTGTTGCAGCGCTCACCCACCTTACACAGGCCGGTGTAACCAACCGTCCAACGAGCCATTCATTCATGGTCGTCGCCAAAGTTTTGTCCACTCACATAAAGAAAATATATGAACTCAGTGAAAAGTCAGTAAAGTTCCTTGAGTAGTTAGCAGCACCCACTATGCCACTACTCCACGGCGCACTGCACGCCTTTTTTAGTGCTGCTTAAGTAAGTGCTGCTTATGTGTGTGTGTGTGTGTTTAGTCTCTTGGTTGTAAACATAATTTAGTTGACTTTGTCACGCAAAAGAAATTCCAAATAACTCACCGAATAAAAACAGCAGCAGCAGCAGCGGCAGCAGCTGAGTGGCTTTTGTTATAAGATAAATATGTTTATTTGTATGCAAGCCACATACTCGTATAGTTAGTTATACATATACTCGTATGTATGTTTGTATGTTGCGTGTTTACACTTCTTCTTCTTCGAAACAATGCAGGCAGTTGACACGACGTATTTAGTATAGTGGGCGTGCTGGCGCGGTGGCAGGTGACGCTGCTCATTGACTTGACTATAAATACATGCACATACATACACACATATGTATATGCATACAAGTATATACAAAATCCCTCTTGACAATTGCGCTGCTTTTCACATGAATAATAAAATATATTTATTTATCGAAGATCATAACTTGTGCAAACTCATCTATGCAAACAACGGTAATTGCATTGTATTGACATATACACGCCACCCCATTTGTATGCATAATTTAACTAAAAAATTTGTTTTAAACAAGTTTCAATTGTGTTTGAATATTTATTGCCTAACAAGGAGTTGAGTGCGATAAAGTTGTTTCCGAAGAGGAACCAAATAAATATAAATTAATTAATTGGTTTTCAAAAACTTAACTGCTCCTCACAAGCAGCAGGTAATATAAGAAAGAAGCGCAGTCTCCCAAACCAATTGGCTGTGAGGGAGTTATAGAGAGTGATCCATTTCAAGGTTCTATACTTTTTTAAAGAAAAAATACAGAAAATTCACATTTAATGAGAAATGTTTATTATCATTCGAAAGAATATTCTTTGGCATTTATTGCTTGAAGATTATCTCTATTAAATGTTGACCGCCGCTACGTCTCAGATGGTCCATCCGTTGAGTCAAATTTTCGATGACTCGTTCGAGCATTTTTGATGGTAACTGGCGGATGGCACACGTGAAAAAGTCTAACGGTGTGAAATCACATGATCTTGTTGGCCAGTCGACCGGCCCAAAACGTAAAATTATTTGCTCACCGAAGAGTTTTCTCAATAAATCCATTGATTGATGCTATGTGTGGGATGTGGCGCCGTCTTGTTGAAATCAGACGTCGCGAAGATCTCTTAAATCTCTTCAGGTTGCTCTTCATCCCAAATGCGGCAATTTTGCTTCTTTATGTATCTATTGAGACAGAAATTGGACTTATCGCTGGACTAAATTTGGCTCGAAAACGTCGGATCTTCTTGGAACTTTTCAAGAGCCCATAGAGCGAAGCGAAGTCGCTTGGGAAGGTCGAGCGGCATGCTGAATTTTCTACGCTTTCAATTTAAGATCTCGACCTTAAATGCGCCAAGTCGTTCCATGCGTCGGTCCGAGTTGCTGTGAACGACGCCACGGTCTTCGTGTGCACTCTTAGCAACGGCCGCTATATTTTCTTCACTGCGTGCGGGACATGGTCTATCCGGTCGAATATTATGCAATAATGAATGCTGGGTCTCAACCTCGATGATGGTGTTGCGAATAGCACGTCCAGCAGACCGATTATGTTGACCAGAAGTTGAGCGAAGCGCGCGAAACACATTCTTTACAGAACGTGAATTTTCATAATAAATTTGAATGATTTGTAAACATTATTCAGGCGTAATGGAAAGACTTCCATTATGAAATGTCAAACAATACTGAACAAAAATAATTTGACAGCTTGGCACGACTCACGCATTATCTGTCAAAAAATGGCTATTGAGAAAAGTACCTCTACTTGAATCACCGTATAATATAGTCGTCCGATCAGGCCGGCTCCGACAATTATTTATGTCTACAAATAAGCAAGTCTACTAAGTTTCGTTCAACTATCTCTAAAACTGAGGGTCTAGCTTGCGTATAAACAGATGGATAAGCCGAAAGACTGACAGAGGAAACTCATCAACTCAGCTCATCATTCTGATCCGATCGGCATACATTTTGATGTGTCTTCTCCTTCCGATACTTGCATACTTCGAGCCAAGATTAATATACCCCTTCATGTTCGGGTGTACAGCTTAGTTCGGTTCATTTTTTGGTGTTCTAGAAATATTTATTGAGAAAAAAGTCAAAAATACATCTTTCAAAGATTAATCGTTGGAAGTGACTACTGCTTCCCCTCTCCCTGGTAATTTTCGAATGCCATCTCTAAAAACGGGTCCTCTCCGTACTCAATTCAATCATTGAGCCTGCCATTTTTCGATTTCTTTAAAAGATCCGAGTTCTTTAAAAGAAAAAGCCAGTAGTTGAAAAGAGCACGATCTGGATAATCTAGCAGCTGAGGTAGCCTCCAATTTTAGCTTTTCCAGATAGTTTTCGACCGGAACAGTCCGTGGTACCGAGTGTTGTCAAGTTGGAAAATCATCTTGTCATCGCCATCGGTCGTTTCTGACTGTTTTTCGCACAATGCACGGCTAAAGCGCATTACTTATTGTCGATAACGAGTTCAGTTTCCGTTTCGTATGGATTTTGATCCAGTAAAGCCTCCCATATCCTATCATCAAACATTTTGGGATGGTCAGGAAGAAAATACATCCCTCATCTTATTCTTTTTAGCAAGATATGCTTTCTCCACTCTGCTCTAGCTCCCATCTTGCCCGATGCATGCGAACCCGTAGTCAATCTGCGTTGTACATAGCATTCTAACGTGAAAATCTACATTTAATGAAACTATTCTTGATCGCGGTCTTGTGGTGAAGCTGGATGAAGGTGCCTTATGTTTTCATGCTGAAGATCAGCCTGTCTGAGTGCCCGTAAATACCTGTTGCTCAGACTCGAGCAGAGACTCTTGGAATCAGAACATTACATATGCATAGGCTTACACGAGTAATGTGGATCTCTGTTCAGGTGGTGGATACAACTCTTCTGCGCTAATTGGAGGATCATGAGCGATAAAAAATAAAACTGCCAATAACAACAAAAACAACATAAAACAAAGAGACCGTCACACTGAGGAAAAAGCAGGCGGAGCGGAATTTCAAAAACTCAGGAACCAGTGCTAGTCAGGGTCCCTACCAAAATCATTTAACGGCAGCAGAGGATTGGGGATCAAAGTCAATGGAACAATGCCAATATGGGTAAAAAAGCAAATATTTCCCAGGACTTGCCTGTCTCCGCCGTGGTTGTTCCAGGAATGTAGACTGTTTTCATTCCGAGCTTGGGTCTCAATATAAGCAATAAAGGAAACGAGCTTACTTTTATACAAGTACTTGTAGTCGGAAGGAGGTAAGGAGATATTAGAGATCAATCTAAGCTCGCAAGAAGCTGGCAGGGCGATGAAAAATTAGATAGTCTCAATGGAGCGCTCCTTTTCAACCACCACTACATTGTATTCGACCTAGATAGGAAGGTATCTAAAATAATACCCATGAGAAATTATAAAAACACAGATCCGAAAATTGTTGGAACAAAAGCCGTAGCCCTGATACCACCAAACCCTACAAATGTTAAAGACCTTCTGAGCCTGGTAGGCCAATTCACTTGCGTCAGTATCAGTGTACTGGGCATAGCTTGCCTATTAGGTTTCCTAGGGATAAGAAAAGACTTCCATAGTGGAACTCGGATCTGAAATACCTTGGGAAAGCAATAAAAAAGCCTTTTTCAGAAATATAAATGCCAATTTTTAGAAAATTTTTCTCTCACATACATGGGTTGATTGTCATTGTCATTGGTATCACCAAAACCGCTCAAGAAGGCATTAAATAAATTGTATAACTCCCTTCCTGCAGAAGCCCACCTACCCACCGCCAATGATACGTTGTCTCCACTATAAATAAAGACCCTCTCCTCGTCTCAATGTCTTGATAGCAAAAGTTTCGCCTGCCAAAACCGTCGATGATCGGTTTCCCGAAAGGAAATAAAATAAAACCTCAAATGTGGTAGAGGAAAAAAAACGAAAAAAATGCGCCAAATAAAAGCTGAGAGACAAGAATTGATACAGCAGCAACATAAAATTGGAAATTGAAACGAGAATGAAAATGAAAACGACAATGCCGAAATGAAAATTCGAATGCAAAGCTGACAAACGAATTTCAATACGCACGCAGAACGAGTGAGCGAGTGGTGGACAAGCAGGCAGGCAGGCGACATACAGGAAAAAGGACTAAAAGCCATTGAATAAAGCAAAGAGCGAAATGTGCGGGGGAAGAGGGGATACGAAAAATTTGCATGGTTCGTTTAGCAAAGTGGATGTTAAGTGTAATGCGATTTTTATGTAAATTTCACAGTGGAAAATGCATTGTGCACACAGAGACCGTGCGACGGCGAGACGAGCAGAGAGAGAGAGAGAGAGGACTGCACAGTAGATAGCCAGGCAGACAGACAGACAGAAAAAAATATAACAGAATAAAGTAGGCGGACAGACCGACAAGCCGATAGGCGGGCAGGTAGACAGGCGGGCGGACGGTACAGCAAGTGACTAGTTTGGCAACTGCCCTTGATGACGCTATGGCAACCATTCAAATTATTGGCAACTTATTGCGAACGGTGCTGGGGCTATGCTCGTTTATATATGCGAGTACATTGAAAGATGAGCACTGTGCTGGCTCTGGTTGCCTTCTGCTCTACTCTCATTTTCATGGTCATGGTCAACCAGGCCACAGAGCAAATACGCCGCCCAACCATGAAAGCCTTGCTACTGCTACTGCTGCGCTATGCAAATATTTCAAATTCGGCGATAATTTAAAATCATCGAGAACAGATCGGCAGGCAATGCACGCAGCATGCAAGTATTTGTCAATATTTTTCTATTTCTCTTTTTGGTTTAATGTGTTTAACGAATATTCTTCCACAGCCATGTGTGAGTTCGGCTTACCAAAAAAAAAAGTTACTTAAATGTTTGCTTCAAATTTCGTGGCGCTCTCTTGTCGTATCACAGCAGAGCAGACGCTGAGCAGCTGAGCAGCAACCACTTGTACATCATAATCACCTTCAATGATTGTCGTGTATGTGTGTGGGAGATTGTGGGTTCGACAATCCCCTTTTAACTTACTCCTTACGCCGCTCAACTTGGCAGCCGTCTGGTCTGGCGCTACAGCTGTCCGCGTATCTGTCTGACCCATTGTCTGCCCTTGGCGGTATTGAAAATCTGAATTAAGCTGCAACACCAAAAGCTGTCAAGCACACACGAACACCAAGTGACTGCCTCCCGCACTCTTCCGCACAGCGAGCATGTGTATGCTGTTGCTTTTAGTACTTTTTTTCGGCCGCTTGGCCAATATTTCATGAGTGCATGGGCGTATTTTAACTTTGATTGCCTGTGTGTGGCCGACACAACCTTCAAACTCTCCCCAGAGTCGACGATGTGCATGCTCACACACACTTACAGTCTCGTCCATTTTATCTATGTAAATATGAATAATTGTTCGTACAAGATTCACTTAAATTTCGAGTGGTGAGCATTTGACTAAGCCGCCGCATATTGCTCTGCAATTTTGTAATTTTTTGTTGTTGTTATTTGTGTGATTTTGTTTTTTTTTAATTCTAGATTTTGACTCTCGGCCAACCTACAGCTGGTGAGCACCAACACCGTTGTCACTTTGCTGATACTAGTGCCACTCTCTTATTCTATCATCTCCTTCTCACTCTCTCTCTCTCTCTCTCTCTCTCTCTCCTCCTCTTGCCACTATCTTCAGTGGCTAGCCACTCAATATTTCGAGTGTTGACCACTGAAGTGTTGCAAATGCAATGAAATGTAATGGAAATCAAATTGAAAATGCTCATATTTGTATTTTGTAATTAACGAAATGAAGTGCTTCACTGACGTGTACTTACCGCGAGAGCGGTATTGGTATTTAACTAACTGCGCTTGAATTGATTGAATTTTGTGTGTGTGGTTCAGCCACAAAATTAGAAGTATGAATAAATACAAAAGACTCTACCACTGAATGCGAACACTTTGTGGTATCTTCGTATGGCAGGGGAGGAGAGCTCAGCAGCTCCAAGTTCTCAGTTGTTAGATGGTTATACAAAAACGGCATTAATAGTACTGAGTACCCGGTCTAAAAGTCGTGGCAGAAAGTAGAAGAGTATTATTGGAGTCTCTTCGCCATATTCGGCCATAAAAACTTCGAATCTCGACCCACCTATTGGAAAGTACCAGCATGACTCATTCAGGAGGGAGGATATATTCGGCTTACGGTTCGTCAAGATCTTGTGGCACAGTTTCTTCATCAGATATGAGGGACGTGACTGCAAAAAGGCCTGCAAAAATTGCCTCCATAAAAACTAGATTGTATGCTGTGGTTTTGAAGTTGGTACTGAAAAAATTGTTCCAAAAAATATCACATAAAAGTATCGAATGAGAACTTCAAACTTCTTTGAAGAACTACAACAGCATTAGTGCCTATCATATATGTATGAATATGCTTTCTTTCTCGCCACTGCAGTACACCATTTCTCATAGTACCAGCTCTTCTTCCGACCTTGTCGAAAACCAAGTGTTTCATTGGGCACTTGAAATGCAATTCTCTGATATCGAGTTGTTGGTGAGTGCTCTCAGAAAACAGGAGGGCAAGTCGATTGGTATACCGGCTGGCTGACCGCTTTGATTGCAGCGATATTTCCATGTTCTTGTGTTGACGTATGTTCTTTGTAGAGACGGAGGCTTTCCTTTGACGCGATAAAATAATGATCGGATGCGATGCCGGGTTCTCGAAGTGTAGGTACATCGGGAGCACAGGAGACCTGACTTTCGTTTATCATAACATGCTGGATTTCGATTCGATGACAGCCTCACACATTTGTGGAAGTTTCGTCTCTAAATTTCTCGACTGTTGTTGCGACAAAACTTTCGAATTTAAATCGTGGCCCGGGCAGCGCTCATAGATGCTTTCCAGGTGCTTATTGAAACACTCATACCGTTCTTCTCTTCAGACATTCATCCACCGGGGTCGATAATAATACTCAGCGGAGACGGAGTCTCTCTGGCACTACGAATCCAACACCGAAATTGCCCTCTATTATATGGCCACTGCAGGAGATTTGATAAACACACACCTTTTTCCGTTCTTGTCCCGTCCATCGCACTCCATTTACGGCGTTGATATCGACCTCATTTCGTTAAGGACACCAACCAGCTGAGCAGCGGCATAATAAAGAGCCCGGACATTCCAGGTGCATGTTCTCAAATTGTGATCCTTAAAGCCCTTGCAAGTGTCATCTTTAAAAGTTAGGTGTCTCCTAAGAGGCTTCCTTCAATTTTTCTTCTAGAACATATTTTTGCGTGGTTCCAAAGCCGACGATAATTCTTATAAATTCCTTCCGAATAAAATCGTTACTTCCACCTATACACTTAGAGGAGAACGCTTTATCCAAAGATCTTTGTTCACATTTGGGCTTATTTTTTGATCTATATAAAATTATCGATCATTTGGAGACCAAAAGGATTTATTTAAAAAAAATTCTACTTTAAAAAACAGCGTTTTTTTTCAGTCAGTAATCTTGAAAATCGGATCTAATCCAAATAAAGTAAAGTACAAAATTAAAAAAAAATGTATTTATTAAAAATAAAAAGTTGGACTCCCCGACGGGGAATTGAACCCCGGTCTCCCGCGTGACAGGCGGGGATACTAACCACTATACTATCGAGGACGGTGATTACGCCTTGACAAAAGTTGGTTTTGAGAACATGTAAGAATATTTTTGACCTTTAGAAGAAAGGAAAAGAAAACCGAAAGAGAAAAATATACAAAAAAAACGGAAACTGAGCCCAACAAATACTTATATAAAAACTGTTATTGAGTAAAAAAAATCTAAAACGATCCCTGGTAGGTGGACTTTTGTTGCTCTCTCAAGACTTTTGCTAAACGCAGCGACACAAAAAATGAAGCAGATTGTCAAATATAATAAATTAATATTTTGTACACGACTAAGAAACAAGCAAGCAAAATGAAAAAACAATAACAACCTCAACGAAGAAGAGCAGCACTTGACGACAGCTGTTAATATTTGAACGAATAGAACATAAAATGCTAAAGAAATCAAATCAACTATTCGCTATTTATAGCCTATTAAGCAGTGAAGGTCATTGCAACTGAACGGTCGTGTTAGTGTTGCTAATGTAGACAAAAATTTCGGTACTCGAGTTTTCGGGATTTTTTTTTTGTACCAAAAAATTTTAAATGCATACAACGTTGCAGCCTAAACAGATTTTTATTCATTGTTTTTCATATTTTTTTTTAACCCTTTGCAGAAATACTAAAATTTTTCCTCTTGAGACAAAAAAACCAGCTATCTGTAGAGTAAAAGTCAGGCGGATGCTAATATAAAATTTTTTGAATAAAATGCTGTATCCTTCCAAAAAACAGTTGTATAAATCGTATGTTTCATGCAAAAAAAAAATTTTTTTAATATTTTTCGAACATTTTAAAAACTTGACATCCACTTTAGTGCTATAAATTCTTGAACTTACACAATTTACTATTAATATTTTTATTCTGAGTTGTTTTCTCTGTAGTAGGTACTCTGCTTCTATACACAGAGCAGAATGAAATAATTTCGGTTTCGAAAACACTTCAGTAATAAAAGAAAAATGACAAATATTCTGAAAATTTCTACAAAATAATTTGTTTTCGTTGAATCTCACACAATTTATCAGTCACTCAAAAAAGGCTGGTGTCGATTGGTCGAGTGAAATGTTAAAAAATGCGATAATTGTTCGCGCACGAAGCATTTCCAAGCAAACGGTTGCCATTTTTTTTTTTTTCAAAAACTTGACAAACATAGCACAACAACGCAGAACAGAAAAATTCTGAGTGGTACATAACCATCTGTTTGCCAGTTGTCATTCCAGAAATCTGGATAATTAACCGCCAAATATAGATCTTTCTCACCACGCCAATAAGAGCTCTCAAACATCGACTGCACGAACTGCATTTTTGAGCACTCAAACCATCGATTTAATGATTCCTTCATCGTTTAGTACGGACTTAGCACCGAATGACTTCGTTAAACTCAGAGCTCAACATTTTTCGATACCTGAGGAGGCGGTTGATGCGTTTAGAACGCCTATTTTGGTTAAACCTTAATCAGTGTGGCAAAAGTGCTTCGAAAATCTATTCAAGCGCATGAGCAAAAGAGTATAAATCTTAATGTAGAATATTTTGAAAACCAAAAAAGCGATTTTCGATTATTAATATTTCTTTTTGTTCTCAAATCCCGAAATATATATGGCAATATTTTTATTTTTATTTATTGTTGCTTTCGGTAAAGAGTTTTGTTTGATTTCAATAGGCTGTTGCTTCATTCTTGAGTTTCGAAAACAGTTCTATACCAAAAGAGTTCACAATTTCTTGAGTTTTTTTCTAAAATGTATTTATTTTTGTATAAATTTGGCTGGTAAATGGGAAAAAAATTCATTCGGCATTTTTTTATTTTTGAAAAATAATTTTTCTTTTCAGTTATTTGTAAATATCGCAGAAATTTGAAACTTTGGCTTAAAAATTGCATACAAAACAATTTTTTCTTCAATTTATTGTGGTTATTTTCTAGAATTTCCGGATTTTCGAAACATCAAAAATTAGAATATTGTTTAAAACTAGCGCAAGTTGAAGACTACTAACACCTATATTGAAAAAAAAATTGATTTGGGATCAAAACTCTCGGCAGGTATGCATCATAAAGAAATTTTCATATAAAACAATTTTTTCTTCCATTTGTTGTGATGATTTGCTAGAATTTCGGGATTTTCGAAATATCAAAAATTTGAATATTGTTTAGCACTAGCGCAGGTTGAGTCATACTAAGACCCATATAGAAAAAAAATTTCTTCGGGATCACAACTGACGGCAGATTATGCATCACTATCAGTTTTCGAATTGCTACAGAATTTTTTACAGCACTAACAAAACAACTAATGAGGTGAAGTGAGGTGAAATGCTTTAAAGTGAACATGTGTGCGACCGCAAATAAATAAATAAATAAAATCCAAAGATAATATTATGAATTTATGAAAACAAAAACAAAAACAAATACCAGCGACATAAATAGCTTTATGAACATATTGCTTGTGTAACGGCAATATTTTGACACCAACAGCGTAAAAACAAAATAGATTTTTTTTTTTTAAGCAAACTACTGCATCCACCGCTGTTCGGTAGAAAAATATGCAGTAAATGCGGTTAAGGGTTAAAATCCGAATAATAAAAATAAATAAAAAACAAAAACCCATTAAATTAGCAACGGCGCGGTGCAGCGCAGCGTTTTTCAAATACAAAATACCACAGGTTAGCGCTAATTTATATCCATTTGCAAGCGTGTAGCTATTCCGTTCCGTTTACTCGTTGGTAATCACTGACTTGTCGCGGCGCTGTCTCGCCTCCGTTCCAAGTCTGCTTTGTTTACTTTAGCCTGCCGCGTTGTGGAGAGAAGATAACTAATAACACTGAGTGTGAATCCTTTTTTTTTGGTTTGTAGTTTTGGGTGCTGCAAAAAATTAACAATACACAAATAACAATAACAAAACTACAACTGCGAATGCACAGTGCAGTGAGTGACAGAAATTTATGTGTCTGGCTGCACTGAGCAACCAGCGAAAGAAAAAAAACTCCACCCAACCAACGGCAGTTAACCAACTAACAAACCAACCAACGAAACCACCAACCCCTTGGGCGTATTTAAATATTATAAACACCAAGGATGTGCACGCATCAAAAAAAAAAGGATAAACAAATAAAAGAAACCAAAAGCAAAAAAACTGCAAATAAAGGAAGGATTTAACAAGCGCACGCATGCATTTTTAGCAATGCGAGTAGCCAAATAATGTGTGAGTGTCTAAGACCGTTTACAAATGTTAGGAAGCGGCAAACTAACACTTTCCTTCCACTAAACGTTGCTTTGTTTCCTTTTTTTCCTTCTTTTTTTTCATTTACCAACACACATCGTCTTGGCTTTCGCTTCGCATTGCATCCCGTTGGGAGTAGGTATTATTGTCGGTTTGTATTGGATAAAAATGGCATACCATAAAGCGTTAAATGCATGCACTAATGAGAATTAATGGCGATTAGAGACTGGCAAATGAGCAGCGCAGTGGCGGGTTGCGAGATTTGGAAGATAAATGTATGTGGTGGTGGTGCTGCCGGAGCTTGTAGGAAAAGCAGAGGATTTCATAGACGGGAAAGGGTATAAATTTTCTTTTTATTCTTTTGAAGTTTGTAATACTCGCAGAAGCAGTTCCCACATTATGAACCGCTGAAAGCTTGTTCTAGAGAAAAAAAGCTCCCACATAAAGAATCACTGAAAGCCTGTTTTGTTCAGAGAAAAAAATTTAGATCTCGAGCTCTTACGTAAAGAGCAAAAAGTTGAGAGTCGCTATCGTAACAAAGCCTAACTTATTGATGTTCCATGAATCCTACTACAGGAACCCAGTAGTTCTCAGGTGAGTTGCCAGCATCAGTGCCATATCCAAGAGTTTTTTTCTAGTTGTCGACGAAGTCAAGGCAGCCATTGGAACATGCCCTATGAAGAAAAAAACTGTGGAATTTTTTACTCCATCCTACCACAGTGTCCAAGTTGCGCACTCTGGAAACGTGGGCTAGCCTTATTCGAGATCCGACGACCAGTCCATCCGAAACCATAGACGTTGGAGAGTAGGTGCTTGTGGCATATACTACAGCAGCCATATAAAAGAGCTGGAATTTGGTTTTGGACTTGTGGTAGGAAAGATATCCACGGCTGATTTCCACTCATTACACGTCGGAAGAGAAGGATTTTTTATGCCACGTTGTCAAAATTTGAAGCCCAGTATGCACAGAACAGGTGTCCTTGATGCAAAACTCTGTAAATGCCACCTCCTTTATGAGTCATACCCAAGCGAGCTGAGGCTGAGCGACTTTCCCGGTATCCGTAGTTGTCTGTAGTACCAGGTTCCTGCATCGGAGAATTCATAAAGCCACTTGGCTATCTTCGTATCAAGGAACCGCTAACATAAACTGAGAAATTTGTTATGGACGGACGACATATTATCAGTAGAAATGCATACGTTCCGAGGTTCCCACAGCAGCTCAGAACGCGCATTACCAAGCACAAGGAATCTTGGATGTCGAGAAGCTGCAATCACAACAGACAGCCATCTGGTTTTCTACTAGACTTTCACTACTGTTCTCTAAGAGCGCTCATCAAGAACTCGGTATCAAGGTAGTGTGGATGGTACGTCGAGCTCCTTTAGTGCAGCCGCCAGCAAAACTACTGGAATACGAGGTATGCTGAGAATTGTGATCTATCGATATACTGAGAAAAAAGCGAGACGCCATTGCTGAGAGTAAAAGATAGAAAACGAATTGTGTGAGCGTAAAATACTTAAGAGCTTAAAGAGCGAAAATTTCTAATACCGACTCATCGGACGAAGACAGCGTATACACTGCTGCGTACAGTAAAACACAAATGATGAGCGACTTATGGAGCTTTTAATATCACTTGTCTGCTCAGTCAGTTAGTATTTGAAAGCTGGCATGATGTGTATGCTCATATTGGTTCCTAAATAGGCAACAAGTTAAAATTATGAGCCCAGACGTTAGTCCTGTGACGAAGGTGGCACACAACTGAATACAGCTGCATTTGAAGAAGAGGATAGCAAAATGTGCACCACAAATTGGTCTTGAAGCTCCGCCAAAACTCACTTTAGCACAATTGAGTACTGGGCCTCCGACGTTTTTAACAGGTTGTCGTCTATACATTACTTCAAGAGGTGACAGGTTTGCCTCTGAGAAGAAGAATTTCTTATTGAGATTTCGCTCAGCTTTTAGAAATAACTCATCTGCCAACTTTTAGACTACACTGAGGTAGAAGATTATCAAATAGTAGAGATCTGCTGATTTTTTGATACTGTTCATTGACACCTATTGTTGGAGTCGTCTGGATGAAAAGGATCCAAGACTATTACAGCATTTCGCTGTATATATATATATATATATATTTTTCCAGAATATAGAGTAACTCAAGGTCCGAAAAGTTCTCTTCACCTCAATAAATTACCGTTAGTAACGAAAAACTCATAGAACTTGATACAAACGCTCTAGTGACATTGATTATCCTCTCTCTCTCTCTCATTTAATATTCATTGAAAAAAGTGAAGAATTTTTCAACCCCAAATTAAGCTGAATTTTTGATTTGCCAGTGATATATGAAGGTAACAGTGCAGGCAATATTTATTCACCCCACATGCGAGTATGTAGGCTATAAATAATAATGCTAGTAATTGCACTTATACACTTGTAAGTAATTTGATGTTGTGTGCATAACTAAAATTGGTGTCCATTGGGAATCAATAAAATGCAATCAACGGAAAAGGACTTGTGTTGGCAGTTGTAAATGGAATACAACGAGTGATCCATTTCGAGGTTTCCTCCTTTTTTAAAGAAAAATCACAGAAAATTCAAATGTAATGGAGAATGCTTATTACTATTCGAAAGAACATCATTTGGCACTTATTTTTTGAAGATTATCTCTTTCAAATAGTGGCCGCGGCTACGTCCCGGATGGTCCATCGGTTAAGTTCAATTTTCGATTACTCGTTCGAGCATTTCGACTGGTAACTGGCGAATGACACGCACGATGTTTTACTCCAAAACCTGAATCGAAGCGGGATTGTCCGCATAGGCTTTAAACTTTACTTATGCCCACAGGAAAAAGTCTAACGGTGTTATATCACATGATTTTGATGGCCAATCGACCGGCCCAAAACGTGAAATTATCTGCTCGCCGAAATGTTCTCAATTTCAGGCATCAAACAGTCGGTTATCATAGCGTGATAACGGTCGCCTTTGACAGTTACCTTCTCATCGGCATAATTTTTGAAGAAATATGGACCGATGATTCCACTGGCCTACAAACCACATCAAACCGTTGTTATTTCTGGATGAAACGTCAGCTCTTGAATCTCTTCAGGTTGCTCTTCGTCGCAAATACGGCAATTTCGATTGCTTACATACCCGTTGAGCCAGAAATGTGCCCCATCGCTGAACAAAATTTGGCTCGAGAACGTCGGCTCTTCTTGGAACCTTTCAAGAGCGCATAGAGCGAAGCCTTTGTCGCTTAGAAGGTCGAGCAGCTTCAGTTATTGCAGAAGCTGTATTTTGTGCGCTTTCAATTTAAGATCTTGAAGTAAAATGCGCCAAGCCGTTCCATACGTCAGTCCGAGCTCCTACGAACGGCGCCGAATCGACTCTACACGTTCTTCGTGTACACTCTCATCTACGGCTGCTATATTTTTTTCCCTGCGTGCTGGACGTGGTCTATTCGGTCGAATATTATCCAGTAATGAGTGCTGAGTCTCAAGATGGATGATGGTGTTGCAAATAGTACGCTCAGTAGGCCGATTATGTTGACCATAAGTTGAGCGAGGCGCATTCGAAACATATTCTTTACAGAACGTGAATTTTCATAAAAAAGTTGAATGATTTGTAAGCGTTGTTCAGGCTTTCCATGATGAAATGACAAACAATACTGAACAAAAATAACATGACAGCTTGACATGACTCACGCGCGATTGGTCAAAAAAAGGCCATTGAAAAATGTACATCTACTTGGATCATCCTCTATACACTAGGGAGTATATAATTTTATTAAATGCAAAAGCTATGAATACAAAATAATATTAATTAAGGCAGCAGAAGTGTCAAGTTGTGGGGGCAGGAAGCGTGAGATTTTTTTTGAATTAAAAATGTAAATATTCATAATTAAATAATAATTTAATTAATATTAAATGTTTACCAAATTATTTATAATGCGAAATCGTATTAAATGCATTTTAAATGAAACATTTAAAATTTATTAAAATGCTTTTAAGAATTTTCATGTCTTTAAAGACCTATCTACCTCGAGACTCACACAATTACAGAATGTTTTTCTACCATTCAAAAATGAAAAAAAAAAAATATTTGTTTTAATACGCCCCACTACACAGAAATATGCTTCCTCTTATAATATTTATGCCCTACGCGCGCACATATACACACACAAGAAATATACTTTACTGCTGCTGCAATATGCCACATTCACTATGGCATTTTGCATTCTACAACAGACAACTCTATCCGTTCGTAGCACCAATGATGACGGTACAAATGCGTTTACACAACACACAAATACACTCATACATGCATGCATACATGTGCACTTTAGGTTTGTGCATAAAATATACCTTTACATGATATTTGAGTTTATGACGACACTGAAACCGGCAAACTTGACAGTGAAAATGGCAAATGTGGCAGAAACATTTGCCACAAAGCCATAGCAATGTGCGTATATGTCTCATTTATGTCTGTCTGTCTGTCTGACTAGCTGTCTCGTTGGCGGACAAGGATGTTTGAAATTGAGTTGCAACAGAATTATGAAATGAAAAATACAAACAACAACAGCAAGTGTTTACAGGTACAGCAACGGTTAACAATTTTTAAATAATATTAAAGTATTAAATTTGACTGGAGGGAGAATTCCAGTATTTTCCACTAAAAATTCACTTTCTTAAAGTAAATGAGTAATCTGTATAACTTCCGGAATCACTGAACCACGATTTTAACAGAGATTTCTGATCCTTGAGCTAAAAACTGGTCATTAAAAGCTCTTAAAACACCAAGCAACGGCTTTCCTTTCACTGGTAGGTGGTAGGCTGGTGGTTTTCAGTGGTAGGCAGATCGCTGATTGCAAGGCCGAAAAGCTTAGCCATACCAAAAAGGCTCATTAAAAAGCCGCAGGAGAAGAAAATTGATGGCAAACAATATTTGCTGCAGAGCAGGGGCTCTTAAGTTGAATTACCCTGTCTCCATGAAAATATCTCAAAGGCGGTGAAAGATATTAATGCTCAATTCATTCATTTTGGACCTTTTCTATACACTTTCGACATCGTCTGACGTGCTCTCGTCAAGCTACTAACCTCACACTAACCAACTTGTACTGTACTATGGCTCCGGTTCCCGTTGTTCCAAGGTGTGGTCTCCAGTCAGGATATTACCGACAGTTAGATTGAAGTAAGGGTTTTTGGCATTTTTTCAAGAAGTCTTCAGCAAATACTCTAGATCACAAAGCCAACACTAGTAGTGATTAAATAAACGCCAAAAAGAATGTTGACCCTTCCACAGTAGAGACTTTTAATCTGAGAATCATACAAAGCAAACTAATGTAAAACACATCTATCAAGAAGTACTCTGCAGAAGCTCAGGAGACTCATTACTTTTTTTATCTAATATAACACTTTAACACGATAGATGTTTCGTCTTAACGTAGTACGACTGCAACTGGAGACACTAAGTGAAATCAAGTCCCGCACCACCTGTTTTTTCCAATGGAGCTGAGATTTTACTCTTTCTCTGCTTTCACCAGTGGGTATGGTAGCGAATACTCTAAAAGTTGTGTGTTTTCAGCGGTCCGGATGACACGACCCAACCATTGTCGGCGGTATATCCTATTTTGCTGAACAATCATATAAAGGGTGATCCAAGTAGAGGTACTTTTCTCAATAGCCTTTCCTTGACAAATCACGCTTGAGTCGTGTCAAGCTGTCATGTTATTTTTATTCAGTATTGTTTGGCATTTCATCATGGAAAGACTTACGCCTGAAGAACGTTCACAAATTATTCAACTTCATTACGAAAACTCACGATCTGTAAAGAATGTGTTTCGCGCGCTTCGCTCAACTTATGCTCAACATAATCGGTCTGCTGAGCGTACTATTCGCAACAACCAACACCCATCTTGAGACCCAGTATTCATTATTGGATAATATATGACCGAATAGACCACGTCCAGCACGCAGTAAAGAATATATAGCGGCCGTAGCTGAGAGTGCACCTGAAGAATGTGTAGAACAGATTCGGCGCATTTCGCAACAACTCGGACTGACGTATGGAAGGACTTGGCGCATTTTGATTGAAAGCAAACAAAATACAGCTTGTGCAAGAACTGAAGCCACTCGACCTTCCCAAGCGACAGCGCTTCGTTCTATGGGCTCTTGAAATGTTTCAAGAAGATCCGAAGTTTTCAAGCCAAATTTTGTTCAGCGATGAGCCCCATTTCTGGCTCAATGGATATATAAAGAAGCAAAATTGCCGCATTTGGGGCGATGAGCAACTTGAAAGGACTCAAGAGCTGCCATTTCATCCAGAAAAAACAACGGTTTGTTGTGGTTTGTGGACCGGTGGAACCATCGATCGATATTTCTTTAGAAATGATGCCGATGAGAACGTAACCATCAAAGGCAGCGGTAGGAGACAATTTTATGCCTGAAATTGCATCTCGTGATCTCAGCGACATTTAGTTTCAACAATACAGTACCACTTCCAACACATCATATCAGTCAATGGATTTATTGAGAGAACACTCGCCGAAGTAGATAATTTCACGTTTTGGCCTGGACGATTGGCCACCAAGATCGTGTGATATCACACCGTTAGACTTTTTCCTGTGGGCATAAGTAAAGTTTATGTCTATGCGGACAATCCCGCTTTGATTCAGGCCTTGGATCAAAACATCACGCGTGTCATTCGCCAGCTGCGAGTTGAAATTCTCGAACGAGTTATCGAAAATTGAACTCAAGGGATGGACCATCTGAGACGTAGCCGCAGCCAACACTTGAAAGGGATAGCCTTCAAGGAATAAATGCCAAAGAATGTTCTTTCGAATGATAATAAACATTCCCCATTAAATTTGAATTTTCTGTGTTTTTTTTTTTTTAAAGAAGTAGGGAACCTCGAAATGGATTACCATTTATATGCAATTCGAGGATATTTTTTACACTGGCAACAGTAAAAAAATAAAACTCCTACCACTTGTCACTGTACGATCATTTTGTCTGAAATTTTTTACTTTTTGCATATGTGAAAATTAATTTAAAAAAAAAAATTTGCTGCTTGACAAAAATCCTCATCTGTCATTTAGGCAGATGCTCTTCGGTAGTCGAACTAAACGAAGCGTAGCAGTTTCTCACACATTCAAGGAGAAAACCTTTATCCCTCTCCCCATCCGGTTAACTACAGTTCATTTACTCACTAATGCATGTCCTTGCACTTGTCATTTAATGTAATAAATTTTAATTACAGCTAAGAATCCCTGAACTCATTCCAGCCTAAGCATATAACTAGCAATATTCCATAAGACTATATTACACATGTAAGCCTCTCACTCCGCTCTGTTTCAGCTCTCAGCTGAATAAGTGCCTAATGCAATAAATATTTTTTTTTGCAATTTATTTTTATAAATTAAATTATGAGTTGTAATGCGGCGCGGTGGCAGACGAAAGTAATATGCGGTTTTGTCGATAATCATTTCGCGCGCTGTGACGCGTCTGTGTAACCCTCGCCGGAGTTGTAAAACCATTTTGTATCATCACTGTCGTCGCTGAGTTGCGCTCTGCTTATGGGACTCTTAGCCGTCACTGGTAGTGCCAAATAATTGTGTGGTACACGCTACACGCAGTGATGCTTTTGCATCTTCAGTATTTAACTTGTAAATGGCTGGTGGTTGTTGAACCGAAAGAGCGCAACCCTCTCTCACCGCTTCTATATAATACCGACTGCTGCCGTCTGCTGTGTTATGGCGTTGCTGTAATGCGCGTAAATGCGTTACGGCTGCATGGCTTTGATGTTGCTTGCCACAAATACACAAACACACACTCTACCCACGCATACGCATTTTTAAATTCAAAAAACCACTTGACGGCAGGGTTGTTGCGCCTTCAAGTATGCACTGGTGTATTGTTAGTTTTGATATATGGCGTACGCGTTGATAGCAATGCTTGTAGTTCAGACGCCGCCAAATGCACTTGCCACATGCAAACACACAAACACACACACACTCAGAGACCATAGCAGTTCGAACAGCAATATTTGCAATATTGCAAATTGCAAAATATGCCGTTACTTGTAATAAAAGTGTAAAATGCCATATATGTTGTGGGGAAAAAATGAAATAAATAAAAATAAAAACCCTCACAGATGTTGTAAATGACCGTGAAAGTTATGTTGCATGCAACTACACAAGCATTAAGCGTGTATTTGGTGTGTGTGGTATTTTTCTGGTTTGTTCAACTTACTGACTGATTTTATTGGCACTCTTTGGCAGCTATAAATCCCATTTTCCAGCATAAGGGTGTGTAGCTAATGCTCATCTTTTAATCTTTCATGTTATTAAATAATGGATTATACTTAATGCGAGGCCAATCGTATAAAAATCTGCTAAAGCACATACGCTGGTGTGGTAAATACGGTAGTAGAGGCAAGTGGCAAGCGACAGGTTATTTAAAAAAAAAAATTATGGCATTTTAAGGTGTGTCGAATTCTTCGCCTTCACACTTTAAACAAGGCTGGTAGTCCGGTAGTAGTCAGTGTGGTGTTCTGAGAGCAGAGCGAAGGTAAAGTCCTCTCTCCTTCTCAATGAAGAGGCACGAACTCTTCAAGATACTCAGCATTTCCACTCTACTTTACATGCAATGCAAAGGCGTGAATGTCGACAATATCCGAAGACTTTCCAAAAAAAGCTTTCTCAAAAGCTTTAGAGGCTTGATTGTATAGACGACGAGGAGACGATGGAACATGAAGCTGAATGAGGCATACTACAACATGAAGTAATCTATGAGACTAATTTAGGCGAAGTGGCATCCGGATAGGCGAAAGTACACCAGTTTGAAAGCAGAGAAAGAGAAAATCCAGTGGAAAAATCACGAAGAAAAACCCTAGTTTCACAAAACCTAATTTCTCTTATATGTATATATTTTTAGCGCTTTGCAACCACTTAAGCTATTTTCGGCCGAGCTTCTCCTCCAATTTGTGCTTTTTCGCCGGGATGTTTTTACCAACAAATGAAAGGACCTACAGTTTATTCAAAGCTGCCTCCGAATGGCCGATGGATTTTTATGAAAAGCCTTGATTTCATGCCAGAAATACATTCGTAGGGCTTGATATTCCCTGCCGAGGCGCCAGCGCAATTAGAAAAAATAATTTTCTATAATTTTTGATGTTGCTCGAACCTGGACTCGAACCCAGGTCTTCCGAATTGTAGTACGCAATGCTAACTAATCGGCTATTGCTGCCGCCTGGTTTCATTTTGTTTCTACGATTTATTATCGAGCTGCGGAAAGAAGAAGCGTCTCGTGCGCTTATGTAGATTGGATTAAAAGGCAGAAAATGTTGAGGTTTTAGGACAAAAGAACACCAGAACTAGTTATTTTGCCAAACAAATGTTATTTTTGTTTCACCGCCTGAATTCCTCTGGATTTGCAGACTTGTGATCTCAAAACCAACGAAACTTCACTAATCTTCCGCATTTTCCACCCTACCAGACCTTTTATTGAGAGATGAGTGCCCCTATATCCTTGATAGTAGCAGTCAAGAGGCTGCTTCTGCTTAGCATTTTTGAACACGACATAAATTAACTCGGTATCACGTTGGACGCTTGGCTCTTCGAGTGAATTGTGATCTCACGTGTGGAAGTTGCGTTCCCGAAGGAGAGAGTACACCCTTTTCTTATGCCTAAAAGTAATACAGCTCTACGGCACCAAACGTGATACTTTCAGAAAGAGCTTCCGTTACAACTATTGGGATTTTGAAATCTCTAAACAGCCTTTTCCATTAAATGGAGATGTGTGTTAATTGAACTGGACCTAGATATGGAAGAATCTATAGTATTTTCTAAGGCGTCTCCAAGCAACAACAATTTTGAATGTTGAGCTGAACCCTCTACGCGCCACTACTCGTCTTATTTTTAAACTTTTCTTTGTCGCAAATCTGATGTAATACCTGTATTAATATCGAATCATAGAGTCACTTCAGTGATCAAGGTGGCTAAATATAATGCACCCAAGAAATTCTACTAAATTTTCTGGCTACATTTTCTATTCTCCTTCACTTTAAAGATTCTGTAGTGTTATTTAGTATGTTGTTTTTATTGGAAAACTCTTAAAAATCCAATAAAAAAAAGAGATTTTTCTCAGCCCAAATGTAGACTACAATTTTATCCACTATGCCTAAATGTAGGCCACGAGTTTTATCAGTCAAAGAACAAAAACCTTCATATGACAAAAATAATGTGCCGCTTCAAGCGTTGTTGCTCACACTTACAAAAATGAAATTATAATAAATTTGTATACGAACCCCTTTTATCGCCGGGCATTCGTAATTGAAGAAAACCGCAGTCATTAAATTTTAAGTAGACAGACGCAGAAGCAAACTCCACGCAACTGCCACAAGCAAGTGTATAGAGTACACAACAAAAGAACATTTCGAGGGCAAAGCAATCTTCTCGTCGTTACGCAACATTACAGCATAATAATCTGTATACTAAAAATTTACGACACCGAATTTGACCTTCCGCTTTTTGCTTAGAAACTTCCTGGCGGGCGGCGCGCACATATCAAGCGCGCTTAACGAGCGCATGAGGCTGTTGCCGCAACAAAAAAATGGAAAAGAAAAGAAAAGCGAAAAAAGCATAAAATGCTGCTACGAGGGTCGATAGTGGAAATTTTATTGCAAAAACATTTACAAGAAATACTTAAAACTGCTCGTATGTGAGTCGCCTACAAAAGGGGTTGTTGAATGGCATACGAGTGCTCGCTCAGTTTGACATTTAGCACTTGTTGGCTCACAACAAATCGCAGTAACTACTTTATGATAAACTTTATTTATGCAAATGGCGTGGTAGTTCTGGTAGTATAGTCCGGACTAAATTTAAATAAATAGTAGTTTGTTCGCATTAAAAACTAAAACTAAAGGTTACGCAGTGTAAACACTACAAGTTGATTATGAATTTTATGCCTGAATATATTTACTTTTTATGGCAAAATGTTTTTTTTTTAGTTTTGAGCATAGCTGCTTAGGCGTGTATGTACGTGGTAGCCAAAAGGGGTGTTTAATAAAAAAATTTAATAATAATTTTTGCTAATATTAAACCGCTTTTCCCCCCATTTTACTCATTTAGCTGTGTTATATATCAAGTTGTGTCCAACCCATTTATGTAATACTCATTTTTTCTTCCTTATTTCATTTGCAGCTGCTGTAAAAAGTGACCATAAAGCGTTGTTTTAACGAGGAGTTAAATGATTTGTAGCGCAAAATGAAAGCGCATAGTTAAAGTTGGCCATTAATTTCGTACACGACATACAAAGTATGTGCTCTACATATATATGTATACTTGTATGTATGTATATATATGTAATTGAATTTTTTAATAGTTATGCTTTAATGTGTGATTAAAGTGCGAAAATACATAGTTAAGTTAGTAAATAGTTGAGATATTATGAAAATTAAATACATATTGTCATAAGGTGAAGAGGTGAAGAGGGGAAGGTATTAATTAAAATTCATAAGTGGAATACAAATTTTGACAAAATATAATTTATTCAAAAACTTGTAATGAAATACACTTTTCCGTAATGTGACTAGTTATTTGATAAAATTTATTTCGTCCAAAAGTATGCTACAAAATTCGGTCCACGTTTTACAATGATTATTTTTGTGTTACAATATAATTAACCCTGGAAGCCTGGTCACGGCCAAATAATTAATAAATATTGTATAATTTCTTATTTCAGGCATTTATTTCATGCATTTATTTCATGCAGTTATTTCATGCATTTTATTTTTGAACTAATCTCTGTCTTCTATACTAAAATTGTAAGGAGAAAAGATTTGGTTGTTTATAAAATTTAAAAAAATTTACTGAAAAAAAAAAAATTATAACTTAGAAAAAAATTCAAATTTTATATCGACTGAGCAACAATTGAAATTATATTCTGTAATTAATTTCTCGATTAAATTAAATAAAACAAGTATTTATGTATTCAACATAAAGGAATTTAACAAATTTAATTTATTTTACTAACAATTTTTAGTGCAAATCGGTTTTGTTTTCGACTTTATTGGTTTTTTTTTTCATATTTAATATTATCCATTATGGTTATCCATTTCCAGAGTGAATGTATTCCATTGGTAAATATAGTTAAAAACCTTCCATGCGAACAAAGTTTTGCGAAAAATCTAACTTGGTCCCTCGTCCTCGACTCATTTCCGGAAAACAAAGGTATTACCTATAGAATACATACATTTTGTCAAAAACTTAACCAAATTTAACTATAAACCAATTTAATGTTTTAAATAAATCTATCTATCTTCCGGAAAGCAAAAAAAAATTGAAGTATGTAACACCCTGAGTGCATTTTTTTCGAATAGATCAGTCTCTGGTTCACTTCGCGGAAGAAAACTTGGTGTTCGCGTTACACTATATGACAAATTTCAAGTAAATCGAACTCTAGATACAATTTGTTCGAACATGTCGGTCGCTGTTCCACATCATGGTACATTTTTTCCAACAAATCTTTCCAGAAACCATAGGAGCTGACAAATTTTAAACATAATCTACCCGATAGCTTCAGAAAGCCTACAAATCAAAACATATCCGAACATATAGAATATATACTCGTGTTTCATTGGTCTAAATTTTATTTTTATTTATATTATTAGGTTGATGTAGGTATTGCGCAGCAATCTTTCGAAGACTTTGATTTTGCTCTAATTTACTCTGCCGATTTTTATGAGTCTGATCAAGGAAGGAAATAGAGCAACTTCTAGCACGATTTTTCTACTCTAACTGTTTTGGGAAAAATAATTTTTTTTTTTTTGGCTAACGCACTAAAGGCAAGAAAGTGTGTAAAATGTGACAGCGACATGTTCTGTTATATATATTTAAAAAAAATTAAACAAATTAAAAGGAAAATCATGAATTTTGTAAAAATTGGAAATTTTGAAAATTGTCTACAATAGAAATGGGAAATATTCGCTTTTAGGAATTGCTGCCCGATAATTGCTTCACGAGATTTCTACCCCAAGTCCACCTACTATTTTTTTTTTTTTTGATAAATTTAGGAAACTAAAGGTATAATTATTTTATTTAGAACATTCAAATATGATAAAATAAAAATTAAGTTTATTTCGTTTTTAATGCCCCCAATGCCTTTGTATTTAATTTTCGTTAATTCTATTAATACTTTTTGTTATTTTAAAACTAGTATTCTAGGGTTAAGTTCAACAAATTTGTTTAAAATTTTCGTTTATTCAACTTCATAAATTTTATAAAGATTTTATATTATTTATATTATTTTTTTATCAAGTAGTCTGGTCTTCTAGGGTTAAACTACATAAATATGTTGCATAACTTTTCATTCGCATAGAATTCAATAAAATAAATGCGCTTAAGAAACGTTGCCTACATTTTGGCGCCTCCCTTTAAAAACTACCAGAAGAATATCAAAGCCAAAAAAAATTGAATATAAAGGCAAAAAATTAATTTTTTTTCATTTTAATCTTTTCCTGCAATTGAAGTATTATCTGCAGAAAACTAATGGCAATAGAAAGTTTTTAAGCTTTAATAAGCAGTTTTTCAGTGCCATCGGCACTGTTTTTTTAGCTCGACATATACAAATACCAAAATCCATATACCTCAATCTATTTAATTCGGTAGAGACAGTACCTAAAGCGGCACCCAGTAGCAAATATGATTTGTAAAACCACATGCCTGGCTGTCAATGGCGCTCTAGTAAGCCAGCCAACCAACCAATCAACCAAGATACTATGAGCTAAAACCACACACACGCCTTTTGGCTGGCACTCAAGAGCCTCTTGATTTTCAAAGAATATAACAGAAAAAAAATTTAAAAAAAAGTGCGAAAATAAATGCCGGAAAATCGGACACCCAATCAATTTAGTCAACAACTTCAATGCGGCATGAAAGTTTTTGCTTAATACGTTGCCTCGTTTCCTTTTGATTATATTTTTTCTCTTTATCTCATTTCATTTGCGCGCTCAGTTCTTTTCATTTGCAAAATTTTTCACTGCAAAAAAAATTTGTTTGTTGCTTTTGTATTTATTTTGCTTCATGTAGTCATACTTTTCATTGCTGTCTCCCACTCTCTCTCTCTCTCTTCTCACTCTACGCACTGGCATTGAAATTTGTTTTGGACTGCTTCAATGCATCCCAAAAAAATATATTTGCCCATTTATGCCTGGTGATGGTGTCTGCGTTGTCTGCGTACTTTCATGTCGATTCTGTTTCCTTTTCTGTTTCTGTTTATGCCTACCATGTGCCGTCTGTCCGTATAATTTGCCTGCCGGCTAAAGCTTAAAACAGTACTGCGCGCTTTGTCTATCTGTCTGTTGTTGTTGGATGCTTTTTGGTTGCTTTGGCTTTGGTTGCATTTGAGTGAATTGGCCCTTTTTGGGCATATCATTGTGCGCGCATTGTTTGCTCGCATCGTTCGTCGCCTTTGCTGTTGCTGCTGCTGCTGTTGCTTCCTGCTGCCAGCGTCAATGAAGTGCACTCATTGCACTCACCGCTTATCTCCTTTGTCAATTATTTCAGTTGAATGAATTTGCCAGATTTTGCATTTTATTTATTTTTCCATTTTTCGTTTCTTTTCCGGCACTTGAACGAATGAAAATGAAAATTTTGTAAATTTTTTGCATTCTGTAACGGATACAGACAGCGTATTATGATACTTTGTAGGGTGGGGATTGATTTCCGATGCATACATACATACATACTTAGTACCACCTAGAATTGCATCTATCACTCTGAGTGTGCCTGCACCTACAACAGATTGCTTTATCTGAGCCTAGTTTTGGGTATTCCTCGAAAATCTTCGAACTCAAACATCTTACGAGAATACCGATCGACGTGGGCTTGTAAAGGGTGATCCGTTTCGAGGTTCCCTAACTTTTTAAAGAAAGAAAAACAGAAAATTCAAATTTAATAAAATGGGAATGTTTATCGTCATTCGAAAGATCATTCTTTGGCATTAACTTTTTGAAGATTATCTCCTTCAAATGTTGACATTGAATCCAATTTTCGATGACTCGTTCGAGCATTTCGACTGGTAACTGCCTAATGACACGCGTGATGTTTTGTTCCAAGGCCTGAATCGAAACGGGATTGTCCGCATAGACTTTACACTTTACATATCCCCACAGGAAAAAGTCTAACGGTGTGATATCACACAATCTTGGTGGCCAATCGTCCAGGCGAAAACGTGAAATTATCTACTTCGGTGAGTGTTCTCTCAATAAATTCATTGATTGATGCGGCGAGTGGGAAGTGGCGCCGTCTTGTTGCAACCAAATGAGGCGGAGATCACCTGCTTCAATTTTAGGCATCATGCCGCGATAACGGTTGCCATTGACGGTTACGTTCTCACCGGCATCATTTTGGCAGAAATATGGACCGATGATTTCACCGTCCCACAAACCACAGCAAACTATTGTTTTATCTAGATGAAATGGCAGCTCTTGAATCACTTCAGGGAGCTCTTCGTCCAAAATGCGGCAGGTTGGCTTCTTCACATACCCGTTGAGACAGAAATGAGCCTAATTGTTGAAAAAACTTTGGCTCGAAAACGTCGGATCTTCTTGGAACTTTTCAAGAGCCCATAGAACGAAGCGATGTTGCTTAGGAGGGTCGAGCGGCTTCAGTTCTTGCACTGGCTATCTTTTGTACGCTTTCAATTTAAGATCTCACCGTAAATTGCGCCAAGCCGTTCCATACGTCAGTCCGAGTTGCTGCGAACGGCACCGAATCAACTCTCCATGGTCTTCATGTACACTCTCAGCTACGACCGCTATAGTTTCTTCATTGCTTGCTGTACGTGTTCTATTCGGTCCAATATTATCCAATAATGGATGCTGGGTCTCATGATGGGTGATGGTGATGCGAATAGTACGCTCAGTAGGCCGATTATGTTGACCATAAATTGTGTGAAGCACGCGAAAAAAGCTATTGAAAAAGTACCTCTATTTGAATCACCCGTTATACACATATGTATGTACGCCTTCGACTATTACTACTCAACACTGCTTAGCATAAAATTTATATGCCTCATTACTCATGCGGCCAACCAATTACTCAGCTATGCCCAGCCACGATATTAATATTGGAACTTTTTGCATAGAATTTATATATGTAATTAGAGAATATTTAAATGTAAGTGTATATGTACACATGTACCGTGTGTAAATAGTTGGTGTAACCGCAGACACATTTATATTAATTTACTTAAATGCATTTACAACTCAAATTGTTAGTGCTACAACAATAATAGAAATAATAAAAATTTTAATTAAAAACAAAAACAAATACATCTGTCAAGCTATGCGAAGGCAGTGAGAGAGAGAGAGAGGGAGAGGGAGAGAGAAAAGAGTAATGTGCTCGTTAGAAGTGGAAGGAGCAATAGGAGACAGAGATAATTCAATAAAAAATATTTTTCATAGGAATTATATTGAAATGATTTCACGTGAGTTGAGTGGAATGGATTAATTAATTTGATTTCAGCAAAATTGAATTGATTTAAGTCATTTTGATAACCGTTTAGTTGAACTGAGTTTAGTTGCATTAAATGGATTTGAGTTGAGTGGAATATCCTTGAGTGGAGTTCAGTTGATTTACTGTAAACTTCAGTTAGGGCGAAGTGGTGAGTTGATTTTTTTTTTTGAAATATATTTAGTTAGTTTTAAATTAGTTAAATTGGCTTAGTGCATTTATATATTAGAGCAGAAAATATTGAATTGTCCAGCATACCCAGTATTTAAAACAAAATCTCGCTTCATATATCTACCCCAACTGACTGCATACTTACCCACATACACTTTTTAAGCAACAAAAATGTATTTTTTATGCACATACTTGTATATATGTATGTAAGTATATGATATGCAACTCCCATATTCACATCGTCTTTATGTCTATGCACATTTCCCTTTTCCATGCGATTGCATAAAAGCCAACAATTACTGTACAAAAAAAAGCAAAATTTTGATGCAAATAAACAAAATTTTTAAATTTTATTTTTATTGAATTTTTATTTTATTTTATTTTAATGTTTTTTAATTTTTTTTTTTAATTTTTTTTTTTTTTTTTTTTTTTCGTGATTCATATAACTTCAATTTTTATTATATATACACTTCATTTTTATTTTATTTCAAATTTTGTTTTTCTATCATTGAAACTTCTACTCTGTATTTTCAAAACAATGCAGCTGGCCAGCCAGCCAGACAGCTCAACAGCGACAGACAGTAAAAATGTTTTCCCGCATTTATCATAAATAACAGTTGTTGTTTTTTTTTAGTTTTTTCACCAAATTTTTTTGGTTTTTTCTTTTATAATTTTTAACAAGTGTCATGGTCAACATGTCTGACTTTGTTTGTCAAAAAATCAACAACAACCACAACACATGACTCTGGTTCATGGCATGGCCTACCCGTTTGCTGGCGGAAGAAGCAAGAAGGGGAAGAAGAAAGAATATGTGGCTAGTAAAAATGAAAAAAAAAATTAAAACATTTAAATAAATATTAAATAACATGTGGAAATAGCTTAAAGAGAAACCGACAAAAATTCTCAAATAAATTCCAATAAGAAATAGTCAAAAAAATAAATTTAAAAAAAAGTGAAGCAATATGAAAAAAGTAATTATTCTAAATTAAAAATTAAAAACAGAAAAAACATAAAAAAATTAATTTAATTAAATTTTAAAAAAAATTTGTTCTATGCAATAAAATCACTACATAAAGTTCGATAATACTTAATAATAGCAAATTCTAATCTAAAAAAAATATATATCAAATTAAATAAAGGGTGATCCCAGTAGAGCTACTTTTCTTAATAGCCTTTTTTTGACAGATCACACGTGAGTCGGGTCAAACTATCATGTTATTTTTGTTCAGTATTTTTTGGCATTTCATCATGGAAAGACGAATTTATTACGAAAATTCACGTTCTGTAAAGAATGTATTTCGCTCACTTCGCTCAACTTATGGTCAACATAATCGGCCTCATCACCACGACCATCTTGAGACCCAGCATTCATTGCTGGATAATATTCGATCGAATAGACCACGTCCAGCACGCAGTGAAGAAAATATAGCGGTCGTAGCTGAGAGTGTACACGAAAACCGATTGGAGAGTCGACTCGGCGCCGTTCGCAGCAACTCGAACGTATAGAACGACTTGACGCATTTTACGTCAAGATCTTAAATTGAAAGCGTACAAAAAATAGCTTTTGCAAGAACTAAAGCCGATCGACCTTCTTTCTGTCTCCTGTAAAGTTCCAAGAAGATCCAACGTTTTTCGCGCCAAATTTTTTTCAGCGATGAGGCCTATTTCTGGCTCAATGGGTATGTAAACAAGCAAAATTGCCGCATTTAGGACGAAGAGCAACCTAAAGAGATTCAAGAGCTGCCATATCATATAGAAAAAAATCGGTTTGGTGTGATTTTTGGGCCGGTGGAATCATCAGTCCATATTTCTTCACGATACCGGTGAGAACGTAACCGTCAATGGCGACCATTATCGCACCATGACAACCGACTAATTGATGCCTGAAATTGAAGTTCGTGATCTCCGCGGCATTTGGTTTCAACAAGACGGCGCCACTTCCCACACATCGCATCAATAAATGTAATTATAGAGAGAACACTTCGGTGAGTAGATAATTTCACATTTTGGGCTGGTGGATTGGCCACCAAGATCGTGTGATATCACAGCGTTAGATTTTTTTCTGTGGGAACATGTAAAGTCTAAAGTCTATGCGGACCATCCCGCTTCGATTCAGGCCTTGGAGCAAAACATCACTCATATCATTCGCCAGTTACCAGGCATCGAAATGCTCGAACGAGTCAACGAAAATTGTACTCAACGGATGGACGATCTGAGACGTAGCCGCGGCCAACATTTAAAAGAGATCATCTTCAAAAAATTAAATGCCAAATAATGTTCGTTCGAATGATAATAAACATACGCCATTAAACTTGATTTTTCTGTGTGCGTTTTTCTTTTTATAAAGCAAAAAACTAAATAAAAAAGTCCAAAAATAGTTTCAAATGATTTCAAAATTAATTTTGATACTGTTAACATCTATTTATACCACAAACTCAATAAATGAAGTGCCTGTCAAACCCTTAATACGCAAAGTGCCAAAATAGCCTGGTTGTGTTGGAGAAGAAAAGAAATTTAAAAAAAAAAAAAAAAAAAAAAAAAAAAAAAAAAATTAGCAAAGAAAATTTTAATTAAATTGTCTGTTGGTGACATTTTCATTCCAGCCAGTTCCAGCCAGTTGTAGCCAGAAAGCCAGTCAAAATATTGCAACAACACTTACAACTTCAACAGCAAACTAACAGAGATAAATGCATTATGTGTGTATATGTGTATGTATGTATGTATCAGAATGTATGTAAGCAAATAACACAACCGTGTTGCAATTTTTTAAGAGTCTTCAGCCATCTTCCGCTCCTACAACAAGCTCACAACGCTCTTAATGTATGTGCATGTGTGTGTGTGTGTGTGTGTTTTATATATGCAATGCACAACATTTAATTCGACTGTAGTGTATTTTAAATGAAAATGTGCATGCATGCATATACAATAAACATGTGTGCAGACACATACAAAGACACACACGGAAAGATTCATTTGACTCACATACCTATAGGGATATATGTATGTAGTTTGAGCGCGTTAAAGTCAAATGCACATTTTTTAAGTCTTTTTGAATTTGTACCGTTATATCATATGTATGTACATATATATATCTTTATATTGCACTCATTGTATTCTCCAGTTGTAAACACATTTACAGCAGCATTGCGGCAAAGTGTGAGTTGCGAGACACGCCTTGGTCATTTATAATGGCAAACTTTTTCGGACAGGCGACATTGCCTTGGAACACACATATACGTTTATACATGCAAGTCCGTATAAAAAAAAAAAGCTCGAAAAATTCTAAAAAAAAAATCAGAACAGTTGAAATTTTTCTCATATCCTTTCGAATGTCGAAAAAAATTACATATAATTTAAAAGCTCATATGTTGAGAATTTGAGTTCACTTTTAGAGTTTTCTTTTTGTATATTAAAGAAAAACATTTTAGTGAAATCGACTGCATCCGAAAAATGCCTTTCAGCTAGTAGCTTATAAAAATCAAAAGCTTCAATTAAAGCACATTAGCGTGATGTTAAAGTTTTTTCGTACTGAAATTTCGTTTTAAGTTAGTTAAAAATTAAAAAAAAAACCTTCATAAGCTCCTAAAGCTTCGAAGCTTTATCCAAAAGCTTAGTTTTTGAAAGTCTTTTTTAATAAATTAACTTTCCTTCCGCAATTCAGTAAACTAAAATGAAAACCTCAATTTTTGTGAAAGCTCAGTAGTGGTATTAAGTGAAAGCTTTATCCAAGAGCTTTGCTCTTGACAGTCTTTCTTTATAAATTAAATTTCCTTCTACAATCTACTAAAATAAATCCTGTAGCTTCGATTAAGTGTAAGCTCAGTAGTGGGATTAAGTGAAAGCTTCATCAAAAAGCTTTGTTTTTCACAGTGTTTCTTAATAAATTATCTTTACTCGCGCAATTCACTAAACTAAAGTCAAAAGCTTCAATTAAGTGAAAGCTCAATAGTGGGATTAAGTGAAAGCTTTACTCAAAAGCCTTATTTTTGACAATCTTTCTCAAAAAATTAACTTTCGTCCCGCAATTTACTAAACTTAAGTCAAAAGCGTCAATTAAGTGAAAGCTCAATAGTGGGATTAAGTAAGAGCTTCATTCAAAAGCTTTGTTTTTGACAGTCTTTCTCAAAAAATTAACTTTCCTCCCGCACTTCACTAAAATAAAGTCTAACGCTTCGACTATGTAAAACCTCAATAGTGGGATCCGAAAGTTTATTAGCATTAAATATATCATTAATTTAAAAAAAGTGTTTTTTACGATCATTACCAAAAGCTGTTTAAAGCTTGCTGTTTTCATACCGCAAAGAGCTATCTAAAAAGCAATAGCTTTAATTAAATGAAAGCTCAATAGCGCGATGTGAAAGTTTCCGTATACTAAACATTTTTTGTTTAGCTTAAAAAGTTGTTAATTTACGTTCGTTCCAAAAAGCAATTTAAAAATCTTTGTGTGTATAAAGCTTATTCTGAAAAAAATATTTAAAAAAATTTAAAATATAGTAATCTGTTAAAAGCTTTTTTTTTAATATTCTCTTGAATGATCCAACGAAAGCAAATATTTTAAACTTTGAATTCTCCCATGCTATTATTAGACAGATATCCGTTTTTAAGAGCAAAACTTTAAAAAATTTTCTTTTGGAAAAGCTTTCTAGGCATTTTTTTCTACTAAAATTCTCATTAAATTTTATTTTAATTATTTTATTATTTTAACTAAATTTTTTAGTAATTTCAGTGTATTTTTTTTTTATCCAGTGTCAGTTGATTTCTCAACGTTTTTCAAAATAACTTAAAAGTAACAACAACCCGAAATCCCAAAAACTCTGCGAATATTTGCGTATAGCAAAAGGCAACAAAACATTTGCAGGGATTAGACAATTTGTGTTAGCGCGACATAGACAATTTGCAACACACAAAAAAAAATGCATACAGCCGTTGTCAGTGACTAAACAAAGCCAGTTAGCTAACTTTCACGTAAAGCTCATTTGCCGGACACGTTTTTTCTCGCCAGCTCTGCCCGCCGCGCACCTCTTTTATGCTTTTACTAAGCTTTTCTATGGTTTTTAATAGCCTCACAGTGCTTCGTCCAAATCTCTATTTGTATGTATGTGTATGTGCATATGTATGTAATTGCAAAAATATGCAACATTGTATGCATTTAAATTTTCCACATGCTCCGAAAAATCTGCTTGTGCTTATAACAAACGAATATATCCTGTCGCCAGTTGACCATGGCGCTGGAGTTTGAAGGTTTAGCTATTGTTGTTGTTTTCTTTTACATGTAAATGCGCATAGTTTTATGTTTATTTTTAATTCTTTTTTTTTTTTTTTTTTTGTATCACATAGCAATTTCCTTTTTGTCGCAAACTCTTCTTTTTGGCGCTTTCAGTCGATCCGCGCTCTTGTGCTAACGTGATAATGAAAATGCTTGCGGACATTTGTACTCATATCCTGCTTTTAATCCTTTGAATACCAAATGTGTTTTGTTGAGTTTAACTCGACGCAGATTTTGTTATTTGTAAAAAAAAAAAAAAAATTAACATTTTTCTAATTCAAAAAACGATTTTTTTTTTCGAATCAATTTATTTCTCTCGTCGCTTTATAAATTAAAACACGAGCTGATGAGTTTTTTGTACGGGTTTCAATTTCCTTAAAATTTTAATTAAACCATAAAGTAAAAAATTAAATTTCTCACAATTAACAAAAACAAAATAAATATAAAATTATACAAATTCCTCAGAATTAATAAAAATAAAAAATAAAAAAAAATTTGAAAAATTATAAAAAAAAAATTTCAAAGAAAAATAAGTTATTCAAAAGTAACAAAAAATTAAATAAGAAAAATTAGTTTCTCAAAAACCACAAAAAAATAAAATTAAATTAAATGATACAATCAACAAAAATTAATAAAAATAAATCTCCAATAAATTAAGAAAAAATTTTTTTTAATATATATTCCAAAATTAACAGCAAAAAGTAAGCAAGAAAAAAATATTTTTTCAAAATAAAACATTAAATGAAAATTTTTTAAAATTTCAAAATTAAAAAAAAATGTAAAGAAAAAATATTTCTCGAAATTAACAAAAAAAAAATTTTACCAAATTTTTATTCACAAAAAAAAAGAAGAAACTTATATATATATTGTGACGAAAATCCCATACCAAGGCCAAACAAAACTATTGACAATGTAAATACAATTTCCCGGAAGGACAGAAAATAAAGAAGCGGCTGTATAATGCAAATTACCCATACCAAGGACAAACAAAAGGGTAGACATATTAAAGGAAATTCCACGTCGTCAAGGATGAACGGAGTAGCTGCAGCTACCGCAGGCAAATGAACAATCAGCCTATCCTTAAGCGCGTGAACAGAATGGTTAGGTCATCTACAGGTATAAAAAGAGAGGCAGCCGCTATCACAAGAGAAGACGAATATACAACTTAGTGGAGTTAACACTGCTGTGAGCTGTGTGTTTGAGAAACGGATAAGCTGAGTGAAGCAGATAATAAGTGTGTATAAATAATTGTAAAATAAACCGTTGGCTAAAGACAAAGTTGTACAAATAAATTCCTGACGGTTAAAAAGCCGACCAAATAAATCTTGGGAGTTTGTTTAGTAATCCAGTGATCGGACTCGAACAATTTGGAAAATATTCGAGGTGAATTTAGCAAGTTCGTTACAATATATATAATAGCAAAATAAATTTATCAAAATTAAAAAAAAAAATTAAATTTCACTAAAATTACACAAAATATATAATATTAAAAATAATTTCTCAAAATAACAAAAAAAGGGCAAATTATTATATCAAAATTTAAAAAAATAATAAGTAGAAAAATTATTTACCAAAATTACAAAAAAATTATATAAATTATTTTAATTAACAAAAAAAAATTAAATAAGAATATAAAAAAGAATAAAAAGTATAAAAATTTAAAAAAATTTAAATGAAAAATAATTGAAAGAAAATTTAAAAAAAATTACTCACAAAAATTACCAACAAAAAAATTTATTTAAAAAAAATGTATATCCCAAAATTACCAAATAAAAATTTAATAATGAAAAATTTCTCAAAATTAAGAATATAAACAAAAAGTAAGTAGGAAAAAAATTCTCGAAATAAACAAAAAATTTCAACAAAAAATATAACGATCAAAAAAAATTTTAAATTGAAAAAAAATTCCCAATTAAAAAAAAATTATAAATAAAACTTCTCAAAATTACAAAATTTTTAAAAATATTAATTAGAAAAAAAATTGTCACAATAAACAACAGCAAAAAAAATTAATAATTTCTCAAAATTTACGAAAAAAAAAAAATTAAAATAAAAAATAATTTGATCAAATTACAAAAAAGAAAAAATAAGTGAAAAATAAATTACCGAAAATTAACACAACAAAAATTATATAGAAAAATTTATCTAAAAAATTTCTCAAATTTAAAAAAATTTAAAAAATTCAATAAATTAATAAAACTTAAAGAATTTTCACAGAATTAGTAAAAAAGAAAATATGATTTTTTTTAACAATTTCACAAATTTAATAAAAATTAATCAAAATTTTCGTAAAAATATAAATGGTTTCTCAAAACTAACAAAATAAACTAAGTTTCTAATAAATTAATTTCTCAAAAATAAAAATTAAATAAAAAAATAAGATAAATAAATTTCTTACAATTAACAAAAACAATAAAATAAATCTCTAAAAATTAACAATAATAAATTAACAAAATATCTCTAAATTACAAAATTAACATTTTTTTTTTTGGAAATTTGTCAGTTTTTTCCCTCAATATTTGTTACTAAAAAATTAAGTGAAACTAAATTTAATAAATTAAATTCTCAAAAGGAAAATAATAAATAACTTTTATATTGTTTTTTCTATACTTTCAATAAGTAATAAAAAAAGTATTTTTTTTTAATTAAAAATTAAATTAATTATAAAAGTGTTTTAAAGATTTCACTAAAAACTTTAATAAAAACAGAAATATATTTCATATTAAATTGTTTATGTTTATTCTTTATATTTGGACTAAATAAAAAATTAAATTTTTTTCATACGTGTTGAAATCTTGCAATTTCAGCTTCTACGTGAAATTACTCTATTATTATATAAAAAGTACGTTTCCAAATTTTCAATTAAAAAGAAAATTTATCAACAAACCGAAATCAAGCTCATAATCGCTCTCCCATACTCTACACAAAACCACATTATGCTCTTAAAGAAACTATCACCAATTAACATAGCTTGAATACAATATTTGCATGAAATTTATTTGAATTAAAGTGGTCATGTCAGGCCATCAGTTCAGCCACTAGTCCCAGGCAGGAGCAACCCCGTCGGAACCGTGGGAGTGATTCTAATCACAATTGAATCATCATCCTGAAGCATCATACGACCTTTAAATAGGGTAGAACGTCAGTTCACCACTACTAAATGACAAATTTACAACAGTCACACCATAACTATACATATCAAAGAAGAAATAAAGCGATTGAGAATTAGAAGCAAATTTTGAAACAATAAATGAAATTAAACACAAACAAAATAACTACTAAACCAACAACTAAACTTGCATAAGAAAATATGACAGACAAACACACAAAGATAAGCTAAAAATACAACACCAAACACAGGTAGCCAACAAAAATTCAACACACTCTAACAGTTCAGTATTGTTTTTGTTATTATTGTTACGTTTGCACGCGCATGGCAACTGCTGATACTTGTTCATGGCATGATTCACACACCCGTTATATACAATGTATGTATGTACGTATGTGCAAATAGCAAGTTATTCACCATGTGCTCACGCTGAGTGGAGGTAGCAACAGCGTTACTTTGAATTCTTATTCATTTTGTTCATTTAATTCTTGAGTTTATTTTGATAAGTGCGATTTTAAAATTCTTAACCTGCTTAAAGAACAACAAAAATGTACATAAATAAAAAAAATAAAAAATTAATTTCCCATACCGGGAATCGAACCCGGGCCTTCTGGGTGAAAGCCAGATATCCTAGCCACTAGACCATATGGGATATAGCTAAAATAGCGATAGAAGTATATTTAGGTGCCTAGTCGCTCAATTATTTAGGTGTACTGTAACGAATATTAGCGCAAATGACAAGAAAAGTTATGAAATATATATAAAAAAAAAAAAAAAAAAAAAAAAAAAAAATTATTTTCGAGAAAGTTGTCTACCGTTGTTGAGAAGTGCATTTTTTTATAAGAAAGTTTAGAAAGAGTAGATTAGGTAGTGTCCATAAACCACTAACATATGTAGCTCGGTCCGGAGGAGAGAAGGGGAAGGATTGGTTAAAATTCTACGCTATAGCCACGTAAGAGGGAGCAGAAGGTGGGGGCAAAGCTACATAGTTTTTTTCAGAGTATTTTTTATAAGGTTATGAGGTAGGGGGTCACTGAAAAGACCACACGAAGGAAGGTAGTTGTCCCAGAAGGCCTGAAA
The DNA here is from genome assembly GCA_030068015.2 of Neoceratitis asiatica. Lineage (NCBI taxonomy): Eukaryota > Metazoa > Arthropoda > Insecta > Diptera > Tephritidae > Neoceratitis > Neoceratitis asiatica. The sequence goes on along the minus strand of CM061527.1, from coordinate 80,668,659 downwards.
TATGACCACGAGCTTTATTAATAATCCCTTGCCGTATTTTTCTTTTTTTTTTGCAGTCGGCGGAATCAAACCCCGCTTGAGAAACAGATCTGACGTTTTCTACTCCTGACTGCTGTAGAACTATGAAGTAATATTCTAACTAAACGACTTTGAACACAAATTGGTCTACACTGAATGTGAGAGTTATCTCAGCTTTCGAAGCTGATTAAATAAACGGTAATCCATTTCGAGGTTCCCTACTTTCCTTTAAAAAAAAAACACTTAAAATTTAAATTTATTGGGAAATGTTTATTATTATTTGAAACAACATTCTTTAACATTTTTTTTTGAAGATCATCTCTTTCAAATGTTGGCCGCAGCTACGTCTCAGATGGTCCATTCGTTGAGTTCAATTTTCGATGACTCGTTCGAGCATTTCGAATCGAAGGACGATTGTCCGCATAGTCTTTAGACTTTACATATCCCCACAGGAAAAAGTCTAACGATGTGATATCACACAATCTTGGTTGCCAATCGACCGTCCCAAAATGTGTAATTATCTGCTCACCGAAGTTTTCTCTCAATAAATCAATTAATTGATGCGTTGTGTGGGAAGTGGCGCTTTCTTGTGGAAACCAAGTGTCGCGGAGATCACGAACTTCAGTTTGCAGGCATCAAATAATCGGTTTACATAGCGCGATAGCGCTCGCCATTGACGGTTACGTTCTCACCGACATCATTTTTGAAGAAATATGGACCAATGATTCCACCGGCCCACAAACCACACCAAACCGCTGTTTTCTTCTGGATTAAATGATAGCTCTTGAATATTTTCAAGCTGGTCTTCGTCACAAATGCGGCAATTTTGCTTGTTTACATACCCATTGAGCCAGAAATGGGCCTCAACGCTGTACAAAATTTGGCTCGAAAACGTCGGATCTTCTTGGAACTTTTCAAGAGCCCATAGAGCGAATCGATATCACTTCAAGTCATTCCATACGTCAGTCCGAGTTGCTGCGAACGGCGCTGAATCGACTCCCCACGGTCTTCATATACACTTTCAGCTACGGCCGCTATATTTTCTTCGCAGCGTGCTAGACGTGGTCGAAGTACTTCCATGATGAAATGCCAAACAATACTGAACAAAAATAACATGACAGCTTGATACGACTCACGCGTGATCTGTCAAAAAAGGCTATTGAAAAAAGTATCTCTACTTGGATCACCCTTTAGTGCTGTCTATACCTTCATTTAGTACTTTCAACTGATTATTCATCACTATTTTCTTCACTTGTCATGTTAAAAGCCTTTCCATTGCGTCTTTATTGAAATGTTGCGGGCAAAAAAAAAAAGTTGTCTTACTCTAAATCTCTTTTGAATGCTGCCTGTAAAACTAATAACAAAACTAATATTTGCAAAGAAAGAACAAATATTATAAACACTTTGGCATATTAAAATTCTTTATAACAAATAAATATGTATGTGGGGATGTGAAACAGTAGTGTTTTATTATTATTTAGAATTCCAGGTCATCGACAGGCCTTTGAAGAGTAAACTTTCTGCTGCTCCAACCAAAAACAAATGTCTACACTCGACTGGTTGACCGAGTCCATATGGTGTTTACATATCCTTACAAGTAATGATGACAACATCTAACAATTGTTAGCACAAACAAACACACACACACACGCCTGCACACACTCACTTGCCTTATTTATTCTTTTACAATAAAAATTTATTTTATTTATCCTTACAAAGCAGCAGCCTTCGTAAATGGTATGCCGGGTGTTTAGAGTGAGTGTACAGAGCTTTTACTAATAAAAAAAAAGTACAACTACTAAGTAAGCAAGCAAGTGGACAGATGTATGTACAGGAGGGCACCCACTACGCTACACACACACAGACTGAGTGACATGACAAGCATACAAAAGAGGTCATTGATGTTATGCTGACAATTTGTGATGTGGAACACTCAATACTCAGGATGAGTGTTCTGAAGTAGTTACGACAATATTGTACATCTATGTATATGTAGGTGGTTTTCTGGCATGACCGACCGACTGCATGCGCTTGTCGAGTGGCGCCACTGACCAGCAGCAGCAGCAGCCAAGAGGCATCACATTGACCAGTAGAGTAAAAAGTTGGTGCCGAACAACTGCTGTTGCTGCTGCTGATGGACGAAAAGTTTGGAAAGTTTGTTATATTAAAATATTGTATATATGAACATATATATATATTCATGTCTTTTTTGTTGTTCTTTAGAATATTTTTTTTTCAGATTTGTTTTTTTGTGCGTAGGCAGCAAACTCTTTTGTATTGTGCAGCAATTATTTGTACTTGCCGACTCTTGTTACGCATTTATCTCGGTAATATTTGCTTGCTCTGGGCGACATTGTGCTGCATTTCCTCTGACTTTTGCACTCAAACAGTTCGTTTCTTCCATTTCATATCCTGTTTCCTTTTTTTTGTTATATGTACATATTGCTTATTGTAGTCTTTGACTCTATTTGAGCTTGTAACACGCTTTATGCCTTATGTCATTGCCTTTTTCCTCGAAAAATTCTATGAAAGTACTATTAATGCTCTTGGCATTCAAAGCTTTTATTTCAAAAAGTACTTTTTAATTAGTTTATTGTTTGATTAATTAAAAAAAATCCCTTTTTTCGTAAAGGGTGTTTTTTTTATAGAGGTATAGAACTTTAAGTTGCAATAAAACAACGATGGATTTTATTCGATTGACATGAATTTTATTTTAAATATGATTTCTGGCATATGACCGCCACGGCTGGCGCGGATGTAGTCCAATCTGGACGTCCAATTTTCGATTACTTTTTCCAACATTTGTGGCCGTATATCGGCAATAACACGGCGCATGTTGTCTTCCAAATGGTCAAGCGCTTGTGGCTTATCCGCATAGACCAATGACTTTACATAGCCCCACAGAAAGTAGTCTAGCGGTGTTAAATCACAAGATCTTGGAGGCCAATTCAAAGGTCCAAAACATGAAATTAGGCGGTCACCAAACGTGTCTTTCAATAAATCTATTGTGGCACGAGCTGTGTGACATGTTGCGCCGTCTTGTTGAAACCACATCTCCTGGACATCATGGTTATTCAATTCAGGAATGAAAAAGTTAGTAATCATGGCTCTATACAGATCACCATTGACTGTAACGTTTTGGCCACCATCGTTTTTGCAAAAGTACGGACCAATGATTCTACCAGCCCATAAAGCGCACCAAACAGTCAGTTTTTCTGGATGTAACGGTGTTTCAACATACACTTGAGGATTACCTTCACTCCAAATGCGGCAGTTTTGTTTGTTGACGTAGCCATTCAACCAGAAGTGCGCTTCATCGCTAAAAAAAAATCGCTTATGAAAATCGGGAACAACGGTAATCTCGTTTTGGGGCCATTCGACGCATCTACGCAGGCGTGAGTATATTCATGATGAATTGCCAAACCAAACTGAGAATAAATCACTTGACAGCTGTTAAATCGGTCGCCATCTTAAAAAGTAATGTCAACTTAAAGTTCTATATCTCTATAAAAAACACCTATAAGTACACTTCGTTTACGGCGGCAAAAGTAGCTAAAATAATTTCGAATTCGCGTCAGAAGAAATTTCCAATCCATTTTTAACATCTCAAATCTGTGTTCATTCTTTTCTGAGCACTCATCCTTATCAGATCGTACTTAGCGAAGCTTAAGATCAAATTGCTAACCGTTACCGAAACTTATAAACAAAGATTTTCAGCGCTGTGTTGAGTTTAACCTCTCCTCTCCTCTTACCACACTTTATTCAACACTTCCCAACTCGAAATTGTATCAAGAAATTCTTACAATTTAAGCTAAAACAACAAACCTGTTTTCATTGCTCAGACAGCGTTAAATCATCTGGGAATATACCCTCAATATAAATATCTCTTTTTGGCAATGACACTCGTGTGTGGAAAAGAAGAACAAGTGTAAGTGGGGAAATTGCGTTTTCTTATTAACTCGAGCTTTGAGGGTGAGGCATGTAATGGTGTTAAAACAAGAAAAGCGAATTTTCTACTTAATTTTGTGAAAGGAAAAGTACAAAATACAAGATGCACTAATAGGAGGGAAGGATAGAGCAGTGGGTTAGAGTGCGAAAGTAGAAGCGAAAGTGAATACAAGGGTTCTGCGTAAGACAAGCAAATGACGTCTTGTGAAGGTAATTGATAAAAGTGGGTGTTTTGTGGTTTTCGTAAAAATTTTGGAGTGAGGTAAGTAATGGAAAAGAAAAAAATGAGAGAAAAAAGAAAAAAAAGACGAAGAAGAAAAAAAAGAGACGAAGAAGAAAGAAATGAGACGAAGAAGAAAACAAACGACGAAAGGAATAGAAAAACGTAATTATTTGGAGGATTTAGTAGTGTTTCGAAATTTAAATTCCACTTTTTTTGCACTACTTTGCAGTTTCCAATCAAATGATCGCCTCATGAATTTTTGCAAACTTCGATCCGTTTGAGGTAATTTTCGTCCACTTTTTGGTATATATTGGTTGGTATCTCAGCCATAACTTGACGTTTGCTGGGTTTCAAGTGCTCAGGAGTTAAAGATTTAACCGCATAAATACGATCTTTCGCGTAGCCTCACAAAAAAAGTGCGACAGTATCAAATCGCAAGATCTCTGTGGCCAAGAAGAGAGTTTACGCGGCCGAGAAATTTATCTCGCAATAAAGCCATATACGCTCGTATTGTGTGGCATGTGGCACCATCTTGTTGGAACCACATAATGTGAAAGTCGTGGTCTTCAATTATAAAGTCGCCCGTAACTCTCCAAATTGGAAATGACGGTGTCGCCGTTATCGTTCTCAAAAAAGTAACGCCCAATGAAATCTCCGAACCAAAGAACGCACCAGACAGTAGGTTTATTTAAGTGTTATGGTCTCTCTTCAATCATTTGAGGATTCTCGGAGCACCAAATGCGATAATTTTGTTTATTTATGGTTCCATCGAGTGAGAAATGTGCCTCAACACTCAAAATTTTTTTTTAGAAAGAATGCGGTCCACTGCTTGTTGTTCAAGCACCCAATCGACGTAACTACGGCGTTGTGAATGGTCACCTGGCTTCAGTTGTTGTGCGAGCTGAACTTTGTATGGATTTAGCTGTAAGCCCAAGTGCAAAATACGCCATAATGTACCGTACGAGATTCACAGCTCTGGAGAACGTTGAGAAAAAGGCACAATAGGGTCATCGGCTACGCTTTCACTTGCAGCAAGGATATTATAGGTGGAATGATCAAAACGATGAGGCAAAGGCCTTACATATCTGTAGTCGATAATTTTTTAGTATAAGAAAAGTGAAATGTTAGCTCTTAAGATCTCTTACGAAAAACACATATACTTATGGCTGCTGTTTTCGGCCTCTAGGCTAACAGTAAAAAAATAGTAAAACCGAACAATCAACCAAACAGGCAAAAAGAGAATGGAAAGTCGTTGGCATCGCCAGAAATGTAATTTACTAAACCAAAAATAGCAACAAAACATATGAGAAGCAAAAACATAAACAAGGAAATAAACAAAACATAACCGGAGGATAAATACAAAATCTACAAACCACCACTGAAGCAAAAAAAAAAAAACCGGAATGAAACAAGTCAACTTGCCGAAAGTAAACTTAAAAAATGCAACCAAGAGGTTGAAGAACTTCTAACACACATACTTGTCGCATAAAGTATGTACATACAACAATGAACCAATGATGCAGCAGAGAAATTAGGTGAGTATTTGGAGCAACAACGTCGACCGATACGCTTGACTAAAGCGGCCAGCAACCCCATGTCAAGCGAGTAGACAGCCAGCCAAGCGTTTGAACAGCCGACGTATACCTTGGGGACTCGATGCTGTGCTGAGTAACGGTCTGCGTATTGTTTACAGCTTACAGCAACCTGTGGAGCACTAACCTGTGTAACTATGACCGGCAAATTAATTTTTTTTTTCATTTATTTCTCATATACTTTTACTCGTAACTACTTTGTTGCACATAAGATGTAGATTTGTCTACATTTTTGCTGTTAACTACTTGCGGTTTACCTGCGCGTATATGGTGGTCTTTTCCGGGTGCCACTAGCCAACATAACCGCCCCCCACTTAATATAGCTTCTACTCTCTTCGGTCTCAGTGTGCTTGGAAGGGGGGGAGGGGTCTGTCTACTTACAACTTCATTTTGGTCTGAATGTGTCCCTGAGGAGCGTGTGGCAACAGCCGATGGGCAAACAAGCGGCCAACAAACATGCGAATGCAATTACGCGTATTCGTCGAAGTTAGTGGGTAGAAGTTATGGTGGTGCGCCGCTCTGTAGCGCAATTGCCTTGAAGCTTAAAACTCAAAGCGCACTTTTTGCTTCCTCATTGCCTTCGCTGTCTGTTTGCTGCTTTCGCTGCTCTTTAATTGCAATTCCTTTGGATTTCTGCTGTATGTATATTCTCCTTGGGGCTCTGTTAAGTTTTTCATTTCGTTCTATTTTGGTTGGCAGACAAAGTGAAAAATATTATTAATTTGAATTATTTAAAACGAGTGATGGCGCTATTTATCCGTGGGAGGCGCGTAAAAATGGCAATAAAAGGTTTATTAATAAAAAGTTTACGCGTAAAAGCGGAAATTGAATTAAATTATCTATTCAGCCTGAAGCCCTGACTATTGTGTGGCTTTTGAATTCAATTAAATTTGGAACTTTCTTAAGTTGGGTGTTTTTTTTATTCTTCTCCTACAAAATATTTTTTTTTTAATTTTTATTATAATTTTTCAAGCTGAATCTCCACAGATTTCATAAATTTTTTATTTTATGAGCTTTTTTAGAGCACATTTTTTACTAAAATAAATACTAAATAATATTTATTTAGCTCAGATAATTAAATAAATTCCAGATATAAAAATAAAAAATAAAAAATAAATAAATAAATAAAAAATTATAATGAATCCAAAAAATAAGAAAAAAAGCTTTAAAATTCAGAAATTCTACTAATTTCGTCTCGTCGTCCCTTCGCATAATTCATTCGACATTATAATTCTTAATCCATTTAGGCGACCACAAAAATTTATGTACATAAAATTAGAAAAAAAAATAAAAAAGATTATATTTCCCATACCGGGAATCGAACCCGGGCCTTCCGGGTGAGAGCCGGATATCCTAACCACTAGACAATATGGGAGTGTTATCAACAGCAGTACAAATGCTCAACTTCAACATGCAGAAGCACAAACTTGGCATGAGTTATTCACCAAAATTGCTACACACACACGCATTTGTACAAGCACAACAAAAGAGAGACCGTATACGAACACAATTTACGTTCTGTGTGTAGAAGCAAACTGAAATAGTTTACCAGTTGTGTATTTCATATACATACAGACATATACAAATGTATTTCATACAATGCCCGCAGTAAAGTGAATATTTCGTACGGCATTGTTGTTGTATCAGCAGTATAGATACTCGTACTAGCTACTGATATACTAACATATATACGCTCTTAACAACACACTAGTGACGACGGCACAGTGAAATTGTTATTGTAGCTGCTCTGCTACCTTATCGGCACAAGTGCTGATTTATTGTTGTTGTTTTTGCTATAAAATTTACACAGTTTTGTTTCATTCGTCGTTTGTTCAATCTTTAGATACTTTTTCTTAGCCGCTTAGTTCTCAGCCGATTTATTTGTGTTTTCATTGAAATAGCTGCCATTGAGGATTGTGAAGTTAAGACTATACTTCACAGGATCATTTCTGTAGTCAGTCTTCATTTACTTTCTTTGCAAATCGAAAGTTCTCAGACCCGCGATGAGGAGGTATATCGTTTTATCTGACAGCGTGAGGTTTATGAATATTTTTTCTAGTTCTGCCCTTAAGGGGCATATTTGAAATAATATTTCTTCGATGATCGCTCGGTTCAAACGGATAAAACGACTTCTGAGTGGTCTTCAAAAAAACCTTTTAATTTAAATAAATTTCAAATAATGGGAAAACATTAAGAATCAAAATATTGAATTTACATAGTCTTTATATAGTCTTGTATTTATTATAGTCTTGAAGAAATTGAATTCAATTCTCATCGTCGGATTGGAAAACGGTTTTATAACAAGAGAAAAACCTCCTTCAGTTTAGATTTCTTTATTGTTGATATTTCGAAGATTTTAAGCTAGTACTGATTTTCAGCTCAGAAAGCTTTAAGCAGATGTCAGAGAAAGAAGATTTCTTATACGACCTTGTGTGACATTTTCAACTTTGCTGGCAAAGCGAATCTCCAATTTTATGACACAATGAACATTTTTCTATTAAAGTATTTTTCCATCAAAAACTTAAAAATTTGTCATATTAAGTAAGTATTGAACTTGTTTCGTAGTTGTCCACCTAATCCTGGGATTTCGAATTAAAATGAAGCAAATAAATTCATTAAAAAAAACACCAGGGAATTGTCGATGCGCGCAGATGATTTCGTAGGGTTGCATGCATTCATTTTTAGCCAGAAAAATCAAATTGTCACGGAACGTGGCGCAGTACTATCAACCATCAGCTTAATTCTTTGAATTTAATTTATTCAGCGTTGGTTTTTTTAATTTTTAATATAATACCAACAAATTGCAACACGAAATATTCAGGATTTGGAAACATCAATTTCATAATTTTTAAAGCTTTAGAATAATTTTTATGCTGTAAATAATTTTGCTTTGAAACTCTCCTTTGAAATATCAGCAAAACCAATAATAACACATTTAAATTTCAATATTATCAATTCACCACAATAGAAAAGTTAAAACAAACAAAAAAAATCGTGGTCTAGAAAATTCAAAATCTAAGCATTTTGCGCTTTAAACTCCTTCAAGCACATGGTAATTTTGAAAGCCGTATCACATTCATTGGCGCCCTTCTCATTCTTACAATTATTCAATGCTTGCTTTATTTCAGCTTCATGTCCTTTCAGGCTGGGAATTTGCAGGAGTACTTTCGCTTTTGCATCGACATCGAAGACACCATCCTTGAAGATGCCCTGCTTTTGCAACATACATTTCGTATGACATTTTATATTCTCAGTTACATCGTTGGCTTCCATGCCATTGAGGAAAAACTGCTTCAACTCATCGTCCGTGACTTTGGTTTCATCCATGCAGGCGCGATGGAATTTCTCCACATCAGCAGGTAGTTGGCACTGTGAGGGAATATATTTTTATTTTTTTTTATTTTTATGTATTTAATTTTTCTTATTTTTTTTTATTTCTTTTATTTAATTTTTATTTTTATTTTTTATTTAATTTAATTTTTATTTGTATTTCTAATGAACTTTTTTTTTAACTCACCACTGCCACTGTGACTAGAGCAGCCAATATGGTCAAAAGGTAGAAATTTTCCATTGTAACTGTTACGGGTACGAGACGCACACTTGCTCTCCTAATGAGGTCAGAAATGTTACTGATTTACATGTGGAAACATGTTGTATTTATACTTAAATTTTTTGCTTTTTTTTTGCTAAATTAAAATTATTAAAAAATTCATAGTTAAAAAAACCAAAAACAAAAAAAATATTTAATATTTTCGCAATTATTTTCACAATTTAAGCAATAAATGCAATCGGAAATAATTTTCGTAACAACTAACAAAAAAAGCATTTTCACATTCATAAATCATTCGCTGACAATAATTAAATTAGTTCATAGTTTTGGTTAATTGACAAACAAAAGCAAAGTTCATAAATGACAAATCTGTTGAACAATTGTTAAGTAAAAAAAATTTAGTATTAATATTACTCAAAATGAAATGCCATGTTGAAAAAGTTGAGGAAGTTCAGTTAATTACTGCACGTGTTTGGCAAAATTGTTGTTCAAATTATCGAAATTAATATATGAACTTACATACAGACAAACATGTAAGCAACTTTGATAAAAAAAAATTTAAATAAACAGACCATGAATTTGGCAATAAATTTAGTTTAGCACAAAAAAAATATATTTTAAGTATAAATCGAAAATAATTCCACATGCAAATCAGTAACATTTCTAACCTCATTAAGAGAAGAAGTGTGCGTCTCGTACTCGTAAAAGTTACAATGAAAAATGTCTACCTTTTGACCATATTGGCTGCTTTCACCACAGCTGTAATGGTGAGTAAAAAAAAAGGTTATTAGAAATAAAAAATATAAAAAAATAAATAAATAAATAAAATATATGTATAATAAAATCGAAATATATTCCTTCCCAGTGTCAAGTACCCCCCGAATTGGAGAAAGCCCATCGCGCCTGCATGAATGAATCCAAAATCACCGTAGATGAATTAAAAGAATTTTATGAAATTGGCATAAAACCCAACGACGTAGCTGAGAATATGAAATGCCATATGAAATGTATGCTGCAACAAGAGGGCATCTTCAAGGATGGTGTCGTCTTCGATGTCGATGCAAAAGCGAAAGTACTCCTGCAAATTCCCAGCTTGCAAGGACATGAACCTGAAATAAAGCAAGCATTGAATAATTGTAAGAATGAGAAGGGCGCTAATGACTGTGATACGGCTTTCAGGATTACCATTTGCCTAAGGGAGTCTGAAGCGCAAAATGCTTAGGTTTTTTAATTTTCTAGGCTACGGCGGTTTTTGTTTCTAACTTTTCTATTGTGGTGAATTGATAATTTTGAAATTTGAATGTATTATTATGGTTGGCTTTGCTGATATTTTTGATGCTCGGCATCAGTTGAGGAGGGGCAGTTTCAAATGAAAATTATTTACTGAAATTATGAAATTGATGAAAAAAAAACAATACTCCTGAATATTTTGTGTTACAATATAGTAGCATTATAATAAAAATGAAATAATTAAAAACCAACGCTGAGTAAATTAAATTCAAAGAATAGCCGATGGGTTGATAGGGCTTCTGCGCCACGTTCCGTGACAATTTGATTTTTCTGTCTAAAATGAATGCATGCAAACCCTACGAAATAATCTATTTGCGCGCGTTGACAATTCCCTGGTTTTTTTTTATGAATTTATTTGTTTCATTTTAATTCAAATCCCAGGATTAGGTGGACAACTACGAAACAAGTTCAATACTTACATAATATGACAATTTTTTAAGTGTTTGATGGAAAAATAATTTAATAGAAAAATGTTCATTGTATCATAAAATTGGCGATTCGCTTTGCCAGCAAAGTTGGAAATGTCACATAAGGCCGTAGAGCTTCTCTGACATCTGCTTAAAGCTTTCTGACCTGAAAATTAGTACTAGCTTAAAATCTTCGAAATATCAACAATAAAGAAATCTAAACTGTGGAGGTTGTTCCCTTGTTATAAACCGTTTTCCAATCCGACGATGAAAATTGAATTCAATTTCTTCAAGACTATTTTGTTTCTTAACGTTTTTCATTATTTGAAATTTATTTAAATTAAAAGGTTTTTTTGAAGACCACTCAGAAGTCGTTTTATCCGTTTGAACCGAGCGATCATCGAAGAAATATTATTTCAGATATGCCCCTTAAGGACAGAATTAGAAAAAAATATTCATAAACCTCACGCTGCCAGATAAAACGATATGTCTCCTCATCGCGGGTCTGAGAACTTTCGATTTGCAAAGAAAGTAAATGAAGACTGACTACAGAAATGATCCTGTGAAGTATAGTCTTAAGTTAGCATCGCTCAATGGCAGATATTTCAATGAAAACACAAATAAATCGACTGAGAACTAAGCGGCTAAGAAAAAGTATCTAAAGAAATTGAAAGATACGAAGAATGAGGAATTTTTGTGTTCTTTTGCAGCATAAACAACAACAATAAATCAGCACATTTAGCGTTAGGGCAGCTACAATGTGACAACAATAAAATGTACTTTATCAGCGCGCTACTGTATATTCTCAGTGCATGCAAGCATACATAGGTATGTAGTATATATGTATGTACATATATGAATAGGGAACTAAGCCAGGTAAGCATAACTATGCTCTAGGTAAGTCAACATGCACTGAATGAGCTAGTGCAGTGTTTGAAAAGTATTTCGAAAATTATGAAAAAAAAAATTTTTTTTCGAATTTTTTATGATATATTTATTATATATATTTAGTTGAAAATTACATTTCAGTTGGTGTAAGAATTACCATATCTTTAAGAATTATTTAAATGTAATCCTTTTATATATAGAAGAATTTGGTTTATTTTCACATTAAACTTTTCTATATCGTTTAAGAGTATTTTTATGATTTTTTTCACTTTCATGACGTGCACAGGGCATATTTTTATCAAAGTATTGAATATTTCATGCCTAATGCTAGTTAAATTCTCGTTTTTCCCCTCAAAAGAGTTCTTCTATACTTTCTTTTTTTCTAACGTTGCATGCATAAATGTAGTTTATGTTACACATGCTCGTACATACAACAATTTTTTATAATTTTTTATGCCTCGCAAATATTCTGTTTATATTCTCACATTGTTTGTTGGGCTAAGTGGAAAATTGCCAATAATATTAGTGTTGCAAGTAAGTGGCAATGGAAACAACAAAAGGGGTTAGAAAATAATAATAAAAAATGCATGACAACAACAGCAATATAAATCAGTATAGGTATTTAACAACAACAACATTACTCAATATACTAGCTATTTTACAACAACAACATTATTCAATATACTGTGCATTTACCTCTTTGCCTATTTTTCGAGTTTGTTGGCCTCTTCCTGGAAGAGTGGTAATTGAAAATTGGGTAAATAAGCTGGCTGCTTTGCTTATTGATTTTACTTGTGCACGTGCATGCAGCTAGCTCGTTAACGCTTTGACCGCAAGTAGCCAACAGCTGGACGAAATTAAATGGAGGAATCTAAAACAGAATTCTATATTGGCTAATCTGAGGAAAAAATTTAATATTAAAGGAATAGGGAAAAAATGAAGAGAAAAAATTAATAAAAATTAAAAAAAAATCAAATAAGAAAAAATTAAATAATATTATTAAAAATAAATTAATTGAAAAAAAAAATTAAATAAATGTAATCAAAAAAAAATTAAATTAAATTGATTAAACTTAGATTAAAACATTAAATTAAATTAAATTAAATGATAACTTAGTTTCAAATAAAAAAAATTACAATTAAATAAAATAAATAAAAAAATAAAAAAGAATAAAATAAAAATATAAAAATTTCCAAAAAAAAAATGAATAAAATAATACAAAATGAAAAAAAAATTTAAGAAAAATAAATTTACAAATAAAAATAATTCATAAATAAAAAATTAATTGAAAAAAAAATTATATATAAAAATAAATAAAAAAATTTTAATAAATTAAATTAAATTAGGTAAATGAGCTGTATTCAAAGGCCTATTTTGTTAGAAAATTTATTTTTAATTGAATATTTTGTTATACAACAAATAAAAATTGGTAGAAGTGACAGCTGTTTTCTAATATATAATTATAACCAAAAACAATTATAGGCGGCATTAAACAATCCAAATTAAATTAATTTGAATAAAATAAAGAAAATGAAAATTAAATTTCAATTGAAAATACAATAATATAAATAAAAATAAAAATATATAAAAAAAAATAATAAAAAGAGTAAACTAAAAAAAATAACAAAAATTTACAAAAAAAAAAAAGAGAAATAAATACAAACAAAAAATAAAATAAAATAAATTGTATTGAAAAAAAAAATTAAAATAAAAAAGGAAAAAAAAATAAAAAAAATATATAAATAAAAAATTAATTAAAAAACTAAAAACCAAAAAAAATTATATAAAATAAAATAAAAAAAATGTAAATACATTAAATCAAATTAATCTGAATTAAATTTAAAAAATTAAAATTAAATTTCAAATAAAAATAAAATAAAATAAAAAATAGAGCAGAATAAAAAAAAAAAATATGTACAAAAAAAAATTGAAAAAGAGGGAAAAAATTAATTTAAAAAAAAGAAAAAGAAAAAAATAAATACATAAAATATAATAAAAATAATAAAAAATAATTATAGTACTTTAATTTAAAAAAAATTAAAATATTAATTAAATATAAACAAAAAATAATAAATAAATAGATAAAATTAAATATATTAATATAAAATAATTTAAATTAAATTTAAAAAAATTAAAATTAAATTTCAAATAAAAATAAAATAAAAAAAAAATAATATAAGATAAATTAATTAAAAAAAAAAATAATAAAAACAAAAAATAAAAATAAAATAAAAAAGTATTAATAAAAATTAAAAAAATATAATAGAAAAAAAAAATATAATAAAAAAAAAATAAAATATAAAAAAAAATTAAAAAAAAACAAACAAAAAATTAAAATAAAAAATAAGATAAAATAAAATAAAAAATACAATTGAAATTAATTTAATTGAATTAAAAAAAATTAAAAATTTAGTTAACTCCTTAATTAAAACATTAGAAAAAAAGTAAAAAATTTTCAATAAAAAAGTAAGAAAATTAAAATGAAATCAAATCAAATAAAGCAATATTTGAAAATTAAAAAATTAAAGTTATAAAAAATTATATAAGCTAAAAAAAAAAAAATATAAAATAAAATAAAAAAGAAAAAAATCTTAATCCTCAGTTCGAAGATGATCAGTATTCCCTATGGTGTACATAGAATGGCGCTCCCACATTCCACTGTCACCCCTCGCATCCCTAATGCCGACTTAACTGAAACTGCAGCTTAGGTTGTGGTCATCGATGACTTCCTTGTAATGGCAAATGTGCATGCAAGCACAGCGAGTTCGATAGCATTTCACTCTTCGCAGGTCAAATGTCGTGTTGTTGTGGCATATATACGTACATGCATACATACACACATGCATACTGTCTGATGATTTTTAACAGGAAATGCTCCAGTTATTGTTAGCTTTGCCACGCAACACTTGTAGAAGAGTTGAAGCTACACACATATATGTACATATGTACACATGTTAACAGCGAGACAGCTATAAAATCACGTGCAATAATCCAGTGTATTTTGGTCACGTGATTGTTGCAAGTAATACGAGTATGTATTACATATTGATGTATATATGTATAAGTATGTATGTGCTTAACGGATTTTCCTTCAAAATGTACATTTGTAAATATGTTTTTTGCTTTTATTTTCAAACAAGCTTAAGTACATATACACTCTCCTGCAACTGTTAATGGACTTTATTTTTCTAAGAAAAGTGCAACCATTACAGCACTTGCCGGCACTAATTTCATTTCCATTATATTTACGTCATGATTTCCTAGCAAATATTAAACCTTATGCACATACATATATACATACTAACATTTGTGTAGATGGAGACGTCTTGTACTTGTACAATATTATTGCTCTGAAGTTTGTATGTATGTCTGTACGTAAATATAATTTAATCAAAAATCCATAAACCACTCATAATCATACGCTCCCCCTCCCTGGACGAAAGCGTTATAACAAGGCTTTCAGCCCTTCCTAAAGAACAGGGAGCAGCAAAGAAATGGGTCAAAGTGGCAAAGTAGCAAAGTGACCCAACACATACATACAAGATACGTGATAAAGTGACGAATGTGCGAGGCAGAATGAGCACGGGGAAATTATGATAAAAATCGGGAAAATGTAAATAAAATGAAAAAAAAAATGAAAAAAAAAATTCTTAAGAACACTCAGTAGCGCGAAGTTTTAGCGTGTTTGCAGAAGTATGTTCAGTGTGTGTGTGTATGTGTGTGTGTTTGACATTTCGAGAAGTCGCTACTTAAGCAAACTTATGCACGCAAGTCAAGTTTACTTCAAGGATTTTCACATATAACGGAAATGATGGACACATATGATTAGGAATGCATTTACAGGTAGTAAATATAAGTACATGTGCATGTATGCACATATACACAAATGTAAATATGTATGTCCAACAAAAAATTTACTTTGTGTGTTAACAGTACATTTATCAGCTCGTTGAGCGTTGAGAGTTATTATTATAACAAATTTAATAAATTTTATGACTTATTTTGAGCAAATTGAATTTTAGATTTATGCTTTTCATGCAAAAAGCAATAATTGAATTTAGTTGTATAACAGCAAAATTAGTATTTTGAATTACATTGTACAGAAGTGAATTTTCATGCATAAAAAGCTGACATTTTATCTGTATATAAATATGTATGTACATATATATGTGTAGATATATCGTGGGGAGCTTTATTTTTTCCTCACTTGAAATTAAAATTCTTTTTTTTTAATTTTATGAGTGTGTTTTCTCTTGAATGAACAGTTTTTTCCACTAAAACTTTAGAAGTAAGGCAATGAAACACGAATATGTAATTTTCACAACCATCAATAGCTAATGATATATGATTTTATAAAGAAAAAATTTTTTTCACTAAAATAATTATAAATATTATAAAAATAACACAAAAACTAATGTTTTTAAAATTTTCAATCGAATTAAACAAAATTCCATAAACAAAATAATTTCTGCATTTAATAAAATTAATTTAATTTTATAGTTTCTAATACAACCATTTAAAAAGAGTAAAATGTTGCTAAAAATGTAATAATCGCTCCACTCATCTTTCTCTCTCTCTTTTATGCCTGATCAGTATAACTCATGTACCCCATTTGCCGCCAACGACGTCAAGTCCCATATTGTCTAGTGGTTAGGATATCCGGCTCTCACCCGGAAGGCCCGGGTTCGATTCCCGGTATGGGAAACTTTTTGTAAATTATTTTTATTATAAATTTTATTTATATTTTTAATTTTTGGGTATTATTATTATTATAATTTTTTTTTTTTTTGTTAAATTCCTTCTGCTCTAATAATCCACAATAATGTGTTTTTAATTAATTTTTTTCGATTGATGTCAAGATTTATTTCAAAAGAATAAACTTTGAATTATATATATTTTGATATTATAAATTTTTGTTTAATTTCAATTAAATATTTTTTTTCACTTTTAATTTTTTTTTTACTGTTTTTTGCTGTCTTGCTTGTGCTCATTACATTTTTTTTAAATTTACAACAGTAATCAATAAAGTATGTGTACATAAGCATTTCCGAGGGGCATTGCTTTTCCATCAAGTACTTAAATTCTTCGTTATCGCATCGAATTTCATTTGAAGTTATGTCTCGTGTCCCACAAGGCGTTCGTTTGGAAAATGCATACGGTGTATTTGGAGTAGCATGCGGCACGCAAGCCATAAAAGTGGAATATAAACCCGGAGAAAGTTCACATATTGAAATGAAAGAAATAAGGATTTAAAAAAATAAAAATAAAAATAAAAATAAAATCAAATAAAATTATATAAAATTAAATGAAATAATTTAAGATAAAAAATAAATATATAAAAAAAAATAAAAAAATATAACTAAATAAATAAATTAAAAAAAAAAACATAAAAAATAAAAAAAAATATAAAAAACGAAAAAAAAATTTAATAAAAATAAAAAAAAATAAAAAAAATTAAAAAAATAAATAAAATGAAATAAAATAAAATACATTTAAAAAAATTCAAATTAAGTTAAAAAATAACATAAAATAAAAAAATAATAATAATAAAAATAAAATTAAACAAAATAAAATAAAATAACTTCAAATACAAAAAAATGAGAAAAATGATAAAAAATAAATTAAATAAAAAAATAAAAATAAATAAAATATTAAAAAAAATAAAAAATTAAAAAATAATATACAATTTTTTTTTAAATTAAAGATAAAAAATAAAAAAAGTATATAAAAAAAAATAACAAAATAAAAAATTAAAAATAATAAAAACAAAATTAAATAAAATAAAATAACTTCAAATAAAAAAAATGAGAAAAATGATAAAATTAAATTAAATAAAAAAAAAAAAAAAAAAATATAAAAAAAAAATAAAAAAAAAAAATAAAAATAAAAATATAAAATTTTTTTTTGAAATTAAAGTTAAAAATAAATAAAATAAAGTAAAAAAAAAAATAAGAAAATAAAAATATAATAAAAAAAAAAATAAAATAAAATAAAACAAAAAATAAAATCGATTAAAAATTAAAAATTAGGATAAAATACAATAAGGTCAAATAAAATGGTACAAAAGATGATAAAGATTAAGATAACATAAAAATATATAAAAAAACCACATAAAATAATAATAATTTAAATAAAAATAAATAATTTTTTTTTATAAATTAAAGGAAAAAGAAATAAAATTAAAAAATTTAAATAATATAAAACCTTATAAAACATAATAACATAAAATATAATAGAAAAATAAAAAAATTTAAATATTATATATAATAAATCAAAAAGTATAGAGTGTATATAATATTAAATTAAAAATAAAATAAAATAACCATTTAAGAATTGAAGATATTTTAAGAAAATTTAAGGGGTTAGGCCACGCGTTTATCTCAAATCTGCTGTTTTCAAGTTGGCCGAAAACAGAACTCAAGCAATTTACAACCGATTCACTTGAAATTTTGACAACATCTTCAGAAATACATTATCTACAGGAGTACTGGGATTTTTTAATCTCGCATAGTTTTTGTTTTATTAACAAATTTCGAACAATTTTTTAGGTCAAATTGTTACTTTTTCCTTTTGCGACCAATTTAAAAATAGTTATAAGCAGTTAATTATATGTATAATAAATTGCCTTTTGTCAAAAATCAGATTTATTTAATAGTTTTCCCAAAAAAAAAAACCCAAAAAGGCCTATTTTGTGACTCTCTAGAGTGGTTTGACCCCTTAAGAAATTCTAGATTTGCAAATAATTTTTCTTAAGATACTTTGAATTCTCTTGCTAAAATTGCTTAAATTTTCTAGTTCATAATAAGACTGAAGAAAGGCAAAAAGTTTCACTCAAAAATTTAAAGATATTTGATACTCATCCGCTTACTCAGTAAAGTAAAAACTTCTCAATGTTAAAAAAATCAGCGGGTGTTGCATGCAACATTCAATACTTTTAAATTTTTTATTTAATTTTTTTTTTTTCAATAGAAAAAGTAAAAACCCTTATTGCTAGGCCTTGTTATTAACTGTGTTAGTAGTAGCATTCTAGTAGAATTTTCACTTTTCCCAACTGTTGGATAGATTTTCGTATCAAATAACATACATTTATTTATAATTATGACATGTACTCGTATGTTGCATGGGCCGCAATTTCCAACACATGCCGGCAGTGAAAAACGAAACTTGTGTGTATATTTTAGCTCTTTACTAGTGTCTTGAAGAATAGTTTACCAGTTGGTTATCTGTAGGCAAAAATTAGTTGACCACAAATGGATATTATAATAATATTAACCACTAAAGCAGTGGTGAGTTTGTGCCACCTTTTAGGTTGAGATTTTCTGATGAGTTCTATTAAAGGTTATACTCCCCCTAGTAGGTTGTCTGTAGAATACATGAGAAATCACGGTTCAAATACGGTTTAAGGCAAGTATTTTTTAAGTGAATTCAAAATTAAATTACAAAAAAAAAATGGTATTTAACTAGTAGGAAGCTGTGTTAAAAATATCAGTCGAGTAAAGAATGGAAGTAGAACTAGTTGCTGTCAAAATGCAAACTACTAGCACCAGTTGGGACACAAATCACGATATATATATACATAAATGTGCATATGTATGTCGGCATAGAAATATTTATTAACATGCAAAGTGCTAAAACAAATAATCAGATGTGTCTGTATGTTTGCCTTCCTACTTTAATGCATATAAAATGCATTTATTTGATTTTAGCCTACGCCAACGCTCTAGAGCTTTCACCACAGCACGCTTAGCTGAAATTATAACAACGGAAAAACCGCACAAATATTATGCAAATTTATAATTATATATCAAACAAGGATTAGTATATTGGTACATACATAACAGATCAATTGAAAGGTGCCCGGCCTGACACATAGATGGCGCTACTAGAGTTAATTGATTAATGATTTTTAGTTCGCCCTAACCTTCAAAAGATGCGTGTATATATATATATATTACTACAGCTGTCGAAATAATACAGTTGAAGCTAAAACTTGACGATGGTGACGAGTTTCCGAACACTGCCCAAGGAAAATCAACCATCAATAATTTGTATGCCTAGTTTAGATGCGGTGAAATGAGCACCGTAGAGCTTGTTACCGACGAAAACATTAAAAAAAAATCCACAAAATGATTTTGAATGATCGTAAATGGAAATTGAATGAAATAGCAGGGACTCTAAGGAACTCAACTGAGGTGTTTATGTCAGATCACTCACGACGGCTGGCAAGGTTATGGCGTCTGTATTTTGGGATGCGCATAGAATAATTTTCATTGACTACCTTCAAAAAGGAAGGCCGAACAACAGCGACTATGACATAGCGTTATCGGACTGTTCGAAGCACGAAATCGCCGAAAAACGGTCGCATTTGAAGAAAAAGACAAAGCAACGTGTCACAAGTCAGTGCAATCGTTGGCAAAAGTCTATGATTTTGGCTTCGAATTGTTTCCGCATCCAACGTATTCTCCAAATATGACGCCCAGCGACTATTTTCTGTTCTCAGATCTCAAAGGTATGCTCGATGGGAAGAAATGTTCGTCGAATGATGAGGTAAACGCCGAAACTGAGGCTTATTTTGAAGCAAAGAACAAGTCTTACTACAAAAAGTAGTATCGAAAAGTTGGAGGGTCGCTATAATCAGTGGGTGATACACTGAAAAGAACTCTGTTGAATAAAAAAAATAATAATTTTGCCAAAAAATGTGTTTTTGTATATGGTAGGCCGGTGACTTTTCAATTGACCTGTACATATGTGCAGTTATAGCATATTTATTGAATTATATAACTGCTGTATACATATGTATGTGTAATATATCAAAATGAAAACTGACTTTCTCTATAAATAAATCGTAAGTGGTAAGTGCTTAATCGGCATAAAGTTGGTAACACGCACGTCCTGCATGCATGTATGTATGTAAATAAATAAGTGAAAATACTTGCAAGTATATATGTTTGCATGTAAGCGTGTATGACAACGCTGCATTGCGAATGCATTTCGTAATAATAATGAAAATAACATGGAAAAGCACTTGAAGAGTAAGTAAATAATAAGCATGCACCAGCGTCAAAGTTATAGAAATGTGTCCCTTCCCCTCACCACCGCATGCATTTCGTATTTTCTACACTATATATGTGCGTGCGTGCTAACAAAAATAAATTTAATGTGCATTTACGGCGCTGTGGCAATGTTAAACTAAAACGGTGTAAAAGTGGAAATGAAATAACTATGCAGGAATGCCACAATGCGATAAGCGTCGCCAAAAAGCCATGCTACATGCACCCACCATGCTCCACCACATACCCCGCTAGCATGCGCCACGCTAATACGCCACAGCGCTATAGAAATTAACAAAAAAAAAATTTAATCAAAATTAAATTAAAAAAAATCCATATTTAACCAGTATGTTGTTGCATGCAACATGCTGTTTGCCTGGATAAGCGTATTACATGCGCACTGCGGTGCAACATTGGTGTCAATTCACTCACTCACTCACTCACTCTCCGCCTCAGCGTGTTGGCTGGTGCCGCTGATGACTCAGTGTTGCGGTATTCATTACACTTATACGACACAGCCGCTGCTCCCTCGCGCTTTGTATATTTGTTGTTTTAATACAATTGCATTTCATTTATAACGCATATGCACTTCTAAATCCCTGTATGTATGTATGTATGTGTGTTTATTTTTGATTTTCAAGTGACTTGACTTGAAACACTAGCAATTACTTCCGCGTAACTTTAGACATTATCAGATAAGGTGTTATAGCACTGGTCTGGTTATAGCACTTTCTGCTGGTCTCAGTGAAAAATTGAAAAAATTAATTTCGAAAGCTTAAGCGATTTTTCTTCCTCAAGCGTTTCGTATGAGAAATGAAAGATTCAAATAAAAATAATATATACAAGTGAAAATTTTCGGTATTTGAGGAGGGCAGTTATTATAAGTACCAAATGGAGAAGAACGGATCGTATCATAATGACGAGCTGAGTTGATTTAGACATGTCCGTAAGTCCGTCATTCCGTCTGTCTGTCTGCTTGGACGCACACTAGTCCCTCAATTTTTGAGATATTTCAACCAAACTTCGTAGGAAGATGCACCTATACGTTTAAATGATAATTTTTCAGAACCGGATAGATCGGACTACTATAGACTATACCATACAAACAAAGAATTTAACAGATTTGAAATTTTGGATCATAAATCTGTCAAAAAAGTACCTAACAACGTGAAAGTTCGTACACTACACATACATAATGAAAATTCGGAAAATCATCGAATTCGGAGTATTATATCATATAGCCCCATACAACTGATTGTTCGAATCTAAGGTTTCCGATTAAAAATCTGCTAAAAAACATCAAAGATCGTGAAATTTGGTATTCTACAGATGCGACTTGAAGTTAATAGCGACACTGAGAATCACCGAAATTGAATTTTTCGGCCCTTCTTCCTTGCTTTATTTCCAAAGGGTGATCCACATCGAGGTTCCCTACTTTTAAAGGAAAAAAAAATACCGAAAATTCAAATTTATTAAAGAATGTTCATTATCATTCGAAAGAACATTCTTTGGCATTTATTCGCGGCTATGTTTCAGATAGTCCATCCGTTGTGTCCAATTTTCGATGACTCGTTCGAGTATTTCGACTGCTTTTGTTTTGCTCCAAGGCCTGAATCGAAGCGGGATTGTCCGCATAGACTTTATACTTTATATATTCCCACAGGAAAAAGTCTAAAGGTGTGATACCACATGATCTTGGTGGCCAATCGACCGGTCGAAAACGTGAAATTATCTGCTCACCGAAGTTTTCTTTCAATAAAACCATTGATTGGTGCGATGTGTGGGAAGTGGCGCCATCTTGTTGAAACAAAATGTCGCGGAGATCACGTGCTTCAATTTCAGTCATTCAATAGTAAGTTATCATTAAGCGGTAAGGGTAGCCATTGACGGTTATGTTCTCACCGGCATCATTTTTGAAGAAATATGAAACAATGATTCCACCAAAAAACCAACCACACCAAATCATTGTTTTTTCTTGATGAAATGACAGCTCTAGAATCTCTTCAGGTTACCCTTCGTCCCAAATGCGGCTATTTTGCTTGTTTGCATACCCATTGAGCCAGAAATGGGCCTCTACGCTGAACAAAATTTGGCTCGACAACGTCGGATCTTCTTGGAACTTTTCAAGAGCCCATTGAGCCAAGCGATGTCGCTTGGGCTTCAGTTCTTGCACAGGCTGTATTTTGTATACTTTAAATTTAAGATCTGGACGTAAAATGCGCCAAGCCGTTCCATACGACAGTCCGAGTTGGTGAGAAGGGCGCCGAATCGACTCTCCATGGTCTTCGTGTACACTCTCAGCTACGACCGCTATATTTTCTTCACTACGTGCTCTAGACGTGGTCTATTCGGTCGAATATTATCCAGTAATGAATGCTGAGTCTCAAAATGGGTGATGGTGTTGCAAATCGTACGCTCAGTAGGCCGCAGATTATGTTGACCATATGCTGAGCGTAGCGTGCGAAACACATTCTTTACAGAACGTGAATTTTCGTAATAATTTTGAATGATTTGTAAACGTTGTTCAGCGGTAAGTCTTTCTATGATGAAATGTCAAACAATACTGAACAAAAATAATATGACAGCTTGACACGACTCGCGAGGGAACTTAAAAAAAAGTGGCTATTGAAAAAGTATCTCTACCATAAAGTACCATGCCTACTACCCAGAATAGACAGTTTTCCCCATGTTCGTGCATAGAACATACTACCAAAGTTTATGCCTCCATGAAATTTATCGATTTTAGATAGATTTTTGAATAAAAATTGTTAAAATTTCCTTCCAGAATAGGTTATGTTCTTAGAACGTTATACGAAAATTAAAAAATTTTCTTATTCGAGTAAGTAAGAGCTTTGTTCCTCAAAAATGAAATTAACCTAATATGAGAAATGTATGCTTTGCGGAATCAAGTTGGTAGTCTGAAAAACTAATTCTACCTCCCCCACTCACACCCAGCTTTCTTCCAAAACCTTTCAGTCATAATTACAAAATATCTGCTTAGTCGCCGCCAAGTCAAGTCAAGTCTACACTTGTCAAACTAGTGGCTAGGCCAACCAAAAGTCACGATTAGCTGGAACACGCTGAAAATGTCAACTATGACTGTCAGCAGAGATGACAGTGCAACAACACAATACGCATTTGGTGGTGTCAACGGCGGTGGCGGCAGCGGTGGCGCTGAAGACAATTTAGAAAGCTTTTTGCAAATTCCAACGTGAATATACATATTTACATATAAATACTTTGTTGTTGCGGTCAGTAGACATGCCATTCCGCTTATTTCCCGCTGGTTTTTTTTTTGTTCTTTCCATTAATATTTGCAGTGTTGGTCGGAAATAAGTTAAATACATTGTTGTCGAAAAAGTACAGTTATTTTTGCTACTTTCTTTGACAATCTAATAAAATAAATTTGTTGTTGTTTTTTGTTGTTGTTTTTTGTTTTTCGTGTTTCGTTGTTTTTCGCCTTTGCATTTCCATTTTAATTCTAATTAGTTTCTTGCGTTTTGACAGTTCATCCGCCATTCCACTACAATAATTTGCAAGTTCTTCTATGCATATGTATGTATGTGTTTGTGTATAAATGTAATTTCGCTCTAGTTTGTGCGCTACTTTGTTGTAGCATAATTTCTGGCGCTCAACTGTCAACTGTCTACTCGGATTGTCGTCTTTTTGTTTATTGGTTTGGTCTGCGCTGTTCCTGCTGTTTTTTCTCATTTATTTTTGTTTATTGTTTTCAGTTTGTTGCGTTTGGTACAACAAGCGCTGTTGTTTTTGTTGTTGCTGTTGCTGTTGTTGTTTTGTTCTGATTGCTCTGTGACAATGAAGTAGAAAATGAAGTTTTCACTCTCCCCAAAAAAAAAAAAAACCGTTGATTGACATTAATGCGAATTGGACAGTTATTTATTAAATGTGTTTTCTTCTGAAATGAAGATTTTCTCTCTTCACTTTTTGTTGTGTCTTCCTCTTCTTCTTCGGCGAAAGGTCTTGATTATCGTAACAAAAGTTGTGCCTATTGTTTTGAGTTTTCGTTTAGTAGAAAATATATAATTAACTTACATACATACACGTACTCTTATAATGAGGCCTGAATGTTGGCGCGAAGACATTAATTTCCGTATTTGAATTCAAAACAGTTTGAAAGTGAAATAAATTGGGAAATAGTTGGGAATGAGTTGTGGTATTAAATGAATTTTTAATGAAAGCTTTGCATATGATAGCTAAAGCTACATTTTAAAATACAACATATTTTTGAGATCTTCTTAGTTTGCCTACAAAAATGCCACAGAGTTTTTTTTAGAGCTTTTTAAGATTTATGGAATTCCTCTTAAAGCTTCCCCTTATAGCTTTAGTATCTTTTTATTAACTTCAAAATAAAATTCCGTTAAACAACTTTGATGAGAAAAATTACTTTGAGCTTTGAAAATATGAAAGCTTCCGTATCCTGAAAGCATCGCTAAAAATAAAGCACATTTTTACATAAATAAAGCTTTTCTCAATAACTCGGCTCGGTTGCAGGTTTCTTATTTTATTTTTCAGGAAAAGTATTTTTAATTTAATTTGCTTTATGCTCTTTTAATATCATCGAATTCGAAGCATAAAAAAATAAAAAATCGAACCATGAATAGAGATTTTCTAAAAAAAATCTACTCCAGTGTCATCTTGCGGCCAAATTATTCCAAAAGTTTTTGGCTTCAGGAAAGTAGCTTGTTTATATTTTGAGCTGCAAGAAAATTTATATAGAAAGAGAATAAACAAAAATTGAAAGTAAAAATTCTTTTGGAAATCGAAGATTCAAAGATAGCTCGAAAGAAAGAACTAAGCGTTTTGCTATATTCTCCTCTAAAATTTCGAAATCAGGCCATAAATAGAGATTTTCTGAAAAAATCTACCCCAGTGTCATCTAGCGGCCAAATCGTTTCAAAAGCTTTTGACTTCAGGAAAGTAGCTTTTTTATATTTTAATCTGCAAGAAAAGTTATATAAAAATAGCGTAAAAATAAATTGAAAGTAACGAAGCTTTCGGAAATCGTAACTCGAAAGTGATAAGTTTTTTTTTTATTTTTAGCAGAAAGTACGAGTATATAGTCCCGGGAGCGATTCATCCCCCATTAGCAGACATTGGCCTTCATTTGTCTAAAAGACTTGCATATTTGATGCAATCCTGTATAGGTAGCGGTCCTGGAAGGCAAATTCCAAGGAGAGGGAGAAAAGGCATGGGCAACTTTACATTTTTGCTAGACCGTCATCGGCAAGAGATGGGGAGTTTTTATCTAGAAGAGGTCGCTAGAAAAAGTTCTCTAACTAAGCAACTCTGCTCTCATCAGCATTCATATTGCATTACGAAACCCTTTCAATATTTTCACTTCATATCGTGTATAGTATAGCGAATTTTCAGCTGCAGATGGGTTTATCGCAGCAAAAAGTTGAAGCTCGAAAAAAAGCTCGGTGTGAGAGTATTTTATCGAAAAGTATACAGAGACGGCATGGTTAGGCTTCCAGAGCAACTGAGGTTATTGTGAAAGCCCAATACGGTTCATCAACTGACATTGAGATAGTGTAAAGATAATTCTTAGAGTTTTTAAAGATGTATTTGGGGAGAATTTTCACTGTAGATAAAATTTTTATTCGAATAGGACTCCAAGTAATGGATATGGCTTTTGGAAATGAAAAAGTAGTTGAATGGATGAAAGGTGTTTTTCCAGACACTTTTAGATGAAGGAGAAAAATATTTTTTTTGAGGATTTTGATTTTTGAATTTTGGTCTCAATTAAATTTCACTATTAGATGTAGCTATTAAATGTGGCAACTCTCTAGTGCTGCTCATACCAGCAAACAAAATATTTTTATACATATTTTTTTAATATTCTAGGTGCAACCCTGTTTTCAAAAAGTGTCGCTATTGATTTAAACCAAGATTTTTGATATTATATCAATTCCAAAAATTTTTCATGCGAAATTTTAATTTTTAAATTTGAAAAAGTGGCAACCCTCTACTCTGCTACTTATATATGTCAAAATGGAAACGTTTAAATTGAACCGTTTTAAATAGAGAAAATAATACTTTGCACAAATAATTTTTCAATTTTTCAATATAATAGTTTTCTAAATTTTCTGAAGAAAAGCTTTTAATAAAAAAAAAAAATTTTTACAAGTCGAAATTTATATTAAAAAAAAAATCATCGACCGTTACTCACATTTTAGAAAGTTTAGCACACAACTTCAAATAAATAAAAATAAATATTAAAAAAAATTTAATATATGCAAATTAAAAAAAAAATTAATGTTGGTAACTCTGAAATCTAATTTATTATTAATATTAAATAATCACTAAAATTTCTAATTATTACTTGTCTAAAATTTTGTAAAAAATTTTTTTTGTAATTAAAAAATAGATGGCAACCCTGAAACATATTTATAACTATAAACTATTCTGTAAAAAATTAAAAACGAGAACTAAAGAAATATTGGAAAAAATACTGTAATTAATTTTTGTCTTTTTGTAATTAACAAACAGATGGCAACCCTGAATTTTTTTCAATATTATAAATAATTTTTGAAAAAAAAAATTAATTAAAGATAAATTAAAACTAAAAAAAAATTCTTGTCAGAAGTGGGATTCGAACCCACGCCCTCAGAGAGGACCAGAACGCTCCATATGAAAACCCACTACTTTAGTAGTAGGCAAGTTTGCACTTGAGTCTGGCGCCTTAGACCGCTCGGCCATCCTGACATATAACGGTAGTGGTGCTAAATAGGTGGCACTTCAAAGCAACTGACAACTTAGATGCATGTGCTTGGTGAAAATATGCAGTTTCACGCAAATATGTCACGAAAAAAATACTCTCTTAGAAAATAAAGAGTAAAACATGTAGCATTCATGCAACTCATTTGTTCAAATCAGCCATTTTTGCTTAAAAAACGTCTGTAGTAAAAGAAGAAATTAAAATTGGTATTTTCAGAAATATAAAAATAGTGGAAATATACTGAGTGCAAAAATTATGAAATTCGAGCTTTTATGGAAAATAAACACTGCAGAGCGTCTACAATAAAAGTCTATTTTCTTCAAAGTGCTTCAGGCTCTCTTCTCGCTCCTTCTCTTTTGTTCGCACGCTGAGCAAAAATGCATCACATCTCCACCTCAAAGAAATCTAAGACAATCTGTCTAACATCATTTTCTTCAGCTTCCTTTCGGTGACAGTTGCCACGGCTGACTTGTCAGTAGTTGAATTGATTTCATAACCATTAAAATTCAATTGCGAAGCATTCACTCTTCTCGTTTTGAAAGATTCTTCATTAAACTATTACTCATGCAACACACACCACACACTCCGTGGTACCTTAAAGCGCCGCCTTACTGCTGACTTTGAAGATGTAAAAAAAAAAAAAACAAAGAAATATAACGGTTATTGTTTAATACTATACTCCGTGGTTAAAATATAATGTTTGCTCTGGTTGTTGTTGTTGTAAGCACTTTTTGTTTTAATGTACTACAACTTTTGCTGTCACTGTGGTTGACGTTGCGGAAAAGTCAAAAATTGATGCATGAAAGAGTGGAAAAACCGAAAGGTGCCAAAGGACGAGCGGAAGTTAAACCAAAAACAAAAAAAAAAAACAAAAAATGAACTAAAAACAAAAGCTACAATGACGAACCGCTCAACTGCTCAACTGTGTCGATGTGGGACATTAACGCTAACGCTGTGTGCGCTGTCATTCTCCCTAGAGCGTCCTAGCGCCACATACCGCCCGCAGTTAGAGGCCAAACCAAGGCGGACTATAGCAGGAGGAGTGTCCTGTCATACATATTCAGAGACTCCTTGCAAGCTTTTACGCTATCTACTGACTGCCCACAAGCTTGCGCCCGCATCAGCGCACACACAACTCATTTGACGCCATGATTAATTACCATTTTGACAGCTCAGTAACGGTAACGTCATATGCGCCCCAGCCGCACCCGCAACCGTAACGGCATAATAGCATCAGTCACATACATATAAAAGCATACTTAATTGTGTATGAACGTTTGTGTAAATATACGTACGAGTATGTACATGTAGCGGTGTGTGTGTGTGTGTGTGTGTGAGTCGTCAGCGGGCACACGTGACATACATACAAATATTGTACATATTTGCTTCGGCTATGATATCCTTTTCATTTTATGTATTTAATTTTTTTTTTTGCCTTTTCCTTTGGCTCTCTATGCATTCTCCTGCTCTATCCATGCGCTGTTCATTCTTCCATTTCCGTTTCTCGCTTTATTATTGTTATTATTTTTGTTCATACGCTTGAGCATACGTTTCAAGTAAAATGATAAATGAAGGCGCCAGGCGTTGTAGATATGTACAAGTATGTACATATGAATGTGACAAACAACTGCCAACGTCTCCTTCGCGCCGACCACGACAATTACGCCTCGACGAAGTCAGCATCCGACTTTGACTTCCGGTGTCACTGAGACGTCACTGTGTCTTAGTTACAAGGCTGGTGTGAGATGCGTAATTGGGCGGTGTTCGGTCGTTAGGAGAATGTATTAAATTCTTTTAAAGCGTAAGGTGAGGGAAATGCCGAAATTCGTAACGGCATAAGTTTAAAGATTTAATGGAAGGTAGCCAGAAATGTGTGCCATTGAATTTCAAGGTTTTAATAATAACGTAAAATCCAATTTTCCCTTTATTGTTCTATCTTCCAAAAGACTATTTATCATAAAGTCCAAATGCCCATTCGAAAGTGTATAAATAACTTAATATTTCGTCTTACGAAAATCTCAAACCTTTTCTGTCTTTCAAAAGACTTTTTCTTCTTTCTTCAAAAGACAGTTCACATATATGTTTTCAGGTGCCGATACTAGAATAAATGAATAGCCCAATGGTTCGAGTTATGACAATGTCAAATTTGTTCAATCTTTCAAAAGACTTGAATTCCAAATGGTTATTTAGGTGCCATAACTAGCGTGAATGAGTTATTAGTTGGCTCGAGTTATAAAATGTCCAAACTTTTTCTGTCTTTCAAAAGATTCAAGTTCAAAGATAGGTTTTTAGGTGTTCGTACCAGCATGATTGAGTACCTGAATAGCTTAAAAGACCTGAATTCAAAGATTTTTTTTCAGTTGCCGATAATAAAATGAATGAGTATCTCGATGGTTCGAGTTATGACAATGTCAAACCTGTTCAATCTTTCAAAAGACTTGAATTCCAGATAGTTATTTAGGTGTCAGTGTTAGCGTGAATGAGTTCTTAGTTGGCTCGAGTTATAAAAGGCCCAAACCGTATGTGTCTTTCGAAAAACTCTAATTCGAAGATATTTTTTTAAGTTTTGATAAAAAAGTGAATGAATGAGCATCTGAAAATCCAAAAATTTGGTACCAGCAAGAATAAGTACCTGAATAGCTCGGATTATGAATATGTCATATCTGAACTGTCTCTCAAAAGATTTGCATTCATAGAAAGTGTTTCCTGCGTTAGTACCAGCATGAATGAGTACCTGAATAGTTGGTTATGAAAATCTCAAACCAGTACTGTCTTTCAAAATACTTGAGTTCAAAGACAGTCTTACAGGTATAGGTGCGAGCGATACTAGTAGAACTAGTCTTAACCTCTATTTTCAAGTCATGTGTTGTTTAGTGATTATGTCCCCCATCATGTCTGAGGCCTTGGGGTAAGTCGTGGCTGGCTCTTGCAGTCCCTTAACATACTTTTTTAATGGCTATACACCACAGTAACAAGTCCAAAAGACTTTGGTAGCTTTCTTAGCTGAAAAATATGGTCTTATGAACGTTTCACGTTCCACTTTGCTATCGAAAGTTTTCTCTAAGGTACCAGAGTAGTGGTTGATGTGGTGGTCTGTTAAAGGTTCCGTCACGAAGCCTATTTTTGTACAATTTTTGGACTTGTGACAGTATTATCCAGCATTTAGCGTATTTTATGTAACTGAAAAGATTGTTGACACTTGCTGAAGCTTGTTCTGCAGGACAGTCGAAGTAAAAATTTTCGTACAAACGATTTTGGGCTGCAGTGAGTGCTGGTCTGTGCCACAGTTAGTACTCAAACAACTCCTTCTCATCTATATCCTTGCAACTACGGTGGAAGTCATTAGAAAAGTAGCGCAACCTCCTATCGTACATACTCATCAGACTGTCCATATTTATTATGCCAGTTGTAATATTAATACGACTCCTGTTCAAAAGGAATTAAGGAATACGGAAGTGCTCAGAATTTAAATTTATAATGAGCTTACAAGTGGAAGCCAGTTTGCGTAAATTCTAGCTGTGGAGAGCTTCCATCACTTTCAAGTTCTGGGATCTCAAAACAGTCTCAAATGAGGGTTTCTATGTGGCTCTGACGCTCATTCCGAGCTCACAGTTACAATATACAAGGAGATATGTAGAAGGCCGTGTCGGGTCATCTTGGCTTAGTTACTTTAATTCTAGGTGGTAGTAGCAGTAGCTGAGTAGCTGCAGTTTAACACGCTGTGGGTCATCATATGAAATTGTAGAAATCAATTTAAAAAAAAGCAAATTTTCTACCTCCGGCTTCCCCTCGGCAGAGAATGTCAACCCCACCCAGTAAATATCTGGCATCATGCAAAAGTTCTTCATAAAAATCCACCTAGCGTTCGGCGGCGTGCTCCATAATAAATAAACATTGAGACACACACCACAAATTGATGTGGAAACTCAACCAAAAATCGCTTCACCGGTATAATTTCAGCAATTTCAGAGTATTCCCCATCGGACCTGGAGATTATGTCTCACTGTGAGTGACTAATTTTTTGCTGCATCTAGTCTGGAAAAAATTCTTTCAAAGGTCTTCGGTTCGGGTTTCGACCCTATTTTATCTGTTCAGGTTGCTTTCGTTTAGTTAGTTCAGTTTCAGGACTAACCGCCATTAATCTGCAAGTTGGATCTAGCAGTGAGTGTTCGATTTTTTAGTACTGAACGTCTGATTAAAACCTCTTCGAAATTCTTCGGCTGGGGCACATTTTGTTCCTTACGCTCCGGGTTTTAATAGATCAAATTTTACTTCTTTCCGGTATCTTTCAAGTCATATTCTGAAAGTTATTCGGTGCTCTCCATAAAAAATATTCGTCCTTACCATACGACCTTGAAAACAGCTGTGTTGAATTGGTTGGAATTCCTTACTCTCTCTACTTTATACACTTAAATATTTTATATTTTATGACTCATTTTTCTCTTTAATTCATGGAAACTCTGCCAGCACAGCTGCTCGTCAACATCTGTGCAATTTTTATGGTATTTTCCATATTCTTCTCTTCATTGAATTTATGAGCAAATTTTTGCATATGCAGATGGATGGTAAGCATAATCAACTGAAATCGTATAACAGTAACTTTTAATTTTTTCTTTCATAAATAATTTTCCCTTCTATGAAACCGATTTTCATGGCTTTTTTTTCTTCATGCTGATTCATCTGAATTACTCGTGGGTGTTTTCTTCTGCTTTAAAAACATTTTTTTGTTGTTGTAATTTTAGTTACTTTTCGGCACTTTGATTACATTTTAAACATTTTTTAATTTATATTATATTATATTAATTTTAATGAAATTTCATTAACTTTGGCTTCGATCAATGTTAATAAAAAAAAAATTAAAAAAAATTAAAATAAAAATAAAATATAAGTGCAATCAATTGGTATTCAAATAAATATCCAAACTTACTTCATTTATTGTGTTCATCAAGTGATTTCGCGCACAAACAATAGTGTCAAATAAAAAAAAAATTAAATAAAAAGAATCAAAAATGTCTCTAATCAAATTGCAATTAAATTTTCATCAGTGCAAATGGAAAAAAAAATGTCAAAAATAAATCTCTACTGTGCCCGCATGAAAATACACAAGCCTAAACAAACCCCACTGGACTTACTTACTGTATGCTATATATTGTATGTAGGTATGTATGTGCTCTATACAATACATAAAAATAAATAACTGTACAATCAACTCTATAACTCGACAATCAACAACCGAGTAAAATCGGCATGAGTCATGTAGCGCTGAACAAACAAACATTCAATTTCTGGCTAAAGGATGCGCCAAAAGCCCAGCAACTCTCAAATACATGCATACATGCATCCATACATAAATACACATGTTCCAAATGCTGTGACTGTTTTGCAGTGATTACAAAATAAAGTTGTCACGACGCTGTGTCAGGGGTATTGTCGCCGTTGTCTACATATACATACATACATACATATGAATGAAGTTGTGGAGTAGACCAATGGCGAGTTGTGTATGTGTGAGTCGCGGCAGCTGTCAATGTGACATTTTGGACACTTTTTTAAGCGCTTGTAATTTTTTGGATTCATGTTATTTGTTGTATTTTTTTTGGTTTTTTTTTTTGGTTCATATTTTAATTCTTATTGATCCAACTTTGTGATACTGCGACATGTCCCAGTGCCTGTTAGATGGGTTTGATTGTATGAGAATTGCGAGCAACGTTGGGAAATTTTATTAAAAAAAAATAAAAATAAATGATTAAAAAACAGTTGGAGTATAAGTGCACTGTTCCTCAAAGAGGTCATGCCAGTTCGACGTGAGTCAAAAAGCTTTGGAGTGCGATCTCACAATGTTAGTCCCAAGCGATCACGAGTATTACGGGTTTACGTAAAAGGAGAGAGTCTCGGCGTTTTTAGTTTGTAAAGGTTGTGGGGAGTGCTCGACATCCTTTGTAAAAGTATTTAGAAATGAACTAGGTCTACACTTTCACTGGTTTTTTTTAGCCAGAATCTCCATTCCTACATTCTTCCGGGACAGTTGTATGAAAGCTCGATTGGTTCTCGTAAACAGAAAGGAAATCTGAGAATATATATATTAATATATTTGAGAGTTCAAGAATTTATACGCGATAAGACATGCTTGCCGTAAGTGTCGACCAAAGTCTAATAGTTCTCGTGACAGTCGGGTCTTTATATCGGAACGAGCCGTCTTTTTATCCAGCCAAGGACTGTAACTCCCGCAATATTAACCCAAAACCAGCTTGGGAAATATTTTTGCGTTTACTACAACAACATGAGTATGTATATATTTTTGGGTAGAGCCTTGGAGTATCTGCAACCACAGAAAAGCTTGTGGGTAAAGCCTCCAAACCGTCGTTAGTAGGGTTTGCCACCTATATCTCTTCGGGAAAGCTACAGCCAAGCTCAGTGTTGACTCTAAAAACGTGTAGAAATATATGTAGAGTCGGAGATACCAACAACTCACTCGAAAGAATATTTGAACTCAAGAAATAGAGACCAATATATACAAGAAAACATCTAAGGAGCTTTAATTTTCCCTGAAGACCACTTGAAAGGGAGAGTCTACCCGAAAAGAAAGAAAGTTTCAATGATTATGGCTCTTCTTCGGCGGAACGCTGAGTGTATGTCCACAAATCTACAAATTCGCCTAATACCAATACCCTGCAGCTTCTTCCAATTGGTAAGCATATGCGACCCGAGAGCTTTCAGTCTCAGCAGCATAAGCGCAGGAGAGCTCATAAGAAAGAGCATAATAGGTGGTGCCAACTCTTCATCCAGACAACGACTACAGTGGGGATTAGGAAAAATGCCAAATCTTATCGCGTGCATTACCGTCGGTCAGAACTTGCGCGCGAGTTTTGAACTTGGAGAGCTTGGGGACCTTGGAAAATAACTTCCCTAATCTTCCACGACTCAACTTGGACTAGAAAAACCTCTAAGCCTTGCTTCTTACTGTGCTAGTTAGCGCTCGTTGAGCTGGTTCAGGGCTCTACTGTACAGCAGAATATTACATATTCACAGGATAGCGTTCATTTGCGATTTCTCCGACATTAATGAAGCTTTGGAGCGCATACGTGTAGACTCATCAGTATGGCAATTCCCAGCAACTCCACTGTGAGCCAGTATCTCTATATTATTCATGAAGTAAACCGACACCACAGAGAGTGCAGAGCCCTACCTAGCCCATCATGAACAACAAATTTCATGCCAGGATTTAGAGATGTAAAAACAAAAAGCAAAGCGAAGTTGGATAGGATTGGAGTATAGGGGAAATAAACGAAGGCTAGCGAAGAAAGAGAGCCTTTTTCGGTATTTTGGTGTGATCACACATCTTATGCGCTGTGCGGCAAGGCGCTGACTCCTGTGGTTGAATGGAGGATGGAGTTAATCCTAAATTCCACGTAAAATAATCAGAGAGAGAGTAAGAGAGAGGCGAAATAAAGAGAGAGAGAGAGAATTAGAGAGAGTAAGAGAGAGCGAATTAGATAGATAGATAGATAGAAGTAGAGAAAGAGAGAAATAGAGAAGGAGAGAGAAGTTTTGAGAGAAAGAGAGAGAAACTGGTGTTTCGTCAACCTGACAATTCTGTGCTTTTCCTTCCGAACTTCTGCTACTCAGAGCGCTTACTAAAGGTGAGAGGGGTATTTTTTTCATACGTCAAAGAATTTATTTGTAAATAATATATTACTTTAATGTTAGCATTATTCCATTTAATTTTTTTTCCATGAAATAAATTTAAATCAAATTAATTTTTGAATTAACCCAAAATTCAACTGCCGCATTTCGTTTATGAATAAATCACAAAAATTGAATGAGCTAAAGGCAAAAGCATTTGTCAGCCCAAGTGATTTTACCAAAACAGACAACAGACAACATTAAAAACAAAAACAAACCAATAAAAGCCATTAAAATGATTTATTTATTATTTTTTGCTCGCTTTTTTTTTGGTTTTGGTTTTTCGAATGCCATCCGTTTGGTTGGTCGGTTTTGAGTGCAAAGTGTTAATGAATTTTAAATAAGTTGAATGCGCTGAGGGAAATTAAAACGCGTGTTTATTTTGTGGTGAACATAAAACCGTTGGGAGTTGCATCAAGTCGCACCAAATCGCACCAAGTCGCCAATGAGCATAAATGCAAACAACATACTCACATACATACCCCTATGTATATGTAATTTTGACTAAATTTGCATTAACATGAGCGCAAATATATTTATTTACAAACAAACAAATGCTTGTACATAAGTATGTGACCATTATGGGCACGCCAACAAGTGACAGCTTTGTGCGGGCGTCTGTCGTCTGACATGAAAGTGAAATTTCTGCGGGCCGCTTGCCCAAATGACAGACACGTGTGCTGGATGGTGGAAAAGAAGTCAGTTGGAGGTGATGGTTGGCATTGGTTGGCATTGGTTGGCATTGGTTGGCAGACAGACAGGTATGCGCGTGGAGCATTCTACATCGGCACTCTACCTAGCTGTAGGCTGACAGATTCACGTCACATCATTCCACCGCAACTTGGTCACTGCAACTCTTGTCGCTTTGCTGTTTGTCCATTTGACATTTTGGCTAGCAATTGCGAAATGTTAATGTTGTAAATTGACAAAAACAAAGCAATCACAATAACGGTGTTGATTATTCTGTGGCATAGGAGTGGCTGATTGAAAGGAATGAGATTGCAGGCACTTGATGTGGAGCTTTTAAGGCTGGCGGCCCAGTGATGTTGTAATAATTTATATTTTTCTCAAATATTTTGAAGATTTTTCCTGACAAATACTGAAATAAATAAAAAACTAGAAATTTTTTATTCAGTTAAAAACTTTTTAATTTGAAGCTTTCATAAATAAGCTTAAAAATTATTTTTTATATAAGCTCAAGCTATTTTATGAAAGCTCCCATATCGGTTATTGCACAGAAAACTAAATAATTTGTGGTAAATCTAAGCTGCTAAAAAAATTTTATATCTAGTGACAGCTTTTAAGCTGCAAGCTCTTATTACTAACTTTTAAAATTTCGGTTTAAGAAGCATTAAGTTATCTTTTCAAAACTTTCATGTCATATGCATACAAAAAAGCTTAGTAATTTTTAGTGAATTTATTTTGTCGGGCGTTTCTTGACATTTTTTGCAGAAAGCTTGCAGCTTTAAGCTTTTATAAATAAGTTTCGAAATTATTTTCTTATATAAGCTCAAACTACTTAATGAAAGCTTTCAATTATTCCACAAAGAGAGAGAGCTTTTTTGTGTTACAACATGAAACCTTTTCATTTTGAAGCTTCCATAAATAAGTTTC
This sequence comes from Neoceratitis asiatica, assembly GCA_030068015.2. Taxonomy (NCBI): domain Eukaryota; kingdom Metazoa; phylum Arthropoda; class Insecta; order Diptera; family Tephritidae; genus Neoceratitis; species Neoceratitis asiatica. The sequence continues at coordinate 80,631,657 of CM061527.1, read as the reverse complement.
GACCAGTGTATGTAAAGTCTTAAAACACTTTTTGAAAGAATTAATGAATTTTTTTATATTTATTCAATATATTTATTAAGAAGCAAGCCTCTCCAAAAGTGAGCTTTCTGGTATAAGCAAAACAATAAAGAATAAAAAAATAACGAAATGATTTTCATGTTCATATAATGTTCAATAAAAATATATGGAATTATTGATATTTTCGCTATTTTTCACTTAAGTGCGTAATAGAAAGATTTCAGTAATAAATAATGCAATATGAAGCTCAAAAGCTCGGAAGGAATCAAAAACTTTGCTAAAAAAAATGTTGTCAAAATTCTCTCATTCTTAAAACACTCAAAACATACTATATTAAAAAAAAATTTATCGACAAAACGAAAGCTGTTCTACTAAAGCTTTACCACAAAAACACAAGCTAAAGAATATTTATGGAACTAAAAGTGAGGATTAAATTTCCTGCTACTTTATATACTAATTCAAAGAAAAGCAGATTTTGTAAACTGAAAAGCATTTCTAGCAAATTTATTGCTTTCGGAAGCTTTTAGCTGTCGTTCATAGCTTTTAGCCATATAATAAATATTAATTAAAAAAAAAAAGCTTTAGTTATCAAGCTCTATTCAACAAATTTAGCACATATCATATGAAGAATCTTAAAACGAGCGTTAAATAGGTGCTTACAAAGCTTTCATTAGGGGAAAGAGATAATTTCGCTAAATTTATTTTTAATAGACCAACTTTTTCTACATTTGAGTAACAATTACAATATAAATTTAAACTGCACTCCAAATATCTAGGAAAAATGCTTACAAAAAGCTCAGTAAAAAAGCTTTCATTAATTTTTTGTTATAAAAGTTGTAAGATCTTATCGAAAGCTCAAGCTTTAAAGTTTTCCTATGAAGCATACATTATTGAAGCTTTCATAAATGTTCTCAAAATCACCAGTTCTTCACCTATATATATAGGTGAGCTTTGATTTTCAGTATAATTGAGCTTTCTAAAATACTAGAATGCGCAGCCACACAGCGGACCCTATTCATTATTACATTATTTGCATTGAGGTATCGTCAACATGTCGGCTGTTGGACATGCAACATTTATTTGTTTGTATTTGTATTTGTACGCTTGCTTGTTTGTTGTACATTACTATAGGAGTGATACCGTGTTGTCGTGTCTGTAATTGAGAATTTGTACTCAATTAAGATTAAATTCAATATTTGCTTAAAATTTGCACAAAACGAACAAAAACCGGAGCTGGACCGTAAACACAAATGGGCAAGGACTGCATAGAGCAAATGCAATGTGCAAATGTAAATGCAGACTTTGGCCACATATTGATATGCATAAAAACATATTGAGGCACACACATATACATACATACATACTTGAATACATACGTAAGCAAGCACGCACATTTATCTCTTGTGTCTCTTCACAATTGGATTCTGTTACTTTTGCCATTAAACAATCACTTGCAATCACAATCGACATTTGTTACATACCATTTTGTGGAGGAGAAAATTTAGCGAATGTCAACTACACACACACACACACCTGCCTTATTACGGAAATTCTATACTCTCTACACATATTTATATAGCAGTCACCTTGTGTCTCTCCTCATCTCATCATCATCTATCACAATTCACAAGTGGGCACGCATCTCATCGTTGTAATTTGCAAATTCAACTCAACTAAACAAATATGTATGTGCATGTGTGTGTGTGTGTAAATATTCATGCATGTAAGGATGCTTGCAATGACATTACATACCTGCGTGCATACGTTTGTGCCGCAGAAGGTGTGGAGCTGTAGGCAGGGCACCACTTTTCGGTCCGGTTGATGGCACGCGAATGGAATGTCTGAAATGTCTGACTGCTTTCTTGTTGTGTTTGTTACTATTGTTGTTGTTTTTGTTACTGTTTTTATTGTTCTTGTTGTTGTTTTTGCTATTGTTGTTGTTATCATTTTTGTTTTAGGCAAGTGCGTCTATTGTTGACCACCTGCATGTCTGGCTCAAACACATAGTGCCCGCCGCCCCTGATGGACTGATATGGCAGAGCCGGTCTAGCTCGCATGTGGAACCCGCATGCTGGATGCCAGTGGGCGGTGAAGCAGTGAGAATCAGCGTTGCATGCATACAAATCAACGTAAACAGACGTGTAGGCAAATATGAGCTTAATAATAATGATGTGGTTAACTGTTATACAGAGAGTGGAGTAACGGTTTTTTTCTTCTTAATAAACATTTTGTGATTTTGTAACAAAATTATATGAAAAAGAGTAGCTTAGCTAGAACAGCCTCAACGGCGAGTCTGAAATCCGAAATTAATGCTAAATTTGCTACTAAATATAACCAAGTGCTAGGCGGGAGACACAGTTCTTCAGGGGTATCGATGGACTTACATAAACTCGGAGATTCTGGTAGTTTTTACTCCGCCATCAATCAGAAACGGTTAAAATCTAGGAACCAACGCAAAGGTTCTTGCCCAAGTAAAAAGAAAATTTCGTTGAGAGATACAAGAAGGTTTCCATCATCATGTAGTCCTTCAAGAGGGAGTCAGCGATAGGCAATACGGTTTAAAATCCAGGAATTGCCACTGTGTATCGTTAGTCAATTGGAAGACTCATACTCTTGAATAGTTGTGTGGTTTTGTGACCTACACTGTGTAAAATCACCAAAAAACCTCTAAAATTAGATACCGAGAGTCCGTTAACACCTTCGTGAACTCTCTTCCAATGAATGAATGATGTTCTCGGAGTCAAATTACCACCCATTGCAGAACAAGAGTTCGAACTGCCTCGTGAGACCCGCGTAAGCCTGGCACAATTAAGATGTGGATGCTGTAGCAGGCTTAACTCCTACCTATCCAGACTCGACCCTGACATACCCAACATATGTCGCGCATGCAACGAATCCCCGCACGACACTAACCACCTCTTTGCATGCCAACTTAACACCAGACTCATCTAACACCCCTCTCCATTTTGTCCGAACCTATTGAAAGAGCACGTTTCCTGGGCCTCCTGTTAGATGGCCTCGATGACTGAAATTAAACTTGCCTGACCCTAGTTGGGGCTGGCATACTACCGCTACAACAACAGCATCAACAACAACCAACAAAACTCAACTTGATCAACTCGGTTTAAAGATTCGCCATAAAAAATACGTATTTGGACGGTGTTTTGACCTACAGCACGCCCTTCCTCTTGGTTTGGCATTAGAGTATTCCTAAACACCTCGTTTAAGTGGGCAAAAACTGTGGTGCAAGCAACGATTGGAACATTGTGAAATACTTGAAACGAGCAGCTGAGATCGCTGCGTTTCAGACTTTTTTTACCAAGAAAAGCTAAAATAAAAAAAATACTGGAAAGGTGGAACTGATTTGAAATTGAGCTACACTGACCGGGTTTCCTGAAAACTATTAAAGGTTGAAAAAAAAGTAGGCATGGGTGAAAATGCACAAGACCCTGGGCAGGATGGGATCTTGACAGTAGTCTTTTGTGCCTGATAGGACCATATATAGGGAGGAGCAGCTCTTTTTAGAATATGTATCGAGATATTAGAACAATGTGGAGTAGGAGATAATTTCTCAAACACTCCTGACACTCCTGTAGTAGGTAGAAGTAAGTTCTGAGAGCCGTCTTTCCGGAATATCTTTGGTAGTTGGAAAATGTTCACCAGCTATATACCTCAAACGACCTACGCTGATTATTCTGCAGAGGCTACACCTACAGTTTCCAAGATCATACCAAGAAGATTGGATGCAGTAGAGATAGGTGATAAAAATTTGATCACATAAGCTAAGCCTCGCACGATACTCCGATGTAGGTAAAAAAGTATTTATTTGACTTAGATCATGCTGAATCAAAGCCTGAACGAAGAACTCAGCCAGCAGTATTATGGTGCACATAATCGTCCAACTACTGAAGGAATTGGTAAAATTTTAAAGAAATTTGAAGAGACTGGATCGGTTCCAGATATTGTAAGGTCTGCGCATTATCGTTTCTGTAAGTGAAAGTGGCACGTAATAGGCAAACTTGTGGCATTTGGGGCTCCGAGAATCCCCAAATAATTGAAAAGAGGTCATTACACGCAAAACAAAAACTCACTGTCTGGTGGGCTCTTTGGTCCGGAGGTGTGATTGGACCTTACTTCTTTGAAAACGATAACGATGAGACCATCACTGTCAATTCGGAGCAATATGGCCATTAAATAACCGAGATTTTTGTCAATTGGCCTTCGAAGTCGTGCGATTTGACATGATTGGACATTCGTTTAGTGGGGCTACGGGAAAGATCATGTTTATGCGGATAAACCTTTAACTCTTAAGCACTCGAAAACCAACATTCGTCACGTTATGGCGGAGATACCGCCCAAATATGTGCCAAAAAGTGATCGAAAATTACCTTAAACGGAGCGAAGTTTGCAAAAATTCACGAGGTCAGGTGGTCATTTGAATGATGTAGAGTTTCATATGTAATGCCAACGCAGAAACCTGCCGTCTTCCAGCTTTATAAACACTATTAAAAATTCATCCGTTCGGAAGTGGAAGCCGCAACAAGGTGCCTTCCTGCTTTAGTGAAACTGAGTGACAGCTGAAGACTTGCGCTCTTTACAGGTTTTTAAACTAAAAAGATTTGCAGACCACTAGTTTGCTACTCAACTTCGTAGAAGAGGCAGGTTGTCTGTAGAATTTTCGAAAAAAAAAATTATTAAATTTCAGCTTGCTGCCTTTCTTTATGTGAAAATGGTGAAAAAATTCAATCTAGTATCTAAAAATTATCCTTTTGAATGCCAGAGCAATTTTTAATATTTATTTATTTTCTTTTAATGAATTCCAAATTAAACTGTCACTTGCCAGAATTTCTTAATTTTAAACTTTAATTTCATACAACGCAAAGGACGCCTCCAAGTTTCTAAGTTCCAAACGAATGCCACGTAAAAACCATAACCAAACGCTTTAACCACAACAATTCCCCACTTTAGGTGGTTGGAGAGTGCAGCAATATGGCGAAGAGGAAGACTGATGAATGCGTTGGTCCAGCCATTTCACACAGTTTGAGTTTAGCTTCTTTCATATGTAAGTTAAATACTCGCTTATATGTATGCATGTATGTATGTGTATGTTCAACTACGTCTACACACCTGTATGCTCAATGTTTTAAAGAGAACTGTATTTATAGAGAGTGTAAGTGTGTATGTGTGTGTGTTAGCACTTTATGTATACACATATGGAAATCCAATTTTCCGGTGATTGATCTCATACATATGGAGACTATGGCCACATATCAAGTTCGTGGTTTGTCATTGGGGTTTCAAGCGTCGCATAATTACATACGTTCCACTAACACACACAGATACACACACGGAGATAGAGAGAGTATGGATATTGGCATTTGCATGTGTGTGTGTGTGTGTGTGTGTTTGAAAGTTACATGCCTCAATGGTTAGACAAAACCAACTAACCAAAGCAAAATGCAAACAAATGCAGACACATAACAACATAGAAAATGCAAAAAATTCGTATGTATACCCACCCATACATACTTATACATACATACACATGCATAAGCATATGGTATGTTGCATTAAATATGTGTATGCACGTCTGTATTGATTGATAAATATGCGCTCACTCATGGCAAGCGTTATAATTGCTTACATATTTACAGTTATTACTGTAAAAAACAAATACACACACACTCACACTCACTCACACTCACCTATATGCATATGGATATGTAAATTTATTTGTTGTATTTTTGATTTTGCATTTTGCATTTTGTTATTTGTTTTATTACGCCAGTTGTTGTTGTCGTTCTTGTTGCTATCTATTGTGCATTGACTAAATAGAGTGTGCTGTATGCGCCTTAATGTATGCAATATAAAATTTTACACGCCGCTGTGTGAGGAGTAGTTGGTCATCATAGAATATATTGCAATTACTCATGCCACATGAAGGACACAGATGGAGAACACAGATGGAGAGCGATACGCCTGTGTGTATTTGTATGTCAATAAGTGAGTGATGTTATTAAGCTTGCAGGTTAGATACTACTCAGTATAAATATATATTTATGCGCATGCACGCTTTTGGTTTTTTTTTGGGAATTTTTATTTTTATTTTTATTTTTATTTTTTATATATTTTTTTGTAGATTTAGACTTTCTGGCACTTGTTGATTGATGAAATTTTGAATAAATTATTTGCGCTTAGTTTAGTTGTAAAAATATATATATTTTTTTCTTTAATTTTAGTTTTTTTTTTATAGGTAGAATAAATAAGCGCCAACAGCGGTTCTAAGCCTAATAGAGAAAATATGTTCCATTTATTGCTTATTCTATTTGAAGCTTTTTCCTTCAACTTCAATTTACTGTAACCATTTAATGCTGCAGAAAATTAGTGAAAAATATAGGGTTATCCATTTTGAGGTATCAAAAATAAACGTAAATAAAACTCTTTTAAAATAAGTATTTTCATGAAAATTCTTGTTTATTATGAAGTTTGAACATTGGCGCATATATATGTGAAACCTAACATCATTCAAATGACCGCCCGCCTCGTGAGTTTTTGCAAACTTCGATCCGTTTGAGTTAATTTTCGAGCCACTTTAGGGCACACATTGGGCGATATCTCAGCCATAATTTGACGAATGTTGGGTTTCAAGTGCTCAAGAGTTAAAGGTCACTGCCTCTCGCGTAGCTCCACAAAGAAAGGTACAACTTTGTCAAATCGCTCGATCTCGGAATCCATTTTTCTCGCAATAAAATCCTATACGCTCGTATTGTGTGGCATGTGGCACCATCTTGCTGGAACCACATATTGTCCAAGTTGTTTTCTTCAATTGCTGGCCACAAAAAGTCGATTATCATACGGCTAGCTCCCAATTGACAGTGACAGTCTTGCCGCGACAAAGCAAAGGTCCAATCACATGTCCGGACCAAAGAGCGCACCAGACAGTGAGTTTTTTTGCGTGTAATGGTTTCTCTTCAATTATTTGAGATTCTCGGTGCCCCAAATGCGACAATTTTCCTTATTTAAGTATCCTCCGAGTGAGAAATATGCATCATCGCTCCAGAAAATTTTGTTGGGAAAATCGCGATCCACTGTTGTTGTTGTTGTTTTTGTAAAAAATTTACTACATAAATAAAATTGATTAGAAAAAATATGAATTCAAATATGATAATGCAACTTTCACGCTTGTTGCAAGCTATGGTTCCTGCACCAACGCCACGAGGAGCGACTCTTTCTCTAACCTAAAAAGAGCACGACATTTTGTTATGCACCTGGTTTAGTAGGTATTCTACCTCCTTATTGCTGCGACATTTGTCTAACTCTCATCCGGCGGCTTAGATGCTTGAGGTACCTTTCCATTCCGTGTTGGTACCTACGGTTTTTAAGCCTGAGTATACTACGATTTGATTACACACGGGAGCCTAAGTGATTGTAGGGAAAAAGGTCATCAAGTCTATTTGGATATTTCCGCCATGCTTTTTGAATACTGGGTTTGCTACCTTTATTCCAGCATCGTTCAATCGTTGAAATTGATCTATTTCACACTTCTAAAGCACACTGCGCCAACAAAGTACGACATGGACTTGCCTGAATCTTCATATACTCGTATGTGCCTTTTTATGAGGTTTGGTAGCTTCCACTCAAAAGCTTTCCATCTTTCGGTGATCATTTGCTCATAAGAGTTGTTGTGGTCCAGTGAAGTGGCAGTGAGGTGTAGTCTGACCATTTCATTTAATTTTTCTGCTGACCTTCAAATTTCTCCACCAGCGATATTAGCTGCGCTCGAAGTGTATGGCCTTTCATTATCAAGCCTCATGCTCTTTCGTGGACCTATCTACCTTTTTCCGCCCTGCTTTTCTCACCCGCCACCACGTTTTCTTTTGAATTCACGACGCTCCTGCTTCTCTTCGAAACTGTTGAGGTCTTTCGGGTGAGTTGTAGTGTAGCCTACTGTGCGCTACACATTTTAACCAAGAATTTCACGTTCCCATGAGAAGTTTGACACCACCACAGCACTTGCTCTCTAGATTTTTCCCAGTATTACCATATACTGCCGGAGGGGGTTTTCCCACTCTCGATTTCTCAGTCTTCTTTGCAGTGCTAGCCGAAAGCCCTCTTGCCCTCATAGAGCTTACCGAGGTACTGCTGTCTGCGTCGGAGTCGGCAGCCATCAATTTCTCAGGGGCAACAGTTGGCAATCTCTATGCATGTTCGTTTTCTCCTCATTACTTTTGTTGTTATTGTTTGAAATTATGTTTATCGCTTTCGTACGACTACTCTGGCGAACCAAATGACCAACGTGGTGTGTGGCGAGGCAGAAAAGTCCATCACAATAGCGCTTCTTGTCACGGTAAGACCATCTTTACTCCCTGAAGCGGCTCGGTGTCAGATTAGCGCCGTTTAACTACAGACGATACTGTAGATGTTATAAAAAGAAGGCGTGGCAGTTCACTGCTGCATATGACGGGACTGAAGCCAAGTTCCTCACCGGCTTACCTCCAATCGAGAAAAGACAGATTGGTGATTGAGCTAGGCCCTCGAACCCGGTCAAAGTGTTTTCAGATTTAAGTAGATAGTGCTGAACTGGCCTTTATGACCATACCGTTAGCAGCGCTCTCTAGCGTATAAGTTATTGGAAATCTTACCTCTCTTTTCCGCTCTTTTCTCAATGACTTGACTATCAAGCACAAATTGATGGCTAAAATCTTATACGAAAGTATTCGAAAACTCATCGTATATGTATGTATGTATGTATTTATGAAGTGACTGTGTGTTGTTGTTGATATTTGAAACTTTGGAAACCAATGCATAGCAAATTTTAATAAATAATAGAAGAGATGATTGACTGATTGTATGCTAAACAGTTGCCGTATGAAGAGGGACATCAAAGGAAGAAACAAAAATTGCAACGAAATAAAATTGTTGATTGAGTTTCCAAGTCAACAAAAAAAGGAAATAAAAAACATAAACAAATAGTGAATACCAAGCAGAAGTGAGAAAATATATGTATATTTGAATTTTTATTGCACTGCAGGCACACCTGACCGCCAAAGCAGAGTTTCGAGTAACTTTGTCTATCGAAAAACACTTTTTTTTCTCCAAAAACTAATAGGAAAAAAATATACAAAAATCCTCAATGTCTTTCAACGACATTGAATATTTGATGGAACTAAATCGAATTGAAAGTGCAAGAGTAAATAAATGAAAAACGTCAAGGCGAAGCTATAAAAAACTAGAGAAAATAGAGAAAATACAATTTTTTCCGCTACCAAAAACTTTGACACTCAAAAAGTCATTGCAAATTTGCGCTGTGGCAAGATGCTTCGAAGAAGAAAAAAAGAAGAAAGAAAAAGAGAAAAAAATACATTCAAAAAGTAGCAAATCAACTAAAGTGCCAAATAAGCTTAAAAAGCCGAGTCGAAACTGTAGCGAGGAATGCATAAACAACTGCTGGAAATAGCCAAACAGACAACAACAAAAAGACGGTGGAATCTTCCAAAACTGTAGACACAACCGGGCAACAAAATCTCGCGTCGTCGCCGAAACGTGCTTAGAACAGTGAAATAAACAATAATTTTCGTTGAGCCAGCAGCAGCGTCTGCAGTGGTGCAATGTGAGCGAGCATAGAGCTCGCTGCATATCTACCTGTCTGCCAATCTATTTGATATTCGCGACCAAAGTCTTAACGTTGCAGACGATAGTAAAGCCAATGCCGTGCAGGGAATAACTGAGATGGGCATTTGCTAGCAAAATGAAAAGGAGTTGCTTCAAAGGGTTGTTATTATTCATCAAGTGCCTGCGAGGTAATGCAACGGTGGTGCAACAACTCATCCAACTTCGGCAGATATATTTTGCACTCCATCATCTTCATATCCTGTTTCCTTTTTTTTGCTTATCATCGCCATTTCGTTGTCTTAACGATACATTGCTATTGATCGTGACGGCGCTGTTTGGTCATAAAAAGGTGTATTTGGTGATTTGAGGTGAGATTTTCATTTTTTTGTGCACCTTTTGAACTGCTTGAGGACTGAATATACCAACTTTACATTTTGAGTTCCCAATTTTTGATGATATTTGTAGAAAAATACAGTTTTGAAGACTTTTTTTTGGCGTACTACCAGACATTGTTCTATACAACAACTCTTATAAGAAGGAAAAGAGACCTCTGATCTCTTCGAATAGTAGGTTTAAGGCGTTAATTTGATCGAAAAAGTCACACGACGGCTTATTATATGCATGGCTTACTTGGCTATGCTGGAAACAAGATTTTTTCAGAGCAAAATTAGCCTGTTACAGCGCTCGAAACTGTATTACAAACGCATCACTCACAAAGCTTCCTGAAATCTTCGACTGTGGTGCTAGAACTTCGGTGATTTTATTCCTAGAGAGAGAGAGAGAGAGAGAGAGAGAGAGAGAGAGAGAGAGAGAGAGAGAGGTGAATAGTGAAAGGGAGCTTTATGTGAATAAGTTCAGTTTAGCTTCAAAAAAAATGTCACCAAAGAGGTGGAATAGAGTGTAATCCTTCCTCCGGTTATGCAGCTACATTCGTACCAACGGACCTTTAGGTCACGGCTAGAAGAAAATGAACCTTAAAAAGCCACTGCGCATAAACAAGCTCGAGTGAAAAAATACCACATCTTCGCATGAGAGACCCTCTTTGGGTGATAAACTGAATAGTGTCCATTGTTTAGCTGGTTGATGTCCTCATAAGACCAAGGGCTGAAATTACTGCCATCTAGGAATTGCCATGGACGGGACGAGGACGAAAATCAGTGATATGCACTTCATGTGACATGTACTATAGCGACCTTATAAAGAACTACACTATTGTAGATATGTGTACGCTCCGGGGAAGCCTGACTTAAGAAAGACTCACGATAGCTGACAGTCAAGCATTTTTCCACTCGGCTTACTCATCTTCTCTCTGAGATCACTCAACAACTTGGCAACTAGAGACTATAGAATTTCGACAAAGTCGAAAGAAATGCTGGTACGATGAGATTTCCAGGACGGCAATGAGATGAGAGAGAGTTGAAGAAAGAAGCGAGACGCATTTACAGATAAAGAGCGACAATAGGAAATGCGTGAGTATGAAGAGTTTGAAAAGCTTGTCAACCAAGGTAGTGCTAGCAAATTCTATGAAAAGAATGCGCCAAGGTTTAAAGGCAGGAGCACTATCACGTAAGATCCAATGCAATGTTCTAGCGTCTGATGTCCATAGGATACTGCATATATGGAGGTCACATTTCTCTAGCCTACTAAATGGTAGTGAAAAAGAAACACCAGCAGATGGCAAGTCCGATTCCAGAAACGATAGCAATGAAAGAGACGTTACTAGCCGCTACAACAACAACAACAACAACCCGACTATGAAGAATTACGAAGAGCAAGTGCTCGCTTAAAGAACAACAAAGCGGTGGAAGTCTAAGGCATAGTAAGGCGCCGAAGACCTAAAAAAGCTTATTTACCGAATATGGTCGGACAATTGGACTCAAAGTGTTCTCTGCCCAATCAGCTAAAGAGGAAAACTACGAATATCGAATATAAGGTCCTTTCGAGCGCTGTGTGAAAGACGAACGTCAACGAACCGATTGGACCTCATCAGTGTGGCTTCAGATCTGATAATTGTCTAAATATTCATCCCGGCCCAACTTAAGAGTAGATTATACCATCTCTACCCAGTCCTGCATCTCGTAACAGTAGGTCTAGTATTAGGTTAATGAACCCACAGAACAAAGAATCTCCTTAATCTGAGATTTCGTTTAGTATCGAACGGCTCGAAGAGATCCCTGCTGATCTCTACGGAGCTTTTGGTGTTACTCAGCGTCAATTTAAAGACCTGAAGATAATTTGTCGTCGCCTTTTCGCCGATACAATAGGTTCCTAAATATTGTATATCACCGAGATTCGTCCAGCTTTTAGTTTCATGTCATCCTATGAAAAAAATGGGCCATCAGCATACCTTCTCAGAATTGCTGAAAGTGCAGTCAACTAAAATGACTATAACTCAAAAAGCTGGAAACTACGCTTCGAGACACTTAAAATTCGTTTACCGTTGAGGTAAAATTTATTAAAATTTTCCTTGCTGGCCATCACGCAGCTCATTTCCTTGTCTTCCGCGTATAAGGCACACTCCATTTGCATTCTCTTCAACTGCTGTGGTACCATCCATCATGGCAGGTTCTAGTTTTTGTGGTGTATGAAAGTTTTCACAGTTATTCGTTTAATATTCACACACACAAGCATACATAGACACATATGAATGCGCATAGCTCGAATCATCGATATGCCAGCATCTATTAGCTAATAGTTCGCTCAACCTCTGCCACGTATATGGGTGGGTGGTCCACCATGCGCATACAGCAGTGCTAGCGCTTCTCCACTGCGAAAGGCTACTTAGTTAACCCTGAAGGTTGACGGAGTCCCTTAGCCCTTAGTGTAGCACTACTATTATGTATGTATGGCACAGCAGTAGCCGGGAGAGTAAGTCATGTTTATGGTGAGCTTAAGGTACAAAGTTTGCAGACGTCTCAATTGCCATTTACATTATTTAAAAGTGCAGTGCGACCAATGGCAATGCATTCACAGACACATACACACACATATACACATGTATGGAGTATAAGTCGAAATTGTTCACAAATCGCTGCCATAAACTGTTCGATACAGTATTTAAAGCCAAACAAAGTTGCAATTTGACGAAATAATTTTCTATACCGAAACGAAAGGACATAGAGAGAAAGACAGAGAGAGAGAGAGAGGGAGAGAGAGAAATAATTCAAAGAAAAAGGGAAAAAATCAGAAAAACTAGAAAATATATAAAAAAAAACGTACTAGCAATTGTGCAAAAGTACAACAACAACAAGAAATTTTGCGCTTTTCAAATTGCCAACGAGTAATTCCCAATGTAGTGGTGGTGAATAGCAAAGTGGCTTTTCAGTTCAATATTTTTTCCAAACTCGCATTGATATTTTTTCGAATTTCTATTTTTTTTTTTTCGTTTATTCGTTCTTTTGTTGTTGTTGCACTTTTCTATTTTCTATGCTCTTTCACCTTTTGCACCACAACTACTTTCCTACACTAATGCAATGACATATATGTAGGTATGCATGTGTATGCGGTCATAAATTTCTGTTCGTCTGTTTAGCCGCAAATATTGTGCAATATAACAGCCATATGTTTGCGCAAATATTTGTATGCACAACCTGTGCTGTACTTCTGCTGAAAGTGTATGTGTTTGTGTGACTTTGTAAATATTTGTGCACTCTTTTGTGGATGTGTGCGTCTGTTTTGCCACTGTGTACTCTTGCTTGTTGCTTCGGCTATTCATTTTATTGGCACTAGAGTTATTGTTGTTGTTGTTGTTTCTTTTGCTGGTGCTGCTGCTTGCTGCTGTTGACTATTGCCGATATTTTTTTACCAACAACAATACACATTGTTGCCTTCCGTTCGCTCTGCCATGCTGCGTTTACTCACCTATGAAAGGTGGGGGAAAAAGGTTATTTTTACTTTTTCATATTCTCTTTTTTCCAGAGAACTTTTACCGCTAGTTGGTTGAAAACAAATTAGAAACTAATTAAAAACATTTTCATTGAACAATACTCAATAGTACAGTAAATTACATGAGCACGGATTCAGCGTGGAGTTTGGCGCCCAGCAGTAAGTGAGAAAAAAATGTTGATCAGCAGTAGGAGGAGGTAGTGAGTAGTCCCACAGTTTTCTTTTATAACCATTCGGTTAAAAGAAAGTAAACAATAGCGCCTCTCATCGCTATGTCATTTTTTTCAAGTCTTCTTTGAAGTCACTAGGCAGTTTCATACTGAAAATGAACCTGCTATATACCGGCAACTTCGTCAGTGTAGTTTAATGCTTTCATTACATTTTTTACTTTATTTCATTTGTAAAGAGTGATCCAAGTGGAGGTACTTTTTTCAATAGCCTTTTTCTGACAGATCACGCGTGAGTCGTGTCAAGCCGTCATGTCACTTTTGTTCAGTATTTTTTGGCATTTCATCACGGAGGAAAGCCTTACGCCTGAACAACGTTTACAAATCATTCAACTTTATTACGAAAATTCACCTTCTGTAAAAAATGTTTTTCGCGCTTCGCTCAACTTATAGTCAATATAATCGGCCTACTAAGCGTACTATTCGCAACACCGTCACCTAGCTGGAGACCCGGTATTCATTACTGTATAATATTCGAACCCATAGGACACGTGAAGAAAATATAGTGGCCGTAGTTGAAAGGGTACGCGAAGACCGTGGAGAGTCGATTCAGCGCCGGTCGCAGCAACTCGGACTGACGTATGGAACAACTTGGCGCATTTTATGTCCAGATTTTAAACTGAAAGCGTACAAAGTACAGATTGTGCAAGAACTGCAGCCGCTCGACCTTTCCAAGCGACATCGCTTCGCTGTATGGGCTCTTGAAAAGTTTCAAGAAGATCCGACGCTTTCGGGTCAAGTTTTGTTCAGCGATGAGGCCCATTTCTAGCTCAATGGGTATGTAAATAAGCAAAAGTGCCGCATTTGGGACGAAGAGCAACCTTCTTGAGTTGAAGAAATTCACGAGCTGCCATTTCACCCAGAAAACCCAACGGTTCGGTGTGGTTTGTGGGCCGATAGAATCATCGGTCCATATTTCTTTGAAAATAATGCCGTTGAGAACGTAGCCGTCAATGGTGACCGTTATCGCGCCACGAAAACCGACTATATGATGCCTGAAATTGAAGCTCGTGATCTCCGCGAAATTTGGTTTCAACAAGACGGCGCCACTTCCTACGCATCGTATCAATCAATGAATTTTGAATGAGAGAACACTTCGGTGAGCAGATAATTTAGCGTTTTGGGCTCGTCGATTGGCCACCAAAATCGTGTGATATCACACCTTTAGACTTTTCCTGTAGGGATATTTAAAGTCTAAAGTCTATGCGGCCAATCTCGCTCCGATTCAGGCCTTGGAGCAAAATATCACGCGTGCCATTCGCCAGTTACCAGTCGAAATGCTCGAAGGAGTCATCGGAAATTAGACTCAACGGATGGACCGTCTGAGACGTAGCCGCGGCCAATATTTGAATGAGATAATCTTCAAAAAATAAATGCCAAAGAATGCTCTTTCAAAGGATAATAAACATTCCCTATTAAATTTGAATTTACTGTGTTTCTTTCTTTAAAGAAGTAGCTAACCTCGAAGTGGATCACCCTTTATATTATATTATTTGGTTTTTACTAAGTTTATTATATTTTATTTTACTTAATTTAATTTAATTTAATTTCAATTTCTATTTTTCATTTTAATTTAATTTATTTTATTTATTGTTTATTATTTATTACTATTTCTCTTTTTTATTTTATATTATCTTTGTTTTATTTTATTATATTTTATTTTTTTTTAATTTTTTTTTTTCAATAATTTTTTTTTTATTTTTTTTTATTTAATCTAATTTTTATTTTTTAAAATTTTGTTTATAAATTATTAATTTTTTAAATTTTATTTTAATTATTTTTTTAATTTTATTTTTATTTATTTATTTTTTTTATTTATCTTTTAATTTTTTTATTATATTTTTATATTTCATTTTATTTAATTTTATTTTATATAATTTTATTTCTGTTTATTTTATTTTTATTTAATTAATTTTATTTTATTTTTTGTATATTTTTTTTTTTAATTTTATTTAAATTAATTTTATATAAGTTTATTTGTATTTATTTTATTTTTATTTTTTTATTTTTTATTTCTTTATTTTTTTTTAACTTTGTTTTTGTTTTATTTAATTTAATTAAATTAAATTTTTAATTTTTTAATGTTATTAATTTTTTTCTTTTATTTAATTTTACTTTATGTAATTTTTTTGTTTATTTTATTTTATTTTATTTTCTTTTTTTATTTTTATTTTTATTTTTTATTTTAGTTTTTTATTATTTTTTTTTATTTTTTTATTATAGTATATTTTTACATTTTAGTTGATTCAATTTAATTTTAGTTTAATCGCTTAGTCGCAGATATTCTTCAATTACAGCTAACTCCACTCAAACTCCTCTCCAACCCACCAGCAAAGCGATGCTATTGCGCTTTTGACCACTTCAATTAACGCATCAATTAATTTAATTACAATTTTCGAGTGCAACGCCACAAATTATAGCATTGAAAATTGTTTGCTGTTGTTGTTGTTATTATTATTGTAAGTTTTATGCCATTGCAATTGTCAAAGCACACACATATACATTTGCAGCACATACAATATACAATAAATATCCGAATGGGTTGGGTGCATGGTGCATGCTTTTGACGTGAATTGTTTGAATGCCACTTGAACATGAACATTTTGAAACATTTGAGTTGATTGGTGCAACGGCTTGAATTTTGATTTGCACCCATACAACAGTACATCCTTTTGCGAAAAACTGTCGACATGTATGCATGTATGTATGTATGCACGCTTGCGATAAGCCATCACCACCAATTATCGTTGGCACGCGTGCCGACGACATTTAATCGCTGCCAATAACTGCTCCAGCCGTTTGATATGCGTACGCTGGAGTATAAAAAGCAGACAGTTATGCGCCAAAGGTAGTCAGAGTGTGAGAGAGGGAGAAGGGCACGCTACACAGCAACATAGTTGCAGCAAAAGTGCAGAAGTGAAGTGGTTAGTGTGAAGCGCTTCTGGCTGCTGGCGGCCACTGACCACTCATTTACCCTAACGAAGTGCATAAAATTTCCAATTAGTGCATTTTGTTGCGTTTCCCTCTATAGCACTGCATTGCATTGCATTTGTATAGCTTACGATTTTGCATTTCGCGTGCACACCACCCAGTCGTATACGTAACACTGCCTGCGCTTGACAACTGCATGCATTTGGTCTGTAAATAAAAAAGAGAAATGCCCTCGTTGCCGGCAAACCAGCTTTTGGCATTGCACACTCCACTACACTCTCACACACAGCGTTACCCTAGCGCTCGTCTCACTTTACGCTCCGGTTGACTGCGTTATTTGGTCGCCGCTTTGGATTTGGAGTCTGCTTCCTCTGCACGCGTCGCAATTGTCTGTCTGTGGCAGTTGCAGTTACAGCAAATTATTAACAAAAAAAAATTTAATAAATCTTTTTTGTCTATTTTCCACAATTTCTGTGATTTTTCCGCTCTCCCCTCCCCTCTCTCTCTCTCTTTCTCTCTCTCTGTCGTTGTTCGTTCACAGCGCCTGCATGTATGTTACACCGTTAAGTGGCTGTTTGTCGTTACAATTGCATATGGAATTTTTGCTGAATTTTCGGTTGTGGCTTTACTGCATCCAAGTGGGTGAATGCATTGAAGTGCAGCAGCTGAAATCGGGGGTTTTCGAAAATTATGAAACGTGCTGATTTTACAATTTAACTGTAAATGTTGCATCAGCACAAATGCAACAAAACTAAACTACGCAACGTAAACTCACTGGTTATGTAGTTTTTAGTTTTGTAGTTTTGTTCGAGTGCATACAGTCTGCAGCTAATTTGGTTGGTAAATAGGGGTTTGAGCCACATTCTGCTAGTTTCTACTCGGAGGGATAGTTGATATGCATACATGCACACCAACACATATGTATTTATGCGTTACAGACTATATATCCTTTGAGAAATTTTTTGTAGTTCTACTTTATAGGTAGGCATAATTGCATATTTTTATGAACTATGCACTTCGTCTGCTGCAAAAAAGAGTTGCCACCTGTTGGAAATTTCGGGAAAATTTATTTTTAAAGGATTTTAACAAAAAAATGGAGTTCGATTTCTTGATGCTAAACAAATATTTTAGTTAGGACAGTTAATAGTGTTGCCACCTGTTGGAAAATTGTAACAAAAAATTTCGTATGGCCAAAAATCATAATGCTATGAATGTTTATGTTAAAAAATTAAAAAAAAACTAGAGTTGAAAAAAAATTTAATAGGGATGCCACCTGCTGGAAACGGAATAAAAAATGTAGGATTTCAAATAAAAAAGCTGTGAGAGGAAGATTGACGATTTGAAGGTATTAATGTTAAAATTACAATATTAAAAACTCTTGGAAAAAAATCAATGAGTGTTGCCACCTGTTGAAAAATTTGAATTGAAAAATTGTTTTTGAGAAAAAATGTCACAAGTAAATGATGCAGCTTTAAAATTTGAGAAATAATTTAGTTGAAAAAAAATTAAGAGAGATGCCACCTGTTGGAAATGGAATAGAAAAATATAGGATTTGAAATAAAAAACATTTTGAGAGAAAGACTCACAACGATATGCATGTTAAAATTATAAAATTTAAAAAGTCTTGGAAAAAAATAATAAGTGTTGCCACCTGTTGGAAAATTTGAATTGAGAAAATGTGTTTGCGCAAAAAATGTCACAATTAAATGATGAGTTTTACAATTTGAGAAAGTAATTAGTTGAAAAAAAATTTCGAATTGAGAAATTTCGTGAGATTAGGAGTCACATCCATGTGAATATTAAAGTTATTAATTTTAAGGATTTTTTTTTTTGGAAAATAATAATACTGATAAAGCTTTTAATTCTAATCTGTTGGAAAATTGTGAATAAAAAATTTTTTTATGGGAGTAGAATCACAACTTAAGAAAGCCTAAAATGGGAAAAAAAAATTCAATTTGAGTGGCCACCTGTTGCAAAATTTTAAATAAGAAAATTTTTCAAAACAATAATATAAAAATTAAAATTATAAAATTTAGCAAGCCTATAGTTGAGAAAAAATTAAAGAGAGCTACCACCTGTTGGAAAATTTGAAATGAGAAAATGTTTTTGAGAAATAATTTCACAACTGAATAATGAAGTTTTAAAAATTAAGGTAGCATTTAGTTGAAAAAGAAAATTAAAAAAAAAATTTTTTTTTTGGAGGTAAAGAGTCACGCCCATATGAATGTTCAAATTATAAATTTCAGAAATTTTTAGTGGAAAAAGTTATAAAACAAAAGGCTGGAAAATTTGAAAATTAAAATTTAGTTAGGAGAAGAACCATAATGGTAGGAAAGATGTAGTTAACAAAGCCTATAGTTGAAAAAAAAAATACTAAACAGGGTTACCACCTATTAGAACATTTGAAAAGAGAAGCTTGAGTTTATAAAATTTAACAAATTTTTAATTGCGAATAATATTGAATAAGTTTTCCTCTTAAAATTATGAAAGGAATGTAAGATTTTAAATTAAAAAAAAAATGCGAAAAGGGTTACCAGCCGATTAAAATTTTAAATAAACAATTTAAGGAGGCTTGCTATCTACACAGAAGTTTTAATTCAAGAATAGAATTTTTCTCGAAAAAAATATTTAAAACGTCCGTCAGGGATATTTTGGGGTTGTACTGCCACCAGCTAGGAAAATCAGTGAACTCATGCTCTTGGTATACACATAAAATTAAAAAAAAATTATGCATGCAAATATATTGAAGCGCGCGCGAGAGAGAGAGAGAGAGAGAAAGACTTTCTAATACCAAAAAACCAAAAACCAAACTATTTTAGCACTATTGATTTGCTTTGTGCTTTATTCAGTAAACTTTTTTACTACAACTACGCCGAGCACACCATAATTTTACATAATTTTTTTTTTTTAACAGTAAATTGTCCCAGAAACTTTTCCGCAACGCTAAACATATAAACAAATTAAATGTGGAAACTGTTACAGTCACTGCTTACGAGTTTAACCAGCCTAAAATCACATTTGGTTGTACGACAAAAAGTCAGCAGTGTAATTTCGAAACATTTACACACAAAAATATATTTATATACATAGTAAACCGTAGTATGTGGTTAGGTTCAGTTTTTTTTAATGTTTTGAATATACAACTTAAGGCACTTAATTTTGGCTATATATATGCTTTATTACAGTAAAAAAAAAATATACAAAAATTGCCCTTTTTGTTTTTGTGTTTCCCCAATTTTATTAAAGACTAATTTCCTCGCATTTAACTATGTACAAGTATATACACTTACAGTATGTTAAAAAACCACATACATATGTATGTTGGGGAAAATTATGAACAAGAACAAGAGTTCCATTATTCAGGATGCAAGAGAGTTGCCATATTTTTTAATAATTAAGCATACAGATTTTTTTCTCATTAAAAATGCAGGCACACTTAATTTCTAATTTCTTTATTTTTATATAGGAAAATTGGCAACAGTGCATTGAGAGACATATTAAGCTATATGCCATACTAAAAAAGAACGTACAATTTCTCATAGCAAAAACTCGTTAAATTTCGGAAAGCCACATATATTTGAATGGTGGTGAAACGTGTACAAAATTGAAAGCTTTTCAGAAGGAAAATTGGCAACAGAGCAGTATACAAATCATTGTTTACTGCAAATATTGCTCTCAAAGAAAATTTATAGCAGTGATAGGCAAGCCAAATTGATCAGTGTCAAATAAAAAAATAAAAAGTATGTTTTTGCTAATGAAAAATGGCAACAATGCATTGTGGAATTTTTTACTGCATACTAAAATTTTGGAATTTTTTTCTATAAAAAATGGCAACAGTGCAATCATAGTCATTTTAAACTATATTCCATATTGGAAAAGAACGAATTTCTCATAGCATATGCTCGTTAATTACGGGAAAAACCCATGGGTTACAATAGTGTTGGCAGGTGTGCCAAGTCAAAAGCTCATTTGAGAGAAAAATGGCAGCAGTGCGGTATTCTCTACTGCGAGGATTGCTCTCAAAGGAATTTTATAGCAGTCATAAGTTAACCATATCGATAAATTTTAATTATAAAAAATGAGCGGTAGATTTTTGCTAATGAAAAATGGCAACAATGCAGTGAGCTATTTTCTACAGCATAATAAAAAAAAATTTCTAGAAAAAATGGTAACCATATATGAAGATTTTTTTACAACAAAGTTAGTATACAAGTAAATATTTTTTTACGGTGAAAACAAATAAACAACAACATAAGCTGTTACATTTTTCATACCAAAAATGTTTTGAGATTTACTTCAAAAAAGGAATTGCCAGCGTTGCCTTAAAAATCACTATGGTTAACATTAAATAGCTCAATATTTAGTGCGGTATGAAAATTTACAACACTGCAAAGGTGATGGTTTGTTCCAGTTTACACGAAATAAATAAAACTGTCTATTTTTTACTGAAAATTGCCAACATTGTACGAGTATTGAGTGAAAATTGGCAACGGTGTTAAAAATAAAAGCTTCAGACGAGAAAAATGCTTGCACTTCAGAACATAGTTAATAAATTTCTCAAAATAAGACATTCTACGTAAAGAAAATTGGCAACGTTGTAAATAATAAAATTTCGATGCTAAACTTTTCGAATTACAAAAAAAAAAAACAAAAAAAAAAAAACAAAGAGAATTAAACAAACTGAAAAAGTTCGTTCTTTTACTTTTTTTGAATGCCAAAATCTACTTTGAGATTTATGAAATAGATATATTGCATTTTTATTGGAAAATAGGCAACGTTGTAATTGAAAAAAAGCTCGAATACAAAATATCAAGAGTTATAACTCTAGCAAACAAATTAAAGACTATATCGGTTCTAAACATTCTTAAAAAGTGAGGTTACGTTCAAATACGTGGAAAATTTAATTTTTAACAAAGCTACGATTCGGACTCAATTTTTTTTCAATTTCATTTTTGAATTATTTGATAGACTAATGGGTTCGTTACATCGATTTTTTTTTAAATTAATTTTTTTTTTAATGATTTGACTCAAGAATAAACAAATAAAGCTTATTTAAATGCTGTGTTATTAAAAGCAACAAACAACATTAGAAACTTCTCTATAAAAGCAATAAGGCCAACAAAATTTAAAAAAAATCGGGTTTCAAATTGTTTTAAACAACATTTTTTTAAGTTTTAAATTATCATAAAACCATGGAAAATTGAATAAGGAACTTAAAAAAATTGTTTCAAAATCGTAATAGAATCCTAACATACTGTAAAATTCAAATTACGGATGTTTTGAAAGTAACCTCTTTTTTGTTTGAAGAATATTTTGATTTCGGCTCAAAATTTTTTCTAATATATACATTTTTTCTAATATATACAGTAATAACAGATTCTTATTATTATCTAGAAAGTATTCGAAATATAGATCAAACGCCTCACAAGATCCCGAGAAAAATTGTTCTTTGATGTTGAAATTTTTATTTTTATTTTTTTCGAAAACGCTAATAATTTAAGATTTGAAGTATCGAAAAATCTTATTGTTAGCAAAAATTTTCTGTACTAATGAGCACGATACCTTTCTGGCGCCGATTCACTTTACTTAAGGTCCTATGCCCTTTAATGAAATACTACAGAATTTTCATTTTATCAAATCCTTTATATCCGATAACACTATTTGCATTTAGACAACAAAAAAGCAAAAAACTTGCATATTTTCCTTTACCATATCTTTGTGATATTTATTTACACACTGAACCTCACATTTTGTTAACCCAATAACTACAAGCATCCCTATTAGCGTCAGCAAAACAAAGGAAAGACCTTTCCGAAATACAAAAACTAACACATAAAACCAGAAAACTCACATACATAAAAACTCAAACAAATATATTCCAACTACATAAAATCTGCTATGAATAGCGAATATTATGAAATTTGTTTCTTTGTATGTACATATGTCTATAGCTCTCCTCTGCCATGCTACATGTGTTACCGCCCAAACAATTTTTGTCAACCGTCCAACTGTAATGAATAAAGGAGACCAAAACAATGCGAGACTGGCGAAACGCCCAGTCTCTTGATGGAGCGCTGCTGGATGTTTGGACGGGACGGTGCGGGCTGTGATGTGACTTGGGGTTGTGCTTGTTGTCATGTTGGCCTTTAGCTAATTAATTAATTGTGTGACCGTCGCTGTTGACCAGTAACTAATTTTGATATTTACGAGCGGCTGGCGAGTGTGTAGGTAGGCAAAACATTTTTACTTCCGTTATTTTGTATATATATCAACACAATGGACGACCTCTTGTTGATTTTTCGCACTAAATTTGTTACAGCTGACCGCTATTAATATTATTTGCATTAGTGTAAGCGCCTTTCTGGTATGCAACATGAATAATTTTATATATATATATTTTACGGTTTGTTGTTGGTGTATTTAGTAGATAAACATAACTGTCGTCACGGTTGGTGTGCTTCTCGTGCATATTACGCTTGAGAGCACACTTTTTTTGGGATGGAAAAGCTAGAAATGTCGTTATATATGTACATATTGTAACATAAGACACACACATTCTGCGATTAACAGTAAAATATGTTTGTCAACTTACATTTATATTCATTTAGGCCACTACTTAAACACTACAGCACATGAATTTGCTCACTCACTACATATATTTACGTATAAAATAGATACAATAATCAAAAATTTTTTTTTTCGCTAGCTCTTCACAATGACATTTGCCTGCAAAATATTTGTCTGTAACAATAAAAATCAACTTCGTCATGCTTGGGTTTATGCTACACACTCGTGTGTGTGTGGCGTATTGGCGTTGTATGGCTGTGAAGCTGCTGGTATCTCTTTAATTTTGCTTCGATTCTTCTGTCCTTTTTTCTTTCCTCTGTATTCAACTACCACTTCGATTTTGGTCTCTTTGGCCCACATTTAGGCGTACAGAATTTTATTACTCTAGCAAATTAATGCATTTTATTTAATTGCCTGTCTGTATGGTTGACTGGTCGCAGTGGCATATTTGATTTCTCGCTTCCAGCTCATTGGAGTTGACAGTAGAGCTGTGGGTGGGCATTCTCCGGCCCGGATGCCATTCACTTCAACTAATTTGCTGTTATTTTATTTTATTTTTAATCTTTTTTATAATTTTAATTTTTTTAATTCTTATTTTATTAAGGGTGATCCATTTTGAGGTTCCTTAGTTTTTTAAACAAAAGAAAAACACAGAAAATATAAATTTAATGCGAAATGTTTATTATTATTCGAAAGAACATTCTTTGGCTTTTTTTTTGAAGATTATCTCTTGTAAATGTTGGCCGCGGCTACGTCTCAGATGGTCCATCCGTTGAGTCCAGTTTTCGATGACTCCTTCGAACATTTCGACTGATAACTGGCGAACGATACGCGTGATGTTTCGATCCATGGTCTGAATCGAAGCGGGATTGTCTGCGTAGACTTTTGACTTTACATATCACCACAGGAAAAAGTCTAACGGTGTGATATCACTTGACTGATGCGATATGTGGGAGTGGCGCCGTCTTGTTGAAACCAACTGTAGCGCAGATCACGAACTTCAATTTCAGTCATGAAATAGTCGATTATCGACGGCATGATAACGGTTGCCATTAAAGGTTACATTCTCACCGGCATCATTTTTGAAGAAATATGGACCGATGATTCCAACAGCGCACAAACCACACAAATCGCTGAATT
The DNA here is from genome assembly GCA_030068015.2 of Neoceratitis asiatica. NCBI lineage: Eukaryota > Metazoa > Arthropoda > Insecta > Diptera > Tephritidae > Neoceratitis > Neoceratitis asiatica. Next base: position 80,607,277 of record CM061527.1, on the reverse strand, counting down.
TTCTGGATCAAATGGCAGCTCTTTAATCTCTTCAGGTTGCTCTTCATCCCAAATGGTTGTTTACGCACCCATTGAGACTCTGAGCAAAATTTGTCTCGAAAACGTCGGAACTTTTGGGAGCTTTTCAAGAGCCTATAGAGCGAAGCGATGTCACTTGGGAAAGTCGAGCGACTTCAGTTCTTGCACAAGCTGTATTCTGTACGCTTTCCATTTAAAATCTCAACGTAAAATGCGCCAAGTCGTTCCTCACGTCAGTCCGAGTTGCTGCGTTCACGGTCTTCGTGTACATTCTCAGGTACGGCCTTTTATATATATATATATATATTTGGCGCTTGTAACCGCTGAAGCGATTTTCGGCCGAGCTCCTCCTCCAATTTGTGGTTTTGCGTCTTGATGTTTTTACTAACAAATGAAGGGACCTACAGTTTATTCTAAGCTGCCTCCGAACGGCTGATGGATTTTTATGAGGAGCTTATATTACATGTCAGAAATACATTCGGAGGGCTTGACATTCCTTGCCGAGGGGCGACTGCAATTAGAAAAATTTATTTTCTATAATTTTTGATGTTGCTCGAACCTGGGCACGAACCCAGGCCTTCCGAATGGCAGTACGCAATGCTAACCAGACGGCTATCGCGGCCGCCTTTTACGAAGGTGAATTTTCGTAAAAAAGTTGAATGATTTGTAAACGTTGTTCAGGCGTAAGTCTTTCCATAATGAAATGCCAAATAATACTGAAGAAAAATAACATGACAGACATGGATCACCCTTTATTGAAATTAATTTTATTTTATTTTTTTATTTTTTTATATTATTTTATTTTATTTTTATTTAATTTAATTTTAATTTTTTTAATTTAATTTAATTAAATTTTTTTAATAATTTTTTAAATTTTTTTATATTTTATTTATTTTTTTTTGTTTTATTTTTTTTAAATTTTTTTTTTTTAGTTTATATTTTTTTTCTTTGTTTTATTTCATTTTATTTCAAATATATTCATTACATGTCAATATCTCCCACCTCAACCTATCATGTATATTTGCTATTTTCCACTTCCCTCTGCTCCACCATTGATTTCCATCACATAAACATAAATCTGTTTGCTTTTAATGCATTCCATATAATTATGAATAATTTCTCTGGGCTCTTAGAGGCATTATTTTCTACAAACTTACACCTATTAGCATTGAACATTTTCTATTCATAATTCAGTCTACTTGTTTATTTACATATTGTTTCTAATTAGTAATTGCCACATTATACTGTATGTATGTATGTATGTTATAAGTGTGTTGGTGTGTGTGTGTGTGTGTCTAAGTTACCGCGTGCAATTTATTACATTATTGATTGCAATTTATTAATTATTTCGTTTGTTAAATGCATATGTATTTGAATACTTGCAAGTGTGTGTGTGGATGTGACGTCATAAATACATAAATTAATATTTAGCATACAAGCACTTAATCCAAGTGGGCTTTGGTGAACGAACGCTGTAACAATTAGCTGGGGATTACTTAAAGGCGGAGTTGGTAAATGTGCGCATAAATCAGGCAGTGACATAAGAGGAGAATCGGAGAGAAAATTTGATGGAGGAGCAGGGAAAATCCGAAAGCCCAGGTTCGAGCAACATCCAAAATTATAGAAAATAAATTTTTCTAATTGCGGTCGCCCCTCGGCAAGGAATGTCAAGTCCTCCGAGTGTATTTCTGGCATGAAATAAAGCTCCTCATAAAAATCCATCAGCTGTTCGGAGGCGGCTTAGAATAAGCTGTAGGTCCCTCCATTTGTTGGTAAAAACATCAAGACGCAAAACCACAAATTGGAGGAGGAGCTCGACCGAAAATCGCTTCAGCGGTTACAGAGCGCCAAATATATATATATATATATATATATATATATATATATATATATATATATATATTTCTCTGTTTATTTCTAAATTTCTTTTTAAGTCCTTGGAAAACACACTGGAATTTATTACCAAAATGTCATACAGATTTTTTTCATATTTAAAAAGATTTAAAAAGACTCTCAGACTGTCTCATAACATGTCAGCCAGCAATTCCATCTTAAACAAAAATTTTCTGAGCAATTTGTTAGTTGACTCAATTAAAAGGCAGTGTGAACTGCTTTGGATCAATTTATCTATACTAAAATTAATTTACCCCAAATTTAATTTTGATTTAAACCACTCTCAGTGAGTCAGCTAGCAATTTTACCCCACACGAATACTTAAAAGTTCCAAAATTTATCTAGTAAAATAAATTAAAGTGCTGTCTGAACGGCTTGGTAATTAAGTCATTAATTAAAATATTTCTATTCCTCACAGGGTGCGCGAAACTAATCTCAAATGCAGCAAATATCATGCATATTAATGAATTATCTTCAAATTAGTGTTGAGAATGTTTGAATGTGTTTAATATGTTTGATTTTTACAGACTGTCATCGAGGCTTAATAAATTGCAGCAAGCACATGCAAATTACCCTGTGTACTTGTTGAGGCATTAATATAACTAAATACGTGTGCTCATAATTATTAGTTACGAAATTAAATATTAATTTAGTGCTTAGAAAATCAAAGAGCAACTATGGCACTGATATAATATTGAAATGGTGCTCTTCAAACATTGTATACATTGCGCTACGTTGCCACTTTTCATCACAACATAATTGAATCGTAGGTGGCGTTATTTCAAGTCCATATTAATGCTATTTTGACATTTAGAAACTATGGCTTTTGTTAATTTATTTCGCCTTTTTCCCTATATATTAATGTCCCATTGCCAATTTTACACTTTCCAAGGAACTGGGGTTTGTCTCAATAATTTCAGTATAAAATGGTATTCTTTGTGAAAAGTTTCATTTTTATTTTAATATCTCAGCTTGACTTTGAAGGAGCTAAAAATTTTTGTGAATTTAGTTTTTAATCTTACATCAACTCGCCTTAATTATTTAACCCTAGCTTGAGTTAAGCGCAAAAACGTTGCCAATTTTCTCCTCTAGAATAATATTTTTTTGATATATCTAAATTTGATTGAAATTTTTTTTTAGAATTCGCTTGATTTATCAAACTTTCTTGGGGAGTTTTTTGCCACTTTTCCTTTTTAACTTATCTGGTCGTAAGTGAAAAATTTTAGCACGTGAAAATAATTATCGTACAAATCCTATCCTAAAAACACAGCTTAACATTACAGCTTGGCGTTACTTTAATTTTGCAATGTTGCCAATTTTCTTCGCAGGAATTACGTAATTGGTTTGTTAAGAAATCATTACGGTATTAATTTCAAAAAGAAATTTTCAGGTTGCATATTTACTTTGTTGGGGAAATTCGAGTTCTAAATACAACTCTGTTAATTTATTTATTTTTTACATGTTCCTCTATAGCGCCCAGCAATGTTGCCAATTTTTTTCTTTGTAATTTTTTTTAACGATTGTAGGCTAGAAAATCGCCGTAATAAAGATAAATGGATTTTTTCCTCATACAAAAATTTATTTTCAAATAAATTCTCATACCACTGAATCCACAAAAAAAAATTCTTAAACACTGTTGCCAATTTTCTTCCTTAGATTTATTATTACAGGTTAGAAATTCATCATAACAATGATAATTAATTTTTTTTATCATACCTAAATTTCTTTTGAAATCAATCCAAATAGCACTAAATTAAAAGAAAGGAATTTTCTTGATCACTGTCGCTAATTTTATTCTTCGGAATTTTTTTCATGATTATCGGCTGAAAAATAATCATAATAAAGAAAATTAGATTTTTTCATACAAATCTTTCGAAATTAATCCACATATCACTGAATCCACAAAAAAAATCTTGAGAACTGTTGTCAATTACTTCTTCGTTATTCATTTAATTTGAAAAATCATCATAATACAGAATACTAGACTTTTTTCATTCGAAAGTATCTATACAAATCAATCCACATACCACTGAATCCACAAAAAAAAATTTATTGAGCACCGTTGCCAATTTTCTTCTTTGGATTTTTTAATGATTATAGCTTAGAAATTCGCCATAATAAGGATAAATAGAATTTTTCCTCATACAAAAATTTCTTTTTAAATCAATCCACATATCACTAAATAAAAAAAAAGGATTTTTCTTGAGCATTGTTGCCAATTTTCTTTGGATTTTTTTTTTGAATAACTATCGGCCAGAAAATCATTGAAATAAAGATAAATGAATTTCGTTTTCATACAAAAATTTCTTTTCAAATCAACTGACTGAATCCATAAAAAAGTTTTATTGAGCACTGTTGCCAATTTTCTTCTATAAAATTTTATTACCGGCTAGAAATTCGTCATAATCAGTAAAATAGGATCCTATCATAGAAAATTCTTTCAAAATCAATTCACATACCACTGAATCAACAAAAAAGTTTTATTGTGCACTGTTGACAATTTTCTTCCTTGGAATTTTAATTTTTTTTTAAGATCATCAGCCAAAACTCTTCATAATACTGAATTTATTTTCATAAAAAATTCTTTTCAAATCAATCCACATACCACTAATTCAACAGAAAAGTTTTGTTTTTGCATTGTTGCCCATTTTCTTTGAGGAATCTTATTTTCTTATTCCACGCCACATAAGTAAGTGTGTGGAGAGATTTGCCATGAATATTTTATCAAAAATGCCAAGCTCATATGTAAAGTACGAGTCAGTGGGGTTATAAGTGTAGGCATTAGCAAATACAATGCGAAATAACATTCATAACGAGCAAAGTGAGAACGATTTCACTTTAGTTAAGAATTAAAGAATAGTATATTCAGTCAACTACTCAAGTTGCTATGAAAGTATTCACAAAATAAATTTACTTTCTTTCAGCTTTCCGCTGCATGTGTTTGATTGACAAAGTTGACATTGGCTTTATATGCTTTTAATGTGTTATTACTAACAGACTCCTCTCAACTATATACATAATTACTTACAAATTCTTACATAACAAACATATACTTACAGTTTCATATACTAAATATTTGATTTTAACTTTCCAACTCACTGCCGAACACATTAACATAACCAAGTGGCATCTTTTAGTTGTTTGATAACGAATGTCGGACTGCTGCAAATGGAACAAGAGCTTTAAGGGGTATACAAAAATTTGAAACAATTTTTTAAAATAGTGGGGTTTGTATTTTAAACGCTATATATTGAGGTTCAAGTAATATTTGTTCTTCCAAAGCCAACCTCTTTCCATTTTTTCGGCATACGTTTCTTATATTACTTACCTTTCCCCACTGGGTAATCATTTCCTCATTACGAAAACACACCACATCTTTCTTCATACAATCCCTTCTAAGCCACACCATACCATTCTAGTCATTCTAGTAAGTAAGTACTGCACCGTTGGTATCAGGTTTCATAAGTTCGCGTCATATGCTCAAGTGCACTTATGTGTTGGCTTAAAGATATGCGCTCAATGATACTTAATGGCGAAATACAATGTCATATCGATAGCGTGTAAGACGTGAGTAGAAGTAGTGAAAGAATAGCGTATTCACAATGTGCTGTTGTTCTATGTCATAAGTGAGTAAAATTGTCAAAATGAAAATATCTTCAAATTTTGTTTGCCTAATTTATTATTACAATATGGACAAACTTCACTGAAGCTCAGCTAAAATTTTATCGTTTCATGATTTTACGACATGTGGCAATATATTGTGAAACCCCTTATTACGTTTTCAGAATATAGACACTTTCATATAATCGTAATGTCAACAGCAATGTTTGAAGTGCAACTCTAATGGGTTTTTCATGCGAGTAAATCGATATGAAAGCGAAAATATTCACAGATTTTTGGTATACATACATTTATGAACAGTTCGATGTAGAGCATTATCCTTTTAGTGGTTTCGAAAGTGCATGTCTCGATTTTGACATCTGTCGACTTTATCACGAAAATTCACGTTCTGTAAAGAATATGCTTCGTGCGCCCCGCTCAACTTATGGTCAACATAATCGGCCTACTGAGCATACTATTCGCTACATCATCACCCATCTTGAGACCCAGCATTCATTATTGGATAATATTCGACCCAATAGACTACCTCCAGTACACAGCGAAGAAAATATAGCGGTCGTAGCTGAGAGTGTACACGAAGACCGTGGAGAGTCGATTCGGTGCCGTTCGCAGCAACTCGGACTGACGTATGGAACGACTTGGCGCATTCTACATGGATAACTTAAATTGAAAGCATACAAAATACAGCTTGTGCAAGAACTGAAGTCGAATGACCTTCCCAAGCGACATCGCTTCGCTCTATGGGCTCTTGAAAAGTTCTAAGAAGATCTGGCGTTTTCGAGCCAAACTTTGTTTAACGATGAGACTCATTACTGGCTCAGTGGCTATGTAAAGAAGCAAAATTGCCACATTTGGGACGAAGAGCAACCTGAACAGATTCAAGAGCAGACATTTCATCCAGAAAAAACAACGGTTTGGTGTGGTTTGCGGGCCAGTGGAATCATCGGTCCATATTTCTTCAAAAATGATGGCGGTGAGAACGTAACCGTCAATGGCTACCCTTATCGCTCCATGATAACTGACTATTGAATGACTGAAATTGAAGCTCGTGATCTTCGCAGCATTTGGTTTCAACAAGGCGCTGCCACTTCCTACACATCGCATCAATCAATGGATTTATTGAGAGAGCACTTCGGTGAGCAGATAATATCACATTTTGGGCCGGTCGATTGGCCACCAAGATCGTGTGATTTCACAAAGTTAGACTTTTTTCTGTGAGGATGTGTAAAGTCTAAAGTCTATGCGGACAATCCCGCTTCGATTCAGGCCTTGGAGCAAAACATCGCGCGTGTCATTCGCCGGTTACCAGGCATCGAAATGCTAGAACTAGTGATCGAAAAATTAGACTGAGTGGATGGACCATCTGAAACGTAGCCGCGGCTAACATTTGAAAGAGATAACCTTCAAAAAGTAAATGCCAAAGAATATTTCTTTGAATTATAAGGACATTCCCCATTAAAATTGAATTTTCTGTGTTTTTTTTTCTTTGAAAAAGTAGAGAACCTCGAAATGGATCAGCATATATGCATTAGTTTCACAGTAATCTCTCAGCAAAAAAAAAATTCTCAAGTCTCTCTCTAACCTAGAAAAGTTTCACATCTCATATGAAGTGCTCATAGCAAATTAAAATATTTCTTTTTTTTACTTCACAAACAAGCAATCTCGTTTTATTCAACTATGATTATCTTTCAATTAACTGCTTTCGCTAGCATAAAAATAAATTATTTGATGATAAGGTAGCTTGAAACGAGCTACAAATATGCATAATAAAATTCAAATTAACGCTGAAAACTTTTAACCTTGCTCGTTTTACGCTTAGCAGCCTCCTTTACGAACTATATCCTGCACTATCAAGGACTACGCGAGCATATACTTACAATACCACTGCCAGATATATATGTATAAGTAACACTGACTGTTCACTTAATTATAAACTGTACGTGACTGTTGCCTATCAAAGTGTGACATTTGTGCGACATTAGCAGCATCCCGCATGTGAGCACGTATGTGCATACGTATTGAGCATCATGTGAGCATGTGAGGTGGAATTCACAACCTTGTTGTCCTCGTCCTCCACCTCCCCACCTGCTCACTCTTGCTTTCAACAACTATCACAACATACATACTTTCACAAAGATGCTCTTAGCTGTCGCGGCGTGACGTCTGGTGTCGCGCTCATTATGATTTTTCGCAGCATTAAACATTTATGAATGCGCGAAATTATTATGTTTTCATTAAAGCAGCGCTTGCTGTGGAGTTAGAAGTGTGTGTGCGTGTGTGTTGTTGGCAATTTCGTCTTGTTCTTTGCCTTCGAGATCATTAATCTTCATAATAGTTATAGTTTTGGCACATTATTTTGACGTTACGCATATTAAAATTCTATACTTTGATATGCAAATTTCATGACTGAGATGATGGAATTTATGAAATACGAGCACCAGTAGTGACTTCAATTAGCGGTTATGGTATTTCGATGCGGATTCAAGCTTCTGTTTCCTTCATTTGTTTATAAACGAAGAAGGCATCGATGTAGAGAAAAAAATTAAAGTTTTTCCCTGGTTTTATAGGGAAGTTTATACACGAGGCATAGCCAGAATGTAAGTGTACTGAATTTTTGTAGGTTTATGTGAAATTTTGTTTGCCCTCTTTACCACCTCATTGGTAGAAAACCTTTGTTTTTTATGAACAATATAAAGAACCTTCGAACATGAGGCCTGCCTCAGTACACTTACGAGGAATACCTCAAAATTGGGTCCTCTCTTCTATGCTATCAAATGCTACGGCTATCTTGTTTCTGGAGCTCTCTGCATACATCGATGACAATATCTTGGGCTTATAAACGCAAGAACTGATATTATATATATATTTTCTCTCCAAAAAGCATCAAAAAGATCTGGTCGATGAGGATTCTACGTCAACTTACATCAAATGGAACTTTATATTAAAAAAAAAAATAAATAAATAAATAATAACGGCAATAAATCCTCAAAAACCAGAATCCTTAGCCTACAATGCGAAGCCAACATTGCGAATGCGAAGTGCGAAGACCCATCACTGGATGTTTACCAGGTGTAAGATCAGAAAATTCTTCTAATAAGCAAATTCCATAGATGGAGCGCTGATCGCTATTTTTAGCTCACTCAAGATTACTTATTAGATCGAAAAACACGGTGGAGTATTCATCGTTTTGGACAAACGCAAATTCATTTTTTCAAGCTCTTCAGTATTCAGAGAGGAAAGAAGAGAATGAGAGTAAGAGTGAGAACGAGATAGAGATATATAGAGCAAAATTAAAAAAACCTACTTCTTTTGTTTTTGGAAATTATATATGAAGCTGAATGTAATATAGTTGTAATACGACGAAAATCGAAAAAAGTTAATTTCATGTGCCGATTAAGCATAATTTTATGCGTAAAAAAATCATCGAAACCAAGAAAATACTTTATAAATACTACGAAGACTCTGCATGATCAATTTCAATGTGAAGAAGGGTATTAGTGAGTTCCAGGTTGCCCAAAAGTTTCGTCACGCCAGAAATCGTCAATAAAATCCAAGAAATAATACTAGACATTCGGAAAATAAAACTGCGTGAGGTGGCTGAGGCTAAATGCATCTTAATTGAGCGGGTATACCACATTTTACAAGAATATTTGAACATGAAAAAGCTATATACGCGATGGATGTCGCGATTGCCCAGACACGATCACAAGTGAAACCGCGTAACCACTTCAACGGAGTGTTTGGCGATGTTCAACAGCAATACAAACAAATGTTTACACCGTTTTATTACCGCAGGCCAAGCATGAATCCACCACATTACCAAGACCAAAGGTCAAGGTGAGTCTGTCGACCAACAAGGTCATGGTCACAGTTTTTTGGGATGCACAAGGTGTCATAAAGACCTAGAAAAGGATGAGTGATCACATACGAATATTAATTATTCAGAGATTTTGAACAGATTCTATATTGATTTGAAGCAGAAGCGATCGATTTTGACGATAAAAAGGTGCTGCTTCTTCAGGAGAACGCACGTGTCACCGTCAACAAGGCAAAAATTCATCAACTGGGCTAAGAACCGCTATGCCATCCCGCATATTTTCTACATTTAGCCATATGAGACTATTTTTTGCATTCAAATCTGAAGAAATGCTGCACGAATGCAAAAGATTCTGGTCAAATTAAAGGCTGAAAAGAGACAGTGTTGAGAAATAAAATGTTTATTTGTCAAAAAATTTATATTTCTTTCAAAAATTCACTGACTTATCAAGCCACCCTTGTACAATCGATATCTAAATATATGATTGTGAGATATCAAAAAGGGTCTACTTTGGCGTAAGCGTATTGATGCTCTTATATCGATAGCCATCATCATACTATTTTTGAAGCAAATATTTTAATGTTTTAATTACTTCCTTGGTAAAATATTGTAGAATTTATTGAATTTTTTTCAAGAACCTCTGAGCTCTTCCTACTGAAGGGTGCTAACTCTTATGGCATAGAAACTGCAGTCTGCAGAAGTCTAGCGAAAATCTTTTATTTACGCCACGAATAAATTCATTATGTAGCAAAATGTGCTGGAAAAAACACTTATTCAACTCAAAGTGAAAATTATTCAACTTAAGCACTCACTTAATTTTATTTCTACACATAATTCAAGTCAAAAATTTACATTTAAATCGCCCATTTATTCCTGTCATTAAGGCAATATCCTTCAATTTTCCAGCAATCAAATACATCATTCTGCTTATGGCACAAAATTCATCATTTACCATACAAAATAGATTATAAAATATTTAATTCATCATTTACCTACTGACATTGAGTAAATAAAATTTTTCGGTCATTTATGCACATTATTAGACTACTTTGTCAAGCAAGAAAATCAACACACATTCGCTATATATACAAGTAAAGGGTGATCGAAGTAGAAGTCCTTTTTTCAATAGGCTTTTTTTTTTTTTTGATAAATCAATGAAGCTAATAAGCTAATGAGAGGAATCCCAGAAAGTCGGTGTACCTATAATAGATTTTTTTCCAGCTGGAAAGAGAGAAGTACTAGAAAATACATCATATATGGCTATATGTGTCAGCTTACATGTCTTGTTTACATTTCGAGACTGTTAACATTAATATATGGGGCAGAAAATACCGGTAGGTGTCTCTGTAGTCGGAATATTCTTAAAAACTGTTTTCGGACAATAAATAGAATAAAATATGAAGGATTTTCTGCCAAATAATAAAATGCATTTAAATATTCTTAAATTAATGCCGCTAGATGGCGCTGGAAGGCGCAGTCATTAATGGGAAGAACCTCTCCAAGCCTTTCGGTACTAAAAAAGGTTTCGAAAAGCTGGCTCTGTATTGATTGCAACATCCGATAAGTCGGCTTTAGGAGTATTCGAATTTTCACAAAAAGAAAGGCTTAGCGGCAGATTTATGACCCCTCACGTATAGGCGACTGCATACGACGTAACAATGCGCTCTAAGTCCAGCGAATGGGGAAACAACTGTTGCACCGAATGGATAAAAGCACTGCATCTTTGAAATTGTTCGTTGCAGAACACGCTAGCGGAAGTAGAGAAAGAAGATGAGCTTCATATACCTGTGTTTTTTTTTTCTTTAGAAAAGTAGGGAACCTCGAAGTGGATCACCGGTTACAAGTAGATAAAGGCAATTTTCTAACAATAAGTTGTATGTAGCGTATGCATACGTATGTAGGTATATTTGAGAGCAACCATAATCCATTTGATAATAGAAAAGATAATGACCCAAAACTAACAAAAACATTTTACGTAATTGCCATTATTCAAAGGGATATACAAAGAACAACAACAACAACAACAGCAACAACAACAATATAAATAAATATAAATATTTTGCAATACACACATACACATACACGCCTATACATTTGTTAATGTGTTGCGACTTTTGTGTCTGCGGAAACTTTCTTAAGAACACACTCGAAAGGGTCTATGAAAATCCATAAATATTATTATTATGTAATATACATATATATATGCCAAAACACGCATACATATGCACATATATATACGCTTAAGTTATTTACATAAACACTTGAACACACCACTTCATTTGCATCGCTTTTCTCCAAAACTCGAGACACTCAAATCAAAAGCAGCAGCGAAAGAATCAGTTACTCATCATTATCACCATTACCATCACCATCATCATACGGGTATATAAGTATAAGTAAGAGCAGCAAGCAGTTAGTGTGTATACATATGTGTGTTTGTGTGTTTCTCCTTTGGCTTTGTTTGTAGACAAAATTTTATAGGGAAATAGATGAACACTCACACATACACATATCAATCTTCATCAATCATTGAACGGATATTTAACCGACAAGCTTTTACTTCTTCATACACACATACACACACACAGGCGCTCTTACAAAAAGGATTCCTAAATGAGTCCTGTTCTTGTTCTTGTTTACTTTCTTGTGTATTATTCCAGGGAACATTCTGAAGAGTTAATGAATTTGCTTTTAAATTTGCTTTAAGTGTGTTTAGTGTTAGTATGTATGTCTGTTTGTGCCTATTCACAATTTTAAACATTTTAAAGTCTCCTTATGGAGAGCAGACAAGCTGTCGATAATATTGTGCGTAGTGAGTGAAGTCCCCAGGCATATCAATTAGCTGTTGCTAATCAGCTCGACTGAGAACCTCTATATAGAGGTTCGGTACCAGCTGGATTTTAAGTGTTCTACGTTGGATTTGTGATAGAGGTGGAAAACGATTTCCTTATTCTCTTCTCTTTCACAGCTGCGGCAAATATTGTTATAGAGTAGACCCATTTTTAGTGCATGTTCACCAAAGTGTCCATCCCTCGATGTCTCGAAGTCTGTGTATACTTTTCTGAGCATTGACCGCCTCAAATTCGTTAAGAGTGCCTTGCAATTTGACCAACGCGCCATGTTTTTCGTGGTCAAAGTTTTCTTATGGCCGGGAACCCGGGGACTACGGAGAAGTGGAGTAAGCCTGTCAGCATCTCCTCCCTCCCCTACTAACTAGTTAACACTTAATCTCTGTAACTCCAGCCTCTCTCTGTATACCATTTAAAGTAATTTTCTCATATTATATTGCATCTCTAATGCTGACTACCAAACCAGAGCTCCATATGTAAGATTCGTTAAATATCTAGCCGAATAGGCAGAGAGCCTTTCAGTTACTAGAGGTCCTGATGAGACATTATGTATTTTTTATAATAAGTGGAAAATAGTTTGGAAATTGTTTAAAACGGAATGTTGTTGGTATGAAGGAGAATATGAAATCTTAGCTTCTTCAATTGCTAAAGATTTTTATTTGGTAACAGATGTCATGGTAGAAGATCTAATGACCCTCATTAGGGAATTAAAGTGGGTAGATCGTTAAAAATAATTCAAGAACAAAAATGGTTCTTTTCTACAATTAATGGTAGCACAGAGTGGTGCATCATTTATTAGATATTCTTAGATTTGATCGAATGTATACAAAATTTCTCTCGAAACCACTTTGGTGTGAAACTTTTGACTTTTCAAAAATTATTTAACTAGATTTCCATCTCAGCAGCGCACTACTACAGCGTTACATCTCCTTAAGCACACACATATCATATTGATGATTGGAAAAAATTCCAAACATGTCCTTGCCATTTGCTATTTGTCAGCTAAACACAAGAAAACTCATTAAAATGCACAGCATTCAATGGAAAGTGTAGCGAAAGCATATGTTAAACACAAGCACAAGCGAGCATAGAATAAATAATCAAAAAAAAAAAGTTAAACGAACTGACCCACTTGAAAATCAATGTAGTCCTAACCATGTACACACACAGCTAAAGCAGCTGCTGCCAATTTGCCATAAGTATGCCAACCGTATGTAAAGAAAAAGTTGGAAAAGTGAAAAGCTTATCAGTAGATAAGATCGAAAATTTCACTTAGAAAAGACAAATGGACGGAGGGAAAAATGAAGTGAAAAGAAAAAAATAAGAGAAGGAAAAAATTAAAACCAAAAAGAGAAAAGTAAATAAACGAAAAACTAAAAAAAAAGAAAAAAAAGTGAAAAAAGTAGTAAAGTAAAAAGTGAAGAGGTCAAGTGGTGGTGGAGAAAATAAAAAATAAATAATAAAAAGTTTTACTAAAATCAGCGAGCAGCATGAGTGCAGCAAGTGAAGAGCGGCAGTAGCATGTGTGGCATACTGGTGCGGAGAGCAAAGCGATGAAGAGATAAGAAAGTAAAAGGATAGAGCGTGAGCTGATATGACAAATAAAGTGACTTTCTTATATTCGCCCCCCACACTCTCCCATCAACAATTTTTCAACTCAGCCTTATTAGCGTTCAGAGTGTGGTCAGTTGTTGTTTCAAAGCATGTGCACCCTCTCTCTCTCTCTTCCCCCTCTCACCAACTGTTACTTAAGCAGTTACTTTGCAGTCATTAATGCCTAACTCTTAATATGATGATCAAAAGCAGAGCATACTTACAGACGCATTCGAGTGTAATGAGTGCTAAACAAGGCAAGGAATTAGCAAAAATTAAAAGAAGAAAAAGTAGAAGTAGAAAGCTTACAATAAAGAAAAGTAGGCTGTGAAATGAAGTGCAATGAAGCGCGTACAACAAATGGTAATGGAAATAGGAAAAAACTACAATTGAAAGTAGAAAAGCAGCAAAAAAAAGGAGAAGGAAATTGCATTGTGGCACAAAAGGGCTGTTTGCTGCTTACTGCTTGGTGGGTGAGCATAAGTAGCATGATGAATTGCACTAGGCATAAGAAGAACCATAAATTTACTAGAGAGTAGTAATGACTAACTGGTGATTGACTGATTGACTAACTGGTTAGTTGGCTGACCAACTAACTGATCAACTAACCACTCAGTTGGTTTTAAAGAAAGTAGTTTCTTTGCTTGTTCTTATTTTTCTTTTGTTTCTAGCACTTTTTCTTCCACTTCTTCTTCTTCTTCTTCTTGTTAACTTTTATTTAAGGATGAACTACATATATGAGTTTCACACATTCTTATACTTGTGCTTATTAACAACACTTTATCGCCTCTCAGCAGCACTTTCAACTCAACATTTGCGTAAATCAACACTCTTGAAAGAGTAAACAGCAGTTATAGCAGGAACTGTAGTTAGTACGAGTAGTACTTAGCGAAACATTTAAACGTAATTGGTTTTGATGTTGTTTTATGAAATACATACAAACACACACACACACACACACTCATTGGTGTTGCACTTTGGCAGCGAAATCATTTTCACTCACTTTCATCAGTTTTTTTTTTGATTTTTTTTTTTTTTTTTTTTGTGTTTATTTGCCAACAGTAACTTAGTTGGCCAATGGCGGCAATCTGTGAATCTGGGTCAACTTTTTAAGATAGTTTCATTAGATTACATCGATAGCTTGTTGGTTGGTTCACAGTGTGTTAACTTGCCAAGTCTTGTATGTTAACGCTACGCTGTGCTATTAAAAGTTGGCTCAGCGCGTAATGTAGGAGGAAAAGTAAATATGGAATACATTTACAAAAACAAAAACAAAAATGTAAAGTAAACAAGTAGCTTTTTCCTAGCCGCACGCCTGTTGTTATTGTGTACATACATCAAGCAGTAAGCAATGAGTGATGATGACGCTGATGAGGCTTCTTAATGTGTATGTGTTTCTTGTGTGGCCACTAACTTATAATGACATGAGTGATGGTGTTGATTCTGTTGTTGCATACAAACATCAATATGTACTCAATCTGAGTGAGTGCTTGTGTGTGTGTGTCCATCTAAAGTACAAACATTTCTTGGTGTTGATATTGATTAATTTGTTTTTCTTTTTTCCATATTTTTTTTTGAGTCTTTCGCCGAAAATATTTGACCATGAATTGATACGATTATCTGGTATCTATATATATAAATATATATATAAATCAATATTTGTCTGTATGTAACTTATATATTCCGAAAATACTCAGGCAATTTTTGTTAATTTCAGTTAGGCTTCATTGGAGCTTGGAGGGTGTTCCCACCAAGGGTACTTCGGTGAAGTGGGCTTGGCGGTGATGTAACTTAAAAAACAGTATTTACTGTCCGATTTACTTGAAATTTAGCTTTTTGCCTAAATTAAGATGAAAATGGATGGCAATGGGAAAAGAGCCAAAAAGCCTCTATCATTTTGCGTATAGAACAACAATGTTCTTCAGACTAGAGACACATTAAAGACTGCAGTAGTACTGCTTGCTCATATGTAGTGTGTCTGGTAATACTATGGGCGTAGTATCTTCTAAGTCACACCCGCTGGGTAAACTAGTTCAACCTAACCTAACCGCGTTCTTCTTGACTGGCGTAGACAACGCTTACCCGATTATATCCGGATTATCGTAGTGACAACAAGTGAAGTCAAGTCCCTCTCCATCTGATCCTTCCAGTGGAGTAGAGGTCTTCCCGTTCCATTTCTTCTACTGCTTCCACCATCGGATTATCGGATGTCACCTTCCTTCTGCATCATAAAGCAGGACGGTAATGATGTGTGACTTACTGAGTTTTCTATAGAGTTTTTATCTTGCTAAATGGCCACTAATCGGTGAGTTAGAGTCCAATGAAGGTGATAAGCTAATCAGAGGAATCCTAGTAAACTTGGTGTACCTATAATAGAGTTTTTTCTGCTGGAAAGAGAGGGGAAATCCTCCAGTATTAGAAAATACTTCATATACGGCTATTTGTGCCGGGTGACATGTCCTGTTTACACTTGGAAACTGCTCACATTAATATGTTGAGCAGAAAATACCGTTAGGTGTCTCTGTAGTCGAAATATTCTAAAAGACTGCATTCGTACAATGATTAGAATAAAATACGAAGGATTTTCTGCCGAATGATAATATGTATATAAATTTTTTTTTTAATTTATATCGCTAGGTGGTGCTGGGAGATTATCATGTCATTAATGTAATTAACAGTAAGAACTTATCCTAGCATTTCGGTACTAAAAGAGGTTTCGAGAATGCTGGCTCTGTATCGATTGCAACATCCCATAAGCCGGTACTAGAAGTTCTCGAGTTGTCAGGGTGAGAAAGGCTTAGTGGAAGATTTATAGCCCCTCCACGTATAAGCGATCGCATGCGATGTAACAAGAGCTATAGGTCCAACAAATAGAGAGACAACGACTGGAGAGCGATTAAGCTTAATTTGGTGAAAAAGATGGTGCCTGGTACAAGATGTTTATGGAAATCCCGATTAAAGTCCGATTCGATAATTCAAGCTGCAAGCTTAACCAATAGATGGCGATTTGTGGACCGCTTGTCAGCCCCTCACGTCCGATGCTGGTTATAACCCGAATTAATCAGCCATTTGGCAGTGAATCACTGTACTTCTTCTTCTTCTTTTTTGGCGTATGCGTTTATAGCCGCATCAACAATAGCGCGCCACTTGTTTCTTCTCTTCGGGGTTTGGCGTCAGTTGGAAATACTAAGGGAGAACAGGTCGCTCTCCACTTGATCGTTCCAAGGAAGGCCATCAGTGGGTTAAAATGCTCTAGAAAATGATTCTTAAACAACTTAAATACATCAGTAAGCAAAAAATATCTCCAGAAATTTTAAATTACTAATAAATTTCTGAGAGGAAATAAGAAGTAGTACGCTAACATCAAGCTGGTTATAAACAAAGGCCGATCCACCCGGGGAATTGGATTCATATTTCCATTTCCCACTCAAGATTTTCAGCGAAAATGCGATCTTTGAAGTAACATTTATCAACTTACGAAAAATTTAAGTCAAATGTAAGAGAACATTTCCCAGTATAGATAAGATGTAAATATCGTTTGTATTTGGGACTCAGTTTTTGAAAGAATACGGGATATTTATTTTTCCTGCTCTAAAAAAATAGTTTCTGGAAATATAATCTACTTATAGAACCTCAATACCCATAAGAGGACTGTCAGTTCACTATGCTCTTGTTATCCTACTGGCTGACCTACTGATGACACAAGTAAACATGGTTTTGGAACTGGAAGTTGTATCCATGACAACCTGTATCGCAAAATCTTTTGAATATAGTCAATAAATTAATTAAAAGTAACAAATCAGAAATGAAGGGCGATGGTATTGAGCCTATTTTATTGCTTGAAATCTGTTTCACGCATTAGAGTTCAACGGTAGTCGATCATCATGCTTTCATACCTTGGTAATGCCTTTCGGCTAGATCTTGGTGTAGCCGCTCTCCTTATTCCTCGCGGGAAAAATCAAGAAGAGAATTCAGAAAATGTATCTTTAGGAACTTATAGCTTCAATCTTTCGATAAATTTCCAACAAATTGCCAATTATTTGTTTAAAATCGGAGATTTTTGGTTAACTCGAAAGTGCTGAATACCATTTTGAAAAGATTGCCCTAGATAATGCTTCATCGCCTAATTTTCGATTTCCACATGAGAATTCGGAAGCTGAAACCAATATAGTTAACCAGATTATAAATTGAGATTTATTCTATCAAATATTATCAAAAATCGTTCTAATCTGCTCGGCACTGCTTCTCATTAAATCTCATTAAATCTGTGATTAGGAATGTTATAGAGGCAAGCCTGACTTTCGGGTGGTAGAGATGAGGAGGCTTGCGGCACAAGATCTTAATACGTAAACTTTAGTCTTATTTCTAAATTTCTAGGACTCAATACAGCATATATGTATATGGAATAGAGTCTTTTCTAACTGAAGCTACGTTAAGCAGGCAAAAATTGAAATATACTCCTTTCTTCTGCGGAACTTTAATTGAGTTAAGAAGCTAGATGACAAATCGAGCTCGGCGCTTGTAAAGGCTAGAGCTACGCCAGTTTAGGGACAAAAAGGATCTCAAACTGAGTTTTTCAATGACCAAATCTCAATACGTATTTGACAGCATGTAGTTGCGATGCCTGAGGTGGTTAGACGTAATTTATTTGTAGTAAATATTCCGCAATTAACTAGTATTTAACTAGTTTAAAGCTGATGTCTAAAATACCAGTCACTAGCATGGCTGAAGTACTTAGTGAACAGCTGTTAACTGACATTGCTGTGTAGAAAGGAGTGAATTGATTTTCAGGGGGAGTTTAAAATTTTTATGACAAATAAATTGAAATGATTTTTGTAATGATTTGTGGCTGCAGCATTTACATTAGGGCACCCCGCACATCAACCCTTCACAATCAGCCTGCCTTCGCCGGAGATCTAAACATAGGAAAATAATAAACAAATTTATTGCAGCTGTCAAAGATGCTTGGCATTGTTGGGAAATAATTTTTTGTATTTGCTTAGTAAATTAAAATTTTTGTGTATTTAACATACAGCACAACAACAACGATTAGCCAACACATACCACTACTACTACTACTACTACTACTACTACTACTACTACTACTACTATTACTACTACTTCTACTAAATCATATTTGGAAACTGCCTTTTTTTGTTTATATATGCGTGCACCTATGTATGTGTGCGTAAATATTTTGGTATTAATATTTCAATTTTGAATATTTGGTTTTTTTTTTGGTATTTTGCCTTACACACATACACCTAGTTAAGCTTATATCTATGCGTATGTGTTGCATTTAAGCTGCAATTTCAACATTTTTAATTGCTTGGATTTATGAAATCGAAATGTTTTCATGAATGAATTGCATTGTTTATATTTGAATGTCTATTGTTTTGTGGAATTTTGTAAAAAAAAAAATCAGAAAAATACTTCAAAACACATGAAACGTGTGAAATATGCATATTTTGCTGTTAACAAATTCGTTGTAAAAGCAATAAATTTAATTGAAATGAATAAATTATAAACAAATATCAGCAACACATGTAATATTTACTTGGCATTTGGAGTATTCAGAAACAGTTTACTTTAGATTGTTTTTTTTTATTAACTGCTGAAATTTATAATTAAAATTTTTGAGATTTTACTTCGTTGTACATTTCATGAGTTCAGTGAAATTGAGTTTGAAAAATAATTAAAATATTTGTAATTGCGTTGTTGGTAGCAATAAAAATGGTAAATAGTTCAATTAAATTTTTCTTCTTCTTCTTCTTCTTCTTCTTCTTCTTCTTCTTCTTCTATTTTATTACTACTGCTGCATCTGCTGTACATTTGTGATCTACTTTTCTATCAACTATTTGAAGGAATTTTTGAGGAAGAGCTAGAGGAGCTAACCAACATAGGAAATACTCCAAAGGCGCATGAAAAAATGCTCGACATAACGCATCAGGACTTGAGAGGGTAATATATTGAGCCATGTCGAGATCATGCCGAGTTCACATGGCTGGAACAATGTCTGGTGAATTCAGTGAAATGCTTCGTTGTAGTGAAAACATTTTACCCGGAGACAATGAATCCGCATCACCAAACTAGGAGAATGGTTTAAACGTTCTGTCCCCCAACTAGGACAAAGGTCGAATAGCAATTGCTCTCTTTAAATATAACAACAAAGCGGTTGGTGCTGATGGCTTGCCGGCAGTGCTATTCAATTAAGGTGGTGAAGAAGTGCAAAAGCTCTAGCATTAGAATATGTTTGGTCGAAAGCTGGCTGGACGCCTGGAGCCTAAGTATGTCCTTAGTCTATTTCAATTTCAGTTGGGACCATCATCAACGAACTGATTCTACCTTATAAAACCTGTATTAGAAGTGTTAGACTCACCATAGACAAGATACTCACAATATATATACAAATCGTGGTAAAGATCTGTCTCTGTGTCTATTTTAAATCAGCCTTCGATAGTACAAGAAGGAGCTACCTCTATGTCGCTATGTCTGAATTTTGTATCCCCGTAAAACTTATCCGGCTGACACCGAGCAGTAACATCAGACCACATCAGAATCGGGAAAGATCTCTCCGAGCCGTTCGATACTCAGCAATGTATTAGACTGAGCGACTAATTATCGTGCGACTTTTTTAACTTAATGCTGGAGAAAATCATAAGAGCTACAGAGCTTAAATTGGAAAAAGAAGCGAACGAATTGGATCTATTACTATACTACTATCCTTGGCCACCGTCTCCACCAGTTGGACGAAGCAGTTCGAACTCAATGTGAAAGTCGATGACGTGTAAATTCCGATTATCAGAAGCCCGAAGCAACTGCGAGTCACAGCCTTCACGTCGCATATGATTGCAATTGACATTAAAGCACAGAACAGCAACAAACTACTGTTAGCCGGCAGTACTTGGGATAAAGATAAAGAAAGGTTGCTCGCAACATGGTCGTCAGCTATGCTGCACTAATGTGGACGCCAGGGACTAGCGATACGCAGTTGATGAAGCTACAAATCTGTCGGAAGACCGTCATTAGGACCGTGTTAGGAAGCCACCTGATGGCGCAGTAGCACCAATTACACAGTGAAACATCTATGCTGCCAGCTAAGGAGCATAATGTTATGCTGTGTAAGCAATACCTGTTGGGATGCTACCGCCTTGATCATCGGAACAGAAATCTACTTGAAGCCGAACTTCCATCTAGATACATCAGGAACAGAGTACTAGACTACCACGACTTCATACAGCAATTCAGACAAAAAACGCTGGACAGGATGGCATACCAACAGGCCTTAAGAACCATTCACGGAGAGACCGTGCACACCTTTGTGAACTCTCTTCCCGTGAAAGGTGTTCTCGAAATGCAAGCACCACCTATTACAGAACAAGAGCTCGAGCTGCCGCGAGAGACCCGAGCAACACTGGCGCAATTAAGGTATAGATATCGTAGTCGACTTAATTTCTACCTATCAAGACTCAACCCCGACATATTTAGCGTCCTGTAAGCAATGAATCCAACTCATCTAATACCCTTCCACCTCTGGTACAAGCACGTGGTCGAAGCAGCACATTTCCTGGGTCTTCCGTTAGATGACTTTGATGACTAGGACTAAACATACTGAAACTGGGTAAGTGAAACGCAACAATAACAGTGGTTGCAATGGCTAGGTCCTGATATCTGTGCTTGAATTCGTTTTGATGTTTTTTCTGCCAAATGTAGGGCCCTAAAGTTTAGTCTAAGCTGCCGCTGGACGGCTGATTGGAAAAATCAATTTAAAATTAATTGACAGGAGACGAACCCATGGCTTGGAGAACCAAATCGAAACACTACGGACTAAATTTTGGAAGAGAGATGATGGATTTTCCCTGAGTCTTGGCACCAGCTGCCGAAGGTATCAACCCAGGACACCATCTTTTCTAATTTAACATTATTTTTGCTTTTATAGAATTTTGGGTTACCCAATTTCCAAAATATTTTCATAGTTTTCAGCTGTGAAATGTGAAATTTTCACCCTCATCTCAATTTAATATTTGCGCTGAAGGACATAAGCAGCAAAATGTGAAAAGTAGGAAGATGCAAAGGCTGGGGAAGTCACAGTAAAACCAGTGTCCTTTAGGATTAATTATAGATTTATTGTCACAACAGGGCGTGCAATGCAATAAATATATATAGAAATAGTTTTAGACAAATGTGCACCACAAAGCTGTCCCCTCACAGCGCCCAGAGCAGAGGCAAGGCAAAAAGAGTCAGAAATTTGTGACAAGTTTAATCCATGTTGTTATCCTTTTAATTTTTCACCACAAAAAAGAACAAAAAAAATATTGGTCTGACTGGTGCCCTTGACCTAAACAGGGCCGCTTTATTTTATGTCGCATGCGGTTTTATTTACATTCGTGTAATTTGAGGCATTAAGATGCAGCTGTTGCAATGCTGAGTTCATCTCACTGGACAGTGCAAGGACACTCCCTTGTGCTGCGCTTGTTTTTGTTCAGTCCCTCATCACTGCAGGTGCCAAATCAGTGCAGCTAACGCCTTTTTATTTAATTATCTCATTTAGGGGTAGCTGCTTTCAGACATATTACTCTTATAGGGGTGAGTGTAGGGTTTTCGTTTGCAACATTTTTTGCTCTAATTTCCTGACACTGGACACATATTGCAACAGATGTGTGGCGTTGTATTTATTTTCGGTAATTTGACATTATTGTTTTGTAAATATTGACATTAATTGATGACTTTATGGGAATTATTTGGGATTTTGGTACTAAGAAGAGGTGTTAAATTTCTCTAGGCTCAACTGATTTATGATGCGCGTCCGTGCACAAATGTGCGGATTTTTTCTCTATTATTTCTAACAAAAATGAACTTGTTTTAGCTATTAATGGGTAAATTCAATATTTTCAATATTTATTCAAAATATTTGATATTTAAAATAAATGTAAAAATAATGAAAAAAATTATTTTAAATATATATTTAATTCCAAAATGTCTCACTGCCTTAAATTTTAACTCCAAAAATATTAAAAAAAAAATAGTGCTTTAATGCCATTAAGTCCGACTGTGCTATAAAATATAATTTATGAATTTGCTAACCTTTTAGTTTCGAAAGCATTTAATTAAGTGCTTAAAATGGTTTTTTCCTCCTTATTGCTGTTCTAAATTTTATTGCATTTTAATTTATGTGTCTGACGAACGATTTGTCAGCGGCATTTTCCATATGCGTATGCTTTTGCGGCTCATAGGCTAATAATGAAAATTTAAATTGAAATTAGGGTGTGTCGGTTTTGTTGCGAAAAGAAAATTCTACACATACCAGAACACTTTTTCGTATTTTTTCCAGTCTAGATTTTACAACTGGTATTGCAAGGAAGAGAATAGTGGTGGAAATGGAAAAGGTAAAGAATGAAAGCTCGCATTGAGCTTCAAATATTTATACTGGTCCAGTTTTTGGAAAGAAAAATATTTTAAAATATTCGAAGCATATTTAAGACCTTTTCGAACATGTCCATCACAGTTCCAGTTTCCACGCAAAGAATTTATTCGAAATCAAGTCGAATCTACTTGAGCACACACAAATATGTTATCAAAATTGGTCTAACCGTTTAGAAAGAATTTATGGCAAACGCACGTATAGAAGAATTTTAATAAAAAAAGAAGTTTTCGAAAACTTCTGAAATTTATTTGGTATTTTCAATTTTTCTTCTTCTTTATTTTGAATAACCTAAATATTTAAAAAAAAATATTTGAAGTACATTTGTGGTTTTTGGAAATTTATTTGGTATTTTTTATTTTTTTTCTGTATTTTGAATCATTTAAAATTTTAAAAATATATATTTGAAGAACATTTGAGGTTTTTTTTTTAAATTTAATTGGTATTTTCAATAATTTTTTCTGTATTTTAAGCATTTTAAAAGTATAAATAATGTTTTTGAAGAGCATTTGTATTTTTGGAAACTTGGTTGGTGTTTTCGATTTTGTTGTCTGTATTTGAAGTATATTTCAAGTTTTTAAAAATTTATTTGGTATTTTCCATTTCTTTTTCTGTATTTTGAAGAATTTAGGAGTATAAATAGAAATAATGTTTTTCAGAAATATTTCAAGTTTTTGGAAATATATTTGGAATTTTTGATTTTTTTTTCTGTGCCTTGAATAATTTAAAAGTATAAAATAATGTTTTTGAGAAATATTTGATGTTTTTGAAAATTTATTTGGAATTTTCAATATAATATTCTGTATTTTGAATAATTTAAATATATAAAATACGGTTTTGAGAAACATCTATTGGAAATTTATTTCGTAATTTCGATATTTTTTCTGTATTTTAAGTAATTTTACAGCATAAAAATAATATTTTGAGAATCATCTAGGATTTTTGAGATTTTATTTGAAATTTTCAATTTTTCCTTCTGTATTTTGAATAATTTAAAAGTATAAAATAATGTTTTTGAGGAACATTTGAAGGTTTTGAAATTTTTTTTTGATATATTCGATTCTTTAAATAAACGAAATATCTAAAATTGTGGGAAACATTGATTTTCTGAAGTAAATTTGAGGTTTTTTGGAGCAAACCGGCACTATTTGAAGTAATTTCAGCATGTCAGAACCATATTTTGAAATTTTTGAATTTGTTTTTTTCTGGCGTGTCTTAAATACAATCGAGTTAGCCGCGAAATATTTAGTATTTCTTATTCTCCGAAATGATACTGGGTTATCAACACCAAATAGGTGCTATTTGAACCTAAAATTCTACGCTTAGAATAATTTTGAAAAAGAAAAAAAACGACTCTCTTTGGAGCACACCTTAAGGAATATTATGTTTTGAAACACAAAAATATCAGAAGCAATATTTTTATATATTTCTTTGAAACTCATTTGTCAATTGAAAATAATAACAGTAAAATAAAAAATGAACTCACCCTAATGTTGTTATTTAATTTAAAATATGTCCAACACATACGTTAACGCTTTCAATATTTTACCATTGCGCTTTTAGCAGATAATGTTTGTTTTCACATATTTGATTTTAATTTTTCCAAAATTCTAATTTATAACTTAATGGCATAATTAATGAGAATTGGCAAAATGCAATTAAAATGCATCGAAAATAGACGATTATTATCGAATTTTTTGAGCTTTAATGCAGCTTAAGTGGCAAAGTGATAATTTTTGAGTTTCCAAAATTTTACTATAATTTTGGAGTGATCGACTCTTTAATATGAATGAGGCGTATTTAAAATAAATTAGAAGAATTTTGAAATTTTTTATATTTACATTTGATTGGTATCTCTTTTTCAGAGCAAAATAATTTTTTTTTTTTTTTGAAATTCAAACCAATATTAAATGAATTTATTAGTTTTTGCCGCCTTTAATTAATGCAATTATTTAACTCCGCCGCGTCTGTGTTTTGATCTACGAAAAGCATGCTGAATAAAAGCCAGGATAAACGGTAAGGCAAGTATTTGCGGTAACAAGTGCGAGCTAAGCCAATTTCGACGCGCATGCACACACTCATACACACTGAAAAGTATATATGTATGTATGTATGTATCTATATCCTAAGCGCATTTGTGTGTGTGTGTAAGCTAAAACCATATTCCACGATTGCAGCATAAGTGCAGCTTAAGCATTTCACAAACAATACACTGTATGTGCATAACTATATATACATACATATGTGCATATGTAATTCCACACACACTTGAATTTTATGTATATCCCAGCTTTGACATCGACGCGGTTAGCCAACGTCGCATCCGTTATTCACAATTCCACTGCTATGCAGATCTAAATAAAGTACATATGTTTGTATGTATTGGTGTGTGCGTGTGTGTGACGGCAATTTGCGATTTCACTGCGCGACACTTGTGTGTAGGTATGTGTGAGGGATGTATTCCATACTCGACGCTTTTACAATAAGGATATTTAAGTTCGAAAACGTGGTCTGCGGCACCACAAAAGGATTAGCACAGATCTCACTATGCATACACACACAAACACAAACACACAAATGCATATATAATAATACGCACACACACATATATATATATGCGCTACCATGTGTGTTGAAGCTGTAGTTAAGTCGCGAATAGACAACAATGCATTATGGAGTTAGTGCCGGTGTAGTAGGGGGTGAAACATGATAGAGTTTTAGAGCGGATATGAATGGAGACGTGCACGCATAGCACATATCAACTAACTGGCATATATGTATGTAGATGTGTATGTATATGTATGTATGTAAGTATATATCATCCACTGTAGACAAAGTGCTTTTGGTGGTATTTTTCTGTGGCCAGAGCATTTGTCGCAAAATCACTTCGTTGATATCCACACACACACACTTCTACATATGCACACAGATATACATATATGTTATATAGTATATTTGTATATGTGCAAGTTTGTGCATTCAAAAGTGATTTATGATGTTTTCGCAATGGAACTCTGTGCAAACAGAGACATTTGGCACTTTCACTTATTTTTTGTCGTACCGCCTCGACTACATATTTCCTCCATCTGTTTGGGTTTGAGTAGCGTATCGAGTGAATTTATTGTTGAATGCGGATTAATTTTACAATTTTAGTTTGGAGTTTTAAGGATTTCGGGTATTCTGGTATTGTTTGTTTAATTTTTTTTCAAAGGATTTTTAAATTCAAAGGAAATTTAAACTTACAGCTAGCGAGCTTGGCGGTAGAGCCTGAAGAAGAAGTTAAGCAATGGATAACAAGAGGAAAAAAGTAAACCTTTTTTTGATAGGAACGCAAAAATTCGAGAATATCCAGACCGTCTGAGCCCCAGACAAGCACTATGAGTTATAAAAAAGTTTCGCATACTTCACTTTCACTGCTATCCAAACAATTAGTTTCATTTATTCTCTTAAAGCGCCTAGATGTAGGCAATATTTTACATAAATTATTTCCAAAGCTGATATTAAAAAACGTTGCCTACATTTTGGCACAAAAATTGAATGTTAGCGACTTCTTTTTTCAGTGGCTCCGAGAATCCTCAAATAATTGAAGAGAGGAAATTATCAAAAAAAAAAAAATAAAAAAAAATTACTGTCTGACGCGCTCTTTGACCCGAATGTGTGATTGGACTTTACTTCTTTGAAAACGATAATGACGGGAATGTCAATTTGGAGTGTTATGGCCGTATGGCAACCGACTTTGATCAATATGTGCTCACGTTATATAATTTTCTCCTCACTCCCGTCCTGCTGAAGGATGTCAAAGCGTGCACGAGGATGGCATCAAAAATGTACCCCCGGTAAGTCATGCATGTCGTAAGAGGCGACTAAAATCCAATAGTTCCCGCGACAATTGGACCTTTATACCGGAACAGCTCGGATTTTTATCTGGCCAAGGACTGTCACCTCCACAATATTCCCCGAAAACCAATTTGGGGAGTTTTTAGGTAGTTACAACAACAATAACAACAACCAATGCACGCATCCTTATCAGTCTAGAAGTCTTCAGCCACTCTTTTGCTCAAATGCCTATATGAGCTTCTAAATAAAATATTCAGTTTAGAAACTTTCGAAGCAAGAAGAGGCAGTGCTGTGACTTCCTCTCACTAAACTTTGTTTTTAGCTATCACTCAAACCCAGCAAGAGTCGAGAAAGCTTCTAGACTGCGTCAGTAGATTGCATGATAGTATAGGTGGACTTATAGAGTAAGACTAAAGGCTTTACCTTCCATTTTTGGGGTACTGTTTGACCCTGCTTCCACCGGATTTTTATATTTGTAGTATCAGCCTTAGGTCGAGATTGTATTGAATTTTCTCGTTAAAAGAGCGCTAAAAATCTTAATTTCTTTAGGCTCTGTATGGAAATAAAATGTGTTGGGTTTCATGAAATGGATAGCAGGGAAAGTTCGTTGGAAACAGCGCTTGGATTTCGTTATGGACGTAAAACTATTTAATCTTTATAAACATATATAAAAACATACGAAATTGACTTAAAACAGCAGGATAGCTGATTTAAAAAGAAGAAAATTTAGAAGCTTATCACAATTCGAAGGAGAAGCTGGGTCAAAAGTCAATTATAAAATTTTTGAATGTAAAGTTCAGCAGTATAAATAGGCGTTTTCTGGCTTAACGCCTAAATGTAGACTACAATTTTTAATAGTATAAAAAATAATGAAGAAAACATTGCCTACATTTGGGTGGCAGGAATCTTGGAGCTTGGAAAACGGTTTTTCAAAGCCATTAAATCATTTTCTATTATAGAAAAATTAAGCATTCACAATGCCACCTCCAATTATTTATTAAGCTCACAGCTTACAACGAAGTTCTTCGAAAACAAACTAAAGTCGATATCAAATGCTAAGAATTTTTATTTAAAAAATCTTGAAATTATCATTATGAGCATAGTCCTTTTGCATCAGCGATAATTTGAAATGGTTTTTATTTTATTTTAATTTTTATGACTTTTTTATTATGCAACTCCTAATTATATTCATGAGTTTTGGTATTTGCATTCATTTTATGGTCATTTCTTGCTTTCTCCATTATCCCCTATCCTGCTCCACCTCTGATTAACAAGTTATCAAGAATATATTTTATCATAATCTTTTTGTCTTTCATAGCTTTTTGGCATACAAATTGGAGCATCTAAACAAAGACATTTTTATTCTAATATATTTATGCAATTGTATATGTGTTGGCGTGCAACAATGCCACATTTCATTAGCAACAAATTTAGCATGCTGCATGTGTGCCCAATCAGCTGCATGACAATATGTGCGGTGGAGGTCGCAAATTTGCCGATTTTATTTGCTATTGTTTGTGCATAACAAATGCGAAATATCAGAAATGATGTTTTCCATATCTTCTGGTACTACATTCCCTCCATTTTTTCCTATATACAAAAATACATGCAAAGCCTTCAGCATACATATGTGTGTGTGTGAGCTATCAACAGCGTTCCATGCATACATTAATGCATATTTAATGTGTTGTTTTAGGACCCTTCATTATTTGCAATTTCGATTGCCATTTAAATGCAGCATAACAAACACATACACACACACACACACATACACACACGAACTCATACTGCAGTCAACAGCTATATTTTTTTTCGAAAAACCGAAAAAATCTGCCTGTTTTATGTATGCGAGTACATGCTGGAGCACTCCACTTCATTGCGCCAGCCACTGGGCTATCATCAAAATTAATAGAATCTTATAAAAAAAATTCGCATGCAACATGTGTTTGGAATTTTAATTTAAAATTTCTGTTTTTTTTTTGTCCTATTTTGCAAAGCCATTACCATGATTGAAGTGTATGTCGGCAGCGAAGTTGGCCTGTTTTCGAAGAACTTCATTTTGGGATTTTTATGCGCTGGTCTATACATTTTTATGCATTCCCCTTATCGTAAAATAATGTGGCTTTTTCTTTAAGGATAATGGTGTTGTAGCTCAACTGCTTAAATTCAAAATTGAGTTGTTGGATAATAACATTGTAAGCTACGAGCTTAATAAATAATTGGAGATGGCATTGTGAATGCTTAATTTTGCTGTACAAGAAAATTATTTTGTGGTTTTGAATAACCGTTTTCGAAGCTCGAGATTTCTGCCACCCAAATGTAGGCAATGTTTTCCTCATCATTTCTTATACTATTCAAAATTGTTTGAGCGTTAAAGTAGAGAAAGTCTATTTATGCTGCTGAACTGCACATTCAACCCTTTAAAGGTGATTTTTGACCCAGCTTCAACACGCCTCCAAATTTTCATCTTTTTAAATCAGCCAACCTGCTGTTTTAAGTAAATTTCGTTTGATTTTATATATATTTACTAAGATTAAATACGTTTACATCCATAACGAAATCCAAGCGCTATTTGCGAATAAATTTTTCTATAATATTCACCAAATTTTTTTATTCTATTTCCCTGCTATCCCTGCTATCCACTTCAGACCCAATACCCTTTATTTCCATAAGGAGCCCAAATGTTGGCAATGTTTTACCACAATTACTGCTTTGACTTTATATTGAGAAAATGGTGCCTAGATTTTGGGAAAAAATAGTTTTTATTAAATGTATTAAATACATTATTTTCGTAAATTTGAGGCCATCCCATATCAAGAGCTATTACGAATACTTAACGATTAAAAAATTAATATAATTTTCGGTTATTATATTTTGTGTTTATATAATATTTCTCGGATACTACAGACAAGTCCATTTCATAAAAAATGTTATTTTTGATTTGTATCAAAATTCACTTCAAATCTCTTTCGCTGTTATCCAAGCAATTAGTTTCATTTATTCTCTTAAAGCGCCTAGATGTAGGCAGTATTTTACCTATAATATTTGCAAAGCTGATATTAAAAAACCGTTGCCTACATTTCGGCGCAAAATTAAAATCCTCATGTAATGGAAAAGAGGAAATTACAGCCAAAAAAAACTTAATGTTTGGTGCGCTCTTTGGTCGGAGGGCCAAAACCTAGACCTTACTTCTTCGAAAAGGATAAAAACGAGACCTTCGCTGTCAATTCGGATGATAACCGACTTTTTTGGCCTGCAATTGATGAAAATGACTTGGAAAATATGTGGTTCCAACAAGATGCTACCACGTGCCACACAATACGAGTGAATAAGGTTTTATTGCGAGAGAAATTTTCCGGCCACGTAATCTTTCGTCTTGACGATGATTTGGTCACCGAGATCGTGCATTTTGACACTGTTGGAATTTTGTCTGTAGAACTACGCAAAAAAACGTGTTTATGCGCAAAAATCTTTAAATCTTGAGCACTTGAAAACTGAAATGCGTCAAATTATGGCTGATATACCGCCAAATATGTGCCAAAAAGTAGTCGAAAATTACCTCAAACGGACCAAAGTTTGCAAAAATTCACAAAGCGGTTATTTGAATGATGAAGGTTCAAAATTTATAACAAAAAAGGAATTTCATGGAACAATTATGTCAAAATTATCTACAAAAATTAATATTTGAAAGAAAGAAAAAACGTTGCCTACATTTTGGAGCAAATGACTTGCATATAATAAAATTTTCTGAATAAATTGAACTCATTATTCTGATAACTCAAAGCATAGTTTGGATGCTTTTTAACAGAATTAAAATTAAATGTAAATTAATTAAATAAAAGTAAAATTTTTCTTTAAGTACTTTACGCTTTCATAACATCTAAATTGCTATATAAGTTTGCTTTCAAAGAAATAAAATAAAAAATGTTGCCTACATTTTGGCGCAGTTTAGAGGAAGAGCAATATGTTTTGGCATCGAAATCGATACGAAAAGCAACTTATTTAAATTGAAAAAAAGATGACCGTTAATAGCAATGTAGCAGCTTCAAGAAGCTTCCTAAGCAATAAAAACAACAACAAAATTACTTAATAATACAAACAATAAATTCTACTGCGAAATTTATGTATATCAAGTATATGAAAAGCAGTAATTGCATCTTTCACACTTCCGTTTACCCCCAAATGCTCGCCTTAGCTTTTATATGCCTCTTTGCCGCATGTACATACATACACTACTAAATATACTACTAAATATGCTACTAAATAAACTGCTATATGCATAAAGTGTATTAATTACCACAAAATGTGTTACAAACTGGGAAATTAATTTGCATAACAACAGTAAAATACACAGGTTCAAATGCAAACAATAAATACATATGTGTACAATCAAAGCTGTGTGTTTGTGTGTGTGCGTAAATGTACATTTACATTTCATATATTAGCAGTTAACTTTATACTCTTTGGCTAACAGCACCACCACCACCACTATCGAGCAATATTATTACTACCAATGCCAATCCAATCAAATGTGGCAACCTCAAAAGCAATAAACTCAATACACCAAATTACCAAAAATGTTTGCCAAAAACCGACCAACCAAAGTGGAAGGCAGGAATGGGGCTACCTCGTATTAGACAAGTATAAGCAACCAGAGTAGGCAACTAAGGCAGCTGGCAAGTTATTGAGCTAACAAATTTCATGAGCACAACGATTGTTGATTGTTTATTTCTTGTTGTTATTGTTGTTGTTGTTTCTGTTGTTGTTGTTGCTGTTGTTGTAGACCGCAATTATAATTATAAGGTATAAATTTAGGCGAAGCAACTGTTGTACAGGTATTTTGTGCAGGCAAGAGTACACAGCAGATGCACATACGTATGTGTGTGCAACTAAGTGTATGTGTGTGTATGTGTATGTATGTTTGTTCAAATATATTATTTTAATTTAATTGCTTGTCTTATATTGCCATTATTCGCTATAATTTGCAACAATAACAGTAGATAGGGGTTTTCTTACAAATTTATAAGTAAGAAAATGCCCTGGTGGATCCGAGCTACCCTCAATGCTCGATGTGTGGAAACCTTTGCTCTACTTAAGTTACGAGAAACACCATTAAACTAGCGTATCTGGCGCAGAGAGCCTTTGATTCTAGAACTCTCAAATTTTGTGTTGATAATGTTAGCGTAGAAGCAGGTGGATTCATTTTCTGATAAGATCAAATGCTTTCATATCTGAGTTTATAGAGTCTTTTTGTCAGCCAGAAGAAATGAGATAGAGAGTTGATACAAGGCTCAAAGTGTTTTCCTCTGAGAACATTATTATGGTTGAGAAAGTGAGTACTGAATCTGTTGTTGTTGTCGTTGTTGCTGTAGTTTCCATAAAAATATTCCTGAAATTAGTTTCCTGGCAATATTACGTTGGTGACAGTCCTTTATGGGATAAAAATCCGAGTATAAAGACCCGACTGTTGCTAAAACTATTGGGTTTTGGTCATCTCGTATGACAGGTATATCTTACTGCGGCCGAATTATTCACCCCCTAACCCGCAGCAGGCTGTATTGCTGCTCTTTTCTAGCAATTCGAAGAATCATGAGCATCGAATTTGAGGTTTGAGAAGCCTCGATACTTATGAAGAGTATTTACTTCGTAAGGTTGGGTGTTGGTTGGTAGTTGGTTGAAAGGGAAGGTTGAGCAGCTGATCGCCATCACCAGACTCTAAGCTATTGAATAGGCTCATTGTGCTCCTCGCTTATCTCTTCTATGACTAACTTTGCACTTAGCACTTATGTAGAAGATGCTGAGCGGTAAATGCCTCATTTAGATACCCATAAAGATACTAAATCGCTTTTACTTAACGCAAGTACCTAATAATTTGGTTTGTCTGCCCCACAATACTTCAATGGCACGTCCTAGATTTGAAATGCTCCAGGACTTTAAGTTTTCTGCCATGGTGCACTGGTTTCGACAACATTTAAGGACGCAGAAGGAACTGAGGAAGTCGATAGTGACAGTCAGGCTGGCGCGAGTCCTTTCATGAGACTTTTTTTTACCTGCTATATCCCAAGTGAACCGGGAGCCAAGTGAGAGATTTTCCATTTACGGATGTTACCCATTTGGCACCTTCAATTATGCTGGCAATCGCTGCTTGAAGGACAGAGTTGTAGGGATTGAGTTCAATCGCAGAAGAACCAAGCTTTTGTGCCTGCCTCGCATTCATGTATGTCTTCGGTAGCACCGATGGCTTTGCCTTTCACCTGTCCTTCCCAGCTAGGGAGGGAGTAGATGGTTTGCAGCTGACAGAAGGTTTTCTTCGTAGAGTCTGAGTTCTGTTTTTTTATATTCTTTATGCTGCCATGTCCCCGACAGTTGGAGGATTGTAGCCAGTTATAAATCGCTTTTAATGCGGCTAAATTCTCACTCACTTGTAATTAATTGATCTGCTGTCTAAGATGATTTCTACAGATTTTGTTGAGTTAGTTCTCATAGCGCCTCAAATATCCAGCTTCAAAGGCTCAATACGACACTTCTTCTTTAATTTTTCGTCCACCAGTCTAGGTCTCCATATGTAAGTGTGGGTCTCACCATATTGCTGTAAAGCCAATATACCATTTGGAGGAGTATCCACCAATTGGGCACATTAACCCAACTGTTGGTAATCCCAGTTTGCAGGCCTATCAGCCACTAGATCTCGCTCTGCTCTGCCTTTCAGCTCTCCATCTAATTCTTTGTACAGATTCTTTAGATTTTTGATTACTTTTCAGTACTGTAAACGTCAGATGAATGGCACTTTTGGCATAAATTAATTTTGTGAGATGGAAAAAGTGGATCTTTTGGATAAGATAGGCCAAAAGGCTACACTCTGCGACCCTTATTGGCATAAAAGTGACGTATCAAAAATGTCCATCAAGTCCTAATCCATGTCTTGCGGCACTTATTCCTTAAAACTAGCGAATTTATTTTTTTTCTAGTGTAATTTACACTTAAATTTTGAAAAAATAATTGTGCCACAGTGCCAGTTACATATAAAAACAAATGTAACTGTCAAATTGGTATTGAATTACAAATCTATGCACACCTCAATCACAGCCTCCCCAAAGATCGCAAAAAACATATGGATTTCAGTCTTAAAAAAAAACACAAAAACAACGCCACTTCAAACACTTCAACGACGACACGACGACAATTGACAACTTCAATTATGTCGCATGTCACACTTGTGCCATGAGATGCGATGAGGAAATTTCAAATAGCTGTCTCGCGCTGCTGCTGCACAAAAGGCACACACTCACAGACATGCCACCGCAAGAGCGCATTCTCATATCTCAATAATGACATCATAACGCCAAAAATTGCGTCAATATGCGTTGTGATAAGCTCGACGCACGGCGTGCACACTGAAGAAATTCGAGGGGGTTGGGGCAAATAATAGGCAATCAAATTTTGATGAGTTTTATGGTGATGGGAAAGTTGCAAGCAAGCGTGCATAAAGTAAAAGGAAACAGCAACCGTTACAAGCCTAACGTCATCGGCATCGGTAGTTTCAAAAGAGCTCACAATGGCGGCTGAACAGCCGACATATGTATGAATAGCTGATAAGATGACGTGAAAATATGTTGCTTGTTGGACTACCTGCAAACAACCACCCAAAGTGTGTGGTCTACGAATTTATTTGGTGGAAGCTTCAAAGAGGCATCACTTGCATTTGCAATACACGCCAACACGTTCGAAAGACAAGCTAAGCCTTTAAGTCTGCAGTGCGTGGCAAAATTATTTTTTATTTTGGATGATTTTTTTTTTTAAATTTGATCCATTTCGAGGGTCTTTAGTTCTTTAAAGAAAAAAACCAGAAAATTTAAATTTAATTGGGAATGTTTATAATCATCCGAAAGAACATTCTTGGGTATTTATTTTTTGAAGATTATCTCTTTCAAATGGTGGCCGTGGCTACGTCTCATATGGTCTATCCGTTGAGTCCAATAATCGATGACTCGTTCGAGCATTTAGCCGCCTGGTGGCTGGCGAATGACACGCGTGATGTTTTGCTCCAAGGCCTGAATCGAAGCGGGATTGTCCGCATAGACTTTAGACTTTACATATCGCCACAGGAAAAAGTCTAACGGTGTGATATCACACGATCTTGGTGGCCAATCGACCGGCCCAAAACGTGAAATTATCTGTTCACCGAAGTATTCTCTCAATAAATCCATTGATTGATGCGATGTGTGGGAAGTGGCGCCGTCTTGTTGAAACCAAAAGTTGCAGAGGTTACGAGCTTCATTGCCCGATAACGGTCGCTATTGATGGTTACGTTTGCACCGGCATCATTTTTGAAGAAATATGGACCAATGATTCCACTGGCCCACAAACCACAGCAAACCGTTGTTTTTTTGAATGAAGTGGCAGCTCTTGAATCTCTTCAGGCCGATCTTCGTGCCAATTGCGGAAATTTTGCTTCTTTATATACCCATTGAGCCAGAAATGAGTCTCAACGCTGGAAAAGATTTGACTCTAAAACGTCCGATCTTCTTGGAAAATTTCAGGAGCCCATAGAGCAGAGCGATGTCGCTTGGAAAGTTCGAGCGGCTTTAGTACTTGCACAAGCTGTATTTTGTACGCTTTCAGATAAAGATCTCGACGTAAAATGGGCCAAGTCCTTCCTTACGTCAGTCCGAGTTGCTGCGAACGGCGCCGAATCGACTCTCTACTGTCTTCGTGTACATTCTCAGCTATATTTCTTCACTACTGGACGTGGTTTCTTCGGTCGAATATATCCAGCAATGTATGCTGGGTCTCAAAAGGGGTGTTGGATGTTGCGAATAGTACGCCCAGTAGGCCGATTATGTTGACCATAAGTTGAGCGAAGCGCGCGAAACACATTGTCTACAGAACGTGAGTTTTCGTAATAAAGTTGGATGATTTGTAAACGTTGTTTAGGCGTTAGTCTTTCCATGATGAAATGTCAAACAGTACTGAACAAAATGCAAAGCTGGACACGGCTCACTCGTGATCTGTCAAAAAACGGCTATTGAAAATAGTACCTCTGCTTGGAACACCCTTTATTTCTTTTAGGTAAAAATGAAATTTATATTTTTAGGCTAAAAGCTTGGTTCAAAGTGTTCAAAGTGCAGACATATTTACAGATATTAAAAGGACTATCAGCTTTATGGCTCACCAACAACATTTCCGTCGGAAATTGACGTTTGTTTGTTCCACATTGTTTTGCGCTAAGCTTTGCGATCGAATTCGATTTTTCTGCTGCGGGGCGCGCATAATAGCATACCTTCGGGCTGATAAGCGCAGCAATACCAATGGAAAAATGTGGGCTGCTACTGCATTCTTCAGCACACATGCTGTTGCATGTTGCTTGCTGCGGTGGTTTTTGCCCTTCTTTTTTGTTGGTTGTTGCACGGAATTCCCGCCCCACCGTCAGCTGTGGGCGCTTATCTTTGTTTCATAATGCCTTTGTCGTCTAAGATTTAATTTAGATATCAAAATCCAATTCATTATAACTGCACCACTCAAAGTATGCCTCGCAAGTGTGTGTGTGTGTGTGTGTGTGTGTATGGGAGACCTCATATGTGTGTGTTTATTGCACGCTAGACCTTTTAAGCTTTAACACAGGCGTTTGCGCTTGCTGGTAGTTGGTGGTGGTGGCTGCCTTGACACCGTTATTTTTCGTTTACTACTTTATTGTTGCTGATTTTGTGCGCTTTGAACAAGTACTCCTCCCCCCACAAGATTTTGTGTGCTGCTGTTGGTGGTGGTGGTGGTGGTGGTGGAGATTTGACATCTGGAGCAGCACCATATTATACCTAACGCTTCACTCTGCCCCACTACGGAGTCGACAAATCGCCTTAAGCCGCAAACATGTGAAATATGTCACTTGAAATGCCTATGAGATGGACCTTGAATGGTAGTTTTCAAAGCAAAAAATAAATGCTTTTGAATGGTGAGGGCACAGATTATGCTCTCCCCATGCATTTGTGAATTTTTCGCATTGTTTTGTAAGCGAAATACAATTGAAGGACTCTTGAGTTGATTTTGAAGTAGGAATTGTGCTTTTGCTTTGCCCACTGTTCAGGCTTTGATGTCATTTGACCATAATATGTTGTATTAGCAAAGGACGGAAATATGGAAAGACGTAGCAGAAGAAAAAGATTTTATTAATTTATAACCTCAGTCCCTTGGGATGATAACACAGTCCTACTAAGTCTATATAAAAAGGTCATGAGGCAAGCCAAGAGAATTTCTTGCCAGAGTGCTCAACGGAGCCTGCAAGACTAAGGAAAGTGTTGCTCAAGCAACCCACAATTAAAGGACTTAATAAATCGGAGGACCAGTAATGGACCAGTAATGGAATGGCATGGCCAGAAATGCTTTTCAACACCTACTTTCGAACTTGCACACCAGAACTAGAACCTCTAGAGGCGACCGAGAGCACAGATCAGTTGAAAGGCATTGATAGCTTAGCCACTCCATAAAAAATTTGTTTGGGCAATACAGATCTTCTCAGATTATAAGATACCAATTATGGATAGAATGTTCCCCGTCCATGCTAGGGAAAGCTGAAGATAGGACCACAAAGCTCCTAGTCAAACTCTTTGATGGTTGTATAAGGGAAAATTATATTCCCACTGCATGGCAAACAGCGAGAGTTGTTTTAACTACCCAAGGCAAAAAGATAGGGCATATGTTTCCAAGCAGCAACCGCCCAAACACTTTGACATAATTTCTCCTAAAATCATTGAAGCGCCTCACGGATGCTCAATTCAGGAACACATCCGATGAGAAGTACTACACTCGGAAGTACAACATGTCTACACAGAGATAGATCCGTAGACACAGACTACACAGCGAAGTGAGGAAGATCCGTCGCTAAACAAACGTTAATAGACGGGTCAGAATCGACAAGAATCAACTGTTTCCTTCGGCCCTGGTTAAATGTCTTACTAAATAGCAGGAAAATTAATGTCCACTGTGGACTGGATGTGATAACGCCAGACACAAGCCACAAGTAGGAGAACTATTACCACTTCCTTGGATTCCCGTAATCAAGAGCTTTTTGGGGATGCTGGAAAGGGGCTGGCCATGCTTACGGCTTATGTAGATGACATTTCGACTATCGTAAGTGGTAAGTGCTTCCTGGCGAATCAGGCACTTAGAACAATAAACAATCGCGCTAACTCTGTGAGGCTCAGTGCCAACCCAGATACAAAGATGCTTGTACTATTTACAAGGAAACTCAAAGTACCGGCTTGGAAGAAATCAAAGCGTCCAACTACTCAAGAAATTGGTAAAATTTTAAAGAAATTTGAAGAGACTGGATCGGTTACACACATTGTAAGGCCTTTGCATCATCGTTTTGCTCATTTCACCTCAAATATCGCTTCTGTAATTGAAAGTGTAGTCGAAGACGCGAGTGTGTCTATTTCTCGACGATCTCAAGAGCTAGGTCCTCCTTATGGAACAGTATGGTGGATTTTGCACTTGAACTTAATCCTACATCCATATAAAGTCCAGCGCGCACAAGAATTGAAGCCAGCTGGCCATTCAAAATGGCGTAGTTACGTCGATTACGTCATTGAATAACAGTGATTTTTCCAAATCGATTTTCTTCAGCGACGAGGCACATTTTTCACTCGGTGAATATGTAAATAAGCAAAATTGTCGCAATTGGGACTCCGTCAAGTCTCATTTAAATGAAGAGAAGCCATTATACACAAAAGAAATTACTGTCTGGTGCGCTCTTTGGTCCGGAGGTTATATTTTTTATCGGTTTGAGCAGATTGCATGCAACTACAAGACGACAGCCGCACGTTGCTCACGGTGCAACTCATAAACGTCGAAGGCGTGCAACATTATTTGCATTAGGATGTTTGTTAAGATCAACGATGAGGCACACTATTTTTGGCATCACACCACTGGGTTACCATGTGGGTAGCATGCCGTTAGTGCAACCGAAAGACTGGTTACCTTGGCTGCTTGCACATTCCTCAACTGCGATACCACGTATGAAAATCGCTACACGGACTTTAAAGCACACAGACAAAGGGGAGGAAGAAAAAAATTAGAAAAAAAAACCAAACAAAAAAGCTTTAAGCAACGTAAAGGAAAAATATAGTGAAAAAGATCATAGGAAAACAAAGCATTAAAGCAAATGACTGCTCATTCCGGCTGATAAATGGTTAACAATCAAATATAACGGGGTAACACAGTTTCGGCAGAAATCGATATGAATACAAATGGCTATATGTATGTATGTATTTCTGTTGAAATGGCTAGATTAATAGATATGTGTGTCAGTGTGTCTCTGTGTCCGGTCAAAAAGCGTTCCAGGAATGATGATATTGAAGGGGAAAAATAGAAAAAAAAAACATAGGAAAAAAAATTGAAAAAAAAATTGAAAAAATGTTGGTTATCAATAGGTGGAAATGGCTTTAACATATATCTACAATATATATATGTTTGTTTGTAAAAATTCTCTATAGCAAGTAGTCTTTAGAAAATTCGACTTTTTTTTCTTCTTTACTCAATTTGTGGTGAATAGTAGCAAAGCAAACCACTATATTGGCGGGGGGGTGTAGCAGGAAATGGGCAGCGGTAAATTTTGTTTGTTGTATTTGTACACAGAGTCTAATGTGTAGTTGTGAAAACAACAAAATGTGAGATTTATCACCGAAAATACAAAACAAATGCCATTGGTATGAATAATAAATCACTTGGGCAAGAGAAATGGCTGAAAATAAAATATGTCTATAATGATACATATGTATGTAAGCAAACATATGTATATATATATATTTGGGTAGATCAACCTATGCATATGTGTATCTAAGCATATTTATATATTGTTTACAGCAAGTCAGTTTAAAGGAGTTAGGGGAAATTAAAGCGAGTTTATATTTATTAAAATCCATAGCCAGATATCCATCAATATTTGTTTACATATTGCAGTGAATTTCCTTTATCCCTGAATTTTTGATAATTATACAAGGTTATCCATTTTGTGGTCTCTAAAACAAATAGAATGAATTTAAACAAACTTTTTCATGAAATTAATTTTTTTTTATTAACGGGTGACCCATTTCGTGGTTCCTTATTTTTTAAGGAAAAAACGCAGAAAATTCAAATTTAATGGGAAATGTTTGTTATCATTCCAAACAACATTCTTTGGAATTTTGTTTTTTGAGGTTATCTCTTTCAAATGTTGGCCGCAGCTACCTCGCAGATGATTCATCCATTGAGTCCAATTTTCGATGACTTGTTCGAGCGTTTCGATGAATGGTAACTGGCGAATGACACGCGTGATGTTTTGCTCTAAGGCTTGAATCGAAGCGGGATTGTCCGCATAGATTGAGGCTTTACCTATACCAACAGGAAAAAGTCTAACGGTGTGATATCACACGATCTTGGTAGCCACCCGACCACGCTGAAGCGATTTTTGGGTAGGGCTTGACATTCCCTGCCGAGGGGCGACCGCAATTAGAAAAACTAATTTTTTAAAATTTTGGATGTTGCTCGATTCTGGGCTCGAATTCAGACCTTCCGAATGTCAGTACGCAATACTAAGCAATCGGCAATTGTGGCCGCCTTACCGCGGGTAAATTATTGAATCCGCAACCTGCAAGGGGGGGGGGGGTGGGGCTATAATGGTCGTCATTGACGGTTACGCTCTTACCGGAATCATTTTTGAAGAAATATGGACCGATGATTCCACCGACCCACAAACCACACCAAAACGTTTGTTTTTTCTGGATAAAATGGCAGCTCTTGAGTCTCTTCAAGTTGCTCATCCTCCGAAATGTGGCAATTTTCTTTTTTACATACGCACTGAGATAGAAATGGGTCAAATACGCTGAACAAAATTCGGCTCGAAAACGTCGCATTTTCTTGGAACTTTTCAAGAGACCATAGAGCGAAGAGATGTGACTTTGGGAGGTTGAGCGGCTTCAGTTCTTGCACAAGCTGTATTTTGTACGCTTTCAATTTTAGATCTCGACGTAAAATACACCAAGTCGTTCCATACGACCGTCCGAGTTGCTGCGAACGGCGCCGAATCGACTCTCCACGGTCTTCGTGTACATTCTCAGCTACGGTCGCCATATTTTCTTCACTGCGTGCTGGACGTGTGGTCTATTCGGTCGAATAGTATGCAATAATGAGTGCTGGGTCTCAAGATGGGTAATGGTGTTTCGAATAGTACGCTCAGTAGGCGGACTATGTTGACCATAAGTTGAGCGAAGCGCGCGAAACACATTCTTTACAGAATGTGAATTTTCATAATAAAGTTAAATGATTTGTAAACATTGTTCAGGCGTAAGTCTTTCCATGTTGAAATGGCAAACAATACTGGACAAAAATATTATGACAGCTTGATGATACTGATGATACGAGTAGTAGTGCTTACGAGAAATGCACTCTGCCTACAAATTGTTCAAAAAATACATATTTATATTTCACTTTGAGAAGAAAAAGCCATACGCATTTACCTTCAAATAATAATTAATTGAAAAAGTAAAGTAATTACAGAAATTTCATAAAAAAAGTTGGGGAACCCACAAGACCTTTGAAGTTTCTTCTTCACATATTTATTTATTTCTCCGGATTTTTTGTAGTTCAAACAAAACTTGAAGTGCATTTACACTTCCGCAAACAGACAGCTTGAAGTAATCACTTTGAAATGTGCGCTGCTGTCTGGAAAACCAGAAACAGCAGGAAGTGAGAGCAGAGAAGCAAAGAAATGGCAGAGAGAGTGGTCAAATAAACTTTTAACTTTGCATGCACGAAGCAACTTATGCAAACAAGAGCACAGAAGTAAACA
This sequence comes from Neoceratitis asiatica, assembly GCA_030068015.2. Lineage (NCBI taxonomy): Eukaryota > Metazoa > Arthropoda > Insecta > Diptera > Tephritidae > Neoceratitis > Neoceratitis asiatica. The sequence continues at coordinate 80,565,407 of CM061527.1, read as the reverse complement.
AGCAAAAAAAAAAAAATGGACAAATAGACACCAACCACATAAGTGCACATAAGCACATACGCAAAATGCACGTACGCCGTCGCCTGCACTGCTCAAACACAACCGGATTGTGTGTGTGCGTGCGCGTGTGTGGGTATGTGTGCAAAAACTGCAAATGACATTTTAATAAAAATATAATTTCCAACTAACAATTTTCGCAAATAAATCAGCAAACGTGTATGAGTCACAATGACCAAACACACACACACACACACGCTCGCACTCGCACTCACACCGGGTATATGCCACTTACACTTACGCTAGCAGCATGAATTGCAATTCCTTAGCGCCTGTAAGTATGCTACGCAAAATGAGATTGCCAAAAAGATAAAAGATGTGGCAAGTGGAGAGTACAGTGGTGCTGGAGTGTGGTGCTGGTTGGAGTGATGCATGAGGGAAGTGGCGTCCATTTGTGGTAAAATACACCACCAATTTCATATTTACACTGGACCACACTCACACACACTGAGCTACTCACGCCGCTCTCTTCCCACAAAAAAAAAAAAAAATTAGCACACAAAGGCAAACAAACTCATGAGCGCATGATAGCAAACACACGAAAAACTGTCAAAAGCAAACAAATATTTATACTTACTTACTCACTCACTAGTACTCCCATAGAATTTCGCTTTGTTGCAGAAACGTCACAAATACGTCACAAATGTAATTTTGCTACACTTTCAGAGCGTTCTTTTGCTGTTTTCGTGTGTTAGGTGGAGGAGACTGTGACTGTGACTACTAGTACGTGAGTACTTGAAGTAAATATGTCTCATAGTTTGCAATCGTTAACGGTAATGACGTATTGTTTGTACAGTTTGAATAAAGTAAAAGTTTGAATAGACTGTATATGACGGCGGACGGTGACGTTGTGTGTGGGGCGTTGAAATTGAAATGTTTGAGAAGATTGAAGGCAGCGGTGCGCTCTTTTTTTTCGAAGCTAGTAAAATAAATATTGATTTAAGAAATTGTTTTTGATCATTATTATGAATTGAAAGGTTTTCCGTTAAATGGCTTGGATTTTTTCTTAATTGTCGCCATATGAAATTTGTGTCATGCGATAAAAATACTTCATGTCAGGAGTTCTTGTGCTATAAAGGTTAGGAAGTTAAAAAAAACATGGAAATAATATTAATTAATTCTATAAGAGGCGATCTATCGCTAAGAAGACAGTAAATTCAACCCTCATAACGAAATACCCCCAAAAGAGCTGAGGTTGATCGACTTACAAAGCATCAGATTTGCCTGTAACACTAGATTCTGCCATAAGAAAGTTGATCAAGGCGCATGGCTCTCACCTCACTGGCAGACCAAAGACATATCTATAGTGTTCTAGATGTGTAGACGTTCAGAGGACCAAGCATTGACTCGAACCACTACCTTGTATTAGCAAAGATCCATACCCAACTCATAGAGAATGTTCTGAGAGCACTCTTCAGTAGCTCGACGTAAGAGAAATGTGCAACGAATTTCACAACTCTCTACGTACCACCACTAGAGAAGCACTTGGTTTTAGAAAATGTCGGAAAAAGAGTTTTGTAAATTGCAGTGAAGTAAAAAAAAAACTGTCTAACTCTCAACGTTGAGGGCTGGCATACACACCGAGAGCTGAAGATGGAAACAAGACTAATTTGTAGACAGGAAAAGCACGAGGTCGAAATACGTAAGTCTGAAGAGCTTTAGAACCTCGCCGGGTAATGAGGTAGTGCTCGCCATGAGAAAATACGGAGACTTACATTTGGTTTCAAGCCCAGAGCATCCTCATTTAGGAAGCAGAGAGGTAATCTGGTAACCGCTGCCAAGATTATACTGAGAATATAGAGGGAACAGTTGTCCAGCCTACTAAACGGCAGCAACAGAATAACATCCGGAGATGGTAAGCCCAAATCTCCAATCGATAATTATGGAATAGATGTTCCCTTATCCAACTATGAAGAGGTTTGAACATCGTTTGCCCGAACAGCGAAGCTTTAGTAGCCAATGGCTTACCCTCTGAGCTGTGAAGTTGCATGGGTCGACTTCTTTGCAGAGTATGGTAGGATGAAAATATGTCCGATAATTGGGACCTAAGTGTTATCTGCCCAGTTCATAATAAGGAGAATCTGTGTGTTCGATTATAGCGTACCGTCAACGAAATGTTTGGACCTTTCCAGTACGGCCTTACACTTGGGAAATTACTCTTGCCAACATGTGCTATTTTAAACTGAGTAGGCAATGGAAAAGTAAAATCCTCTCTAGACGAACAAAGACCAAGCTCTACCAGTCCATCATCATTGCCATCCTGCATTATAGTGCAGCAGAGTGGACGATGACATCATCCGAGCCCCCTGCGGTTTAGGGCTACAAGAATTTACTCGAGGTATGGCATGCCTGTCGTAAGAAGGGACTAAAATTCAATAGATCTGGCGCCAGTCGGGTCTTTATAATGAAAACAACCGGATTTTTATCGAGTCAAGGACTATCTCACTCCCGAAATATTCCCCGAAGCCCGATTTGGGTAATTTCTGTGGTTACAACAACAACAACAACAGCATCATGGCATCATCCGAAGAGCCTGCATTATGGGTTTCCAAGAGAAAGGTCCGCAAATACCACCTTCGACGGAACGAAGAGCTGTAACATTTCTAGTAATGAACAATTTTAAATAAAAGGATTTAAAAAATCGTTGGAGAAGTCTGTTTTTGAGGAAAGTAAAATATAGTCAAATGTGCCTAGAAATATGCTTGCAAGTATCAATCAACGCCTAAAAGTATGCTAAGATTTTTTACTATTCTCGGTGAGGATTCTTACAAGTTAAAATTTCAAAGGATCAAATATGTTTTCTCATATAGTTTTACTACCCATGACCCTTGAGAAATCTAAAGAACACATTTTTAGGTAGTCAGATTAGACAGCCTTTCGTGGGCCTCCAAAAAAAGTGGGAAAATTCTCCCTTATTGATTTTGCTCAAAAATTTTCAAAGCAGTTATGGTAGAGTTTCCTAGGAAAAAATTCTTCATATGACTGGGTGTGGATCTCATAAATATTTTTTCTTTAAAATGTAGGAAAAATATTCTCTCGAATTCTGAAAATTTGTAGACATCAAATTTTCTGACACTATGCATTTTCTATTGCTTCCCCTATCAACTCTCAAAAGAAATTTACCGTTACCTCACTCTTCACCAACACTTCTGGTCACTTTCACCAAATTAAAGGAATATAAAAAACCGAAATTAACACAGCATGTTGCATGCCACATAAATAAGTGGCTTGATGACTGAGTCATCGCGTCGCATGCAATGAAAGTAAAATATTTCAAATTTTTTCAGTTTATCTTTTATTTTTTATTTTCTACCGGCTGTCACATTCTACAACTTAATTTACGGCAATAAAAGTGTCATAAATATTAGTTACACACACATACGCTGATATCGATCTATATGAATTTTATATTTATGCCAACATAGGTGTATTAAACATTCATATGCATTTGAGAGCGTACATATGACAAGCCAGCGCTTCGGTCGACCCTTATAGTCCATGTGGTGTTATACACATACACACATTCATACATGCACATTACAGCTTTCCACACATCGTTGCATTTCGTTTAGTTTATCCGTCGTTTATATGCTCTATAGCCTTTTAATTGTAACTGTACATATGTAAGTGTACATTAATTAGTTTGGTACTATTAGGTCAGAGAGCAAATGAAGTTGCCTTGCATTTGCCTCATTTGGCATCTCTTTCTCTCTTCAGCTCTCCCACTCTCCCGCTCTCATTTATTATGTCCCGCTGCGCTATCAAATGACTGCATCTAATTTGTTAATTGTGTTTTACTAAATATTTGCTGGTTCTACAATATGTTTGTCTGTTTGTTTGTTTGTATGTATGCATATTGTCTTTTTTCATTTCATTTATTATTTGTATTTTTATGGTTCGTGAACTAATTACTACATTTAACGGATACAACCATACAATAATGGCCAATAATAACTGATAGCCAACTGTTTGTTTATTACCAAAAATTATTGTAGCAACAACAACAACAATAATAACAGCAAAGACACCAGTCATAAGACAATTTGTTAGGGTCATTCGATTCAGCAAATGTCAATGTGGAGTCAAGCGAAATGTTTAAATTCTGGCCATATGGCTGGTGGTTTAAAGAAATTTATAATTATTATTAATATTTATTTCGGATGAAATAAGAAAAAAATAAATAAAAACAAATAAAAATATACAAAATGAAAAAAATATATAAAATAACAAAAAAATAAATAAATTATAATAAATGAAAAAAAAATTAAAAAAAAATTAAATAAAACGAAATAAAATAAAACAAGTTAAAGAAATTAAAAAAAATAAAATAAAAATTAAAACTTAAAAAAAAAAAATTAAAAATTAAAAAAAATTAAAAATATAAAATTAAATTAATTAAACTAAAATCAAATAAAGTAAAATGACGCGTGATCCATTTCTAGGTTCACTACTTTTTTAAAGAAAATAAAAAAAACACAGAAAATTCAAATTTAATGGGGATTTTTTATTAGCATTCGAAGGAACATTCTTTGGCATTTATTTTTTTGAAGATTATCTCTTTCAACTGTTGGCCGCCGCTACGTCTCAGATGGTCCCTCCATTGAGTAAAATTTTCGATGACTTGTTCGTGCATTTCGACTGGTAACTCGCTGATGACAGGCGTGAAGTTTGGCTCCAAGGTCTGAATCGAAGCGGTATTGTCCGCATATTCCCACAGGGAAAAGTCTAACGGTGTGATATCACAAGATCTTGGTCCGCCAATCGGCCGGTTCAAAACGTGAAATTACCTACTCACCAAAGAGTTCTCTCAATAAATTCATTTATTGATGCCAAGTTCGGGAAGTGGTGCCGCCTTGTTGAATCCAAATATCGCGGAGATCACGAGCTTCAATTTCAGGCATCAAATAGTCGTTTGTCATGGCGCGATAACGGTCGCCATTGATGGTTACGTTCTTACCGGCATCATTTTCGAAGAAATATGGGCCGATGATTCTACCGGCCCACAAATCACACCAAACCCTTGTTTTTTTTTTTTTTTTTTTATAAAATGCCAGCTCTTGAATCCCGCTAGGTTGCTCTTCGTCCCAAATGTAGCAATTTTGCTTGTTTACCTACCAATTAAGCTAGAAATGGGCCTAATCGCTGAACAAAATTTGGTTCGAAAACTTCGGATCAATAGCCTATAGAGCGAAGCGATGTCGCTTGGGAAGGTCGAGCGGCTTCAGTTCTTGTACAAGCTGTATTTTGTACGCTTTCAATTTAAGATCTGGACGCTGAGTTGCTGCGAACGATGCCGAATCGACTCTCGGTCTCACGGTCTTCGTGTACACTCTCAGCTACGACCGCTATATTTTCTTCACTGCCTGCTGGAGGTAGTCTATTCGGTCGAATATTATTCAATAATGAATGCTGGGTCTCAATATGGGTGTTGGGTGTTGCGAATAGTACTCTCAGTAGGCCGCCGATTATGTTGAACACAAGTTGAGCGAAGCGCGCGAAACACGTTCTTTACAGAACATGAATTTTCGCAATAAAGTAGAATGATTTGTAAACATTTTTCGGGCGGGAAAGTCTTTCCATGATAAAATGCCAAACAATACTGAACAAAAATAAGATCACAGCTTGACATGACTCACGCATGATGTGTCAAAAGAAAGCTTTTGAATAAAGTACCTCTACTTGGATCAACCTTTTTTTATAAAAGAAGGCTTCTCATAAAATAATTTGAAAAAAAAACCACTCAAAATGAAAAAAATGCATACATACATATATACGTAAGTCAGCTTTTCCATTCATTCATTCGAAGTACGCACATTCACTTAATCTTAAAACAAATCACAGCACATATCACCAAGAAGAAGAAGAAGAAGAACAAGTAGAAACATATTCATGACAATATCCCGACAAATGAGCAACACATGGACATCATTCATCTCTCAACTTTCCAAGTAAATCCGTTAAGGTGTAAAGCAAATGGATTTATGTAAAGTAATAATAAATGTATGTATGTATGTATGTAGGTATGTATGTATGTATGTATGTATAGAAGTGCGTAAGAATGAAGTAAGCATGAAAAGTCTTTCAAGAGCAATAAAAACGTAAGAAGATGAAATATCCTTTACATGTACCATAATCATGTATGTTTTAGTAATGCATGTGAGTATGTATGTATGTTTGAATGTATGTAAGACGTTGAAAAATGTCTTTGTACATTCAACCCTCAAACGAGTGTAGTGGTATGGGTCATAAAGTAAGTCATATGTGTACCGTCAATGACTTGCCATCAACTATATGAGGTGCGAGCATAAGTTGAGTAAGTGTTCCTACTACTACTACATGCATACATACAAGCATACATATACAAAAGAAAGGGGAAAACCAATTTAATCATATTTATTTACTTTTTGCTAGTGATAGAGTGGGTTAGAGTACTTTTGTTTTTGAATTTGTTTTTATTAATAAAGATTAAATTTTTATTTGTAAATAAATAAAATTTATAAAATATAATATAATAGAATAAAAAAAATAAAATAATAAAGAAAAAATAACTAAAAATAAAAAAAAAAATAAATAAATTAAAGAAAAAAATAAATAAAATTAAGAAAATGATCTAATATTATACAGTTAAAATAATATAATCTATAATCATATCTCTCTATGCTTATTTGATGAAACATACTGCTTGCCTATTTTAGTTAGAAAATCGGAAAGACAATGCTCCCTATATCTTTTATATAATTTTCTTCTCATTACTCCTTTGAGAAGTTTAAAATTAAGAAATTAAAGTAAATGAATGGTCAGTGAAATAGAGAGTTTTTATTGCGAGAAATTAAGGGAAAGCTTGAGTTCTAGTTCGCTTTTAACTTTTATGAACTTCTAGACACTCATTAAGCTTCGAAATCACTAAAAATTACAAGCAAGAATATCGAGAAATTATTTTATGTGACTTTAAAATTGAACTATGAAGGTCTTCTTCGTATAAAACAGGCATCTGTATCAAATAATTACAAATAAATTAGTGTCATTCTCATTTAATGAAATTCTCATTTTATGAGATTAATTTCCTCCCACTAGAAATGATTTTATCTCAATTTCAAAGCGATTTCCTTTGATAAGTTCTTAAAACTTTGGAAACTTTCATTTTTTCCCTTTTACTTTTTTCTTATATGCAATTTTCTTCATTACTCATATGAGAATTGTAAATTTTCTGCTTCAGAGCGAACGAAATGACAATAAGTCTGATTCAAATTTGAATTCGGGGAGAGTAGAGACAGAGGTGGTTTCAGCTTGTTCTCTTAATCAACTATAAGAAAAGGTAGTTGAGAGAAGTATGATTAAGAGACATATGTATGTTTGAGCTTCCTGTTCAGTGACACATGAAGAAATCCATTAAAATCTTGCCTTTGTACTGAGAGAGAAACTGATCAAAAAAAAAAAAAAAAAAAAAAAAATAGGCAAAAGTTTTATTTGTAATTATTTTAATTCATCTTCAGTAGAAATTATTATCACTGAGACTCAACAATTTAGTTGGGATTAGTCGGAAAAGGGCTTGATCTGAAGGAATAGACACTCAGCATCTTTCTCGATATCGCGGTGAGTTTTAACAACATTCTTTCTGGATCTGTATTAAATGAATGAATGTATTAAATAAATGGGTCTCGAACAACCATCCAGTGGCAAATTGTCAAATATTATTCTTCTCACAGTTTTCATAAGAGCTGGACTACACTGACCCTCACGTCTAGACAGCAGCGAATGGCAAAACATATGTATTTAATCATATTTAGTTGGATCGAGGAGTTATAGCTAACTTCATAGAATTCTCTTCTCAAAACTCGATGACAATGGAAGCTGTGTTATCCGCTCACCTTTGCTCTCAATTAATATGTACCATTAGATCATTGCAGTGTCTTCCAAGCAGAAATTATGGCCAGCAGGGAGATCGCCGAATGCCTGCTCAAATCTACAGTCGCAGGACAATCAATTAAGGCATATTCTAACAGCCAAGCTATCCTAAGATCTTTACAATGCAACTATTGCATGCTAGAACATTCCATGGAACTACACTGTGGACGAGAGGTGCACAGTTTGTTCTGACTATAAGCCATGCGAGTGTGAAAATGGAAATATTTGCCATTTTATCCACTGATTAGGCAATCGGTTTAAGAAATTCGCAAAAAAATAGATTCATAAAACTGCAATTATTCTCTACCAATCTCCAGTCAATGCCTCAACCCTATTAAATGATCTCATAGTCTGTTAAACCTCGATTGACTGCTTAGAAGATGGGTAACTTGGGGTTCGTTGCTCAATTTAGACGCTGTTGTTAGGCGCATGGTTATGATGTTAATTGAGTAGCATTTTAATTAAATTCATTAAATTCCTTACGCGATATATGACGAAGAAACATGTTAAGTGGTTTTCTAGAATTGAAATCCTCCAATTAAATTTTCCCCATCAACCTTCAACTCAACGCCAAAATCCTTCGAAACTGTCTACATACATATATTTATTATTATTATTTCTATTTGTTGAAAATTTTATGTTAATTTTCCAACAACGTGCGTACATGAAACCACTTCATCCACGGAGCATGTTCTTTCACATTTGCGCTCACATTTCTACTAATTAGCGCACGGGAAGTGTGAATGTCATGTAGCCAATAAAGTGTTAGACAGTCTAACGGTTATTATTAGTTGCATCTTTTTTATATATATGGGCAACAACAATAGTACAACAAAACCAGCATTATTGCTACACACGTTGAGCATAATAATCATAAAAAGTGTTAAATTTAAGGAAAACACATACACTCGTACATGTATAGAATGATAATGGGTTATCTGAGTATGTTTATTATTCATTTTAGAGAATTTTAGCACACGAGCTTACCATTATAATTAAGCTCATATAGCGTGTACAGCGTGTACTCTGTACCACCACCAAGACATGCGTGAAATTTTTAATTACTGCAATTAAAGTTGCCAAGACACAGCCAAGATGGGCAAGCGCGACGCTAATCAGTGAGACGCCAGAGTTGTGTACGGATTTATTGAAGTTTTCATTTCTTTGGTTACTCATAGGATGAGTGGTTATACTTATGTTGGGGTCTCAGGTTGCTCTTTGAAGTTTTTATGTTTTTCTGAAATTTAAAATTGGTAATTTTATGCCTGAAGTGTGTGGGGAATTAAACAGTGATGCCTTTCTATTGCCATGCAAAATGGTAATGAAGTAATTAAACGATGGTAAAGTGTGAAGTTTGTTCTCTTCAGTTCTTAAAAGAGCGGTAGAATAATACTGAGAGGTATAATATTTCGAAAATTTGGAAGAAATTTTTTTCAATATGTATTGTTTTCTCTAAATTTAACTCAGATGGTAAGGCTTATCAGCGAAATTTTTTGGAATTCAAGTTTCTTGGAAGTTTTTCACAACTAATTAAGGTTCTAAGCGCACTGCTTACAAGCTAATGACAACACGAAGCCATTAAGGTGCCATCAGACGAAACAATTTTCACGCAATTTTTATTTTGCTCGAGTATTTTGCTGTCAAATAGTTTCAATTTCGCCGTGCGACCACTCTGAAACTAATTTCTGCAATTTAATTTCATATAGTTGCAGTAATAAAAATTACAGTGCGTGATTGGGCTCAGAGGTTTTGAGTATTGCCAGAAAAATTTACCTACACAAAACACCCTTTCAGACAAATTTTCAGAATTGAAATTTAATTTCCATGAAATTTTTTACGAAATTAAATTTCCATGACATTTTTTTTTGCGAAATTAAATTTCCATGCTATTTTTTTTTTGGAAATTAGATTTCCTTGAAATTTTTTTTGAAAAATTAAATTTTCATGAATTTTTTTTGCGATATTAAATTTCCATGAAGTCTTTTTTTTTTTGTTGCGAAAGTAAATTTCGGAAAATGACATGGAATCTGAAACTAAATAACCACTCTGAAACTAATTTCGGTAATTTAATTTCATATAGTTGCAGTTATAGAAATTACAGTGTGTGATTGCGCTCATTCAACTGCAATTTGATTAATGAAATAAAATTTCCATTTACACAATTGCTAGTGTAGAATTTTTATTTCTCTTGAAAGTGCTGTTAGAGGTTTTGAGTATTGCCAGAAAAATTTAACTACGCAGAATACCCTTAGAGACTAATTTTCAAAATTGAAATTTAATTTCCATGAAATTTTTTTACGAAATTAAATTTCCATGAAATTTTTTTTTGCGAAATTAAATTTCTATTCAATTTTTTTTTTCGAAATTAAATTTTTATTCAATTTTGTTTTGAAATAAAATTTTAATTCAATTTTTTTTTAAATAAAATTTCCTTGAATTTTTTTTTTTGAAATTAAATTTCCTTGAATTTTTTTTTGCGAAATTCAATTTCTATTCAATTTTTTTTCGAAATAAAATTTCTATTCAATTTTTTTTTTGAAATAAAATTTCCTTGAAATTTTTTTTTTCGAAATTAAATTTCCTTGAATTTTTTTTGCGAAATTAAATTTCCATACAATTTTTTTTTTTTTTTGCTAAAGTAAACTTCGAAAAACGTCATTTTTATATGGATTCTGAAACTAAATAATTGCCACGCCTGACTGCACCTTCAGAGCTATATCTCGTTCCATTCATTAAAGTTAAAATATACACTCGCAGAGATGCCGAATTAATGCAAAATATTTTCGCCTCTACTTAAATTTAAGAGCATATAATAAACGAAAAATTAACTACAGAAAAGCACAAAAAAAATTCTTAGAACGCCAAGTCAAATTAATAACAATAACAATAAAAGCCGCTGGCGGGAAAAAAATTAGTGCGTTTAAACGCAGGTAAGAGGGTCATACTCGTATAATGAAAATGAAAAGCATTGTTAGGAATAAAACGAGTAATGACACGAAATGAATTGGACTGATGAGTTCGTACCTGCCGTGCCGCACCGTGACGCATGGGGGATGAAACACAGGCACCAGCGTGATGGTTAAGATGATGACCGCGGTATCACATTATGAATGGCTGGATGACCAGTAAATAGGGGTTGCTGGGATTGACGTTTCTAAACTGCAAATAACAACGAACTGGCCCAAAAAACACTAGTTTATGAGTAGAATTTGTTGACTGTAATTGAACTAGTTCGAAAAAATACTAACTCAAACCAGTTACGAAAATATTAGTTAAAAACTTATTTTAATTTTTTGTGCTACAGTATGCTGTTTTTAAAATAAAATCCAAAAAAAAAATGTTTTTCACGAAACTGAAACGTGACCACGGTTGAATCACAAGTTTTGAAGCAGGTTCCTACAATTTGAACCCGTTGTGCTGATCCATTTTCATAAAAGCCTGACAATTAACTAAAACCGAACCTGTTTGGTTTGACAGTTAAGTTTGACAGATGTCAAAATTCAGCCCTGCACTTTCGAAACCACTAAATGGATAACCCGTTATGAAATTTATGTTTATGAACATCAGTTTATTACCGTTTGTTATTTTGTTTTTATTAAAAATTGTTGTTTCGTCTCAAAATTTGACTATTGACCTTCCGGTTCATTTTGTACTGGTATAAGACGAGTATACATCCAATCGAGACCCGAAAAATGCCATTTAGTAGAGTTTAAAAGTGCAGATGTTGTTTTTCTTTGTTTTTCTACTTCTTCAAAATTAAATATCCTTGATTATTTGTCCCTAACTGCACTAGTAACATTTCGATCCATTTCGAACTAGTATATATCTAATCAAAACCCGAAAACTGCCATTTCATTTAACATTTCCTTCGAAAAAATACTTTTTACTTATAAAATAAATCAGTTATTTAGCTAACCAGTTCGACTCGCTTATCAAACTAGTTATGAAGTAGTTTGTAACTAGTGTATTTTTCTTCAGGGTAACTGCTACTTTCATATAAACACCCTCACTCACCTCCATCAGTACTGACGCCGTGTATTGTAAGATATTTCAGCACATGCAATTGACAATCAGCTGAAAAGGCGCTTAACGGTAAATGTACCACATAATGAGGCATATTTGTTAGTAGGGGTCATAAAGAAAAAGTCAAAAATGTGTGGAATGTATGTCAACTGCCTATGAAGGGTGGGAAAACACAGCATAACAAGAATGAAAACAGGAATAAATTGAAGTCAGTTAATATGAAGTAAATAAATTGAGGGCAGTTTTTTTCCTGGGAAATATTAAGAGTTTTATCTGAAAATAAGAAAAGCTAAATCCCTTTGTTTCCTTCGATAAAAAGAAGCTATACCAACACTCTTAAACACAAAATAAAGCACAAAAACGCAAACAGAAAGTTGAAAGCTATGTAAAAGACACTTGGATAATGTCGCACGGGACAAATACGTTGAAAAAGTTAGAAGCCAAAGATTTTTGTTAATTCGCTTTCAAGAGCGATGAAAGAAAACCTTGACGATCGGGGTTTTAGATCGCACTCTCAGGCTTTTTAATATTGTTTTAAAATATTATTAGACTTTATTTTAAATTTAAATTCTTCTTTTTTCCTTTTTTTGGGGTCTAAGGAACAACGACACAGCGAGATCCATCTCTACAATTGTCCACCTATACTTTGCTCGCTGATTTCATTGTAAGAGGTTGCCACTATGCGACAAATAAAGTCAGTTTCGGAATATCCCAACAATTTTTTGAAAATTCTCACCACCGTACTTAGAAAAAGGACATTCCAAAATTGTTAATCTCTAGAAACAAAGGAAAAAGTGTTTGAAGCCATCGTCATATACGTCGTAAGGTCAATGACTTTTCTACTAGATACATGAAAACTTACATAAAGAACTCTGTATGAGGTCTTCATAGCGATTAACAATGTCGTTGAAAGTACGATGAGACTTACGGACATACAAACCTGAGTTGAGTATAGAATCATGCATGCTTTACGAAATTCTTCAGGAGCTCGCTCCTCTAAATAGTGAATTAAGAACTTACTAAATAGTCATATAGTGCGTGTTGAGCTCCCGCAGGCGTTGTAAAAAGAAAAGAGTAAAAAAATTGGGATGTTGAAGAGGAGCTCACACTATGTGAGAGTATGGAAAACTATAGTTTTTCTTGCCTTACTGCATGTAAGTATTTGTATAATGATGGTGAATAAACTCTCATCCGAAATATATATATACAAATATGTATGCGTAAAAATTATACCAACACTAATTAACCACAAAAGAGCACTAATAATACCGTCTGTTGTATATGGTAAGGCATGAAGCTGAGGGTACTTACGCCCACAGCAAGGATGTGGGGCCTAATGGAGTGCCCAGCATTACATGTGTTGGAAAACAATGCGTTGTATATATACACAGACTAATTTTTGTGCAGAATTTCACAAGTACAAATGTTTTTAGCCTTTGTTGTTGGTGTCCTGAATGCCCTCCAGCCGTTGAGGACAAGTGTATTTGAGTATCACTGCAGCAAGTATATGCCTGTGTTTTTCTCCATATTAGTTTCTGGTTGATACATATGCATGTATTTACATGCGTCTGGCATGTAATATTCACGCAGACATGCTGGTCGCAGCAGCTAGCCAAATTTTATAACCAAAAAGAAGAAAAAATCGGTGAAAAAGCATACATAGATGGTTAAGTTGGTCTGTAGATTCGAATGGCAATGCTCTCTAGTGTTGTTAGTTTCTTCTAAATGAATATATATATATACAATTAGAGTGCCATTAAGAGTATCTACACAGTTAAGGTAACTACATGATAAGACATTTCAGTTGTGTATTGAGTTTATAGCTGAGCTGACTGACTTCATCCTGTATACAATAAGTCCTTGTATTATTTGTTTTATTTTATAGCCGATAAATTCAAAAATTTGCATTTTGTTCAAAAAAAAATTTAAGATAAAAATCGTTAACTTCATTCTAAAGTTGCGATCCCACGCCACGAATCATGTTCCACCTAGCGGAATTATTTCTGAGACAATCACTTAGGCTCTTGTTATTCACACAGATGTAAACCTGGCAGCGCTTTAAGTATCTGCGAATAGGAAAAAGTCAGTTTGAGAGTGTCATAAGTCCACCCACTACCACAGTGGATGGTTTCCACAATATTAGTCGAGGGCCTATTGGCAGTTTTAGATACCAGAAGAGGAAAAAGAACTACTTCCTCTATCAAAAGCAAGATCAAGCACTTAGAGACGGCGGGATATCCCCTCCAGGAAAACTAATCCGCGTTTTTACGAGCACACAAAAGCATTTAAGAGACTTCAGGAATCATGAGACTCTACTGAAATGGCAATGGAATAAATCTACTTCTCTACCTTTACGAACTCATAAGAGGACGGACGAAACCAGTCAAGAACATACTCCAAAAACAGATATATCAGCAGCCCGTGAGCTTGGAGCCTCTCATGCTATTTAGCATCATGAAAGTAACAATAGGTGGCTTCAGTAGTATTTGTCAGGGTGATCCATTTCGAGTTTCGCTAACTTTTCAAAGAAAAAAGAAAGAAAATTCAAATTTACTGGGAAATATTTATTACCATTCGAAAGCACATTCTTTGGCATTTTTTTTTTAAGATTATCTCCTTCAAATGATGGCCGCGATCGATGACTCGTTCCATCGTTTCGACTGGTAACTGGCGAATGAAACGTGTGATGTTTTGCTCCAAAGCCTGAATCGAAGCGAGACTGTCCGCATAGACTTTAGAGTTTACATATCCCTTTAGGAAAGAGTCTGACGGTATGATACCACTCGATCTTGGTGACCAATCGACCATTATCTGCTCACCGAAGTTTTCTCTCAATAAATCCATTGACTGATGAGATATGTGGGAAGTGGCGCCGTCTTGTTGAAATAAAATGTCGCGGAGATCACGAGCTTCAATGCCAGGCATCAAATAGTCGGTTATCATGGTGCGATAATGGTCGCCATTGACGATTACATTCTCAACGGCATAATTTTTGAAGAAATATGGACCGATGATTCCACTGGCCCACAAAGCACACAAAAACTTTTTTCTGGGTGAAATGGCAGCTCTTGAATCTCTTCAGGTTTCTCTTCGTATCAAACGCAGCAATTTTGCTTGTTTACATACCCATTGAGCCAGAAATATGCCTCATCGCTAAACAAAATTTGGCTCGAAAACGTCGGATCTTCTTGGAACTTTTCAAGAGCCAAGAGAGCGAAGCGATGTCGCTTAGGAAGTTCGAGCGGCTTCAGTTCTTGCACAAGCTGTATTTTGTACGCTTTCAATTTAAGATCACGACTTAAAGTGCGCCAAGTCGTTCCATACGTAAGTCCGAGTTGCTGCGAACGGCATGGAATCGACTCTCCACGGTCTTTCGTGTACACTCTCAGCTACGGCCGCTGTATTTTCCTCACTGCGTGCTGTACGTGATCTATTCAGTCGAATATTATCCAATAATGAATACTGGGCCTCAAGATGATGGTGATGGTTTTGCGAATAGTTCGCTCAGTAGGGCGATTATCTCGACCAAAAGTTGAGCGAACCGCGTTCGAAACACATTCTTTACAGAACGTGAATTTTCTTAATAAAGTTGAATGATTTGTAATAGTTGTTCAGGCGTAAGTCTTTCTATGATGAAATTCCAAACAATACTGAACAAAAATATGGTGACAGCGTGATCTGTCAAAAAAAGCCTATTGAAAACAGTACCTCTACATGGATCACCCTTTAAAAAGTAACACATTTTAACGGTAGTTAAATTTAAAATACAATCCACAATAGCTGAAAAAATTACGAAATGGTTTACACTCGCTGGATCAGGTCGACGAAACTTCTATAACACAGTTTGTGTTAGCCATAAGAGAACCTTCCACAACTTCGCCACACTCTCATTATGAATTCTCTCCAAATGTGCAATGAAAGCAGAGCAAATTTTCCACTGACTACACGTCTGTGAATTTTTTTTTTACAATTTAAATTTAAATTAATATGTAAATGTAATTTAGGAAATAACCAACTTTAGTGTGGAGAGAAAAAGGTGAAGAAAATTACTTGAGCAGAGCAAGGAAATTATTTTTTCCTTTTTCTAAGTGACCAAATAAACAACTCACTGAATATGTAAATTAAAAGTGGCGAAAGAGAGAGAGAGGGAAGGGAGAAACTATTAAATATTCAAACGGTGAGGGGTTTGGTGAACATAAGGACATATTTTCGCTTCTACAGAAACACACATGCACATACACAATATATATATGCATATATGCTGAGGAGTACTCTCAGCGCACAACTACTCACTGTCTGAGCAACACAGCAACGCGTAAGTCACTACACTAAGCACTGCCGGTTGAATGAGAAGCTGAAGAGGGAAGAGAAGAGAAAGCACCAACTGGTTAAACTAAAACACACAATTGCCAATTAAGATTTATGATGCGTAACGAAAATAAACGAAGAAAACCTGCTACACCATACAACAAGTGCAACACCAACAACACTAACAACAGCACCCAAAGAAACAACAACATCAGCACAAAAGACACAAAAATATACACTACTATTCAGGGACGCAGCATAAATTCCTGCTGTGCACATACAAACAAACGTGCATACCATGCTCACCATGCCATCTTGCGCCTTGTGGTATGCAATGCATATGAAAGTGACTGTGTTGCTTGCTGCGCTGACCCCAAAATTTTTTGAACGCATACGCTGACACTGGCCATTTGGGCGTTGAAAATTGAAAGCGCCAAATTAAACTGAATGAAAATATGGCGCACACTAACAGAGAGAGACACACACATACACACAGACAAGCACACATTAGCTATGTATATACTATACATTAGTCACAAATGGGCTGACCGTCTGTCTGTTAAATAGTGTGGGCGTTAAGCGTGTAGAAAGAAAAAATGCATAAAAAATACAGGAAAAAAGGTCACCAACCACATTTGCACTTAAATTGGCAGCAATGTTGGGTGGAGAAAAAAAACGCTGTGAGTACGGTATTAAAGCGGCTGCAAGCTGTGCATACCGCTGTTTTATATTGGCAAAAAAAATTATATTTACAGCTGCGCTTTATGTGTGGAAGTCTAGTCTTCTTTGCTTACTATTTCATCAATTTTTTTTTATTTTAATTTTTTTTGCGTCATCATACCCCGCGATTTGTTGCGCTCGTGAATTAAAGCTTGCATTTTTCATGCTTTGATTGCCATATGTGTAGCAGAAATTTATTATAATTTTTTTTTTAAGATTGCTGCGACTTAGTGTAGTTTCCTATAAAGTCAGTGAAAAAATTTGAGTTGAGAAATTTATTACCGATTGATTATTAAAAAAAAAAAAACAGCAATAGTAAAGGTTATTAATGTGAAACGCTTTGAAACGCATTCATGCAAAAATATTTTTATATCTGTTATGAAAGAGATTTATAGCGAATATCTATTAATGGCAAATATATATTTCAAATATCATAGCAACAACATTTTAAGCTGCCAACTTTTTAAAGTTAACATAAAAGAATAAAAAATTTATTTCTTTGATAATTAAACCGCTCAACTATATTAAAAATAAATAGCGCACACAACGTTTACATATCATTCAATTTTATTACGAAAATTCACGTTCTGTAAAGAATGTGCTTCGGGCGCTTCGTTCAACTTATGGTCAACATAATCGCCCTACTGAGCATACTATTCGCTACATCATCACCCATCTTGAGACCCAGCATTCATTATTGGATAATATTCGACCGCATAGACTACGTCCAAAACGCAATGAAGAAAATATAGCCGCCGTAGCTGATAGTGTAGTTAGTGTACATGAAGACCGTGGAAAGTCGATTCGGTGCCGTTCGCAGCAACTCGGAATGACGTATGGAATGACTCGGCGCATTTTACGTCGAGATCTTAAATTGATAGTGTACAAAATACAGTTTGTGCAAGAACTGAAGCTGCTCGACCTTCTCAAGCGTCATTGCTTCGCTCTATGGGCTCTAGAAAAGCTCCAAGAAGATCCGACATTGTCGAGTCAAATTTT
This sequence comes from Neoceratitis asiatica, assembly GCA_030068015.2. Lineage (NCBI taxonomy): Eukaryota > Metazoa > Arthropoda > Insecta > Diptera > Tephritidae > Neoceratitis > Neoceratitis asiatica. The sequence goes on along the minus strand of CM061527.1, from coordinate 80,547,395 downwards.
GTTCACCGATGAGGCCCATTTCTGGCTCAATGGATACGTGAGCAAGCAAAATTGCCGCATTTGGGACGAAAGGTAATCTGAAAAGTTTCAAGAGCTGATATTTCATCCAGAAAAAACAACAGCTTGGTATGGTTAGTGGGCCAGTCAAATCATCGGTCCATATTTCTTCAAAAACGATACCGGTGAGAACAAAATTGTCAATGGCGACCGTTATCGCGCCATGATAACCAACTATTTGATGCCTGAAATTGAAGTTCGTGATCTGCGGGTAATTTGGTTTCAACAAGACGGCGCCACCTCCACACATCGCATCAATCCATGGATTTATCGAGATAACACTTCGGTGAGCAGATAATTTTACTTTTTGCGCCTGTCGATTGGCTGCCAAGATCGTGTGATATCACACCGTTAGGCTTTTCCCTGTGGCGATATGTAAGGTCTAAAGTCTATGCGGACAATTCCGCTTCCAATTCCACAATTCCGCCTTGAAGCAAAACATCGCGCGTGTCATTCGCCAGTTACTAGTCGAAATGCTCGAACGAGTCATCGAAAATTGGAGTCAACGGATGTGCCATCTAAGAAGTAGCCGCGGCCAACATTTGAAAGAGATAATCTTGAGAAACGAAATGCTAAATAATGTTCTTTCGAATGATAATAAACATTTCCCATTAAATTAGAAATTTCTGTTTTTTCTTTAAAAAAAAAAACACGAAATGGATAACCCTTTATTGTATTTTTATATTTTTTTAATTTTTATTTTTATTTTTTTTTATTATTTTTATTTTTTAATTTTTTTTTTTATTTTACTTTATTATATATATTTCAAATTTTATTTTAGTTTTTAAATATAGTTTAAAATTTATTTTTTTAACTTTTAATTTTAGTTCATTTAATTTTTTATTTCATTTTATTTACTTAATTCAATTGAAATTTAGTTTAATTATTCTTATTTACATTATTTCTCAGAGGCTTTCTTAAGAATACCGAAAGTATTTAACGCACATTAAGGAGCCTTGACCAACCCGTACTGTTGAGTAAGGACATAAGGTCCTTGAACTCCTGCACAAAGATCTTAACGAATGATTTTTAATTACGTGCTGTGCTGCAGGACACCATCCACATCTTAGTGGCATCATTTGGTCCTTAAAGGATATCACAAAAATGCATATTTTGTGTTGTCCAGCTTGTTTTGTGTGCTTTACTACCACCACAATTTTTGTATAAAACTATTCAATGACGTAGCCTAAATTACGTATTCGGAAACACAAAGGTTGTACATGCATGCGACAGGATAATGGTAGTAACAGCGGCAAGGCATGAACATACATCCGTTGCATTGTACGTGCCAGGATATTGTTAACATGAGTTCAATAACAACAAAAGCAAAAACAATTTCCCATTCAAAATTCAATGCATCAGCCGTCTAGCTGTGCCGCATGGTAAGTAACAAAATGGTCAAAAATGTTCGTCATCGTAGGTAGGACCGCACCGGATGGTGGACCGGTAGGCTTTTGTATGTATTTAACAGCGCTGGTGACAATAATGACGACAAAAAGCAACAACAACAATAATTGAAGCGTCTGTTACTGACAATGGCACTGCTATACAATGCTTACCGTATATGTAGCATACATATACCAATGTCTGTATGTATGTATGTATATTTGTTTATATATAGGCAACGACGCCCAAAAATATGCATTGAAAGCTTTTCAATTTCATTAGAGCCTCGTGCTGTCTGCGACAGTTGAGCGATTGGTAGCCAAGCGATTGGTATGTGAGCGTATATGTTTGCCGTTAGAATTTCGAAGGTCACCCTTCGTTGCCCTCACTCAACTCGCCCAAATCGTACAATTGAATCGTTACAATCGTTTGGTGAAGTGTCAACTGCAAATGATCGATTCCAAAAGCTAGAGCAGCGCGTTGTTGAACTGCCAATGATGGTTGATGTGGGTAGGTGTGTTGTTGTTTTGTTGTTGTTGTACGTCCGTCCTACGCAGTTAATTGCTCATTTCTGCACAAACACACACACACACACACAGAGAGTAAGCAATCTGCTATGGCGTCCGTTTGGACCTTTGGTTACATTTTATTTTCGATTTGCGATTTTTATTTCCATTTTTGTTGCTTACCGTTTGTGTTTTTTGTTGTAGCACGTACAACACACGTGCCTATTATCGATAATTAATTTTTAAATGCAACAACTTTGCGGTGTAATGAACATTTGGGCACATTTGTTGTTGCGCCCCGGACCCAGCTAGCTTGCTGTTATATACCATTAAATTGTGAATGCACGAATTGCTTTCAATTGAATTTTATTTGTCATTGAATCCTATCGATGGAGCGTATGATGGATGCCACTTTTACTTATTTGAAATTTAAATGCCAAAAATATAATTTTTTTAAATCTATTTGGAAATTATTTTTACGGGTGGAATTGTAGTAGTTCCCCGCCGCCTCTAAATGGTTGATATTTTTTAATATAAAATGGAAAGTAGATCCTCGCCGTCTTCTAATACGTATTATTGAGAAGAGTGTGTCGTCTGTTTGATGAGAAGCTACCTGCCATTTGCAGCAGTTGACTTGCCCTCTTCTCTTTATCTCTTTTAAATGTTGGCTGCGGCTACGTCTCAGAGGGTCCATGATCCGTTGAGTCCAATTTACCATGACTCGTTCGAGCATTTTGACTGGTAACTGGCGAAAGACACGCGTGATCTTCAGCTCGTATTGCCTCATGGCCCTAGTCGAAGCGGGATTGTCCGCATAGACTTTAGGTTTTACATATTCCCACAGGAGAAAGTCTAACGGTGTGATATCACACGATCTAGGTGGCCAATCGACCGGCCCAAAACGTGACATTATCTGCTTACCGAAGTGTTCTCTTAATAAATCCATGGATTGATGCGATGTGTGGGAAGTCGAACGGCGGTGTTGTTGAAATCAAATGTCGCGAAAATCACGAGCTTCAACGCCAGGCATCAAATAGTGGGTTATCATGGCGCTCTAACAGTCGCCATTGACGGTTACGTTCTCATCGGCATCGTTTTTGAAGAAATATGGACCGATGATTCAACCGGCCCACAAATCACACCAAACCGTTGTTTTTTCTGGATGAAATGGCAGCTCTTGAATCTCTTTAGGTTTCTATTCGTTCTAAATGCGGCAATTTTGTTTGCTTTTATACCCTTTGTTCCAGAAATGGGCCCCATCGCTGAACAAAATTTTGTTCGAAAACGTCGGATCTTCTTGCAAATTTTCAAGAGCCCCTAGAGAGAAGCGATGTCGCTTGGGAAGGTCGAGCGGCTTCAGTTCTTGCACAAGCTGTATTTTGTATGCTTTCAGTTTAAGATCTCGGCGTAAAATGCGCCAAGTCGTTCCATACGTCAAACCGAGTTGCTGCGTACGGCGCCGAATGGACTCTGCACGATCTGCGTGTCTCTCACTCTCAGCTACGGCGGCTATATTTTCTGCACTGCTCGCTGGATGTGGTGTTTTCGGTCGAATATCATCCAATAATGATTGTTGGGTCACAAGATAGGTGCTACTGTTGCGAATAGTATGCTCAGTAGGCCGATTATGTTGAACATAAGTTGAGCGAAGCGCGCGAAACACAATCCTTTACAGAACGTGAATTTTTGTAATAATGTTGGATGATTTGTAAATGTTGTTCAGGCGTAAGTCTTTCCATGATGAAATGCCATAAACAGTGAACAAAAATAACATGAAAGCATGATCTTTCAAAAAAAAAAAAAAAATTTTGAAAAAAGTTCCTCTCCTTAGAGCACCCTTTAAATTAAAAAAATAATAAAATAAAAATAGAAGAATTTGATCAGAACTACGAATAGAAAAAAAATAATTTCTTAATGTATTGTAATTAAAGCAATTACAATAATTTTATATTAAAAATTTGATTAAATTTTGAAACCGCAAAAATGCATTCATTCACATACCAAAATTACAAGGATAGTCAAAGAAATAACCGCATAAAGTGCACACGATTAAGTTGCTTACATAATCCTGTCGTAGTGGTCAACAATAAAGATAATCGCGAAAAAATGGTAAACATTGTATACTTATATACATATATAGAAATAGTATATGCATAATAAAGGAATATATTTTCACATATAACTGCAAAGCCACAAAAAAAGAATAAAGCTTTTCCCTTTTCACTGGCATGAATTGTTTGAGTATCCTTCTCTGCACTCTCTGTCTCCCACTACAACTTAAGTTCTCTACGCTATCTCACCGCCCCATCTGTCGCATGGCGATACGGTAACTCTTGGCGACATAATCCGCTTAGATTTCAACCACAACGTTATGTGCAGGAGAGCAAAAAGTCCCAGACATTCAGTGTGACATGACTTGATTGCCACAAAAATCATTTACTGCGGTTAAGTTGAGTGTGCAAGCATTTCTCTGGTATATTTCAGAAAAAAAAAATAATAATAGAATAAAGTTGCAAAAAAATAATAATAATTTAATAATAGTACATATTTTGGCTAGCATAATTTCGCAGGTTTTCTCTATTGCTCGCCCTTGCGTCCGAAATGAATGTTGTAGTATTTTTGATTTTAAATCCGCTTTCATTTGAATTCCTCGTGTCTCTTTTTTTTGTGTAATTGCTTTGTCCTTTTTGTGCCAATTACTATTTTTTAATTCCATTATAATAAAGTCAGATTTGCAACATTGACGCTTAGTCAGAAAGACAGATTTTTGATGATTTTACATTCCCATACTCCTCCGCCAAGGAATGTCGGTAGCAGGGTATAGACATGACTCCGAGTCTGATTATCTGAACTCTAATATGAGAATGGCTAGTGCAAGCCCGAAGCGTAGAAACCCTCCCTGACCATTTGCAATTCATCCTGTGGCTGAAGGACCCTGACTGAGTTGACTTTAGACTCAACTGTCAATAGTTAGTACGTAGAACACAGCATAGCTGCTCCTTGTTTGGCGATATCAGAAGCATCGCTGATTCATATAAGTGTATTTAGAAAATAGTTTGAAGCCACGGGAATGACGGCAAACGCTTTAACGCAACTATTAAGCCAACCAGAGAGAAATATTTCCCAGTCGCTCTCCATCATCACCTTAATTCATCACCTTGTTACAATGATCAGTAGATTTAAGACTTTTCTCAGTTAATAGCATCACACAGAACACTGTCGTGCTTCTTTGTCTCTCACAACCGCCCTCTCTTCCAGTTCTCTCTGCCAAGATGTTATCAGGGAAGATACCTGTAGCTGGGATAGCCCGTGAACCAATCATTTAACCATCGTGACACCCTCAATGGTCTAAAAGTCTGAACCTTATCTCAATTGCTGGTATCAGGGAGAACACTATACTGTATATAATAATTTTTTTCTCCTTAGCTCCGTTTCTTCCACTCCTTCGACAGAGGGAAGTGAGCAGTGAAGACTCCACGTGGTGCTAGCTAGGATACGCAAGGATCGTACATTTCAGGAGATTTAAAATACAAGGAAAAAATACAAAATGAACATTGAAGACATTGAAATGGACAATATTCTGGGGATCATACTCGAAAACTTGTCCGATCTCTGTTAATTCAATAAAAAATATTTGTTTCTCACTGAAAAATGTAAAAATCATCTGTTCGGAACTAGACGTGGAAAGCCTGGTGAAGTCAACATGACAGAAAATTGAGAAGCATCCATGTTTCTGAAAAAAACTTTCTTTTTTACAAAACTTCAAAGATGGAGAAGAACCAAAATATTCAAGCAATAGAGAGAGCTGGCCCTAGGAAGTGCTTAATTTCCATATTATCTGTAATTGAGTCGCGACTATCGGTCTAAGTAAGCTAGAAACATCTAGTCACATATACCTAATCAAACATAGGGTAACGCGAAGCAGCTTTCAACTTCGAAAGGGGAGATTCGCTGTCAATTGGTTTAAGAAAACTATACAAAACAAAACATCAACTTTCCTTTAAAGGTCTGGGAATGAGACTCTCTCGCCTTACCTATACATAATGAATTTACTCCTCTCACAACAGACGCTGCTGTCGCTTCTCATAATATTAGCACGTGCACATTTCGCTTTACTTGAAGTTCCCAAAGTTAAATTTCACACCGCGCCAATGCCTCTGCCTACCAGCCACGGCACATCATTAATTTTGCAAACTTAAAAATTAAGTAGCATACTTTCAGGCTTCACTTGAATGCAAGCAAGGCCACCCTCGCCTAGCATATAAATTGCTAATGAAAATTAAAAGCATACACCACGACACACACACACACCAACCACACGAAGCATCAAAGGAGTAACACGTCAGCGTAAACTGTGCAAAGTTGATGAGGCCGCGCCGCTGGCAGTGTAGTGAGTGTGAGTTGGAGATGCGCAAAAAAGTGTTGAATCTGCAACAAATATAATATTTGACACCAAGCGAAGGTGACAGCATGCAAAGTCATGCATGCTTGCGTGTATGTGGGTGTGTTTATGTGTGTGCGTGTGTGGGGTCAAATAGCATACGCCATTGGCATAACTAATTTTTTGGCAGCACCATCCCCACCCACTATTGCAGATGAGCCACGTTTGCCGCCGCTTTGATAGTTGTTGTTGCCTTTTAATTTGTGCATTGTTGCTATTTTTGTTGTTGTTCTTTATTTCGTCGCTTTTTTCACCTTGACATCTCATGCTTAATTTATAAACATTAGCAGAATACGGTTGCCACAGCGGTGTGGGTGTGGAACATCCCAGCGATGCGGGATGCTGTGTGTGCGAGCCAGCTACCCTTAATCCTTCGTTATTTCGCAAAGTTTATATTTAAAGTTTTCGCTTTGACAAGCGCTTTTTTTATGATATCTGATATGTTGGTGAGACTGAGGCTGAAGCTGAGGCTGAAGCTGAAGCTGAGCGCCGTCCTTGTTGCCGGATGTGTAAACAAGCAATTTGTCTGTTTTAATGCGAGGCTGGCATACTTTGTTTTCAACTCATTTGCCTAGAAGTATTTAAAATGCATAACAACGTCGCTGAGAGTGAGGGAGAGAGAGAGAGAGAGAGAGAGATAGTGAGTGGAAGAGAGTGGGTAGGATGGCGTGTAATGAGGGAACACTGCCAGCTAACTACCGAATATACTTTAAACTTGACACCAAAGCGTCTCTCACATAAACGCGCCGCATGTGTATGTATGCTGTGTGCGTGTGCGGAGCTGCCGGTTATCACTCGCACACATCCGTTTCACCTTGATGGTTAACTTCATACAGCCTACTAAATTTTTTGCCATTTCTCCACCTCTCTTAACTATAACACCATGCTCCAACACCTCTTCTCAGCCAGACACACATGTGTGTGGTGGCATATAATCTACAAGTTACCCTTCTGGGAATCTCTAATGCCCTGTGAAATGGAATCACGTACACTAATTATAACTCGGCTGCATTCAAATACACAAATTTATTATAATTTTAAATTTTTGTTGTTGTTTTTTTGGTTAAAACTAGGTTATGTGTTGCTTTGACAAGAATTTTCAATATTGAAATTTCCAAATTTTTCGTTACAAATTTTTGACTCTTCCCCATATTTGGAGAAAACATTTTTTTTATTTATATCGTTAAATTTTAATGAGGATCAAAGGTTTGCATGCTTCGGAGTCTATGAAGAAGAAATTATTTGAAGTTATGCGTAGAGAACGTGTCTAATTACGGAGCTGTGCTGTGTTGCAGGGTGCAAAAGAGAGTGAGTGAGGAAGAATGAGAGCAGCAGATAGCTTAGGCTGATGTTAAAAAAAAAGCTTTTACTACACTAGTGCGATTTTACGTGAGATGTTTGGATGCCCTGCTTTGAGATATAAAGCAGAAAGCTGACAGCAGAATATTTGGTTTTGAAATGCTGCCACCAATTCAGAATTTTTTTATGCACATAAAAAACCAAAAAAAAAAGTTGTAGTAATAACTATACTACAGGGTTACCAACTGCTGTTAAATAAAATCAAAAAAAGAAAAGAGTTTGAGTCGCATCGGCGTCATTCGCAGCAACTCGGACTGACGTATGGAACGACTTGACGCATTTTACGTCGAGATCTTAAATTGGAAGCGTACAAAAGGCAGCGTGTGCAAGAACAGAAGCCGCTCGACCTTCCCAAGCGACATCGCTTCGCTCTATGGACTCTTGAAAAGTTCCAAGAGGATCCGACGTTTCCGACGTTTCATTTCTGGTTCAAAGGGTAAAATTGCCGCACTTGGGACAAAGAGCAACCCGCAGAAGTTAAAGAGTTGCCATTTAATCTAGAAAAAACAACGGTTTGGTGTGGTTTGTGAGCCGTTGGAATTATCGGTCCATATTTCTTCAAAACTGATCCCGGTAAGAAAGTAACCATAAATAGCTACCGTTAGCGCACCATGTTAACCGACTATTTGATGTTTTGATGCCGGAAATTGAAGCTCGTCATCATCGCGACATTTTGTTTCGGTGCCACTTCCCACACATCGCATCAATAAATGGATTTATTGAGAGAACACTTCGGTGAGCAAATAATTTCACGTTTTGGGCCGGTCAATTGGCCACCAAGATCCTGTGATATCACACCGTTAGTCTTTTTCCTGTGAGGATATGTAAAGTCTCAAGTTTATGCCGACAATTCCGCTTCGATTCAGGCCTTGGAGCAAAACATCGCCACTTAGCAGTCGAAAGGCTCGAACGAGTCAACAGATGGACCATCTGAGACGTAGCCGCGGCCAACATTTGAAAGGGATAATCTTCAAAAAATAAATGCTATAGAATGTTCTTTTGAATGTTAAGAAACATTCCCCATTAAATTTGAATTTTCTGTATTTTTTTCTTTAAAAAGTAGGGAACCTTGGAATGGGTCATCCGTTACCATGACAATTTTGGTTAATGGTTTCACTAGAAACTTTTTGCTACTCTTGGTCTTACTAAGGCCAGTTAAAAAAAGAAGGCTGTATATATATATATAGATAATCTTATTAAGTACCTGTGCTTGAGTGTCTGAGAAACACTATTTGAGTAGGCTTAAAAAAATCATAGTATAAATTGTATTTATAAAACACTTAACTTTTAATAGGCGTAAGTAGACGACATAATTATATATAAACTCACACGTGGGATAATAAAAATATATATTTTTGGGTAGAAAATAGCAGGAGAAAAGGGAAATGTAAAACAAATGCAAAATTAATTTACGGCCAACACTCACAGCAACAAATTCATGCATTTATAGGAATTTATTTTAATACAAGCCAAAGCTGCGAGCCGTGATTGCCTCGAGTGGTTGACATTAAAATGAAAATAGAATGAAAAAAGGCGTTGAGCGCATAAAAATAATTTTATTAATTTAAATTTAGTAAAGTAATAAACATGAAAAGCAAGACACAGAGAGACACATACATACAAATTATGTATATAAATATATTTGTTGCGCGCTAAAAAGCACTACACCTTGCCTACAAAGCTCCTCGAAGGTTGTTTCATTATCAGACGGAAACGGAAATAGCAGCAAATGGTAACCACAAAGTAGTGGCGACCGCAAATGGAAAACGGCGCCCAAAGCGTTCGCGTTGATGGTGAAATGGCACTTTGCGGTCGACACTTAGTAATAAGCTTGAGGTAAAGGTAGCAAATAACAAATAATAAAAACAAATTAAATAATAAAAAGTAAGAAAAATAAAATAAAAAATTAAAAGCGCGATAAACTCAGTAAGTAAGTAAGTAAGTAAGTAAGTAAGCCCGGTGTGTGTTACCTGGTAAATTTGATAGCGCGCTAAGTTAAGTTGCGGCTAACACGCAGTTAGTTAGCAATTGTTGCTGTTGCTTTTGCAGCTGGCGACCGCAAACGTACCAGGCGTCATAAAGCTTATCTGCACATTAGCACTTGCGCTTCATTTCACTCGAGAGCGCGGCGCAAGCCGACACAAAACATCACTACACATCAAATAAGTGCACAACCCTACATACAAACATCTAAAATTAAGGACTTAGATATATATATATATATATATGAATATCTAATGTTAGACCATTTGGCATAGCGAGATGGAAATAGGGTTGCCACAAAATGTATGCCACTTTTAGGAATTTCATACTATTTTAACTGATTATACGAGTGTATATGTACAATTATATTTACATATTTATGCACTTACGTGCTTATGCGTGTTTTCTTTTGACTAGCATGCCTGTGACCATAATTATACCGTTTTAGCTGTGAGCTTTATACGCTCCTACTAATTCTATATCTGTGCTAACAGTAGCTCTTTTTAATTATTAATGGACGTGCTTGACGTTTATCAGTGCTTCTTTCAGTCGTCATAAAATATTTAAATTCTTATACAGAGTATTTTGGTTAATTCCGTGCACCCTTCGCTGAGCTTTAAGCTTAATAAGCCGTTGCTCTAGGCGAATTAATTGTTTAATTACTTTTTCAGGTGCAAAGTCTTAGTACATCGTATTTCCAATTTTCGTATTCCTTCCAAGTAGTAGAGGTTTGTTTCTGTTATAACCTTTTCTCCCAAATCTCTTATCGCCTAGCCTTTTTTTAGGCCTGAGAATAAAAACAGATGCAGGGTACCAAATCTGGAGAATATGTTCAATGGGGTAGCAGTTCGTAGCCAAAATTATAAATTTTTGTTATGCTGACGGTGACTACAAACGTGTGCAGCCGTGTATTGTCCTGATGGAACAGCACTTTTTTTGCCAAATGCGATTGTTTCTGCTTCAAATAAATATCGAATCTGCTTAAAAGCTCTGAATCATACATACATCATCATCATACATGATGGTGATATTTGTTCCCTCTTCAAGGTAATCGATGTGATTAACACCTAGTTCTTCCCAAAAAACTGTGACCTTGGCCTTCTTGGAATCAAATTCAAATAAAGAAACCTACTTTCTTGATCGTTATTTGGTCTCTGGTGTAGTGTAATGGATCCATGTTTCGTCTGCGCAAACAAAACGGTGCAAAATTTTTTTTTTGGTTTATGGTTGATCATCGCCAAAACACTCCTTTGAAGCGCTTATGGCCGTGTGTGAGCAATTGCGTCACCCATAGCGCCGATAGGTTTTTGACGTCCAAATATTCATACGAAACGTGATGCATCCGCTCAGTTGAAATGCCTATAACCTCAGCTACTCACGCACCTTTATTCTACAATCATCCAATATTATTCCATGGATTTTATCGACGATTTCTGGTGTAGCGACTGCTTTTGGGCGACCTGAACGTTCGGCGTCACTTGTGCTGCGACTACCACAACGGAACACATTAAACCACTTATTAACAATTGAAATTTATTATGCAGTGACCCCATAGTATCCATCAAGCTTTTCTTTGGTATAGGCGATGGGTTTATTACGCAAAAAATAATGCTTAATCACAGCACACGAAACTCCCTTTTTTTCATTTTCAAACTCATGAGGTCGCATGCTTTCAATGGCTGTCAAACAAAAGCCTGCTGAAGTTTTTACAGTAGTCTATTAATCGATAACAATTGAAAGGGAGCAGTGTTGTATTTACTGCGCAGAAACTTAAAAAATTTACTGACTTACCAAACAGCGCTCGTGCCACATTCAACTTTAGCAGGAAGCTTATGAGTGCTACCGCTCGAAGGGCCATGAATGATGGTAAGAATACTGAAAAGAGCATCGTCCAAAGTTAAATTAAAAGCTATTACTAAATCATATCTCTTCTCGAACTATTTTCCACCTCTTCAGTGGCTGTAAAGCGCTTAATATATATGTATATACATTAATTATATATTTATATGTGCAATTTAATTCGAAAAAATAGTTATGTATATAGATAGCATACTCGTACATATGAATTTTTTTTTTATTATAAAAATTGTAGTATTCTTCTATTCAAATTGAGCAAACCAATCATCAAGTCGAAATTTTAAATATTTACTCTTTTTTAATGAGAACCGAAGCACGAAATATACCGAAGCGAGTGAAACCACTCTATCGTCACACACAATTTTATTTTACTAACAGTAAGACTTGCCAATTATTTAAATTTATACTCTATTCTACGCACAAATTTTTTCACAGGTTCAATACTTGCTTCTTTCAATGCTTTCTATTCACTTTTTTTTTTGCACATTTGGTAGTAAATTATACTTTTTTTAAGTTTTTTTTAAACAAATTTTTCACAGAATTCCGAACAACGACCTTCAATATGACTTTCCGCGTTACTACTGACGAAATCAAATAAAAAGTTCCTCTCACAATACATACACTCTTTTTTAGTCATATGCTTTATTTCATTGAAATCTCTTAATTTTAACAAAAAACCTGTAAGATCCGCGCTCACACACTTTCAACTATTAAAATTCATTTCCGTTTCCACACACTCTTACTTCCGTGTGCACTCTTAATTAACACTCGCTGAAAATATTTCTTTCTATGCTCCCACTCGCCACTTAGCGCTAAGCAGAAGAAGAGTACTAAGTAGGGGAAACGGAAATGAGCGAAGAGCACTAAGTAGGGGAAACGGAAACGAGCGAAGATATATTTGCATGTAGGAGTTTGGCTGCATTGACCTTCAAAATGATTGAAGGTGCTAGTAAGCGGTAAAGTTGGAGTAGGAGAGCGCAGTTTCTTACTGTAAATTACCGATAGGTCGGGAAATATGAATACATATTTGCAGGGGAGAGACATGAGTTTCGTGCGCGCAGGCTGATTTGATTAGTTGATTTTTGCAACCGAAGTGTGCGCGTGTCTAGTTCATAAGTGGAATTGATTTAGTGAAAATTTTTAAAATTAATTTTAAATTAGTTCATAAAAAGTGTAGTGCGTGTATAAAAATATTAAATAAAATTGGAATATGATTAATATGGCTCGAAGAGTAAATATCAAAGTTTTAACCTGCATAATCTGTGAAAAATAAATACGTGTAACATCGTAAGTGCTCGGTTCGGTTTAGTTCGTATTGCATACATACATACGCCATGTACTCATTAGGTTATAACGAAGACATAAATCGCTTGAAGGAAAATGTGTAATTTGTATGAGAAGAATATATGTATATACTACCAATAACATAATGACTCAGACATAGTTGAATTTTAGAAATTGGCTTAGCGGTAAGTAAAAAACTTAAAAATTACTGTATTTTTCTTGTTTCCACTACTATTGAGTGTCTTTAATACCAATTAAACAAATTTTTTGATATTTTTTTGGGTATAGCTGGCTGGCTAAACGAAACTTAAAAGTTATGTCCGTCAACAGTGACGTTAATGAAAGGTCATGGTTGATATTTTGTTTAATGACAGGAGATGTTTCTTCTTGTTCTTACTCACTAGCACTGCTTCCTGCTTCCTTATTCAACCTGGAGATAGCACAATTAACGGCGTTGTTTGTAATGGTGCCTTTAAAGAAGACTAAGCCTTCTCTGTGAAAGCCTCTGTTTAGGTAGCCGTAAAAGTTTTGATGTCTAATTCAACCAGTTCCTTTTCCTGCTAACTCGTTGACGGTGGAATTTGTCGGCTTTGTTGTTCTTGAAGCGGACAATCGCTATTCAATCCTTATTGTAGTGGTCTAATTGAGCGACGCCGAATTCTTTCATGAGATTTTCGAGTCATCTTCTCAAGCTTCCCTCATTCTCACGTATTTTGGCCTGTACCTTTCCCTTGGTATTTGCAGGATTTCAACGTCGAACCTTTCTTGTGTTTGTTAATGGGCGTTCTTTCCAGCCGATTTGTCGATGTTGACTCCTGGTACAGTAAAAAAATCTCAAGATGTGTCGTCCATTGACCACATGAAAATATTTCGGTTTCGGCGAAGTAGATCATTCGTCGCGCCTTAGAGTTCAAATGGCTAAAGGATTTTTATGAAAAGCTTTTATTTTCGGCCAGAAAAACACTCGGGTGATTTTAAATTTTCTGTCGAGAGGCAAACGAACTTAAAAAAGTTAGCTTAATGTTTATTTTTAAATTAATTTTTTATAAATTCGGATGCTAGTCGCACCAGGACTCGGCTATTGGCTACTTCTGTCATTAAAATTGCCATAGTTTGACATTGTGGAGGGAGTTCAATAGCGTTGGTCACCACAGAAAAAAAATTATTCAGATTATCTATGATAAGTACTATGCTTAAGCTACCCACTCCTTCAGATAAGGTTTGATTAGAAGCACGTGTCAGTTGAAATTTACATTAATAAGCAATAATTATTTATTTATGCTGATTTTTTTCCAAAATGCTTTCACAAAAAATGCCATTACACTAATATGTGTTTCCCATTTTTCCTCTCATTGAAAAAAATATTGCCAAGCGCCAAACAATTTAAGTGAAAAGTTTGCGCCATTAAAATTGAAGTTTAAGTTGACAGCCGCTATGGTGAGCGCTATACGCCTCAAAGTATACTTCATTTGTTACTTAAATTTTTTTTAGTATTTACCAAAAAAAAAAGCAAAAAAAGAAAAGAAAAGTGTGTCGGCATATTAGTCCATTCTGTTTGTGTGTGTGCATATTTTCCACAAGTAAATTTTAGTGAGCGAAAAATGACCGTTTTTCAGCATTGCTGCGCCGCAAAGAGTTTGTTATTCCGTGGCGGGTAGCTTGGTGGCTTGGGTGTATTGATGTATAAAATGTTTGGCTATAAATAACTTGAGTTTTCGGTTTCATAATGAATGTCTGGGCTGGTTGGACGTCTGTTCGAGTTTGTTTTTTGTTTCTTGTGGGGTTGTAAAATCAAATGTTAAAAATTACATTACAAAAAATACAAATGTTCAACTTTTCAAAGGGAGCTTGGGAGGGAGCATAAAGCAGCGTGATGTTGTTAGCTGCCTGTTGATGTTTGCGCTCATGTAAGTGTGTGTGTGTGTGTGCATTTAAACAGGCGTTTTCATTTAACTTTTTATGCTTAACCAACATGAAGCAAGGTACGAGAGAGTTTCCTTCATTCTTTTTGAAATATACCGTTAATTTGTGTGGCGGACTTAATGAGTATTTAGTACCTCATAAAGTATCTCATAAATTCATATTTACTTGCATGAAATATGTCTTATTAGCAAATGTCACTCAAAGTAAGTGACAGACATTTCTTGTTATGTCCGGCGATTATTTTTTAAGAAGTCTTTGCTTATAGAATGATAAAATGATTTCGCAAGCTTCACCTAGCACTATCCGAAGGAAACGCCATTTTGTTCCTCCTACTGCGCTAGGAAGGAAATTTTAATCAAAATATACAGAATTATCCATTTGCGATTTCCAAAACAAACGTAACTAATAATATGAATGTTCCATTTTGGGTTTCTCTACTTTTTTAAAGAAAAAACACAGAAAATTCAAATCTAAAGGGGAATGCTTATTATCATTCGAAAGAACATTCTTTAGCATTTATTTTTTTAATGTTATCTCTTTCAAATTTTGCCGCGGTTACGTTTCAGATTGTCCATCCGTTGAGTCCAATTTTCGATGGCTCGTTCGAGCATTTCGACTGGTAACTGGCGAATGACACACGTGATGTTTCGCTCCAAGGTCTGAATCGAAGAGGGATTGTTCTCGTGGACTTTACATATCCCCACAGGAGAAAGTCCAACGGTGTGATATCATACGATCTTGGTGGCTAATCGACCCGCCCAAAACGTGAAATTATCTGCTCACCGAAGTGTTCTTTCTATAAATCCATTGATTGACGCGATGTGTGAGAGGTGTCGCCAGTTTGTTGAAACCAAATGTGGCGGAGATCACGAGATTAAATTCAAGCATTAAAAAGTCGGTTATCATGGCGCGATAACGGTCGTCGTTGACGGTTATGGCCTCACCGGCATCATTTTTTTGAAGAAATATGGACCGCTAATTCCATAGACCCACAAACTACGCCAAAATTTTATTTTTTTTCTGGATGAAATGGCAGCTCTTGAATCTCTTCAGATTGGTCTTCATCTCTATTATGACAATTTCGCTAATTTACATACCCATTGAGCCAGAAATGGGCCTCATTGCTGAATAAGATTTGACTCGAAAACATCGGATCTTCTCGGATTCTTTCAAGAGCCCACAGAGCGAAGCGATGTCACTTGGGAAGGTCGAGCGGCTTCAGTTCATGCACAAGCTGTATTTTGTACGCTTTCAATTTAAGATCTCGACGTAAAATGCGCCAAGTAGTTCCATACGTCAGTCCGAGTTGCTGCGAACGGCGCCGCATCGACTCTCCGCAGTCTTACACTCTCCACGGTGTACACTCTCAGCTCTCGATTATGTTGACCATAAGTTGAGCGAAGCGCGCAAGACACATTCTTTACAGAACGTGAATTTTCGTAATAAAGTTGAATGATTTGTACACGTTGTTCAGGCGTAAATCTTTCCATGATGAAATGCCAAACAATACTGAACAAAAATAACATGATAGCTTGACACGACTCACGCAAGATCTGGCAAAAAATGGTTATTGAAAAAAGTATCTCTACTTGGAGCACCATTTAAATGCATTAATATATGCAAATATTTATTTTTTCATGAAATTGTTATTTTATTATAAAGTTTCAACCAAATCATTATTCGTGAAACACCTTGATCTGTTTGAGGTAATTTTCGGTCACTTTTTGACACTTATTGAACGGTATCTCAGCCATAATTTGACGAATGTGGGTTTTCAAGTGCTCAAAAGTTGAAGATTTATCCGCATAAACACGGTCCTTCGCGCAGTCTTACAAAAAAGTCCAACGGTGCCGAATCGTAAGGTCTCGGTGGGCAGATGATATCGCCGAGACGAGAGATTACGCAGCTTGGAAATTTCTTTCGCGATAAAACCATATTCGAGCGTGTAATATGGCATGTGGCACCATCTTGTTGGAACTACATAATTTCCAAATCGTGTTCTACAATTGCAGGCCAAAGAAAGTCGGTTATCATACGACCGTAACACTCGGAATTGATAGAGACCGTCTCGCTGTTATCGGTTTTAAAGAAGTAAGGTCCAATCACACCTCCAGACCAAAGAGCGCACCAGACAGTAAGTTTTTTTTTTTTTTGGGTATTTTAACCTCTCTTCATTTACTTGAGGATTTTTGGAGCCCAAAATGCGACAATCTTGCTTATTTAGGTATCCATGGGAGAGAAAATGTAGCCTCGTCGCTAAAGAAAATTTTGAAATGGATAATCTTTTATTAGTTTATTTAATTTATTTTTTATTGCATTTGATTTTACTTCCTAAAATTTTGTTATTATTTTACTAGAAATATATTTTCCAAGTTGCCTCCCCTGGGATTTCCCAATAGAGTATTATAGCATAATTATGAAATGCAAATTTCGAATGTTATGAATATCTTCATTACAAAAATTACACACATACATAGACATGTCGATTCTATAAACATTGTGCTACCAATACCACCTACTCATTGCCGTACTATGGAAGTGAGAATGGAAATTTTGTATGTAAATCTCCCACAGATATGGCCACATATGCACACAACCATGACATTGGTGACTCCGTCATAAGAGTAGCCAAACATGCCTAAATGCAGTAAATCAAATTATGTATGTATGTGTGTGTGTGTGATTACGTGTGGCTTACATAAGGTCTGGTCTAGTCTATCAAAAGAACAGCTACCGCCAGCGTAGGAAACAAAACGTTTTGTCTGCCTATCGATTGACGCACACATACACACACATATATAGTAACTAAAGCGGCGACATTAGTATGTGTGCGGGTGTGTGCTGGTGTGCATTACACATGATGTAAACGTGTTTGCCGTATAATTTTGTAAGAATATTGCATATCATGTTTGGATTGGCAACACGAATATTAGCACGAAACAACTTAATCCGTCTGACACGTGCTTCAATCAGCAGTCGCTGTCGCAGTGGCGCATAGCACATACACACAAACACACATACACACACAACAAGTCAAGAGTGTCTGTCACACTTCGCCAAACGAGATCTGCTACTAGCGAGCAAAGCATGAGAGTTCAATGTGACTCAAGCTGTAAAACAAAATCGAATATGCCAAACTGTGTTAAAGGGACACCCACCCTCTACTTGCAGGGATCTTCAATATTCCATGTATATTCCATGTAAATTTCCTGCATATGTAAATGTGTATGCGCCTCCAACCTCTAACTGCACTCTCTCCCGCTTTTCACATTGTCATGTTTATTTACAACTGATTTTCCAATTATAGCTGCAGCTTTTCGAGCTTTGACAGCTTTGCATCCAGCCAAACGCTCGTCATTCTGCGCTGCTTTACGGATTTTTTACTGCGCTGTCTTTCTACTGCGTTATCCTAACAGTGACCCACGGGCTTTTGCAGTTTATGTGTGCATAGATATACATATGTACATATATCTCGCTTCTCTATTGCCAACTCACTTCATCTTCTTTTACATACTCCACTCCCCAGTTTCAGTCGGTTTGGACGCGTTGCTTTGGTTGCAGCAGTCCATTGCCCGTGGTTCGTGTCACTTGATCTTTGCCATAAGTCCTTGACGACGTGACAATTGCGCTTGGTGACATGTTTGAGATTTGGCGTGTATAGTATAGAAAAGTACAACAACAACAGCAACAGGAATTGAATAACAATGAATTGTTGGTTTGTTCATTTTTTTGGGATTTATTTTAAAGATTTTAAAATAATACATTTAAGCTTGGTAAGCTTGGAGATGCTGACGAACTTTAAAAGAATGCTTAGTTCGAGCAGAAATTATCCCTAGCATAAAACTCTGTTATGAGGCAAATTGTGGCCTTTCGGCGTACCGAAGAATAAGATTAGCCATATCACATGAAAATAACCCGCACGAAAAGACACGAAAGTAATTGATTCCTTGGTTAGTTGAGTGGCGAGTTTGAGGAACGGATTCCTACTGACCACATCCGAACCATTAACTAGGTTAATTAAGCGTAAAAAGTCAGCTTTATTTGTCCACCCATGCGAATTGGGTACGAAGAGTACCCATGTGTCCATAAGGCTGATAAAATCTTGAAATATTAACGTTTCATTCGACGAGAAGCTCTTGTTTTTGTTGTTATTGCGGTTCACTTATCCCGCCTAGGGTCAGATGTGTATAGTCCTAGTCATAGAGGACATCTAACGGGAAGCTCAAGCACGTTTCGATGGATTTCAACCAGAGGAAGAGGAATGTAAGATGAGTCGGGTTGACTGGGCATGCAAAGAGGTGTTTAGTGTCGTGCGAAGATTCATTGTATGCGGGACATACGTTGGGTATGCTCGACTCCAACCTGGATAGGTAGGAGTTAAGTCTACTACAATATCCAGAGTTGAATTATGCCAGTGTTACTTGCGTCTCTCGAGGCAGCTCGAGCTTTTGTTCTGTAATAAGTGGTGCTTGGATTCCGAGAATACCTTTCACTGGAAAAGAGTTCACAAAGGTGTGAACGGTCTCATGGTGAATGGTTCTTAAGGAATGTTGCTATGCCGTACTGTCGAGCGGTTCTTGTCTCTATGGAGTCACGATTTCTCTCATGGGAGTTTCGGCTCCGAGTAAATTTCTGTTCGAATGAAGACGGCGGTAGCATCCCGACAGGTATTACCTACACAGCATAATATTGTGATCCTCAACTGTGAGCACATATGTTCTACTATGTAAGTGGTGCGTTGGCACCTTAAGGAGGCTCACTGTCACGGTCCTAAGGGTGTTCTTACAGGATTGCAACTGCAACATCAACTGCGTCATGCCAGTCTCTGGCATCCAAAAAGGTGCACCATAGTTTTACGACGGCCAAATGTCTTGTATGTTGTCAGCAACATTTCTTTGTCTCTACCCCAAGTACTGTCTGCTGGAGATTAGAGGAATTAATTGTAGTTCTGAACTTTAATGGCAATTACAGTCGCATGCGGAACGAAGGAGTGAAGGTTGTCAAATGTGACTCCCAGTGACTTTGGGTTCTTTGATAATCGCAATTTTTACGCCATCGACTTTCACATTGAGTTCGAGCCGGTACTTCTTCGTCCAGCTGGTGAAGATTGTGGAATGTTTTTAGTATCGGCCTCTTCTAGGTATGCTCTACACTGTACTCATTTCACCTTCCCCACTCTATGGAGATGAAGTACGATTGACAATTTGGATTGCCTACACTCGGCGTCCAAATTACTTCAGTTCCGCCGCTTTGAGAAACATTCTAAGGCACTAAAAGGACTGAGGCAGTTGATGGTGATAGTTCTCGTCAGCGCAGCCAGCTCCTCCGTCTTTTCGTTGCTTTCTACATCGTATTACACACGAAGACTACTGACACAGAACAAAAAAAAAAAAAAAAAAAGAGCAAAAATCAACAAATCCCATCCATAGTCTGTAACTGAGAAACCAGATGAAATCTATCACTTCTTTTAACTATGCTTTATGATGATCACAATTCTAAAAATAAAAATTTCGTAGATCCTGTCTTTTTCTAATGCAGAGTTCTGATCTCTTGCTTTGGACTTCAGATCCCAAGAAGAAACGGTATAAGGAGTTTTTCTAGAGGTAGAATTGCCGTTAAAAGCTACACTGGTTCACTTTGGCTGGTTATTCCAACACACTTTAGGATAGGAAGAGTCTTATTGCCACTTTAAGAGTCCAGTCACCTGCCTACAGCCCTATCGCATACGGAAAGTGTAGCCTTAGCAGGAGAGAAATCCTTCTAAAGGGTGTTACTTATAGAGGTATAGAACTTTAAGTTGGCATTACTTTTCAAGATGGCGACCGATTTAACAGCTGTCAAGTGATTTATTCTCAGTTTGGTTTGGCAATTCATCATGAATAGACTCACGATTATCAATTAAGGCGTAGATTCGTCGAATGGGCCCAAAACGAGATTACCGTTGTTCCCGATTTTCATAAGCGAATTCTGTTTAGCGATGAAGCGCACTTCTGATTGAATGGCTACGCCAATAAACAAAACTGCCGCATTTGGAGTCAAGGTAATCCTCAAGTGTATGTTGAAACACCGTTACATCCAGAAAAACTTACTGTTTGGTGCACTTTATGGGCTGGTGGAATCATTGGTCCGTACTTTTTCAAAAACGATGGTGGCCAGAACGTTACAGTCAATGGTGATCGGCATAGAGCCATGATTACTAACTTTTTCATTCCTGAATTGAATAACCATGATGTGGTTTCAACAGGACGGCGCAACATGTCACACAGCTCGTGCCACAATAGATTTATTGAAAGACACGCTTGGTGACCGCCTAATTTCACGTTTTGGACCTGTGAATTGGCTTCCAAGATCTTGTGATTTAACACCGCTAGACTACATTCTGTGGGGCTATGTAAAGTCATTGGTCTATGCGGATAAGCCACAAACGCTAGACCATTTGGAAGACAACATTCGCCATGTTATTGCCGGTATACGGCCACAAATGTTGGAAAAAGTCATCGAAAATTGGACGTACAGATTGGACTACATCCGCGCCAGCCGTGGTGGTCATATTCCAGAAATCATATTTAAAATATAATGCCACAAGATTATCTTCCGGATAAATAAAATTCATGTCAATCGAATAATCCATCGTTGTTTTATTGCAACTTAAAGTTCTATACCTCTATAAAAAAACACCCTTTAGAAGCAGCTCGAATGAGTTTAATTGTTTTTCTAGTATACAACATCATCTCTCACCATTTATTTGACTTTGAGGTTAGTTTGTGTATTGTGAATACCCCTATTAGGTAAAAAGCTCTTCGTTCGTACCATAAATTACAAAAGTTTTCAAAACAAAATGTATTTTAATAGAAACATTACAACAATAATATTTATAAGAAAATGCATTACACACCTGCCCCATAAGCATCTACCCACAAAGGCTCATAAATATTTGCACACAATAAAATTCGACTACCAACAGGTACTCGTATCCTATTGTAAATGCTACAAATAAAACTTAACAACCGTTAATTTTATTACATTAATAAAACAATTGGTCAAAGCAACATTTTGTGGCAAATGAAATTAGAGGCGAAGACAGAAACACAGACGACAATAAATGGGTATGCAAAAGTCATTTCTGGTGTGAATAGAAGGTGAGAGAGAGAGACCAGGAGTAATACCATTGTGATTCGAATGGCAAATAAAATTAAAAAAATATAACAGATATATTTTTCTTTATTTATATTTAATTGAAAATTATTTTTGATTTTTATTAATTTTAATTATTCATTTAAAATTGTTTTTTAATTTTTTTTTAATTTTTTCATGAAAAATTCCGCAAAAAACGTCGATAATTAACTTCATCTCGCCCATACAAACATAAATCGTTTTTATTACATTTATTACTGCAATAGTTTTACCCCAACCCTCGGCATACCAAGCTCCAATAAACCCACTGTCTTTTACCTCATATGGGGGATGAAACTAATAAAGCTGTAATGGCGTGTTTGGCATTCTGCCCCATCTTTGTAATAATTTTTATAGCTTTCCAACTCTCTCTCTGGCCCCGCTCATACCTTACGTCCAATCTTAATGAAGAATTATGTGCAAATATATGTATGTATGTATAAATAAGATTCTGGGTAATAAAGAAAAAAATTAACTTCATTTTATAGACTTATCAAATTGATTTATGTTTATGGACCACAAGCGAAGTGCTGCCGACGAATGTAATGTGGCAAATATATCGCCAGTAAATCGTTTATTGATTTGTTGCATGCAGGTGTAGGTGTGCGAAGGTAGACAGCAAAGCCAGATAGAAGTAAAATTTTATAGAAATTACTATAATTAATGGTAATTGGTTATGTAAATAATTACAAATGATTATTTATGGAAAATTAATGTGAGAGGAGTTGAAAGACATTATGCAATTTCATTATATGTATGTATGTAGCTTGAAATGAAATAATTCTCTTACAATTCTTGGAATTTTAGGTCATTATACTTCTCACGTATATGAGTGGTAAAGGGTGATCCAAGTAGAGGTACTTTTTTCAATAGCCCTTTTCTGACACATCACGTGTGATTCGTGTCAAGCTGTCATGTTATTTTTGTTCAATATTATTTAGCGTTTCATCATGGAAAGACTTACGCTTGAACAACGTTTACAAATCATTCCACTTTAATACGAAAATTCACTTTCTGTAAAGAATGTGTTTCGCGCGCTTCACTCAACTTATGTTCAACATAATCGGCCTGCCGAGTGTACCATTCGCAACACCATCACCCATCTTAAGTCCCAGCATTCATTATTGGAAAATATTCGACCGAATAGACCACGTCCAGCACGCAGTGAAGAAAATATAACCTGAGAGTGCACCCGAAGACCGTGTAGAGTCGATTCGGCGCCGTTCGCAGCAACTTGGACTGACGCATGGAACGACTTGGCGCATTTTATGGCGAGATCTTAAATTGAAAGCGTACGAAATACGACTTGCGCAAGAATTGACCTTTCCAAGTGACATCACTTCGCTCTGTGGGCTCTTGAAAAGTTCCAAGAAGATCCGACGTTTTCGATCTAAATTTTGTTCAGCGATGGAGCTGATTTCTGGTTCAGTGGGTATGTAAAAAAGCAAAATTGCTACATTTGGGACAAAGAGCAACCTGAAGAGATTCAAGAGCTGTAATTTCATACGGAAAAGGAACGGTTCCGTGTGGTGTGTGAGCTGGTGGAATCATCGGTTCATATTTCTTCAAAAATGATGCCGGTAAGAACGTAACCGTCAATGGCGACCATTATCGCGCCATGATAACCGACTGTTTGATGCATGAAATTGAAGCTTGTGATCTCCGCGTCATTGATGTTCAACAAGACGGCGCCACATCCCACTCATCGCATCAATTAATGGATTTATTGAGAGAACACTTCGGTGAACAGATAATTTCACGTTTTGGGCCGGTCAATTGGCCACGTGTGTGATTACACCGTTTGACTTTTTCCTGTGGGGTTATTTAAAGTCTAAAGTCTATGCGGACAATCCCGCTTCGATTCAGGCCATGGGGCAAAACATCACGCGTGTCTTTCGCCAGTTACCAATCGAATTGCTCGAACGAGTCATCGAAAATCGGACTCAACGGAAGGACCATCTGAGACGTGGCCGCAGCCGACATTTGAAAGAAATACTCATCAAAAAATAAATGCCAGAGAATATTCTTTCGAATGATAAAAAACATTCCCAATTAAATTTGAATTTTCTGGGTTTTTTCTTTCTTTAAAAAAGTAGGGAACCTCGAAATGGATCACCTGTTAATTCCCTTACAATCGATTTGTTTAGATATGAGATCTTTGGTCCCCAAAACTTCAATAAACCAGCTGAGAACAGAAAATTCGGTAGTCGAAACCAATATAATGAACTAAAAACTGTAACCGAAAATCATCGAAATCGGAAGGCTATATCATATAGCCCCCAATAAACCGATTTGTTCAGATTTAAGGTTTTGAGTCAAAAATTCGTTAAAAATGCGTATAAAATCCAGGTTTGTCATTACGATTTATATTATTTTACCTTTTTTTTAAATTTCTTTTTTGTATTATTTTTTATTTTTTATTTTTTATTATTGTTTTAAATTTTTTTTTTAAATATTTTTTTTTGCAACTGTTCAGCACTAAAAATTTATCAAAAATGTTACATAAAATATGGATTAATTGTTTTCTTCTTCTTATATTTGTCATAATTTTTAAATCACTCACCATTCAGTTCAGTCCAAACACGTTTAAAGCATTATGAGAACAGCTTAAAGCTGTTAGCGCTCACTTGCACACATGCGACAAGAGCCTTGATAGACTCACACAAACACAGTCGCATAACAGGCTTGCCACCAAACGACCATTCGCCTTAATTGCATTCCAGCGAAGCAGGAAGTGCAACACAGAAGAACCATCGCGCGACGCTAACTTACCACTACTAACACAGTGAGCAAGTCTGTATGTATGTCTGCGCCTTCATGCATATTAGAGTATGCCAAATTGCAGGCGAGAAAGGCTGCATTTGCAATAAAACCGCAAAACAAAACCGACGAGAAGAAAGTACTTATAGAGAGCAGAAAGCGAGCGCACTCGCTTAGCCTGTCAACACGTCACAGTACGTCAAATGCAGCAACAACGAGTGAGTGTTGCCATCATTTCAATTTGCCAGCGGCATATTGCCACTTTCCGTTAGCGCTACCGCCGTCGCTCTTGCTGCTGCTGCTGCTGCTGCTGCTCGCGCTACTGTCGGAACGGAACTCTCATTTCCCGTTATGGCTTAGGAAAGCTGCAGTAAAAGCAGTGCAAGCCCTGCTCATCGTCGTTGTCGCTTACTCTTCATACTTTTTTTTTATACTTTGCTAGTTATTGTTCTTTAGCGGCCGTTAAATGCCGTTAGCTTGATTGACGCTGTGGCTGATATGAGCGCGAACCAAGTGTTGAGCGCTAACGGACGTTTAGAAGGTTCTTCCGTTTATCGTTTATTTTCAATGGATATGATTTCTTTTCCATTTTTGCCTTCGCAATTTACTTAATTGGTGTAGAGTGTGAAATACTGTGGAGGGCATTAAGTTATTTGTGGGGGCAAAGAGTTTTGAAACCACTTTAAATTATGTGAAATATCTTGAATTGAGGTGGGTTGGGGATAGGGTTAAAAAATCTATTTAATGTTTTAAAAGGCGATTTGCCAAAAGCGACGAGGAATAACTGTCGCTGAAGCGATTTTCGTACAACAAATGGAGAGACCTGCAGTTTATTCTAAGCCACCTCTGAACGGTCTATGGATTTCATGCCAGGAATATAATCGGAGGGCTTGATATTCCCTGCGGTGGGGAAATTATCAATTAGAAAAAGGAATATCCTATAATTTTGGATGTAGGTCGAACCTGGACTCGAACCTCTGGCCTTCCGAATAGTAGCAGACAATTCTACTTCTGCCTTAAAAAATTTCCCATATTTGTTAGTATTAAAAAAGGTGAAAATAGGTATGAATTCTTTGGTACAGCATAACCTCGAAAAATTGGACTCTATCATTATCACAGCACATGACATCAAGACGCAGAGGCAGGTAGCTTCTGTACAAAGAGGTGAGGTGAAGAGCTCAGAGCCTCAACGTATATTAGATCAAGCAGTAAGAGCCGTCAAGGAACTATCTAAAGTCGTGACGAGGTCCTACTTCCCGCCATTACGTAAACACGAATAATAACAGGAGGCGAGGATCTATTCCCTTTTTGGGAAGGTATTTGCCAGTTTCTACTGCTTTATTCTTTGGGACTCGTACAAAAACGAAGCTCAATCTTACTCACTTTTTTTGTAAAGAACCCCGGAAACCAGTGAGAAACCCTCTGCTATAAGCCGGAGCTCATCTTTCAGCTCTCACAGCATAGCTGATTTGGTTACAAGCTTTAAAACCCGGAGACAGCAATACAAAGCATCATATACCAAAGAAGTTGATCTGTCGCATCTCAATTGATAAAGTATCTTCTTTTCCCAGCGCGACTTTGAAACGGCTCTATTTTAATATCCTGGCGTGTATAGGCGCTCATGGAAGGTATCTTTGGTCACATCGTCCCTCTTTTTATCTGAGCTTTGGCATTTTAGGGCTTATTGCAGAAGGATGTTCGATAGTATCCGGACTTCCTTCCCCACACAAATATGATGTTCAATAAAAGCATAACAGGAACCATTAACTAGGAACCGGCTATTTCTAGTAAAAGCCATCAAATCATAATCCTCAATGCTGCTGTGGTCTTCATTGAATTAGGGGTCTCTCTTACGAGGCATTGTAAGTTGCAGCTCGATTTTTTCTTGGCGGTTCTCAAGCCTAGTGAAGAGCTTTGCTGTCCAGGAGGTATAACTTGAAAATACAGTGATTTAAAAAGCCCACCACTCCTTGACCAACATCCACTTGCAATCGTATTTCTCTTGAATAGACTCAGTAACAAGACCGTATTGAACACTCAAGCCAAATATGAAGTCTCCTCTATTTAGCGGCAACCCAGTGATTAATATAGCCGATAGTGGCAGGAGAAAGCCAGGAAAGCTTTCCTCGCTAAAAAGAAAGAATTATGGATCTTCTTGCAGAAAATGTTCCTTTGAGCGAGTAAGTAAAGAGCAAGTGAGAGAGAGGCGGAGAGAGAGGGAGGCAGAGATATAGAGATGAAGAGAGAGGATTAGAGAGGAAGAACGTGACATCTTGTGCAGCAGTTGTGGAGAAGAGGAAGAAACAGAGACCTGGTGGGAATGCCTGGCATTTAGATGAGAAGATTAACATCTCTAGAGGCGGCAACCTTTAAGGACTTTGACAAAATAATTCTACAAAAGATTCGTTGATCGCTCAATTTTTCCAACTCCACACACTAGTTTGTCTAGTTGATGGGTGCTCCTGGTATAATCATTGGTTTCACAACGGGCTCGTGCGGTAGTTTAAGTAAGCAGAAGCCCAGCAACCAACTCACTCAATATAGCCTGCATAAATTCATCTACTTGCCACTTAACGCCTTCTTTGCTATTTCTTTTTTTTCAGAGAAAAAATTACATTTATGCGATTATCCTGAAATTGATGGCAAATATTTGTAATAATAGCTATGGTAATATGTGATAATAATCAAAATGAATGGTTAGAAAATGGAAGAAGAGCACAAGCAAAGTGACAGCATAAGCTGAGGGAGACAGAAATGCGCAAGCCAATAACAACAAACACAACATATGATTGGCAGGATATAGCATATTTGCACATATAAATACGTTTGTGTATGCACTGAAGGACTTTCCCTTCAAACTAATCCATAAATATAACTGCTTTCCCTTATTAGATGCCACCCATTCATGGCAGATTTTTGCCAAAAAACATAATTTGCATATTTATAATACAATTTCTTTATATGTATGTATGTATAAATTGCTCTGCCTTTTTCTCTGCTACATTTCTTTTTTTTTGGGTTTTTTTTCTATTTGTTTGTGTTTACACTCCGGCCACTCGTTGACCGGAATACGCAAGCGGCAGAAAAATTGAGTTGAGTCGAGCAGTGTCGGTCGTATTTTTTCCAACGCTTTGCGCCTATTTAAATAAGCTTTTCCACATATTATCCTTTGCATAGAAAATGATATAAAAATAATAGCTTTTTGGTGGAATTTGAGTGTGCCGGAGCAACTCGTTCGAAGACGATAAGCTTCTATTAGGGTGTGGTGTGTTAATAATTTTTGGCATATTTGGTATGCCTTTTCGGTGAAAATTTCTTTTTTAGATTTTTTTTTTGATTTTTTGCTCATATTTTAGGCTGCAAAGTAGGGACAGTTGAAATATTTTTATTCTGATTATTATAATCTTACGTGCGTTGATTTGGCTATAATCATAAGTGGAGTTGAGTGCTTCTTGGCATGTTTATTTTTTCATTTTTTCAAATTTTTTTTTTTTAATTTTCATATAATTTATATATTTTTAGTGGCCACAAAAGCAATTTCCCGCATAATATGTTAATAAGTAGGCACATACTTGGGCAAATCTGTGCAGTAAATTGTCTGTTGTGTTAAGAGAGGAATTTTAGGTGCAGGCTTGTTGTAAATTTAGGCGTTTTCCTCTCATACTATTTTTGGTTATGAAAAGATTTTAATAAAAATTTTGGCAAATATTTGCAATTTATAAGCCATATGTTGGGGTATTTTATGATTAAATGAAGTATAAATTACATTTTGTCTCATTCATATGAGACTCATTACAGTAGGCGCAGGAATTTTAATGTTGGAAAAAATATTTGAAATATTTCTAATAATTTCTTAGGGCCTTATCTTGGGAATTTTACAATTATTTTTGGATATGTACATATATATATGTATATTAATATAATAAATATAATAAATTTTGTAGAGTAAGAACTCAAGAGTTCCATGTATCGAACCGCGGTCAACTGCCGAAACTTTTGACAGGAATTTTCGAACTCTCTAACTCGAATATCAGAATAAAAATTTGCAATTTTGATAATTAAAATTTTTATACCTTTGCACTTAAAATTAGTGTAAAACAATTGTTCAAAGTACTCAAAAAAACCTCGAAATATTCAAGCTGGTGCTCAAAATGAAAAAGTGTGAGAGTGATCGTTGCTCAAATGCTCATACTGCTCGTAAATATTCAAATCAACAACAAAGAAACACACTAAATGATTTGAAACAATTTTGGACGGATGGCTGAGGTGGAGAGGAGGAGAGTATTGAAAATACCAGTGCTCTATGCTTGTAAGACAATCTAGGCGAGAGAGCGGTTTGCTGCACTCTGCTTAATGTGAGCGCTAAGAATTACTACAACAGCACTCGAAACGTTACTCAATCTACAGCCAATCAATATTGCAGTGGAAAACGGATTAAGGGAATTTTCTGCTAGAAACTTCGTACATAGCTTAATAAGCAAGAGAATTGGGATAAAAATAACCCATATATCCCCACATTTTAAGGTGTTTAGTCATAATAAAATGGCGCAGAAACTTCTGGCTCACCAAGGGATCCTACAATATCTATACGGACAGATTAAAAATGGCTGCTGAAGTAAGAGGAGGAATCTATTGCGCTGAACTAGATCTCAAACTTTCGGATAATTGCCGTATTTTGCAGACGGAGTGCTTCATGATAACGTACGTTCACATCGTATTACGTCACAAAATGTCCTTAGGAGCAGGGTGGCAGCGAATAAGGTGGCTGCAGAGAAGCAACCACAGATCTAATGAGCTCCAGGCTACAAGAGCACTGTTGATAATGAAATAGTTGATGAGATTGCCAAAAGTGGCATGGGACTGGTGACTGAGTTGGTACATGAAATACAAATGTCATTAAATAGTCTAGGTAATGAAATTTTTGAGTGAGCTGGAAGACGGATCAGGGTGAAATGGGTACTTTAACGGTACGCAAGACCAATGCTGACTAACCTTCTCTGTTTCTGTTCGGTCTTATCTGGAACTTGAATGTGCAGAGGACTAGACGAGGTATCAAAACTGGATATTAACCCCCTATTAAACTTGATATACGACCCGACAAGAAAACAGTTACTTTAGATTAGCTTTTGTTCGATACTGACGTTGGTTTTTCTGATTCGGCTCAGTTGGAAGACGCATCTTCGAAGTTTTTTGAGCAGTTTGTATATCAAACTCGCAAACTCTTGTCTAAACACCAAAACTATTCGTTTTTTTAGGAATATGTGTTTGGAATTAACTCGTTCTAGTATATATTCAGCGACCTTAATGGATTTTTGAGAAAAATTCAAGTCCCTCGGCAGTAGGCGATGCGAGTCCCTCTAGCGCGATTTTTATATGATGAATTACCAGTATTTTCTAGGAGAGAATATGTATAAATATATTTAATAAAAAAATATATACATATATATATATACATATAATTTCTAGGATGTTTGTGCCTTAAAACTTAAAAAAAAATGTTACCCTTTTTTTTAATTAAAACTGGGGTTGAAACCCCTTACTGGCACATCAATAGCGCACTTGCATTTCCTAATTAACGCAGCTGTGCGTATATTTCGATGAATTACAACAAAAAAAATCCAAAATTCGCCAATGCAAGCTTTCAAGTGACATTAACACCACACTTGCAGCGCCCCCCACTCACGTTGATGAAATGTAGAGACGCAGTTATGCTTAGACTGCATATTTCTTTGCATATCCACAGGCTGCAATAGCACAAGTACATAAACTTACTTACATACATTTGCCAGCACAGCTCAGCAGCAGCCGGGGGTATGTCCTAAAAACATGCGTGCACATGCACTTCATACTCGCATTTTTCGTCTTTAGAAGCAACGACTCTTTACTCTAGACTTTAGCTACATTTCGTAGGGGTGCAGGAGACTTAGAAGACACTGTCACCCACTCATGGTAGTCGATGAAATATTAAAAAAAAATTTTAATTTTTTTTGCACCCTCCATACTTGAATAATATATATTTTTATATGTATATATAAATATGTTTGTATATTGTTCAAATTTAAAAAAACTTCTCTCTAGTGTTTACTGTATGCTCATGAAAAGTAAACCAAGCGCAGCGCCACATGTGGCATGTTGCATATATGACTTCGTGTATTTGCACGTAATGCACACACGAGTTGGCCATTCACTGTTGTGTACGCGCTTGCTGCATAAAGTGCGTAACATTTTTTTCAATAAAAAAAATTTAAAAAATTGCAAACAACAACAATTGCATTCATAAAAACAAAAACAAAAAATTCTGCAACAGCAACGACACAGTAGCCCAATTGATTTGGGGTAGAAATGCAGTAAATGCAGCGGAAACAATGGCACACATGTAAACATGCATACACACACATACATACATACATACGTATATAAGAGCACTTGTACAATTGTCAATGTATTTTAACCCATGAATGGCTCAGAACTTGCACACACGCACTTGATATTGCCATTGTTCTCTGTTGTTCTCCGTATTTGTCCCCTTTTTTCATCCATTTTTGGCCTGTGCAAATACCTGTGTGCCTTCGGGACTCATTCACTTTTGTCATTGCGTGAAAGCTTTTTTTTTATTCTTTTTTTCATTCATATTTTCTACAAATATTGACTTTTCATATACATATACGTGTATAATACGTCACACAGAGTTTGAGTGAATTCTTGGATGTTTCTCTTCAATCAGCGAAATAAGTTGTTTGCATCGGTGTTGAAGCCACAGTCCAAAATATTCGGCATGAAGCAGTAGTTTGTTTCGAGAAATTTCGAAATATCTCCTCGATGTCAAGAGGGTGTGCTGCGTAGCTCTACACCTCCTTCTTTCCTTTTCCTTCCCCCTACAATCAGCTCCAGATCTAAATTTAGGTTTACTTATGGAAAAAAATTTATAATAACGACAGAGATACGACTTAGCGCCGGAGATATGACTTCCACGTTCCATAACCACGCCAGAAAAATCATTCGAGCTCGCCCAACCTGGTATTTACAGCGTTCGGTGAGCTGAGTGAGTTGCATCTGTTCCGAAAGAAGATGCCCAGGCGACCTCCTCTCCATTAATATCGAACCTCCCAATGCTCATTCTCACAATTTCATCAGCTTTATTGTGCCAAACTATTCTACGAAGACCCGGTATGCATATCAGAACACAGCAACATACCAACTAAAGAGATAACGAACGACCTTGCAAGGCAGCCGACTTCCCTATAATTTTTCCCAGCATAAAAAATTCGGGCGGTTACGCTCCATCTGAAAACATGCTGCAAGAGAGTTATTCATCGCAGATGCTAGCCCCGTATGGTAGGCTCTTAGGATTAGTATAGATTTTCCCGCCAAAAAAGGAGATTGCCGTAGTTATTGGTCTTTTACCAGGAAATTTTCTATTGAGGAAGTAAGCACAGAGAGATAGTGTGAGAGAGAGAGGGAGAGAGAGAGAGGAAAGTGCGTAGCATCCATCTACTACTGCAGGCGTTGTAGCTAATCGGAAGAGACTGAGAGACCTATTGCGAATGCCCGGCATTTAGAAGTAAACATTAAAGTCTCTAGAGGTGACAGCCTTCAAAGATTTTGACAAAATAACGGAAGCAAAAATACCTTCATCACTCAATATTGTCAACTTCACACATTAGTCTGTCTAACTGGTGGGAGCTCTAGCTATAATCATTGCTATCAAAACGGGCTTGCTCGATAGCTGAAGTAAGCAGAAGCCCAGCAATGACTACAATCTAATCTAACTACTATAAACCGGAACCGAAATCAGCCTTATAGAGTGTAACTTAATACTATGGAGTGAGGGATTCTATAACTAGGCCAAAAAAGCGGGCTCTTGTAGTCAGTTTATACGCTGACATCACTAACTGGTATGCAGCTCCGGTTCTTCTTCTAAACGTTTCGTTTCTAAGTGTGCACTTTACTCATTTCTAACATCCATTTCCTCATAATGTGAGCAGTCCTTGCAAAAGATGCGATTGCTAATCCCTATAGAGCCTAGAATAGTGACTATAAGAGACTAAACTTTTAGGGAACCACTCTGAAGTACTCCGTTGAAGGGTTCGCTGTTGTTTAATCTAAGACCGTGTAAGTAAAGTGTTCTCTCTACGAACAAAGCGCAAGGAGTACAAGTCGCTCATTATACTCGCCCTGCTAAATGGCGATATGAAGACATCCGATGCATCAACACTAGAAGGTTTTGAGACAAAAAGTTTTTCAGACATCTTCGGAAGTTTCCCATGCAGTATTCGCTTGTGGAAGTTGAGGAAGAAAAAAATCTACACTCCGTTGCAGTGTTGAGGCGGAGAAGGGTGATGCTCCAGCTGGCGTTGTCGATAGCCATCGAACTGTGAATAGAAGTAACAGCTGGTAAGCTCTTGTTGACTCAGTTAAAACGTGGTAAGCGGTGCCTATGTCAAGAAAAATGAGGAAGAACTGTATAATAATCATAATAAGTAGTAAAATGAGCGACTGAACTCAGCAACTTAGAGTTTTTCTCCACCAAGAAACGAAGCGTCTACTACAGATAAATTCTATAAAGTCGTAAAAATTAGTTTTCGAAAAGTAAAACTTTGAAACCATTTTGCTTTAATATCACTTATGACTTTCTTCTGACTCACACACACTCATGCACTCACACCACTGCAAAAGCGTACGCACTTCGAATTTTATCTAAAATAATTGCGCTCATAAAAACTTGTGAAAAGTGCACTAAAACCATTAGCCATATCACTTAAATGCTCTGTTTTTTCTTGTTGGAGTTTTTTGTTTAAATGTTTTTTTTTTTTTTTTTTTTTTTTTTTGACGCCATGAAAACTTGAAAAATTTCACTAAACCAGGGAGAAGAGGAGGCAAATAAGTATGTATGAAAATCAATTTTCATTTCTTTGCTCACTTTGTCACAATACCGCACACTTCCACGCACACACACACTCACACCCATATGCGAGTATTTAGTTGAAGTGTGTTAGTTGGTCGTCGGTCGGCTCGCTAAATTATTATCACCTTAGTTAGTCGAACCATTCACGCATACATTCCCTGACTTCATTGCATGCTACCATGCATACTCATACATATGCATACTCGTATATGTGCATATGTATGTATGTGCCTATATATTAAAATGATTGGACATTAGGACAAGTGGATTTTCATGTTTTTCCATAACCACAGCAGCAAGAACTTCAAACTACTATAGACTAATATATGGTTATATATTCAACTACCGCTACTCAACACTGGCCCCCAATCGGCTCGTTTGCCCGCCGCTCATTCTCACAACCATATTTCATTAGTTTTTATGAGTTTTTCGGATGTCGGTGAACGCTATGAAATTACTTCATTCACGAAAGTGCAAAATATAACTTTTAGATTTGCTCTACTTGTCGGATATTTTTTTCATTCATTGCGTGTGTGTGTGTGACGCTCACACAGGTGCGACAGTTAACGCCATTGGCCTATCTAAATTTCTAGGCCAGCACAACGACAATTGCGCGTTAGAATGCTCACAGCACCGCTGGTTGGCTGGTTGGTTAGCTCGTTTACAAGGCCGCTAAGTTTTGACGTGGAGGCACGTAGTTTTCTATGTCTTTTTTTATGGCAGATACATGATTGTACGAAGAGTTCACGAAATGTAAGTTGACAAAATTTTTTTGTGGAACTTTAGCGGTATTTAAAATGAAAATTTTGCACTTTCTACGAGTAAATTGGCTAAAACTTAAGCTTTTGGAACCGTGTAGCTCATGGAAAAACATGTAACTCATTCTTTGAAAGAGCCCATCTTTTTTCTTCTACACTCGATCTTACCGATGTAGTAAAACACTTTCTCTTCCTCAGCTAACGTCAGCTGGTGATGCTTCGAGAACTTCTCAGTACGACGAAGCATTTCTGTCCATCCCGGTGAAGTGTTCTAACTACTCTTAGCATAACTACTCTAAAATTTTAATCAGCTTACACAACAACTTAAGCCGGTTCACAACGATCGTGATTCTTCCCACAAAATTTTCTCCAGCGACAAGCCACATTTCTCACTCGGTTGATACGTAAGTAAGCAAAATTGTCCCATTTGGGGCTCCGAGAATCTTCAGGGAATTGAAAAGAGGCCATTACATCCAAAAAAAGACTCTCTGCCTGCTGAGTTCTTTGGTCTGGGGGTGGCTTGGACCTTATTTCTTTGAAAACAATAACGGCGAGACTGTCAATGTCAATGGTCTTATAATAACCAAATTTTGTTGGCCAGCAATTGAAGAACACGACTTGAACGATATCTGGTTTCGACAAGATGGTCCCGCATGCCACACAACACGAGCGAGTTTGGCTCTATTGCGAGAGAAACTACCCTGCCGCGTAATCTCTCGTCTTGGCGGTGTCAATTGGCCACCGAGATCGTGCAATTGGACACCGTTGGACTTTTTTGTGGTGCTACGGGAAAGATCGTATTTATGCGGATAAACCTTTAACTCTGGAGCATTTGAAAACCAACAATCGTCAAGCTATGGCTGAGATACCGCCCATTAAGTGCCAAAAGGTGGTCGAAAATTATCTCAAATGGATGGAAGTTTGTAAAAATTCACGAGGCGATCATTTTGAGGGATGCATTTAAGCAGGTTTTATAGGTATTCCGATTTTAAAACAGCTTCAAATAGCGGTTATCGCATTACATCTCTCGTTACCCAAAGAAAGAAGCACCAGTTCTCAGTAGATTAGGTTAGGTTGTTTTCGGAGAGTCCTACATAGACGATACCGCGACCACAATGCGAGCAGATATACTACATATGCCCAAAGCACTCTCTACTCTCTACTGGTCTCTTCTTCCAGTTGGATCTCGAATTAAAGAACATTACTGTTCTCTTAGAAAATTAATTTAGGCGTGTTGGTCTTTTTTGTTCAATGCTGATTGAAGATCCATTAGTTTTCCTTATTGTCTTCGCACGTTCTATACCTTTCCTGCATTGATTGCCACTTCTTTCTCACCTAATTTGAAGGTTAGGAACGCCAGCAATTAATGCCTGTCTTGATAACTTCATTAAGAGACTTTTTAGGTGTTTTTCCCACCGATCGCTCTCTCGTCTCTTCGACTCACCTCTCTTAAACTTGCTTGTTTTCTACAGAAATTTCCTATAAACTATAAACCCCCAAGCTTATCGGATTACTCACAGCTGTGAGTACTACATTATATTGCTTAAAGTATAAAAACTGCAAATCAAATACTTCCGATTATATCGATTGCCGCGTATGAAACGTGTATCCATATAATAAAACAAGGTACTCGAACCGATTAGATTAGATAAATGTAAAGCGAGTAAAATAGGAATAAAACTAAGATTGGTAAACAAAACCAAACTATTGATAAGCAACAACAAAAAATATTAAAAGTAAACAAAAGAACAAAATAAAACTTGCCTGTAATACCGCTTTCAAGAGATCATAAATTAAATATTTGTTAATATTTTCACAACCCAGTTAGAAGCAATAGCAGCGAGAGTAGATTGCATTCAGTTATTAACTGACCAGCTGAAAGAGTGCAGAGCGGAACGTCATATTCTGGTTTTAAGCGATATTTGTTGAAAAAAAGATATAAAATTTAAATAATCTTTTTTTAATGCCTCATCACGAACACCAACACGGTGGACCACCGCATCACTATGGTAGACCGCCAGTACCGCCACATCATCATCACGGACAACCACCGCATCACTATGGTGGACCGCCAGCACCGCCACATCATCATCATGGACCACCAGGACAGCCACCGCCTCATCACCATGGACCACCATATTGCTGCCCACGCCTTATATGCTGTAATATATTGTAAATAAGTGCGAAAAAAAGTTTTTTTAGCTAGAAAAATTAAAAAAAAATTTCAAATAAGTATTCCAGTATGGAGTTTCGAACAAAAGAATATTTTTGAAAAAAGAGGAAAAAATGTATTCAAACTTTTCGGTGAAGATCATGGCTTTACTTGAGATAATGTCGATTTAGCGATATTTTAAATCTGCAGCAAATTTAAATATGTCAGTGTTGAAGCAAAATTAAAAAAAAATAGTTTGCGTTGCGGCCAAATGTATGCTATGAAATTAAATTTTTTATAAGCTTCACTTAGAAGAAAAATGTTGCCTACATTTGTGCGCAGATATTATATACTTATTGTTTGGAAAAACATTTGAAACTGATTTCGCAATAAATATATTAATTTAAGTAAATTACTAATCATTTTTGGCAGAAATAAATAAATAAATTTTGAAATTTTTTCAAGGACGTTTAAATTATGTTTAGGTTTAATTATTGACCGGAGAATTTTGATTTAAAAAAATTGTATACAAAGAAAATATTTTGATCACATTTTTGAGTAAAATTTTTTTTTTTAACTGGTTTAATAATGAATAACCTAATGGAATTTCGTCAAAAACATTACTATTAAAAACATATTTTTAAACAAATTTTAAGAAAAAATTTTTTTACATATTTTTTTTTTTTTGCATATTTTTTCCAAGCTTTCTTATCAATAAAAAACAATTTGAACACCAATTTATGAGCTTAAACACTTTTCTTTTTATTCAAAAAATTTATTTCGAATTTATTTTTGGAATTAGTAAGAAATTAATTTATCTGTAACCTATTTTTATGGTAATGAAAAACGGATAAAAAAATTCAACTTTTTTCTCTTCAAATGAATCTTTGAGCTGATTTTTTTGTTAAGATTTCAGAAATTTTTCCTTTCTTATTTCATTTTTTTAAATTAAAATTTTTAGCTATTTATTTTTGAATTAAATTAAATTAAACTAAAAAAAGGTGAACATTTTAAAGTAAA
Source organism: Neoceratitis asiatica (assembly GCA_030068015.2). Lineage (NCBI taxonomy): Eukaryota > Metazoa > Arthropoda > Insecta > Diptera > Tephritidae > Neoceratitis > Neoceratitis asiatica. Next base: position 80,509,831 of record CM061527.1, on the reverse strand, counting down.
AATTCCACTTATGTTTGATTTTGATGCCTGCTCATTTATATAATTAATCTAAATTCAAATAAAAATCTCTCCAACTCAAAATCCACTAACAATTTACGTAAAATAATTGAGCAAAACACACCCATTTGACATTTGCGCCCTAAAATATGTGACAGCAAAGCATGAACAGCGTGTAAAGTGCTGGCAGTTTGGCAGCTGGACATTATTTCTTGCAACACACAGCACGTAACAACTTAATTGTGGCGCGAAGAATGGCAAATAAAACAAACAAAAAATTACTAAAAGTAAATAACAATATAATAGAAAATGTAAAAAAAAAATAAAAAAAATAAAAAATAAAAAAATAAAAAAAATAAAATAAATAAATATAAAAGAGCGCCACACACTTGAGTCACTTCAGCAAATCACATGAAAATCACTTGACTATTAAATGCGGATAATCCAACAAAAGTATATTTTCACACGACAGTGAAAAATTCGCATAAATTTTTTTTGGGCGCAAAATTTATATATTTTACATACTTATTGTATGTAGTATATATAAATGTAAGTGGTAAGTAGCAAACAAAAAACAAACACTTCTGAGAAGCAGTCACGGCATCGCAGGTATGAAAAGTAAATAAATTTGATTGCATTAAGGTACTTTCGACTCTTGTTTGTTGATTTCTGTGTGTGTGAGTTTAGGTGTGTCTTTGTTTTATGGTTAAAGAATTCTTTTGTTTTGATTTTTCTTTTTAAGTTTGTGTTTGTTTTGTTTTTAAATATATGTGCGTGTGTGTGTGTGCCATTTGAGTCAACACGCAAACATGTCAACTGGTCAGCCGCGGACGATTCAACGCGGTCATAAATCTAAGAAAAAATAATACAAAAATATTTTTTAACATTTTTTCATTAATAAAGTGGTTGTTTGTTGGGTTTTTATGCATTAAAAAATTTATTTGCATTAAAATATTATAAGTGCATTACTGAAAGGTGTTGAATTTAGTTGTTTTATAGAAAAATTTAGTTTTTAATTTTTTTTTTTACGAATTTTTTTTAAGAGTACGGAAACTCTTGCAACGTGAAATATTTTAATGCCATTAATGTTTAATATATAACATATTTTTAGTTTATTAGTAATCATAGCTCTCAATAAAATTACTTATCATTCGAATTTTTAGCACCCTTTTTTGAATTTATAATGGGCTAAACCATGTGTTGAGCAATTTTACAGATAAGATATTCGTATATAACAAGGAGATTTTGAAATTACTCAAATAGTTGTAATCATAGCGCTCAGCTAGCACTGATCATTTCGAAAAATTTTTCAATAGTTGTTTATAATATTTTTAATTTTTTTTTATTCGAATATATTTTCTTATATAATATAAATATATAATATAAATATATTAAAATGCCAAATTGCAAACCAAACTGTGGGCCGCATTGTCATCACCAGGGACCGCTGTCGCCCAAAGAGCCCCATGCTCCATCACTTCACGACGGATCGCAATCACCTCATGTACCACCAGCTAATGGACCAATTTCACATGTACTACCAGCGCCATGTGGGCCGCGAACTAATGACTTGCCTCACGATGGGCTCAGACATCACTAGTGAATATGAAAATTAATACAAACTCTCGATATAAGAAGTTTTTGTTTGGTTTTTTTTTTTTTGTAGATTAAAATGCTAATTATTTTGAAACAAAAATTATAAGAAATACAAATTTAAAACCTACAAATATAAAAAAAATTAATAAAGTGTAGTAATATTTGAAAAGAAATTGTTTTATTTTTTGTAGTTTTTTTTTTAAATTTTAATTTTCATTTTCATTTATTTATTTTTTGTCCTTAATATAATCAAATTATCTAGTTAAAGATTTTTTGTTCAAATTTATTCTATTGGTCATAGCTGCCATATGATAACCGAAATTAATTCTTTCAATAATATTAAAAATAGAAAAAACTTAAAAGGTTAAAAATTAAAAATGATAATATGTACAAGTTGAAAATTAATAAATTTAAAAAATAAAAAATTTTAAAATTTTAAAATGTAAATTTAAAAAAAAAACTTTAAAATGTAAGGATTTAAAAAAAAATGTATGTATCAAAAATTCTAAAATTTAAATATTTTAAAATATAAAAATTAAAAAGTAATAAAAATTATAAAATATAAATATTATAAAACAAAAAACTTTAAAATATGAATCTTATGAAATGTAAAATTAAAAAAAAAAATTAAAATTATAAAATCTAAATTTTCAAAAATAAAAATTAAACAAAAAATTAAAAAAAAAAATTATAAAATATAAAAATTTAAAACTGAAAAAAAAGCTAATTATGAAAATAAAACTATGAAATATAAAAACTTAAAGAATAAAAATTTATAAAATATAAAATTTACAAAAAAAATAAAAATTATAAAATATAAAAATCATAAAATATAAAAGTATTAAAATAAAATAATTAAAAAAAAATTATAAAATATATAAACTATAAAATTTTAAAAATAAAAATACAAAATTTTTACAATATAAAAGTATAAAATAGAAATTGTTTTAAATATAAATGTTATAAAATGTATAAAATAAAAAAATTATTTTAAGGTATAAAAATTTTAAATTTTAAAATTTTTGAAATTTCAATATTATAAAATGTAAAAAATGTAAAATATAAAAATTTTAAAAATCAAGAAATATAAAATATAAAAAAAATTTACTAAAAATAAAAAAATATAAAAATATTAAAATTTAATAATTTAAATAAAAAATTAAAAATAACCCTTAAATAAATTAAAATTATTTAATTTAAAATTTAAAACTTATAAAAATATTAGTATATAAATTTTAAAATATAAAAATTATAAAGTATAAAAATTAAAAAGTATAAAAATAAAAATTAATTTAAAAATAAATAAATAAATAATAGATATAAAAATTGCAAATTTTAAAATTTTAAAATATAAATATTACTTAATATTAAAATTTTTATATTTTAAAATTTATAAATTGAAAAATTATAAAATGGAAGAATTATAAAATACAAAAAATTTAAAGTTTAAAAATTACAAAATTTTAAAATATTAAAATGAAATATAAAAATTATAAGACATTAAGTTTTACAAGATAAAAATAAAAAAAATTAAATTTTTCATTTAAATATTATAAAATATAAAATTTATACAATAGAAAAATTTTAAAATATTAAGAATTAAAAATTCAAAATTATAGAATACAAAATATAAATAACTAACTAATATTTTAAAATATAAAATAATTTCAATTTTGAAAAGTAAAAATTTTGAAAAAAAAAAAATTTGAAAAATGAAATTTTTTAAAAATATAAAATTATAAAATTTAACAATTATTAAATTTATAAAATATAAAAATTTGAGGATATAAAAATTTCAAAATACATTAATTATTAAATGTATATATTAAGAAAATAAAATTAATTTAATAGAAGTGAATAATAAATACAAAAAAATATATTTTTTATTGCTTATAATAATTTTGAAGCATAAATCTCTACTAACTTTTAAAGGAAATAATACAGAATTTGTTTTGTTTGTGTTATCAAAGTTATCAACTGGTGATGAAAGTGCATACCAAAAAGAAACTAAAACTACATAATTGTTAGTCATTCTTAGTATTATTAAGTGTTTAATATTTACAATTTTTTGTAATTCTTTTTCAAGATAAAGCTTTTAACTTCAAATATACATAAAAATGTATTGATTCCCCTAATTATAGTTGCCATAAAATTACCTATCACTAGAGGTTTCACCACCCATATCAAGAACTGAAGAGGAAAGCCATAGAGTGTCATAAAAAACACTAAATTGACATAGATAAGATATCCAACAAGTGCTATATAACATAAGTATTAAACATTTTATAAACAGTCGAGCTTTCAACGCGCGCTGTTAGCTATTATTTCGAAAAAAAAAACGCTTTCTCCATAAGAATTTAGATATTTGTAAGAAATTATATAAATTTTCGATAAAAACAATGCCACATCACGGACCACCGCCACCACATCATGGACCACCACATCATGGACCGCCGCACCATGGACCGCCGCACCATGGACCACCACATCATGGACCGCCGCACCATGGACCGCCACACCATGGACCACCACACCATGGACTGCTACACCATGGACCACCCCATCATGAACCGCCACACCATGGACCTCCTTACCATGGTACGCCCCATCATGGACCTCCTCACCATGGTCCTCCCCACCATGGATCGCCACACCATGGTCGTCCCCACCATGAACCGCCACACGACGGTCCTCCCCACCATGGCCCACCACATCACCATCACCACTTTTAGTGTTGACAATATATTCTATGAATGTGCCTTATAAGTGAAGTGATAAGAATAATTGTTAAAACTAAACCGATTAGACTCTTAAGTGACCAAAAACCCGAATTGCTCAACAAAAAAATTTAAAAATTTAAAAAAAATTGTGTTTTAGTTATAAATAAAGTATAAAATATATTTCAATGTTAATTTCGACGTTATTGAACTCTCTAAATGTATAAGTATACACACTCAACACAACTTGGTCAAAGAGAGAAATAATTATAATTTGAGCTGCTGGTATCCAATAGATTTTTTTTTCGCCTAATAAATTAATGCGATTTATTGCACAAACAACTTTTACCCTCTCTGCAAAAAATTAAAAAAAAAACATTCATTATTTTCGCTAAGTCTGTAGTTCGTCTAGACCAGTATTTATTTTATGGCAAAATCTCTACAAAAAAAATCTCTGTTTACATTCAGACATGATTAATGAAAAATCAAACAAACTCAAAGGAATTGTAACCAAATAATAATATAAACAGTCTATGATGCTTCAATATCGAAAAAAGCATGAAAAGATATATGGAATCAAATTCAAACTGTGTTAATGACCGAATTCAGATATAGAAATTCATTACAAGAAAATAGAAAAAAGGGAGAATATTAGACTGTTGGGCGCATAACAACGCTCGCGTAGAGATTTCTATGCGAAATATATATTTTAAAACCTAAAAACTTTACAATATAAAAATTATAAAATATAAAAATTTTGAAAAAAAAAATGTATAAAATGCAAAAATTTTAAAATATAAAAATTTTGGAACTCTAAATGTATAAAATGCAACAATTTTAAAATATAAAAAATTTGAAACATAAAATGTATAAAATGCAAAAATTTTAAAATATAAATATTTTAAAATATAAAAATTTTAAAAATAAAATATTTTCAAAAATAAAATGTATAAAATGCAAAATTTTTAAAATATAAAAAATTTAAATTATATATATTATAAAAAAAAAATAAAATAAAAAAAAAATTATAAAATGCAAACATTTTAAAATATAAAAATTTTAAAATATACAAATTTTAAAAACTACAATTTGTAAATCCAAAAATATGAAAACTAAAAATTTGTAAATCCAAAAATTTGAAATATAAATTTTTAAAATATAATTTTTAAAAATTTAATTCATAAGTTGCAAAAATTTTAAAAAGAAAACCTTTATAATTAAAAATTTTAAAAAATAAAATATATAAAATGTCAAAATTTTTAAAAAGAAAATTTAAAAATAAATATTTTAAACTACAAAAATGAAATTAATAAAAAAAATTATATTTGAAAAAAAAAACAGTTACAATTTAATAAAAGAAAAATAACAGAAAATAATGATCAGTAATATAATCAAAGCAAAAAAATAATTATCAAAATGGAATGTATTTAGAAATAAATGAAACGTTATCAAAAAAAAAAATGAGTTAAATAACTATTTAACAAAAACTTTTAAGTATAGAAATCATAAAATATAAAATTTAAAATTAAAAAAAAATATATAAAAATTTTAAAAATAAAAAAATTATAAAATATAAACATTTTCAAAAATAAAATTAAGAAAATATAAAAATTTCAAAATAAAAAAATTTGAAAATAAATATCGAAAAAATAAAAAATTTAAAATATAAAATTTTTAATAATGTAATAATTATAAAATATAAAAATTTAGAATTAAAAAATAATTATAAAATATAAAAATTTGAAAATATAAAAATTTTGAAAACACAATAATTAAAATATTAAAAATCTAGAAATAGTTATAAAAATTCGAAAAACTCAATTAAGAAAATATAAAAATCTCAAAATATAAAAATTTATAAATTATAATAATTATAAAGTAAAAAATCTTAATATGTAAACATTTTAAAAGTATAATAATGATGAAATAAAAAAAATTATAAATTAAAAAAAAGTATAAAATATTAAGATTTTAATATATTAAAATTTGAATATTTAAAAATTTTAATAATATAATAATCATAAAATATAAATATTAAAAAATTCAAAAATAATTATAAATTTTTGAATTTTTATGAAAATTTAAAAATTTGAAATCATAAAAATTTGAAAATATAAATTGTGAAATTATTAAAATTTTAAAATATAAAAATTTTGATATATAAAAATTTCAATATATTAAATATTGAAAATATAAAAATTAAAACTTATAAAAATTATAAATTATAAAAATTTAATTAAATCAATGAAAAAATTTAACTAAATAAGTTTTTAACAAAAATATATAATTAATTTTTTTAAATTTTTAAAGTAAAAAAGCTATAAATAATTTAAAACTTTCCAGTATTTGAAATTGAAAATTAATAACAGGAAACATATATTTAAGCAGTTAAGTCCAAGAAATAATAATAAGTATATCAAATTTATTTTAATAAGAATAATAATAATAAAAGAAAAGATTCAAGTTCTTAAAATACAAAAAACAAAATATTGGCAAAATGTATTAAACATAAAAAAATATAAAAATTGTGTAAGAATAATATGATTATTTTTAATTAAATAAAAAAACAATAGAAAGTATTTTATTATTTAAGACAAAAGTAATTATTTTGAAAATTCAGTTCATTTTCAAGCAGAAAATATTTTAACAGAAATAGTATCAAAATTCTACACACCGAACAAAATTTTAGCAGTAAATGCAACAGCAAAAACGGTAAAAGTGAGTAGTAACATTTTGAGTGAAAAAATAGAAGAAGAATTTACACCAACAGCTGTAAGGGTACCGTAAACTGTTAATTGAGTGTGCAAAAAGCATTGTACAGCAGCGCCATTTCGTACAGAAACGGCAAAATTTGGCAACTGTGTACGGAATAGAATAAGCTCACAAACATACAAAAATGCTCATGAGTGCGCAATAACGTTACTTTTATAGAGAGCGAGTGAAAGAGCGTAACTGTAACTGTAGAATAATAATTACTCAAGCATACTCAGAATTGTGTAGACTTTAACACAATTCTGAGTATACTTACGCCGAGTCGATTTTTTAACGCTCATTTGAAATGTTGTTAGCTTTTGTGAGTTTAATAGCTTTTAATAGAGTTAGCGAATGTTTAATTAACAGTTAGTAAACAGTTAATAAACTAGCAGTTAATAAAACTAAAAAAAAACAGCAAATGTGGGCGAGTAGTTTTGTGTTGTCAATTTTACGTTAGCCGTTGTGGAGAAATTATAAAAGAATTTTTTCAGATTTAATTTTGTTTAATTTTTTTAATTAAAATTTGCACGCTATTATTTTTTTACTCTTTTATTTTTAAATATTTCGATTTTATTTATTTATAAAAGGCGTTGGTGACCGGTATTTAAAAATTTAGAATACCTTGCCAACTCTCATATCAATTTTTATTCAGCTTTACGAATATTGCGAGAGAGTACAGGTTTTCGGCGTAGTTTTTTGGCGAACTTTTCATTTAAATGGCATATTAGCTTTGTTATTTCGAGCTCGCTACTAAAGTTTATAAGGTTTAATAGTACCAAATTTTGTTTTGTCTACGATCATTGAGTTCCAATTCCTTTAATCCAATCTAAAGTCTTTGGAAGCTAGCAGATCAGTTCATTTGTTTTACTTCACTTATAACATCATCAACTGTTATATTTGCTGTCCTCCTTTCTTCTGGAAAAAATAAATTTTGACAAACTTCAGCTTAATCTTCACAGTTTGTTGGTCTTCTATGTTTTTAATGGTACCCTCGTTTGAATCTTAAATTATTCTCGAGTCCTATCCGACTCGGTTATTCAATGAAAAACACTCATAACTTTTTGTAACTGAGATAGGAAACTACCACGAAAAAGCCTAGATTTAGGTTTTAAGAGAATTTATATTATTTACTTACTTATAGTATCGATGGGCTTTTTATGGCCAAAGTCTTTTGGAAAAATTAAAATAAAACTATATTTTCACTCAGAGGAAAATTGGCAACGTTGCATATGAAAATTTTAACAATTAAAAAATTAATACCCCTCCGGGTTAGATGTTCAAGAATTTACCCGCGGTAAGGCATGCCTGCCGTAAGAAGCGACTAAAATCCAATAGTTCTCGCGACAGTCGGGTCTTTATACCGGAACTACCCGGATTTTTATCCGGTTGTTTTACAACAACAACAACAACAGAAAATTTAATTTTCTGTAATTTTGATTGTTGGTTGAAGCGGCGCTCGAAGTCTTCTTCAACTACTGCGCGCTCAATACTAACACCTCAGCTAGTGCGGTCAGAATTTGTTTTACTACGAAGAAAATTGGCAACGTTGCCTATGAAAATTTCTTCTCACCTGCCCTGGATGATGAAAATATGATTTGAAGAAAAGGTGTCAAGAAGACCTAACAAACCACAAAGTTTTTTCCCATATTCTAGATATGTTTAAACTGTTAAAAAACACTATCCGCCATTACTAGCATGAGCGCCACAAAGCCAATCTGCTCGCATACAAATATCCAACTCAAAGTGAAGCCTTAAGTCTATTGGCTATGAGCAAAGCATTGTTTTGACTTGACTTGACTTGGAATAACGGTGTGATTTTGGCTTTGGCGTGATAGTAAATTGCAAAAATTCAATAAACATAAATTTATATAAAATAAATGAAAAATCTCTATGAAAAAAAGGAAAATATTAACGGCCAAAGGTATGCATAAAGGGATTATCTGTATATGTATGAGTGTCCGTGTAGTATGGAAACTTCGCAATCAATGTTGCCAATGCATATACATACATACATAAATACACACATACTTGCAACACAGCAAGCTCCTATGAATATTTTGGCAAACTACGCGCTTTTTTGTGTATGAATAAAAGGATATTGAGTGTTTGGGCAGTACCACGACTATGTGGCGCTGCTGCTGCTACGACGGCTCCAAACCAATACTTCTCACATATAAATGCAATTCAATTGATTTGGTTTTTTAAATATTTGCATTTGAAGCAAATCGTCTTGAAAGCGTGTGTAGAGGATATGTGCTGCATACATATATGATGATGATGATGTTTATGAATGTATGCATGTATGTATACGCCAAGCAGAGATTTGCTTTGCCAAATATGAAAATAACAATCCTTTAATATCCATTTTCTTATTTATTTTTATTGTATTTTGCTTTTTATTGTATTTTTAGTGTATATTTATTCAGGCGCTTTGCAGGTGCAAATCTGTTTTGTACGCTTGAGGCAAGGAAAGCATAATTTAATAGCTTCTGCTATAAAAATGCTAAGTAGGGGTGTGAGTAGGAGTGAGATGTTGTTTTTGTAGCGAAACTTTTTTTATTTTACTTTCTTTTTCATACCAAAAAGTCGTTGCTTTCCTTGCTTACCTTGCGTCTGGCGATTTGCATATTTTATTTTGTTGCTATTTTTAGATTTACAAATACCAATAATAGCTGGTAATATCTGGGTGAATAAGACAATCAGTAGACAGTTGAAAGAAAAGGGTATAAATAAAAGAAAATATTAGAATTTGCATACCCACTTACGTTTTAATAAATATATATAGTTATATGTTTGGTCAAAAATTTAAAAGTTTTCAGAAAAAACTGAATAAGTGTAGGATCTAAAGCCTGAACGAAGCAGGAAAAAACACAGCATGGACCGGCTTACAAGAAATTACACATAAAAAAATTTAAAAATAATAGTAACTCCTAAATGTAGGCAATTTACAACAATTTACTTTTACAAGTGTATGTAGCGGTAAAGCATGCACTAAATAACATTGCCTACAATCAGGCGCAAATTTTGATGCTAGCGAAGTTTCATACCATTTTGATTGACTTAAATGTCATTTTTTGTTTAAGTTCTTGATTTTAAAACAAACCATGCCAAATCACTACTGAGATGGCAAGCACTTCGTTCGCACTAAATTGTCCATAAGAATACAATAAATTTTTCAAATGTGCACATAAATAAATAAAAAGACAAGGCGTATGTGGCAGTTACGCTTCGTAAGACAATATGCTCAACCGCAAAATTTTTGTGATCCCAGCGTGCTGACGCCATTTTAAGGATAACAATTCAATTTGCGATAAACATAACCGTCGTGTTTCAGCAGACTCATACCATATATGGAATAATAAGTAGAGGGAAACTTACTGTGAGATCTTGTATAAAGATTAGTCACCAAACCTGCCAGCATTTAATCAGTTATGTTGTATATAAATTTATTTAAAACACTAAACAAATCCACCTCAGCGTTTAAGTGACATTTCTTTTTTTTACAACCATTTCCGTTTCAAAATTCCGCCTACAGCGCCTCTTTTACAAGAAACACACAGTGCTCATGTGCCAATTGCGTCAATTTGGCTACTCACTGACTGACTACTCGCATGCAAGTACATATGTACTTACGTACAAGCCAGACAATCGCCATTTCCGACTGGCGTCAACTTATTTCTCTATTTAATTTTCTATATTCAATTCATAGACGAGGTTTTCTGATTAGAATTTCTGCAATTGAAAAGTCGTTCAATAAACTACAGAGTCTCTCCAGTTACTTTGCCAAGCGGGAAGTTTGCTTTGTTGCGTTGCCAACTTAACGGTATTTGTCATAGAATTCTAACTTGCTTGCAATATTTTTGTAGAAACATTTTTTTTTTAACGTGTGTGTGTAAGTTCCTGAAGGAGTTCAGCCCACACCTTGACCACAAGCGCAGCGGCTGGCAAAGAAAGGCGCTTCATATGGCCGCAAGGTTTGCCAACGAAATTGAATTTAAAAGTTTTTGATTTAGAGGGTGGCTAGGAAAACTACACAAGTTCGCGTTCTTTCTTTTTCTACTTTTCTAATTTCATTGCTTCTTTCTTTGTGCTTTTGGCTGTCAACGCGTCAAGCAGAAGTTTTTTTGTTTGTTATATGCTGCTGGAACTTTTCTTGTTGGCGCATTTCTCCTGTCCTGCGATTGCTTGAGGCAGTCTTAGGTGTCTTTCCTGTGAGAAGAATTTTACTTGGAAGACAGTTTGTAACCAAGTTTTATAAATATAGGCATTAAATAAAAGTTGTGAGATGAAATTTTTGAATATTTCCTTATAAAGAAACATATTTTTTTTAATCCTAAATGTAGGCAACATCCGATAAGAACACAGGAATAAGAAAAGAAAAATATTGCCTACAATTAGGATAGCACCATACTCAATAAGCCAAGCCAGACACCCAGATTTTACTGTTCTAACATAGATTTAAAAAAAAAAATACATCATTCAAAGTATTTCCCATCGGAAGCGACTACTTCTTTCCATCTCTATGGTAATTTTCGTGTATCAACAGTACAAAACTTGTCCTCTATTTCCTCGATCCAATAATTAAGCGGTTTTTTGATTTCTTCAAAAGATCCATACCGGTGGCCCCTCAAATCGGTTTGCATTTATCAAAAAAACCAGTAGTCGGAAGAAGTTCGTTCTGGAGAAAACAGCGAGTGGGGTAAGACCTTCTATTTCAGTGTTCCCACTAGTTTTTGCCCGTTACAGCCCCGTGGAGCCGAGCGTTCTCATCTTCAAATCACCTCGTCAAGCTTATCGTTCCTTTCTGGTCATTTTTCGCGCAATGCATAGTTTAAACGCAGTAATTGTAGTCAATAACAAGTTCAGTTTGCCTTTGGCATGTGTCTTGATCCAGTATAGCCTACAATTCCTTAACCTCAAACTTTTTGGGTTTCCTCGGACGCCCTTTGTCTTCGACGCTTAAATTACAACTTCTGAGCATCGAAAGCACTCTCTGCATAGCATTTTTCTTCCAATTAAAATAGAAAATCAAAACTTTCCGTAAATGCGGCGAAAACAATGCTGTCGTCAGAAACAGGCGCTGAACGGACTGAATTTATTTGTACACCCATAAAAGGTGGTTAATTTAGGAGTTTTGTGCAATCTGCTAATGTCTCGGTTACTGCGGATGCCATATTTTACCCTAACTTTTGATTTGTATTTTTCACTTTTAAAACGTTCTTCAGAAATCGAATATATATGTGCAAGGAAAGCACTATTGCGTCCTATATGTAGGCAATGGTTTACTTATATGAGTAGCACATAAAAACCTTGCCTCCAACTAGGAACAGCTATTTACATGAACATATATTACTAATAATTCTACCATGGATTAAAGAAACTTACCTTCCTTCTCACTTAGAAAAATAAAAATAAAAACGCTTTTTTTCAGATACTCCATAAATTGTCAATAAAACAGATATAACCACTACGAGTATCAAACAGAAAAATATGACAAAAATGTTGCCTACATTTAGGCAAGCTATTTCAATGCAAAATAGGCTCAACAAGGACGCAGTATAGAATTCAAAAAAGGGACTTACTATCTCAATATCATATCAAATCAATACTATTTTATATTGTGTGTAAATATATTAGAGCTTAGCTTTCATATTTTCAAGTTTTTCTTTTAATCTCTAATTATACATTCACATGATTTTAATATTTCACGAATTAATAATTAATTTGAGCAAAAAAAAATTAATGATACCATAAAAATAGTATTTGTAAACAAATTGAACCATTCCAATTACGTTCCATTACGCGACAAAAACTAATAATTGGTTGTACTAAAAAAAAAGATGGCACAGTTATTATTTGAATACATTTGGCAAACAAAATGGTGTTAAATATAAAACACTCCATAAAAAAAGTTTCAATAATTCTATTTCGCATTTACTTAGAAAATTATAATAATTTTACCTAATATAATGGCTCAACAAATAAATATTAAATATATTTTTTTAAGCATAATTTCATGCTCAATTTATTTATATGGCATTGTTGTTGACTTCACTTTGTACCCCCCCTGCCCCCTTGCTGGCAAACATATGTAAATCAAATGCGAAAAATTGTCAACATCATTATTCAACTGAAAATAAGTACCATAAAAGCTGTGTGTGATTGCTAACGAAATCTTACATTTAAAGCACAATTTATTTTATTTCAGATTCTAAATGATGTTTTTGTCAGAATTTGACACCTCTAAGGGAAAGGCATGTAGATTTGTGTTTGTGTTACTGTAAATTGAGAGTAATGTGTCTGGAAAATGGAGGAAAAACTGTATAAATACAAATTTCGAGTTTGAGGTGTGTGTCTTTGATAATAGTAGAAAAAATTCGCCGCAATGTAGGCAACGTTTATTCGTTAACACTTAAGATATTGCAGTACATAATAAAAAGTTGTCTACATTTGAGATGATTTTCGTTAGAGAATTTTGTGGTTTAAATTTTTTTACAAAAATTTATAAGGTTTCCGTTGGAAAATTTTAATTAAATTGAAATTTTTGCTCAAATATATGACTGTAATGCTTTTATATGAATTTTTCATTATTATTATTTTCTTCAAATAGAATGAATTAAATTATTATCAAGTAACAGCGCCTGATTGCTACTCGCTTTTCAATTAATTGGCGAAAGTTCTAGTCGCAGGAAACTCTATTTGTGGGTTGTAGAAAGAGTAAAAATTCCTTTTTTCTAGTACAAATTAAAATATAAATATTTATTTGAGTAACTAATATATTTTGTGAGTTATTTTGACAACAGAGCAATATTTGGAGCGAAATAAATAAACAAAAAAATTGATGAAAGCAATTTTCTATATAAATATGTAGAAAGATGATTTTTCAGCGGATCAGTAGCAACATTACCCATAATGATATTTCCATTCAGTTCAAAATTAAAATTCACGTTTTACTTTCAACAACACAAAAAATATTGTAATATTTTTATTTCAAAAACTCAATAATTGCTTTAATAGTATCTTCTACAAATATTTTCGTATATGATCACAAAGAAAAATACAATTGCAATTAAGCTAGGAAAGCAGCATGCTCGGCGGAATAACATTTGTGCAATTCGAAGGAGGTGTCACAGTCATCAGCACCCTTAATACTGTTACATTTAGCTTGGATGGCCTTAACTTGTTCATCGCCGAAAATTTTACCCAACGAGGACTGCACGTTGGCCTCATTTACTTTACCATTTTCAACGAAGCCCAATTTGCCATGCAGACACTTGGTGAAACATTTCACCTTGCCATCGACTTTGCTGTAATCACCTTTGTCGGCAGCGCGTACAGCTTCCTCGCTAGCGCCGGTTTCCTTGATGCATTCAGCTGCCAAAGTGTGGACCTTTTGCTTTAGTTCTTCGCTCAATTTTGGTTGCTGGAATTGAAATAAAATCAATTTTTTTTTTTTGTTAAAAAGGATATTGAGTAGTGAAATTTCATAATTTTTCACTTCTAAATCATAATTCCAAAATTTCACTTACATCCTGTGCAGCAGCAACAGCAACAAGGGCAAGTACAACAGCAACTGTTAAGAATTTCATTTTTGTTGTTCTCTGAAATTTTTGAATTATTTGATTTTAAGTTTTGCTTGGAAAACAAGTTCTGCTTCTCACTTGAAGTTTCGGTTTTGAACTGATTGTCGATTGGCTGGCGAATTGTCTTTTTATACACCCAAGCTCAAGCCGGCAGCTGTTCAATATGCTTATGGCTAAATGATTTTGTTTATTATTATTTTTTCACTATTTTTTTTTTTTGTTGCTGTTTTTTTCTCTTTTTTTTTTGCCGCTCTGCTCTATACTCATACCTATGTATGTGGTGAATCTGGCTTTAATTTTTAGGTTTTGTTTTCGTTTATTATTCGTATCGGCTTCGGGTAATTTGGAATTTTATTTTGTTTTTATTATTGTATTTTTCCATTTGATAGAACAACTGTGCTGCGGTGTGAAAGACGTCAATAAAGCCGGTAAAAACAGGCATAGATACAAATCTAACGCATTTATATTGGCGCACGGTGGAATATATATATATATATATATATATATATATATATATATATATATATATATATATATATATATATATTCATATATATTTACAATTTCTATTAGATAAGTAACGGACACCACATATATATGTTTACCGAAACAGAAGCAGCGCTGATGTCTAATTTGAGACAAAACTACACGACACAGGCAATTATCAGAGGCAATGAAGAAAGTTTAATGAAATTATTTTATTTTATTTTATTTTATTTTATTTTATTTTATTTTATTTTATTTTATTTTATAGGGTGATCTATTTCGAGGTTCTTAATTAAAAAAAAAAAAACAGAAAATTAAAATTTAATGGGGAATATTTATTATCATTCCAAAATACATTCTTTGGCATTTATTTTTTGAAGATTCTCACTTTCAAATGTTGGCCGCGGCTACGTCTCAGATGGTCCATCGGTTAAGTCCAATTTTCGATGACTCGTTGGCAAAAAATTTTTTTGGAAAAAAATACTTCTGCTTGGATCACCCTTTATTTTATTTTATTTTATTTTATTTTATTTTATTTTATTTTATTTTATTTTATTTTATTTTATTTTATATTATTTTATTTTATTTTATATTATTTAATTTTATTTTATTTTATTTAATTTTTTTATTTTTTTTATTGAAAAAAAATTTTATTTAATTTAATTTAATTTTATTTTTTTATGTTATTTTATTTTATTTTAGTTTATTTTGTTTTATTTTATTTTATTTTATTTTATTTTTTTAATTTTTTTTTTAAATTTTAATCATTTATTTTGTTTTTTCTTTCTCTTTTATATTTCACTTTTTACTTACATTCTTCTGTACTTATAAAATTCGAAAACTATCAGTACCTTTACATTAGCAAATAATTTAATACCTTACTTTGTGTATAAGTAAAAAAATAAAAAAAAATACCCACTTTCAGTATCTTTTTCAGTATCTTTTTCAAACTTTCTGGCGCCATCCAGCGCTATTTAGCTTGAATTCTTATATTGTCTTAGAAATTGAGTATTCTTTTTTTTCCCTTCTCTATGCCCATCAATAAATTGCGCTGAAACTGGCAAAGAATTGAAAAAGGAAAAAGTGTCAACTCACCGTTGGCATTATTACTGACTTCGAAGTTAGTTTGTCTGCTCAATGCTTTATTTAGTTGTTTGTTTTTTTTTATTTGGTTATTAATTTTTGTTGTTGCTTTTTTCAAGTTTTTTATTTGCTTTTCGATTTTTTATTCTAACACCTGTTTTGTTGTACAAGCATAATTTTATACCCAGTAGTATCATTTATTTAGTTTTTTTCTTTCTTATTATTATTCTTGCTTATTGTTTACTCAAATCTACCTGCGCTTCAGGCATTAAAACTGTCATCACAATGGGTAATAAAAAAATGCGCGAAGCGTGTGCCATATGCAATGCATGTTGTGTGTATTGAAGGCGAAGCGCGTAAGGTAGCAAAACTCAGATAAGGTTCAAAGTCTTTTGGAAGATATACGAAAAAGAAATTATTTTATGGCTCACATTGTATAAACGTTAATTCTCACAGCGATTTAATTAAAAAATTAACATGAACTAGCTGATTTGTGCAAATTTAATCAATTTTGAAAATTTGTAGTAGCACAAGAGTG
The DNA here is from genome assembly GCA_030068015.2 of Neoceratitis asiatica. Taxonomy (NCBI): domain Eukaryota; kingdom Metazoa; phylum Arthropoda; class Insecta; order Diptera; family Tephritidae; genus Neoceratitis; species Neoceratitis asiatica. The sequence goes on along the minus strand of CM061527.1, from coordinate 80,493,077 downwards.
AGTTAATTCGCATGCAACTTAAAAGAAAAAGTACAAAAAAAAAATGTTTTTCCGAAGGTGGCACATACTACAGCGGGTGATGCACTTAACTATTGACTTGTGCCATGCATATTTGCGTCATTAGTTTCTCGTTAAGTTTTGCCAAAAGACATCTTCTGGGTAGCAACTTCCGTTTTTGATTTCAGCGATGATGAGAGGGAGTATCAAAAAGTGCTTTCAGTTCAGGAGGAGCATTTAAAATATGGTAGAAATGACTTTTTCACTGTTTTATTGCCTATTCTAGTTGTCCCATGCGACAGCGAGCAAAACAATGCTCAAAAAATATGACACAAGAAATATTCTGCGACTGGGAGAGCAGTCACTCAAGAGTAGCTAAAAAGTTGAAGCAAGTTTTCTATTGAAAATACTAACATATTCTTTAAGAATATTTCAGGTGATGTTGGTAAAAGTCTTATGAAGATTTAGATGTCTTTACATTTTTTGGATTTTTTTTGTATTTTTTTATGTGATTAGACACCATTTCCCATGTTAATTGTTTAACAAATCAAATTATGACTGATTTGATGGCTTTCTATGAATAGTTTTTCAATTTTATTCCACACAATAACAATAAAAATCTAAACAAATTCTAACAAAACAAAATTCTAAAAAATTTGCTTTTGAATAGCATGGTGTGACTAAATACATATAAACTTATGGCATATGTACATATATATATGTAAATATTTACCACTTTTATTATTGTTCATTGCTCATTTATTGAACAATTAAATCATTATTTTGTACAAAGCAAAAGCATTAAATTTGATAAGCATCAGAGCTTTTTCCGTGGTCATTAAAATCAATTCAAGTTCACTATGTGTGGATCTGTGCATACACAATGTATGAGTTCACTACTAAAATATTTGAAATAACGGTTGATCCATTTCGAGATTCCCTACTTTTTTAAAGAAAAAACCACAGAGAATTCAAATTTAATGGAAAATGTTTATTTTCATTGGAAAGAACAATCTTTGGCATTTATTTTTTGAAGATTATCTCTTTCAAATATTGGCCGCGGCTACGCCTTAGATGGTCTATCGTTAAGTCCGATTTTCGATGACTCGTTCGAGCATTTCGACTGGTAACTTGCGAAGCATACGCGTGATGTTTTGCTCCAATACTTGAATCGAAGCAGGATTGTCCGCATAGACTTTCGACTTTACATATCCCCACAGGAAAAAGCCTAACGGTGTGATATCACATGATCTTGGTGGCCAATCGACCGGCCCAAAACGTGAAATTATCTGCTCACCGAAGTGTTCTCTCAATAAATCCATTAACTGATGCGCGGTGTGGGAAGTGGCGCCGTCTTGTTGAAACCAAATGTTACAGAGATCGCGGGCTGCAATTTCAGGCATCAAATAGTCGGTTATCAGGCGCGATAACCGTCGTCATTGACGATTACGCTCCCACCGCCACCATTTTGGAAGAAATATGGACCGTTGATTCCACCGGCCCACAAACCACACCAAACTGTTTTTTTTTTTTTGTATGAAGTGGCAGCTCCTGAATTTGTTCATGTTGCTCTTTGTCCCAAATGCGGCAATTTTTCTTGTTTACATATCCATTGATCCAGAAATCGGCCACATTGCTAAAGAAAATTTGGCTCGAAAACGTCGGATCTTCTTGGAACTTAGAGTCCATAGAGCCCATAGACCGAAACGATGTCGCTTGGGAAGGTCGTGCGGCTTCGATTCTTGCACAAGCTGTATTTTGATACTTTCACGCGTGATCTGTCTAGAAAAGGCTATTGAAAAAAGTACCTCTACTTGGATTACCCTTTCCGTATATAGTAGTCAGCAAAATAGTCACTTTCCCTATACACAGGATTACCATTTTGTGGTGTATGCCCTTTTTACTTTTAAGTGAGGCTTCACGGAACTCCAAATGCGATAACTGTGCCTAGTTAGGTATCCATCGAGTGAGTAGTGTTGTTTATCGTCGCTGAAGAATGTTTGAATCATAATTTTTGTACTAGGTTTCAAAAATTTTAACGCATTGTGCTGGTTTTAAGCGATCCATTTTCATAATTGCCTGACTTTCAACTAAAACGAAACTTGTTTGGTTTGACAGCTAAGTTTGACAGTTGTCAAAATACAGCCCTGTACTTTCGAAACCACTTAATGGATAATCATTTATAAGTACATATGTACCTACATATATGTGCTTCAAAATTGCCCAATAAGAACACATAAAAAAGCGTATAAAAATTAATTTGCCAACTGTTGACTAATTAAATATGCAGATGAGCTGAGACGATAAAGTGTAGTTGTTTAAAAGAGTGCTAGCAGAAGCATCTTATTTTCATGGCTTGAATTAATTAGCGAAAATCAAGCATTAAGACTGATTTGAAATTAACACTAAAACGTTTTTATTAATTTATTTATGCATTTTTCATTTATGGAATTCATTTTTTTTTTTGTCTCATAATCTCGTCAGCCAAACTTGTGCCTCTTCAGCTGAACTTTGACCACAGAAAAATATACAAAATAAAAATAAAAAAATCGCAGAGGGCAGCAGACATACTGCTTAACTCATATATGTAAAGGGTGTTTTTTATATAGGTATAGAACTTTAAGTTGCAATAAAACAACGATGGATTATTCGATTGACATGGATTTTATTTATCCGAAAGATAATCTTGTGGCATTACATTTTAAATATGATTTCTGGCATATGACCGCCACGGCTGGTGCGGATGTAGTCCAATCTGGATGTCAAATTTTCGATGACTTTTCCAGCATTTGTGGCCGTATATCGGCAATAACACGGCGAATGTTGTCTTCCAAATGGTCAGGCGTTTGTGGCTTATCCGCATATACCAATGACTTTACATAGCCCCACAGAAAGTAGTCTAGCGGTGTTAAATCACAAAATTGGAGGCCAATTCTCAGGTCCAAAACGTGAAATTAGGCGATCACCAAACGTGTCTTTCAATAAATCTATTGTGGCACGAGTTGTGTGACATGTTGCGCCATCTTGTTGAAACCACATCTCCTGGACATCATGGTTATTCAATTCAGGAATGAAAAAGTTAGTAATCATGGCTCTATACAGATCACCATTGACTGTAACGTTCTGGCCACCATCGTTTTTGAAAAAGTACGGACCAATGATTCCACCAGCCCATAAAGTGCACCAAACAGTCAGTTTTTCTGGATGTAACGGTGTTTCAACATACACTTGAGGATTACCTTAACTCCAAATGCAGTAGTTTTGTTTGTTGACATAGTCATTCAACCAGAAGTGCGCTTCATCGCTAATGGACGTAGTGCGCGATACGTTTTCCGCACAGAACCATTATTTTCGAAATAAAATTGCACTATTTGCAAGCGTTGTTCAGGCGTGAGTAAATTCATGATGAATTGCCAAACACTGAGAATAAATCACTTGACAGCTGTTAAATCGGTCGCCATCTTGAAGAGCAATGCCAACTTAAAGTTCTATACCTCTATAAAAAACACCCTTTATATACATATGTACATTTAAGTATTAATTTACTAGGCTTTTCGGGGAAGCCGGTAGAGACTCTTAAAATGTGACAGCCAACCAATGATTGAGTCTAAAGTTCACACAGCCTGTACACATTCATAAAAAATAAGCAAAATTATTTATGAATTTAAATTGAATTTTACAGTTAATTAAGAAAACTGCAAACTCATCTCATGGGTTAGTTATTCCAGTAATAATAATCAATTTTAACGATTTATTGTTGTACATAGTTGTAATAACGAGCGATAGACAACCTTCAATTTGTAGTTACTTTTTAGTTTTTATGCTTCTTCTTAACTGACGTAGCCGACACTTAACGGGTTATAGCCGAATCAACAGTAGCACGCCAGTCGTCGCTTATCTTAGTCGTTCGGCACCAAATTACGTGATACGTCTGTCGTATGAACAGAATGATCATCTAAAATGTTACAGCAGACGATATGTCATGCTCCTTCTATTTACAATAGATTTTCGATTATCTTGGTCTTATTTAAGTTACAATAGATGTGATGGAAGTGACAAAATTTATCATATAATTTGTCTCTCTGAGAAAAAGAAGAGAGAAAGCTAAATTATGACGAAATAAATATGACGAAAGTACAGAAAAGTATAAAACCTAAAAACTAATCATTAGTTTTTCACTAAGAAGCAGGTTTTACAGTAAGAACTCAAAGCAGAATGCGACGAGTTCCTCACTAGTTCAGCCCTAGAGGATCTTTTCGTATAATCATTTTGGCTTTCTGCTTGGTATTATTTATCAGCGTAATCCAATTTACAAAATAGTTCTTAAAAACTGTACTCAAACCATTTACTTTTGACGTTTTGCTTTCCCTACCCTGTTGAAACTTTTAATTTTTTACTGGGTTCTCTACGGCGTCAGCTCATCTCGCATTCGTTTTGAAGTCGCTTGTTGACAAAATCATGAGTATTTTGTATCATTTTCCATTTAGACCTCATGACAGCATCCCGAATAACGTGACAAAGGCTACTTTCGCGGATGTGGTGATTCGTAAAACTCGTAGCGAAGGTCTACCTCTACCGGCGGGTACTAGGTCGAGAATCTTTCAAAGCTAGAGTGTTTTTGATCGCGTCGACGACATGACCTGGTCAGCGCTACCACTGTTTCTAGACTCGCTAAACTATACTATTATCATCGTATACCTCATCGTTCCATTGTCTGCGATATTTGTCGTCACCAATACGCAGAGTTCCATAAAGCTTTCTCTCGTAGACTCCCAAAGCCAACTCAGCGAATGAAATTAAGGATCATAGTTCTGTACTCCACAGCAGAACGGATCTAGAAAGGGACTTGTAGTGCTTGCAGAGGACTTGCCTTATCAATACTATAGGGTGATCCAAGTAGAGGTACTTTTTTCAATAGCCTTTTTTTGACAGATCACGGGTGAGTTGTGTCAAGAAAAGACTACGTCCAGCACGCAGTGAAGGAAATATAACGGCCGTAGCTGAGAGTGTACACGAAGACCGTGGAGAGTCGAAGAGCACGAAGAGCAACCTGAAGAGATTCAAGAGCTGCCATTTCATCCAGAAATGGGCCGGTGGAATCATCGGTTCACATTTCTCCAAAAATGATGCCAGTGAGAACGTAACCGTCACGGCGCCACTTCCCACACACCGCATTAATCAATGGATTTATTGAGAGAACGGTGAGCAGATTATTTCACGTTTTGGGCCGGTCAATTGGCCACCAAGATCGTGTGATATCACACCGTTAGTCTTTTTCCTGTGGGGCTATGTAAAGTCTATGCGGACAATCCCGCTTCGATTCAGGCCTTGGAGCAAAACATCACGGATGACATTCGCCAGTTACCAGTCGAAATGCTCGAACGAATCATCGAAAATTGGACTCAACGGATGGACCATCTGAGACGTAGCCGCGACAAACATTTGAGATAGTATTCAAAAAAAAAAAAAAAAAAAATGCCAAAGAATGTTCCTTAAATTGATAATGAACAATTCCCATTAAATTTAAATTTTCTGTATTTTTGCTTTAAAAAAGTAGGGAACTTCGGAATTGATCACCCGTTATTTACTCAGTCCAAAGTGGTACCCGCTGGTCTTAGTAGAGAGAAAAACGCCTTCCTCGCAACGTTAAGAGCCGAAAGCTCAAAGGGAAGATAATAGACGCATTTGCAGACGAGAAAAGAAAATGGCACACGACAGGGGTAGTGCTCAAAAATTTTACGAGAAAATGCAACGACCTACAGAATATTTCAAGTCTGAATCAGAGTTTTGTAGAACCCTGGTTTCCGATGCTCAGAGTGTACTGTATTTATGGAGAGAACAGTTTTATAGCAAAGTGAATCGCAGGAAACGTGTAGCACTCGCAGTTGGTGAACACGAACTCCAGCAAACGAGATTTCTTTACTTAAGTAAAAATTGACCAACTAGGGTTAGGAAGTTTTAAAGAAATTTTCTAACCAGTGAGAAAAAACACATTCCAAATAACATCAAACAATAAATACGTTATAAAATAATTGTTTCGCCACTGGCGCCACCTAGTGGTAGTCTTTTGTTTACATTTTTATCTATATAAAATTAAATGCCGTATCTTGCATTAGCATATTGCTCATTATCGAAAGCGTTTCGAACCTTGGGAATAAACCTTTAAGGTCAATTTTTGTCTAGACACTGAATCATTATGTACTGGAAAATTTTTCACATAATAATATTGACTGCTATTCGTAATTATTTTGCTAACATTAATCGATGATAAACAATGAAGCTTAACCCTTACGTGAACTTTATGTAATGAGGCAAGTGGGAAAATAATATTATAACAACAGTTAATTTGGTTTTAATGATGCTGAAAACAAAAATAATTTGTTTATAAAAACATACATACATACAGAAATGTAACTGTTTGTATGTATTAAATTTAATTAATACTACTTAGCTCGCTATTAAATTAATTATTTCACTGATTTAGTGAATTTAAATGGACTACGTGCTTGCAATGAAATTTTTCTGAAATTTTTCTTCAAAAATGTCACACTTAAGACACTGTAGGAAATTAGAAAATTTTGGCGATTTTTATATAAAAACAGTGCAAAAACTCACAGCTTTAGAACAGATTAGTCAGTAGAACTTAAACCACAGAAAAACACTTGATTTCTTAAAATAATTCATACGAAAATGGAATTAAATATTTTTCACGCAACCTTTTTAGTGCTCCTAGCGCTTGCTGCCGCTAATGAGGTGACTTTAGCCATATACATAAGTTTTCTAAAAATCATATTAAAATATCTCACTTTCTTCATTCTTCACAATTAAAGCCACACAAACCAGCACAAAACCACAAAATCTTCGAAGAATGCATAAAAGAATCAGGCGCAAGCGCCGCACAATTGGAGGCTTTGAGGAAAGGCGCTTTCAGCATCATTGATAATAAGGCGAAATGTTTTCTAAAATGTCTCGAAAATAATAAAGAAATTTTAAAGAATGGCATGCCAAATGAAGCTGGCATACGGAAAGTACGTGCGCCACCTGCTGGTGCGGGTGTGCCGAAGGATACGCTCGCCAAATGTAATGGTCTGAAGGGCGCCGACGAATGCGATACAGCCTATCAGATCTACAAGTGTTATTTGCAGGAGAAAGTACATTTATTTTAAAGTGGATTGCTGTAGATAATATATGCTGCAATTCCAAAAAAATTAAAAAATAATGGAATAAATAAAGAAAATTTATGAAACCAGCAGAAAAATGCGTGGTCTTCTTCCTACAAAACCTCAAAATCAAACCTAAAGAAGTATAGTGAGATAAAAATTCCATAAAAATATTATATTTGAAAGATCTAACATAAAATCTACTACTTTTTAAAGCAAACTCAATTCAACTTCTTGACCCAAGCTGATTAGAATGTTTCTTAATAAAATTTAATATGCTAAATCCGAATATGGTATCCGGCGGGCAATATTGCTTTTAGTTTCCGATTTCTCGCATGAAAACCAGGTATTAGGCGAAAAACCGATTTCTTTATGAACTTTTGGAACACCGAAATAAAATAACCTAAACACAAGGAATATTCAGTAGGTAGAGAGCTATGCTATGCTTACTAGATCTTTATCAAAAATCATGCGCAAAGAAGTTTGCGAAATATTTAATTCCTGCAAACGATGTCGAGTTCATGACTGTCCCGTGCGAATATCAAAGATTTTGCAATGGATTTTTTCAATGTAACAAGCAAATTTGCCGCATTTGGGACGAAGAGCAACCTGAAGAGATTCAAGAGCTGTCATTTCATCCCGAAAAAAAGGTTTGGTGTGGTTTGTGGGCCGGTGGAATCATCCCATATGATGCCGTTGAGAACGTAACCGTCAATGGCGACCGTTACCGCACCATGATAACCGACTATTTGATGCCTGAAATTGAAGCTCGTGATCTCCGCGACATTTAGTTTCAACAAGACGGCGCTACTTCCCACACATCGCATCAATCAATGGATTTATTGAGAGAATACAATCGCTGAGCAGATAATTTCACGTGTTGGACCGGTCGATTGGCCACCAAGATCATGTGATATCACCCCGTTAGACTTTTTCCTGTGGGAATATGGAAGGTCTAAAGTCTATGCGGACAATCCTGCTTCGATTCAGGCCTTGCAGCAAAACATCACGCATGTTATTCGCCAGTTACCAGTCGGAATGCTCGAAAGAGTCATCGAAAATTGCACTCAACGGTTGGACCATCTGAAACGTAGCCGCGGACAACATTTGAAAGAGATAATCTTCAAAAAATTAATGCCAAAGAATGTTCGTTCGAATGATAATAAGCATTCCCCATTAGATTTAATTTTTTTTTAAGTAGAGAACCTCGAAAAGGATCACCCTTTATTTATTTATACGTTAACGAAAATAATACAGTTGAAGGACTAACATTTTTCATATATATAAATATAATGGAAGTAGATGTCCTTTAAACTCTGAAAACATAAAAAGCTCTCCCTTGTGGGGCTCAGCGCAGCGTTTAGGAAGGTTATTCAATTGTCTATCAGTTTAATCATCCGATTTGTACTCCTTTTTAAATATATTCACTCCTTTCTTCTTATAGGGTTTATTGTTATACTCGTCTTCCGCATAATCTTCAAATGAGCGGATACTGCGTTGTTGCTTCTGGATTCAACGTTTATTTCGGTTCAATTGTTCGCCCCAGTTCAATCGCTGGCTCCAACGTGGTATCCGCATGCTCCAAAATATTCATTACTTGTGCCGCTTTTGTCTCTTCTCTGCCTTTTCCCTCCCCCATAAGAGGATCTGCTTGCTCAGGTCCATCACTTAGACGTTTCTCCGCTTCGAGTGTCTTCAAGCGTGCATAACATAAATGTATTTTGTATGAAGATTCACATTTATTATTTGTATTCAAATTCAAACACTCCTTCACCAAATGACGTTCACGTCCCACTACGGCATATAACTTCACGAAGAGTTCTTCCTGCATATAAACACCTTTCGAGATGAGTCCTAATTGTTCGTAGAGGCAGTAGGCAAAACACTGCAATGATTCCTCACTTCTGTCAGCTGCAGGCTCATAATCAATGCCATCTATAACGGCTTCTTCAGAGAAATTAGCATCAGCGATTTCGTTGAGATTCGGTTGTTCTGTTGTTGACTCTTGTTTTGCCACTTCAGGCTCACGTGAGAGTACGCTTAGGCGAAAGCGACTCAACTCAGCCATGGAGAGCTCGGTTCCTTTCATACACGAACGCAAGACAGCGGCGGTGATTGTAGGATGTGTTTGTTGTGCTTGACGATCGCTCAGCAACGAGTTTTGCCGTTGCTCGTCCATTGTTAAAGACATGTTGAATGAGAGCGTGATTGTACGTGTCTATGGGTAATTTTTAATATAATATGAAGGGCTCAGTAGTGATTTGAAATAATTTAGTTGCTCTTACCATCGCATTTTGCACTGCAACGCTCAGCAATATGCAGAGGAGGCTGATTGTGTAAAGCATAGAAAGGTTTTCTATTCAATTTTATGAGTCTAAACGCTTTTATAAGCTTCCTAGATGTTCCCTGGAAAATTATTTTGAAATATTAACGTACTGACCCTCAGCAGGTAGCTTATATATGCTTCGAAATCTCTGTATTGATCAATTTTCAATATCAGAGATCGTTTTATAATCACTGTAAAATTAACTAAAAAGCTTGTGGAATGGAAATTTAATGCTTCGGTGAATATGAAAATTTATCATCATATTTTGACTAGCCATCCATGAAAAATTTAGTTTAAATTCCCAAAAAAAAAAAGATTAAAAATCCTCGAAAATGCGGAAATTTGCTCAACACAAAGCTTTTGAGTTCTGTAAAGTTTTTATAAAGCTTTTGAAAGCTTGTCTCAATTTGTGGCAAAATCTTAAAGCTTTAAAAGCTTATTTTTTCTTACTAGTAGTAATTTTTCGAAACCTAACTTTCAACAAATCAAAAATAAAATCACCTAATTTTCTAATCGTCTCTAGCTCACTGCAAACCATTTAACAGCACAAAATGGAAAGTGGTAAATATAAAATGCCAGGAAAATCAACATTATTCAAAAACGAGTAAGCGTGCTAAGCAAAGCGAGGTGGAAAAAGAATTTTTGCCAGTTCAAAATAAAAGAGAATCAGTAAAACAACAAAAGGAGGGAAAAGTGTGTACTGCTCAGATGCAGAAAACTTGTTTGCAGTTGTTGTAAAGGATACGCGATTAAATCGTCATTGGATAGAAATTTCAATTAGCGACGCGCTTTTGTTACATGGATTAAGTGGGTTAAAAGGATTTTATTATACCGTTTAGGGAGCGAAAAAAGCACTTTTTTTTTTTAGATAAAAATTTAGAAAAGTTTTCACGAAAATGGCAAGCTTTCAGAAGAGCTCATATAGGTTTGTGAGCTAAACAAAACTATTGTAAGGCCTGGAAAAAAAATCAAACAGCGCTTTCATCTAAACATTTTATACTCAAGCTTTTAACAATAATTTAATGAGAAGAGCTTTCATTAAAAATTCGTATTTTTAAGTATTCATGAAATTGAGCTTAATTGTCACTAAAAATATAGTATGAGCTTTTTATTTGATTTAGTAAGGAATTACAAACATTAGTTACCTAGAAAGCTTTTGCATAAGCTTTTTGAAAACAAAAAGCTTACATGGCATAGTTTTAAAATTTTTAAAAATAAGTTCTTAAACATTTGTCAAAATAGTTTAAGTGATTTTAGTAGATAAAATTACATATTTCCTGAAATCGATATCGAATTTTATATATGTATGAAAAAAGCTTCTGAAAGATGTTTATATTTTTTTATAATTACCAAAGAAAGCAACACAAGAGCAAAAATATAATTATAAAAGCGTGACTTTAGCTAACCTAAAAGCTCCCTGTTTGAGCTTTCATTAGAAAAAGCTTTCAGCTTTTTTCTAAGCTACGTGAATTTTTGATATTTTTAACAATATAAGCCAAATAATTTTATTTTCAAAATCGTTAACTTTATAAAATAAAATCAAGAAAAAGCTCCTGTAGGCTATAAGCTCGACAGCACAAATTCGAAGCCAACCAGCCACCACTGCCACTACTGTTTTCGCTCGTATTTCATTTGTTTACCAATACTTTTTTTCATTTTTGCTGTTGTTACTGTTTGTTACTGTTACTGTTACTCTTGCTTTGACTTACGCGGATTTGTTTACTTTTGCAGTTAAATTGCCAGCTAAAACAATAACAACAACAATAACAACAATAATAAGAACGTGGAGTAAGCGAAGCAGTAACAACAACTCCAGCCAATCGCCACAACCATAGAGCCAGTCAGTCAATCCATGTTTGAGGCTAATGCTTTGGCTTTGGCTTTCACTCAGCTTTAGATATACACATACACACACATACACGCACGCATACTAATACACTTATGTAAGCGCATAAAGCCTTGTGCATTTTTAAGTGCGTTTTGATTGAGTTTTGTTGACATTTCGTTTCATTAATTGTTTGCTTTTCATTTTCGACGACATTACGTGGCATGATGGCAAGCAGAGGGCAGAGCAGCTCCACCTCCGTGCGACGTTCCTGTAGCGCTGAAATGTGATTTTCTCTGGGTGTGTGTTTTCTACTACTTTGCAATAAACATTTCGCTGGTTTAGCTTTTATTGCCAATGCTTTCCGTTTTTTTTTTTTTTTGTATTCCTGCACTCGTTTTTTCCTTCTTAAAGTTGAAGTTTACAATTTCTTTGTTTTCTTTTGCTCTCACTCCCTCGCGCTCCGGTGTGCAAGTGGTAGGTAAGCGCTTTGTATTGTTGGTTATTGTTTGTTGGAGTTTATTTTCGAGTTTATTGAGTGGAAACAAGCGATTAATCGAATTTTTAATGAGCATGCAAAAGTTTATGAAAAATTTATGTCTATTTAAGCGTTGGCGCCCACTTTTTTTTCGCTCGCTATTGTTTCCGTTTTCCTTTGCGATTTTCTGTATATTTTTTTGTTGTTGTTGTTGCTTACTTACCAAAATATGCTTCCTTTCTCCTGTCGAATTTCTTTTATTTGTAAATATTTGTTTAGTATTGAAGGGCAAATGAGTGCTCTAAATCCCAAGTGATTTATTTCTGATTATAACACGAACCATGAAGAATCCACAAAATCAAAAAATCAACAACAAAAAATCTGAAACTGAAAGTGTAGTGGAAAAAAATTTGATTTTCGCATACAAAAGACCCTCTATAAATATTTTATTACACAATTAACTTACTGTAGTTGTTCCAACCAATTAATATCTATCAAAAGCAAGTTTGTAGCTGTGGGGAGGGGAGGAAAGAGAGGGATGTGATCAAATGTAGTAGTCCGCGCTTGACTTTACACTACTTTAAGTACCTGTAGGTGGCCAGAAAAGTTTATTTTTCACATAGTAAAACAGCTCACTACTTCCAGTCTCTGACCAGGAATTCTCTGGGTGGCCATTAAACATCCTTAGAAGGCCATAACTGCACTCTACTCTTGCTATAGCGCCAATTGGCATGAGATGGGATCTAGAACCGAATATGGTCTATTGGATTAATACAAAGATTCTACGGTGTCACAGTGTGGTGGCCGCCACTCGAAAAAATGACTTTCGAAAGCAGGCAGCAGAGATAATTCAGCGGTCTTCCTCATAAGAGGAGATATACTATTCCCTGTTTCATAAAAAACCCTGAAGCTCCTCTCAATTCCTGTACCGCCAATTATAAGCAATGCTTTAGATTGAAAGCAACTCCACCTTGGAGGAATTTCATTATAGGACCTCTCGCAGATTTGTAACCTCCTTCTACCTTCTACACTACCTCTACCATCTGTTTCGACGGCATCTCTTCTTCACATGAAACCCAAACAGGACCAAGGGAAAACACAAATGTCATGGATGGGAGAGTGCCCTTTGACACTTCTGGAAAAGAATTTGTCGAAGCAGATACCGGGGAGGGTGCAGCACTCTAGAGCTCGATGACATAGTGGGCCGTGGTATTCACTCACCGATACTCTCAATTCATGTATTGTTAACAATCACATGAAACTTCCAGGCCGTTGCAGCGTCTTCCAAGCAGAACTTACTGCAATCGGAAAAGTCGCCGAATACCTGTTCGGATCTACGATTGCTGGACAAACAAAGCAACCTGAACGTACCCTCGGGTAAGTGCAACCCTTCCGTAATTTGGTGCCCGAGTACAGGGACAGCCCAGATTGTTGCCCGGCAGACGAGCCAGCGAGAAGAGTAACCATTCCATCCACAATGAAACATGGCCATGACATCCACGGCAAAGTACATGCTAAAGCTGGCAAATGTAAGACGGCTGACAGATGTAATCAGAGATGGACACAGAAAGATCAAGTAATATTACCCTATTTGACTGATTCTAGATAGTAACGAAACTCTGTTTCGTGGGGCTTCAAGGGAAAACAAAGGGTCACTATAAGTACTTTAATGATGGGTTGTAGGGACAACAAGAAGAGCAAGAGTCTGTTCAACACTACCTCTGTCGCTGTCCAAACTTGCTAACCGCACCAAACAAGTTCCTTGCGAAACATTTTTTGGGCTGCCTCGCTGTGCTGACTTCAACTAAAATTAATAATCTTGTATAAGAATGGATCTAAAGACTTAAGAGCGTTGATCTCAGAGCAATAGCTGCATCAAATCAACTCAATTGAATGCATTGCCGCAATTTAAGAAGTGCGATGGATGGGACCAGGATGTAACACGTTGGAGCCTTGTGGTGCATACTAGAAAAATATGTAAAAGTGTGAAAGGGCAACCCCGCCTCCACACGCTGAGGATGCGCATAGGATTTGAGTTACACCTCGCAGAGATTAGATCCTATGAAATACAACAAAAGCTACAGAACCTTTGATAACGAAACCTGCAAATGTTTTAAAGGTCACGAAGATCAATAACTTGGAATGTGCGAATCTTCATTGGGAACGTTTCGCTACCCAGCTGATTTTGTTGTGAAACTAAAGCAGACATGACCGCAGTCCAAGATGAGCGATGGACGGGACCAAGTTAGAAGATGTTGGATCCTTGGGGTATATACCACAGCGGCACTCCAAAGGAGAGCAAATTTGGTGTTGCGCTTCTAGTGAGCGGTCAGTACTTCAGCGAGTACAGGCATACAACCTGCTGGACGAGTCCTCAGCTACAAGCCGAATCAAAGCGAAACTCTTCCACAAATCGCTGATTTTCGCCCACTGCGTGACGGAAGAGATGCTCTCTATGTATGGCTAGTACACACCTACGAACGCTACCTCCTCTCCAAATCAAAATAGTGTTTGACGTCTTTATTGCTAGGCTGCAGGGATCTGTCTTTGACACAACAGCCCAAAAGTAGCGAAATATTTCAAAATGAACCGAAGTTTATCGACTTTGTCGAGGTCCAAGATATAATTTCTGGCAGCATCAGATGCCAGCAAAAGAAAATTCATTAAGCATAACTGTCATCGGTTCGAAAACCCGGCAATCAAATTATGGCAATAGTAGGGATGGACCGAAGGCACGTCTACTATCTCGCTGAAAATATAGCTATTGCAGAGTGATACCCCTCATTTTAGCCAGCGCAGTTATTCTTTTTTGAGTTTCGCTATACTTAAGGCGTATTTTGTGTTGTAGTTGTAATTATTTATAGGCGAAAATCAGCATTTACCGTAAATTATATTTTCTAAAAATATATTTTTTTTACAGTAGACTCCCAGCGTACCTCCAAAGCCATGAAATTGAGCAAAGCTATCAACAGCCATCAACTTACACACCCTCCCCCATACACACACACACACACACGGGCATTCATGCCATTTATCTTGGTATTTGCGGTCTTTTGCGCTCATCTTTGACGGTCACAGTGGTGGTTTTCATAGAAATCTATAATTGGCTTTGAGCTGCCGTCAGTCAGTCAGGTGCGCAGGACGCCAACCAACGCAAATGTGTACGCTTTAAATCAATTAAATTAATTATATTTGTTGGGAAGAAATCTTTTGCAATTTGTTGTTGTTTTTTTTTTTTTTTTTTGCAAACGAGTAACCAAATTCAATTCAATTAATTGCGAAAGCAAAATGATTGAAAGGATATTACATACAAATAAGGAAAAAAAATAGAATATTTTTATAAAAGTAAATGGCAGCACCCAGCGAGGGACCGTAAAAATGTATGGTGGGCGTGTAGAGCACTTCAAAGGAAATTCTCTCTTTGTTACAAACACTTCTGCTCCCACTCTTCCCTCTATTACATATATGTAGTGGTTGTGTGCGTGTAAATATTTCTTTTTGGCAACTGTTATCTCTAGCATAAATTTTTAAGTAACCCGTTAAACCAATCAAACAAACATTTTAATTATAAAAGTGTAGACAAACACACACAGGGAAAGTGGGGGTGAAAGTGCACTAAGGACCTTCTATACAACAGTGGCAAGTCTTACTCGTTTATGTGTGTAGTTAAGTTTTCATAGGACGCCGTCAATACTCACTTATTTATATGCATACATTTCACTACTTTCCGTTTCTGTTTGTTTGTGTCGGTGTGTGTTGGAGTCTTGGAAATGCTTACACGAGGATGAGCACGTCGCAACTAAATAAACATTATCTCAATTAACTCTTTCTACGAGTAGAGCTGCTGCAAAAAACGGGTGGCATTTAAGGTATGTACCGCGGGAAACGAGACTTTTTTTTTAAATAAATAAATGGTTTCTTTGAAATTCTTACATTTTAATAGAAATGGAACCTTGTGCTACTTCTATAGAGAATTTTTCAATTTTTAATTTTTTTTTTTTTTTTGAAACTAATATTTCTTTGAAACGATCAACAACAGGATATAGTTATCCTTTTAACGAAATTTGCATTTTTATAGTTTTTTTTTTGCAAATATTCAGTTTTTCTGCAGTCTTTTTTTCCGTGGGACAACGCTTCTGCTTCAGAGTTGTATCATTGTTTTTACCTACTCATTTTTTGCAAGTACTCATGAACTCGTTCTGAGACCAGTTGCAGTTTTTTACTACGGTTTTTACTTTCAAGCACACACTCATTGCTTTTCCAATTTGTTTTCGCACGCGCCGACCGTCAATCGTGTGTCGGCGTGTGTGTGCTCAGACAAATTAAAAACAAATAAATAAATGTTGTTGATTGTAAGAGAGATGATGAAGAAGAAGAAGAAGAAATAAATCATAAAGAACAATAACGGCGAGGTCTTTATACGGCCAGTAAGCGAGTGTAAGACATAAGAAGTTGTAAGAAGTGCGAGCATTTCACAAGCTTTGCAGGTTATGGACGTAGTAGCCGAGATAAACTAAAACCTCCACTTCGTTTCAAAAATCAGCTGGAAAGGCTGCGTAACTCACATATTGGATGAAAGTTTTTTAGAACACGCAGTATGGTCCAAGAAGCTAAGCTGCCGGCTGTTAATATCAAATTTGGTTGAGAGGATATGTGGAACAAGCATCGCCCTGGTGAAGTCACTGTTACCAGATTGAGATTAAAAATTCTTGGACATTAAAAGCAATTGATTTTCCAGCTTTTAAGCCAACTACTAGGTCATTTTGTTCATTAAACAGAGTCCTGCGTGCCCATTATGACGACTTTTGAGTCTTCAACAAGAGCAAAAGGCAAATATTTAGTTTATTTACGGCATTTCTCAATCCATATTCAGTTAATATTCCTTCCACTCTCAAAATTAATCAAGTTAACGTTGTATGAGGATCTATTTTCGCTTCGGATTGGTTATGAACGAACTCTGAACTCAAATAATTGTAGCCTTACAACAGCTGACGTGATTTTCGGACGAGTTCGTCCTCGTTAGTCGTATTGATGGTTTTTTCCAACAAACGAAGGGACTTACACTTAGGCCTGCTGGTCTGTTATGTGACATATGGCAGGACTGTGAAAAAAGAGGTTCCTCTCACCATTGAGTACTGCTTATGAAACTCACGAGATTTTTGACATTTTATGAAACAAGTTCTGTGAAAAAGTCGATATGAAACTACCAAGAGAAATGTTCCACCGACTCCTTCTCGTCTGTGTTCCAACAACAGAAACAAAATTAATTAGAGAAGCAGCGCATACTCCTAACTTGAGTCTCCATCAGTCGAAGTCAAGCCAAACACGTTGGTTATTATGCTAATGGCGGTTCTGGTTGTAAGGAACAAAGATTTTGTTCTCTTCTTCTTGTTCAGCAGGAATTTTGCTGAAGAAAGAATTTGTATGCCTACTTTTTGTGCAAAATTTATCAATTATAGCATTGTCCCTCTTCCAACTCGTTCATCAGAACCATAATTTCTCTCTCAAATAATCATAGAAAGATTTTCCTCACGAAAAAGTACCAGTAATGATCCAACACTTCCTAGTGAAAATTGGCAACATTTCGTCAAAAAATAAAATAATTTCAATAATAAACTGGAGAGCAGACTGAAAACTTCGCTTTGACAATCATAAAGAAATGTAAAAACGCCGACGTTGCACCTCGGACAATCATAGAAAAATTTGCGCACAAAAAATGTGCCTACGCTTCACAATGAAAATTGGCAACGTGGCACTTGGCTACTACGGCCGTGGTGAAGGGTACATATTCTTTACATATGAGGTATCCCTTATGTTAGGTATCTGTCAGGGGGCGGATGATATTAGCTCTCTCCTAAAAGTGACATTCTTTTCTTGCTATCCCTTCTAGAAAAGTTTTTGGCTATTCGGATCTCCAATTGCGCTTGTCAAAAATTTATGACAACAAATGAGTCCATACAAAATATCAAATTAGTCAAAGAATTTTTTTTTTTTTAATTCAAGTAGTCCGAAACTTCTTTTGCTTGGGATCGTCGGGATTTATTGCTTGCTCTGGAAAGTTATGGGCTGGTTCTGTGCACTATTTGAACTCATAGTTGGCTGGGGAAATCTCTGGCGGAAAAGGTGCCGGAGTCCTATCCCTTTTGGGGGTTAAATCTTGATATTTTTTTAATTTCATTAAAATCCTACTCGAATAAACAACAAATGTGACTTAAGACATGCTTTTCATGCTAAGAAGAAAAAAACAAATAAATTCTTCTTAACCCACCAAGACCAACACCATTTTACATGCTTACACAGACAATATGTATTGTTTTATTGCCATTAAGACATCATATAAATATGGAATTAATAGCAATAAATTCATAATGTCAACTGTCAACAGGAAACACCACAAACGCACACACACACACAAACAAACAAACGGTTTTTGCAAAATTTATGACACAACAGTTGAACTACAAGCAAAATCGCGCAGGAGCACAGGAGCGGTGATATGGTAGCACAATGCATGCAACCATAGTTAATAAAATAGTAGCAATAATAACAACAACAATAATAAGCACAACAACTGGGGGTAAAATAAGCTAAAGTAAGCACGACATTTACAAGGTTAATAAGCAGTAAAAAGCACTAGTACGACATTTATATGTGTGTGTGGGTTAGTAGTATATATGTGACCTCAGGCACATAGTCGACAAGTATGAGAATCAAATAAAAAAAAAATTGGAAATTAACTCAAGTTTCGATGAGTTTATTACAAGTCATAAAATTATTTCATTGTTTTTCATAATGGCACATGTTTCGATATGAACACACACGCACACACACACACACACACACAAGCGCATGCAATTATTTATATTTAGCTATGTTGTTGTTGTTGTGTATAGAGCAAAATATTTGCACATATTTCTCCAGTTTATTATTGTTGATTTGTGCACTTTTTACGACTGTTTAATATTATTGCCTTCAAGCAGGCGCAGGATATCCATATACTCATATGTATAAGTAGTTGTGCTACTGTTGCGAGTGCGAGTAATTGACATAATAAATAGTGAATTTTATGAGTGCACAATTTTAGCAATTTAAGGTGGATTTTACTTAAAAATTTGGCTAAATTCGTTTAAAAATTCTCCAAAAGGATTTCCGGCAGGTAGCCGTATATACATTACAAAAAAAAAAAAAAAAAAAAAAATAGAATTAAATAACAATAAATACCAAGTCTCCCAACCTTTTCGTGTAAATATTATTATTATACAATATTTCAATTGTAAAAGCGGTATGAAAATGCATATGACACGCGAAATAGTATTTTATGTAGGACGACGACAATTCGTTGACGTGTGATTACTCTAATCATAACGCGATATCAACAACAAGAACAAATAATGGCATTTAAGTATATATTTTTCTTCCCATTTTCCAAAAAAAAAGGAATAAAATATGTATGCACACAAAAAAAATAGTAACAAAGAGCAAGTAAAAGAGTAAAAAGCGTTGAAAGACAAAATTATGCACACGCATAGGCGAAATGAATTATGGCAACGAAAAAAGTTGCGAAAAAAAATTATGAAATAATGATGTCAGACATGTAAGCGAAATTCGCACAAATATTTCTTAAATATGTTAGAAAGTACAAAAATACTATTTTTTTTGCGTAGAACTAAGCGCTTGAGCAATAAAATTCCCTTAAAAATAAAGAAAAAATAAATTTTATTTATTATATAATTTTTTTTGTTTATTGTTTTTGATAAGTTTTAACATTTCTAGTATTTCAAATTCTTTTAATTTTTATTTGAATTTTTGGTAACCCCTTTTGAAAATTTTTAATTATTTTATCAAATTCAGATTTTTATTTTATAGTTCACAATTCTTTTCAAATAAAGGATGATCCATTTGGAGATTCCCTACATTTTTACCGAAAAAAGAGCACGGAAAATTCAAATTTAATGGGAAATGTTTATTATCATTCGAAAGAACAGTCTTTGGCATTTATTGCTTGATGATTATCTCTACCAAATGTTGGCCGTGGCTACGGCTCAGATGGTTCATCAGTTGAGTCCTATTTTCGCTGATTCGTTTGAGCATTTCGACTGTTAACTGGCGAAGCATACGCGTCATGTTTTGTTCCAATACTTGAATCGAAGCAGGATTGTCCGCATTGACTCTAGAGCTTACATATTCCCCACAAGAAAAATTCTAAAGGTGTGATATTACACGATCTTGGTGGCCAATCAGCCAGTCCAACACATGAAATTATCTGCTCATCGAAGTGTTCTCTCAATAAATCCATTTATTGATGCGATATGTGGGAAGTGGCGCCGTCTTGTTGAAACCAAATGTCGCAGAGATCACGAGCTTCAATTTCAGGCATCAAATAGTCGGTTATCATGGCGCGATAACGGTCGCCATTGACAGTTACGTTCTCACCGGCATCATTTTTGAAGAAATATGTAACGATGATTCCACTGGCCCACAAACCACAAGAAACCGTTGTTTTTTTTTCGGGATGAAATGGCAGCTCTTGAATTTCTTCAGGTTGCTCTTAGCCCCAAATGCGAAAATTTTGCTTGTTTACATACCCATTGGACCAGAAATGGGTCTCATCGCTGGAAAAAATTTGGCTCGAAAACGTCGGATCTTCTTGAAACTTTTCAAGAGCCTATAGAGCGAAGCGATGTCCCTCGGGAAGGTCGAGTGGTTTCAGTTCTTGCACAAGCTGTATTTTGTACGTTTTCAATTTAAGATCTCGGCGTTTGACGTAAATTGCACCAAGGCGTTCCATACGTCAGTCCGTGCTGCTGCGAACGGCGCCGAATCGCCTCTTTTCCTAGGCCGATTATGTTGACCATAAGTTAAGCGAAGTTGTAAACGTTGTTCAGGCGTAAGTCTTTTCATGGTGAAATATCAAGCAATACTGAACAAAAATAACATGACAGCTTGACGCGACTCACGTTTGAGCTATCAAAAAAAGGCTTCGGAAAAAGTGCTTCTACTTGGATCACGCTTTAAATATATTCCTAAATGAAATTCTGTTAAATATGCCCGAATATATTCTCTCAATTCGTCAACAAAAGGTCCATTGGTTGAAGCAAAAAAAAGAGGAAAATTTAAATAAAAAAATATACTACTATTTCCCAATTTCTAATATTCTCTTACTTTGTTATATTCCGCCTTGTAATAACTAAATATTCTCCACATTAATTAACTTCGTCTCAAAAGCTTTCCTTTGACCACTGAATATTAATACCATTTGTCCTTTAAGCTCATCATGCTCACACCTTTCGTCCTTTTGTACTCACTGCCCAACCATCTCTGGCTACTATGACTTTCACTTCTTTATCCTTTCATTTATTTCCGCTTTAAATTTCCATCATCTATGTATTAATGTATAAATTCTAATTAATTTCTCAGGTGTTACAGAGGATAAGCCCAATTGAATTTCAAATGATTTTTCATCCCAAAAAAGGGCTTAGCAGTTGCGGAAATTGGTAAAAGATATTAGGATATTTGCCTTGCTTTGTGCGGGGGAGATGTTACTATGTTTTTCACATTTTACTTACTCATCCCTAACATACGTTGCCTTTTGTTAATATCCATTTGCGTTACGAAAGTATAGTAGATCATGAGATAATTATGATTGGCTGGCATATTCTTAGCTAATTATTTGCTAACATTTGGTAATGATTTAATGATTTGCGAGGTGATTATTTTCTTGGTGTTCGAGAAGGGAGGGCATCAGTTGCAGCTTTGGAAAACTAGCTTTAACTTTAACTTTTGAAAAATATAAAAACAATAAATATGAGGAATAGGAGGATAGCAAGATATATAGATAGGTTTTCCAGCTCACTCTTATGTCCGCACAAGAAATTACTTTTTTTCTTGCAGCAACGTTGCCAATTTTCATTATGAAGCGTAGACATATTTCTGTTGCTTTCTTTTTTTTTTTTTTTGGAAGCAAATTTCTCTATGCTACTTAAAGCTTGTCTCATTATTTTATTACCATATTTCAGGCTTTCAGCTTGCTCTCAAAATTATTTTGTTTCTCGCAACAACGTTGCCAGTTTTCATTGTTTTGGGTAAGAAGTATATATTACTCTGAAAAACCTGCCCTGTTTTATGTTAATCAAATTTTATTATGATTCCAATAGCGAAGAGAGTTTTTTCATTTTAAAATTTCAGGTTTTCAGTTCTCATATCCGCTCTTCAGTTTGGTCTCGAAATTATTTATTTTCTCAGTGCAACGTTGCCTATTTTCACTGTGAAGCGTAGGCATTTATTTATTTTTTTTGATTTTTTTTTTGAAGCAAATTTCTCTTGGCTTCTGAAAGCTTGGTTCAATATTTTAACATCATATTTCAGACTTTCAACTTGCTCTCAAAATTATTTCGTTTCACGCGACAACGTTGCCAGTTTTCATTGTGTTGGGTAAGAAGAAATGTCTGCCCTATTTTATGTTAATCAAATTTTATTATGATTCCAATAGCGAAGGGAGTTTTTTCATTTTAAAATTTCAGGTTTTCAGTGCAGATACCCGCTTTGCAGTTTGGTCTCGAAATTATTTATTTCCCATTGCAACGTTGCCTATTTTCACGGTGAAGAGTAGAACATTTTTTTTGCGTGTTTTGTGAGACAAATTTATCTGCTATTGTCAGAGTGAGAATAATTTCTCCTTCAAATTTAGGTTTTATGTTTTTCATTAGTTTTCTCTCGAAACATTTTCCTTTCCCACGGCAAAGTTGCCAATTTTCACTGTTCAACGTAGGTGCAATTCTTTTAAGTTTTTTGTAAAGTAAATTCCTCTGGGATTGTCAGAGCGAGGATAATATACTTTTTATTTTTAAATTGTTCTCCCAAAAGAGGTGATTAAAATTATTTTCAGATTATTCGAAAAAAATTTTTTTTTAAATTAATAATTATAAAATGTAAGATTTCAGTGCACAATTGTTTTATAGAGAGAACTTGATTTCAAAATAATATATTTAGGGGAAAATACATTACAACTGTAAGTGACATTTTGTCTAGACAGTTCTCCCGCTTCTCTCCCTCTCTCTCTTCAACAAATTTCAGCAGAAACTACAAATTTATATGTAATATTTTTCCACAACATTAGCTTTAGTGGAAAAAATGTTAAGGAGAAACTGCTTTTTATTTACTATACCCCAAACCAAACATACAAACAAATCAATAAATATGAAATACAAATAAAATCCTCACACAAAAATCTTTTGGAATATAAAAAATATCCAAAACGTTTAGCAGACTAACACTTACCAACGAACAATATACGGGTAGGCGAAACAATAAAATAACAAATAATAATAATCATAACATAAAATAAAACTTTCTGCACGCGAAGCACAAGGAAATCACATAAGAGATAGAGATAGAGAGAGAGAGAGATGGGGGAGAGACAATGGTGCTGAGAAAAACAATAATAAACTGAGAAAGGAGGCAGTGAGATAGTTACAAAACTTCAAAAATATTACTTGTGTATGGAGTGAGCTTATTTACGGCATCAATTGTAAAATGCTGAGTCAGCAAGAATTGTCAACAGACACTGTAGTACTGGTGGTAGACACGAAAGGAGATAAGTATTGAAAGTAATCAGAAAAAATGGGTTTTCAGAGCAATATACTCGTATTCTCAACAAGAGATACTACTTTTGTATCTCGTTCCGTGGAGCGGAAGTCGCTATAAATTCATGAAATGCGCAGCTCATCAGTCGAACGAGTCATCGAAAATTGGACTCAACGGATGGGGACCATCTGAGACATAGCCGCGGACAACATTTGAAAGTGACAATCTTCGAAAAATATGCGCAAAAGAATCTTCTTTCGAATGATAATAAACATTCCCAATTAAATTTCAATTTTCTGTGTTTTTTTTTCTTTAAAAAGTAGTGAACCTTGCATTGGATCACCTATTCTTTACTACTTGGTAATAGTTTTTCCAAAAAAATATGGTTTGAAAAACTTTCCTACGATACAAAGACTGCAGCAATTATCCACATTTCCCTCTGGCTAGTTATTTTTTTAACTCAAATATGCCTCCACTCACTCTATAAAAATATGTCAGATGTCATAAGTGAGCATGTGTTTGTTGAAAAGAAATCAAATTATTCTTATTATTGTGACATTTTTTCGCCTTTCTTAAGCATAAAATTCAATTTAAAACATTTTACAATTTCCAAACTTTTCATGAACTCGTATGCACAAGAAAAAAGTCCGAAAATGTCGCTGGTCCTTAACAACAAAGAAAGAGGGCGAAAGTGAATAAAAGTAATTTTGTTTGAATTTCTTCACTGCTGCTCATGCTCTAAACTCCCCTGAGAAGCAAAATGTATTGTTCTCAATTCTGTGGAAAAGAGACTGCCCTTCTATTGACAATGAAAGTACTGTCTGATTTTTTGACAACAGTTTTCATTTGTAAAATTTTTTAATTTTTTTTTTATATTTTTTCTTACACAATGTTAATAAAATTCAAAGTTATTCAGCTGCTGTGGAAGCAAAAATTAAAAAAAATTATGAGATTATAAAAGTTATGGGCAGTAAATTAGGAAAAACACGGAGCATTGAGTATAGATTCAAGGAGATAAAACTTTTTTAACCCCAAAATTAAGCGAAAGAGAAATAATTTCATTTTGAAACTCAAATCGTCGAACGGTTAGGTTCAAGTGGTGGGCGATTTGGGAGCTTTGACATACTTCAGACAACATAAGCCCTTTGGGATACTCTTCGTCTGATTTTAGCTTCTGTCTCTCGCAGGATTTTTCCTAAGGCTCCCCAGCCTTTTTACCTGGCACTTCTTTCTTTTTCAAATCTGACAGTCTGACAATCCAATTTGGTTTCGGCCAGATGTGCACCGACTTGCGGCAGAGCGATTTATAGACCTAGAGGATGCCCTCTATACGCGAATGGAGAAAAGATCCAAAATGGACTGCAAATTGGGACGGGAAGCCAAGGATCTTAACATTTCTCTCTCTCTCACTCTCTATCTATCGGACAAACTCAGCTAGCATCTTCTAAGCGATAGTACAAAGCATGGGCAAGGCCTGTGGAGTCCTCGTGAGTAACTATGGAGGTATACAGAAGCCAACCATATACACAGACAGGCATTGCTGGCCTTGTCATCGACAAAGATTAATTCCAGCGTAGTCAATAACTGCAGCGAGGCTTTGAACTCATTGCCAGGTCAGCTCCACAGGATAATTTTCCATGACGAAAAAGCAGGAGAGTTGGCCAAGTCAGGAGCCTCTCTACACGAGTCCCAGGCAGAGTTTACACCATACCTGCCATGAATGATCAAGAGAGAGCTTTATACTACAAATTCAAGATAACTAGGCAGTTATGGACTAAGTGTGGCAAGGCTTTTATTTCATGTCAGATATACACCTGGAGGGCTTAACATTGCCTCCCGAACTCAAGACTTATTAAATAGGTCAGAGAAAACAACATATATATAGACTTATGGCAACTACAACGGTGGAATGACCATTTGGGATAACATCCGGTAGCAAAATTGAAAGGCTGCAGGCAGGAAGCACAACAAAAAAGAGTAGTTTTATTGAGAGAACCAAATGGTTTGGTTTCATTTCAGTGCTAGGTGCGGTTATGTTGCTTACCGAGATGGCAGGCAAGAGGTCCTTCTGGTATGCCTTGAGATTTCCGAAATACCTCAGGAGTTTTAAGCCAGAGGTGGTTGATTTCTCGATCGACCGGAGCCAGGACTCTTGTTAGCAGTAGTGAGCCACTGTCCACAAGGAATAGGAGAGACCTACTCAATCCATAATAGAGTTTTGTTTACGTTTTAGAGATTTGGTCATGGAAGCAGAACTACACCCCTTGTTTTCTGAATTTAGATAATATTTTTATAATTACAAATATGTTTTAAAGACATTCAGAGATTTTGAGGACTTTTTTTGATAGGTCAGCTAGAGTAAAACTCAGCTTAAACACGGAAATGTGCATTTTTGTCGGTCCGAGCTGAAGTGTTTGGACTGGACTGTGAACCAGCATAGTCGACACGTCGACCGTGATAATGTAGGAGCGTTGCTTCGGTTAGAAGTGCGGAAAGGTATGAAGCAGCTGGCCAGGTAGCGTAGATTTATTGAAGATTTTGTGTTGAATGAGTTCGTCTTCTCACCCATTTAACTAAAACGAACCGAAAGTACTATTGAACCGAATATTATGAGAGGAGTTTGGAGAACGTTTGATGATGGTTCCAGTATTGAGCTATCCATTTACCTTCCACTTCCTTCAAATGCCCATACATGCAATGGGCGATTCTCCCACGTCTACATATCACAACATAAGAAATAAAAATTTCAAACTTTTATTTTGATTTTTTTTTACTGTAATCTAATCTCCAATTACAACTATTTAACTCAAATTTCGTTAAGTCAATAGATTAACAGCAAATAATTATAATTGGCCACAACTCACGGTTCAATGGCTGACCAATGCACTCGACGTAATTTAATTTATATACCAGAATGCAAGTACCTGTCAGTTGTGGTGGCAGAAGAGCAGAGAGCAGCGACTGTAACTGTAACGGCAATAAGAGCGCAACCGTAAAGTTAAGTGGCAACAAAACCGCAAAAGATGCCAACAGCTATAGATTATCGTCTGTACGTGTGAGGCATATACATATGTAAGTGCGTTGTTGTCAGTGTTGTGTGTGTGTGTGTGTGTGTGTGCATAACAGTGCATGGCAAAGTGCACACAATCCATTAAGTATCATGCCACGCTTACATATACCGTTAAATTGTAATATTTTGTGGTTGGCAATGAAATGGTTCAACTCTCAGTCGAAATTCCCGTATTGACCCGTGTGGCAACGCTGTTATTTGTTATTGTTTGCGCTTACCCACACTACTATCAGCAAATGTTGCATGTGGTTTTTAATGACAATATAAAGATGTTCTGAATGCCACGCGCTTGTGTGTATGTGTTTGAGGAAGCTACTTGCGTAACCATAACCAAATGTTTATTCACATAAGTATGTGTGTGTGTATTTTTGTTTTGCTTTACGCGCACAAACTTTGCCTACAAAATTTACAACTTTGAGGG
This sequence comes from Neoceratitis asiatica, assembly GCA_030068015.2. NCBI lineage: Eukaryota > Metazoa > Arthropoda > Insecta > Diptera > Tephritidae > Neoceratitis > Neoceratitis asiatica. The sequence goes on along the minus strand of CM061527.1, from coordinate 80,466,217 downwards.
CGCTCAACAGCAACCGCATGGCTAATTAATGCTTAACCATAAGTTATGTATACGCCATGTGTACACCGACCAACCACCATTTGCCGCCCGGGTGCAGTGTAGTGTAGTGCAGTGTAGTGTAACAGTGCAGCAGTGTCAGTTGCTGTAATAAAAAAAAATCGTTTAATTATAAGCTTTTCACTCCATATGTTGTCTATTGTTGTTGTTGTTGTAGTATTTGCGTAGCAAACATTTTCATCCGCTCGAATTTAAAAAAATAACCAAAAATGTATATGTATATATTGGTATATATTGGAGACATATCCTCGGTGTATCACAACATGGTCGATTTGGTTGCAGGAATTCCGATGCGAAAGCAACCATATTTTTTAGCTGGAATCTGCTGCTACAGACAACCACATTTCGAGCGCCGTTGAAGTCTCTAAGGTTCTATGAAGAACGGAAGGTGAATTTTTCGATTTTTTGTGCGAAAGATACCTTCCTGGAACATCTCGACGTTGGTTGGTTGATTGTAAGTGGTAAAGCGGTTGCACATTAAGTACGCTCATTGTGCTCTACGCGCATCCTAGCTATGCGTTTGCCAACAGTTCGCTCGATTTTATGAATTGTTTTAGTTTCTCCCAAGCAACCTCCTCTTCAAGATTGGAGCTGGGAACATTTTGAAAGACGTCTCAATCGGCTGAAGGCGGGAGACTCGCAAGGGTAGTGCTCCACCGTTTCTTCATCTTCTGTGCATGCTCCGCACTCAGCCGCTTCCACTTTTTTCAGCTTGTAGAAATGATATCTCAGAGGTAAATGCTTTATTTCACACTTCCCCACAATAATTTAGTGGTATGTCCTACATGGGAAGTGTTCCAGGTGGCAGAACCAAGTGATATTCAGATATACAGTGATATACAGATATGGATGTCCTCAGTATTGCTCACAGCCTTACCTTCCGCACATTCCTCCCTACTAGGGGAGACGCTAAAAGCACATTTTAATGTTGTGATGGGAACAACCTACTTAGTCGTAGCGTGTACATCAGTTTCGCTTCGATGAGAGACAGAGGTCAGAGCCTCTCTTGCACCATACCTACCTTTCCTTATTGGACTGTCCATCACATTCTCTAGACGGAGGCGGTGATGTCAGCCTTTATTCTTTCGAGAACATTAAACATCGAGGCAGTGACATTTTCCTAATTAAGGTACTGCCGTTAAATCGGGGCGCTAAAGCTTTTGCAGTGGTCGACAAAAATACTTTTACTTAGAGAGCTGCTTGCTTCAAGACCGAGGGACACACCCAATCACAATTTGAACAGATCCTGCAATAAGGTCTCCGTGAGCCTCAAGCCTCATATGTCAGAGATGCTCTACTAAAGTTTTCTCCTTATAGCAGTGATCTAAGGCTACAAATGAATCTCTCTCATGTTTCCAAAGTCTTCGACGGGTCTGAAAAAGTTGAAACTGAGTTTGGTCTTGCAAAATAAGTAGGACCTACCCTCTAATATACCCCGAATAATCGTATTGGGTGTACAAATTAATTCGATCTGTTTTTTTGTGTTCAAAATAGTGTTTTTCTTATTGAAAAAAAAGGGGAAAAAATTACTTCATTCAAAATATGGTCCATTGAAAGCGACTACTTTTTCCCATCTCTCTGGAAATTTTCGAATATCAATAAAAAATGAGTTCTCTCTCTCCTCGAGCCAATCATTGAACCATTTTTCGATTTCTTCAAAAGAACCGAGCCGGTGACCTCTCAAATCATTTTATATCCATTGATAAAGCCAGTAGTCGGAAGGGGCAAGGTCTGATTAATACAGTGGGTGGGGATAAGACCTCTCACTTCAGCGTTTCCAGGTAGTTTTTGACCACTTTTTTTTTTTTGAAAGATAAAATTTCTGGTCAAAAATTTCCAATACATTTTTTAAATACCAAAAATCTGACAATTTTACCTTGATGAAGTCTGCGTTAAAGCATAATTTAACACAGGGATTGATATTTTATTCTCTCACTCGCTCTCTTATACTCTTAAGAATTCTATATATCCAATATTTCTATCCTATCCTCAGGCGTTTATATATTCAGATATATTTTTTGATATTTTTTTTTTTTTTTAACAAAAATTGGCTTTAACTAACCCACTAAATGACCTACAGACACAAAAGTCCATTTCAAACCAAAATAATAACTCACAGCTCAACCACTCTCCCCCCCACATACAGCTTACCAAAAAAGTGTCATGCACGTGAGCGCGCGAATTTCAGTTGCGCCCTTCAGCACATAATAATTTCGCATTTTGATAAATGTCAAAATATTTATACATTTCCCCTCCCCCGCTTTCTCATATTAATATTATTACTTTTTTCGGCAGTTTTGTGTAGATTTTCGGACGCATGACTAGGGTCATATACATATGTACATACAAACATACGTGCGAGTACAATGGTTAGTTGTTGGTTATTCATGTTGACGTGCACATTTGTGACGTTTGCATGTCAACAAGCAGGTCAACAAAGCCATGCAGGCACAGTGAACTATGCACGTACTCGAGTAGTACCTCCAGGCCTTCTCACTCTCGCTGCCCTCACTGCCGCGTTAGCGCCTATTGTGTCTGGCTGGCTTTGTGGTTTTTTGTTTTTTTTTTTTGGCTATTATTCTATTGTTTAACTAAAATGCCACCTTCATGATTAGCTAAATAAATGAATTCGTTATTATACGAATGTTTTCATGCACGCTTTTGCGCAGTTGGCTAAAGGGAAAAAAAATTATACAAAAATTAAAAAGAAAAAAGAGGAAAAAAATTAATTTAATATTATTCATTTATTTAATAAATAAGCAAGCGTTGTAGCATGCTTTCAGGCGGTTTATCATGAAAGTGGGAAAATAATGAATAAAAAAGTACAAAATAAATCGCTTTGATAAGCTGTTGTGTTGTAAAGTGTTGAAGTTGAAAAATGTTATAATGGCTCTTTGTAATTCGTTTTTTGTTGTATTTTTTATGTTTTATTATTAGTTGAATGAAAAATTATATAACAGTAGGATTGTAAGAAAAAATTTCAGTAAAGAATGATCCAAGTAGAGATCCTCTCTTCAACAGACTTTGGAATTTTCGGTATTTTTTTCCTTATAAACTTAAAGTATGATAAATAGCTTTGATTCTCTGATTTCAAAAAAATCTGAGATTTTTTAAAATTCTAAAAACAATGACTAAACACATTTTATTCAGTAAAAACGAGCTATGCACGTTATGAAATATAATATGAAATCAAAAAAATTTCTCTAACTGATGCACCGACGACATAAGGTATGACGAATTACTTATCAAACCATGCCACTGCGAGCGATACATAAATTGAGAAAAATAACGTTTTTGAGCCTTTTGATTTTAGAGAAATCGGCATAATTTTCATATTCACTTAGTCCAAAGGTTAAGAAAAATCACAATATATTTGAAATTCACTGCAAATTAAAAACATTGAAGAAATATATTTGAGTAAATGAAAGCGCATTGTAACTGCTTTATATAATAAGATAGAGTTAATATAATAACTAAAACTGACGAAGCATCGAGAGAAAATTCAACTAACTTACTGCTGACCAAGCTGACTCGCGAGAGAAACTAATAAGAATTAATTTAGAGTAAAGAAAAGAAATTTCATAAAGGAAAAGCATTTTGAAAATCAATTCGAAACCATTAAACGTTTAGAAATTTGAACTCTAAATGCTTTGAAACAAGTTATTGTTTGATCAACAGTCTTAACTCAGAAGCATGTGTTTCAAAGCTAAACACAGTGACAAATTATCCAGCTACTAAGGAGTCTGTCAAGAATTTGTTCTCTTGCATCAACTCTTCATATTTGTGTTGGATGAAGATAGATGTGAACCACTGTAAATTCTATGGCTGTTGTCCTGAAAATGAATATGAGGAGGACGAAACTGAAGAGAATTAAAACCCCAAATCAACTCCAAATCAATTACAGTGCCGATGCTTAGAATTTCAATGAATTTTATTATATATTCAGCCAACAGATTTGGTATTCCAACTAAGCCAAGCGAATGCTGCTTTCGGATAACTGGCCAAAACTCACTACAAAAGGAATTTTAGTAAGAAAATATCCAATACTGCTCATATTAAGGTTGAAATCGAGGGTATAAATTGAACTTGGATCGGCCATAATCTCAAAAAACCAAAAGAAGATATCGCAAGGACCACATTTTAATGAAATCCGCATGGCAGCAGGCGCCGAAATCCCCCGAGATAGATCATTTATACGAGTAAATTTTTGAGGAATAAAAAAAGGTGTAATATTGGTAAGCGCCGCTCACATAACAATCTAATTCTGAAACTCAATGCTAGTAAGACTTACAACCCAATGATTCCAAGACTTTCACCCCACTGCCAGTCTCGAGGTCCTCATTAAACACTCAATTACCTACATAGCATAGGTTTTTTTTAAATCCCTTCACCTTTCTACTTCTAGAAAAGTGCTAAAAAATATTCAAAATAATGGCCAACAACAATCAAGTAAATTAAAAAAATCACTCGTGATTCCTAATGCGACATTCAAACGAAAGCATTTAGCTCTTAACAAACGAAAAAGCGAAATACTTCAGGCGCGTACATTATGTGGGTGTCTACGGTGCCGACACACCGTGGGTGTGAGGTCAATGTAAAATGTCAGCAAGGTCATTTTCACAACCATTTCCATTAACATAACTCATTTTTTTTTTTGGAAAAAAAGGACTGCTAGACGAGATTTTGGCATGTTTTTATACTCTCTGTTTTACTATTATTATTATTATAATTTTTTTTTTGCCTTTTTGTTAGGTTTTTAGCGAGTTCAGCTGAGTTTACTGAACGTGTTGACGTGTCAGCGCGCAATTGACGCTCTTACGGCAACAGCAACAAAAACAGGGTACTTAGTTATTCACAAACTCACAAAGTCAGCCGACATTTTACATATAAAAATAGATTATTTTGATATTTTTGTTGAAAAAAATACCAGTGAAAAGCTTGTCACAAACAAGCATCAATGAATTTGTTAAAGTTTTTCCAACTAAAAAAACGCTTAGCGCACAGTCAATGAACATTTGAGTGGAAAACGAAAAAAAATATTTTCTAATTTTTCCAATACCAATGAATTTCGATTTTATTTTTATTTCTTGTTTTTACACTTATATGATTTATCACTCGGCATAGTCTATGAGCAAATACTTACTTCGCTCTCTCCCCTGTAAATCTTCAAATCAACTAGACAGCCGCCAAGCTTAACGCCGCGCATTTCAATTACAGACGCACCAAAAAGCTCGCATAAATTTTTGACAGTTTCATAGAGTTCTTGGATTTAATTTTAAGTAGACATTTGAAGTTGGCTTAAAATACAACGCACACAGTTACAGCAACATGTAGAAAATTCTTTATTGAAACTGTCACTCAAGAGTCGAACTCACACCGTAAATCCTACTGTCGCAGCCGCAAAAGTCAAAAAGAGACAATTTTCATAAGAATTTCATTATTGTTATGTATTACAGCGAGGATTTGAGAATACCAGCTGAAAGGTGTCAAAGCACAGACTCAAAAAAAAAAAAAACATTGTTGGAACCCACATACGCACTGTAGCTGAGCTGAGTTCAACATTTGTATGCAAAGATTCGAAAAAATACGCAGTCTTAAGTGCATATTTCGCTGAAAAAAAAAATTTAAGATGTCAGAGTTCAGTGAATGAAAATTCAAGCGAGAAAGCTGTTGCTTTTGCTTTTTGTCCACCCCATACCGTGAACGCGTAAGCGGCAGTTTAGAAAACATAATACTCGTACTTCCACTTCCACGAAAAAGCAAATCGAAGAAAATCTCCACTCCGTTGGTATGTTCAGGTGAAGAAGGGCCTGACTTCATTTGGTGTGTCTGTCTCAAATTAGCGTCGAACGGAGTGATGGAGAAACGGCCATCATGTTATTGTTAGCCTAGCTATAACAGCTAATTAAGGAGAAGAAGAACATCTACTTTTTCGCTACTACAGAAAAAATCATAAGTGACTACTTCCTATGCTGGAGTTTTAAGGCATTTCCTCCGTTGGTTTGCTCTTCAAGTTCCCCTTTCATAGTCATGAGTTTTTGCACGCTTTTTCTACCTATAAAATGCGGTCTTTGCGGTTTTTGCTCCATTTCAATATCGAAACTGTCCAAAATTTCTGAATAGTATTCACCGGTAATCGTTTTACTCTTTACAGGATAATCGGTAGACCCACCTTGGTTGCTTTGGTTGACGTTCGCCTGAAGAAACCCACAATCTTCATCGTTATTTGCTCTCTGGTGTGATGTGATGGATCCATGTTTCATCTACGGTAACAAAATGGTGCAAAAAATCGATTTAAGCTGCCTAGCTAGGAGCAAAAAAAAAAAAACGATTTAAAATAGGCTCTGAGATGAGCCACACCGAACCGTTGTTTTTTCTGGATGAAATGACAGCTCTTGAATGTCTTCAGGTTGGTATTCATCCCAAATGCGGCAATTTTGCTTGTTTACCTACCCATTAAGCCAGAAATTGGCCTCATTGCTGAATAAAATTTGGCTCGAAAATGTCGGATTTTCTTGGAACGTTTCAAGAGCTCATAGGGCGATGCGATGTCGCTTGGAAAGATCGAGCGATCGAGATGCTGCGAGCGACGCCGAATCGACTTTCCACGGTCTTTGTGTACACTCTCAGCTGCGGTCGCTGTATTATCATCAATAATGAATGCTGTTTTTCAAGTTTTTCATTCAACTACTGTTTTTCAACGTTCAGTTAAAGTGGTTTTGTATTGCCTAATGCCTGAAGTGCTGAAGTATTACATTTTCAAAATTCAAGCTCTTCCATTCCACTTCCTTAAAGATTTCAATTTTTCGCTACTTTAAAAATGGAAATATTTTTTTAGTGAAATTTGATGTTGTATTTACTGGTTATTTTTTTGTTTTGTTTTGGTTTTTGATTTCTTTCCTATTTTTATTTTTATTTAATTTTCTTCTTATATTCATTTCATGTTCATTTCGCTCAAATGGCCTTTTTACGCTTTCCACTTGTCATTTCACGCTTGTTTCGCATTTATTTTCACATTTCTTTGTAAAACGTTTAAAACATTACTGCTTTGCCCTCATCCATTCTACTGACATTTATATATTGTGAAATATAACACACACACTGATGTTGTACTCGTATGTATATGTGTTTGCCTGTGTATTTACAAATACAATAACTGACATTTGGGTTGAAACAAAGGAACGAATGCTTAACGAAAATGAATATTTTGTGAATTTTTCATTTCGATTTTTTACTTCAATGCATTTCTTTACACTTTACACTTCACACACTCTTCACTCGTCATCACTTCTTTTGCTCGTTAACTGCATTATTTTGTATATTATTATTGGCTTTTATGTAACTGTTGCCATTGGTTGAGTTTGAGTTTGAGTTTGAGTTGAGTGTTGAACTGTTGCTCTTGGCAGCAGGATTTCGGTTTACGCATCAGCAATATTACTAAAATGCAAAGTTTCTTCTTCACTTACACACTCGTATTCTGTTTTATGTAGATATTTTGAAGCATAGTTTACTGGTATGAAATGTTGAACGTGACACTGAAAGAACAATTTCAAGCACAGAAAAATATCAAAAAAAAAATTTTTTTTAAATATTTTATTAAATACCAAAAAAAAAAATGAAGCGTTTGACAGTAGCACACAGTGGCTGTACACAGAGTTAAGAAAATGTTTTCAAATCGTATAAGCTTTTTACAGGGAAGTCGGGAAGTCGTGAGTGTCTACGACGACGCTTACCCTGGGTGTCAAGCACATCAACAATCGATGAAAGTGTTGAGAAATTGAAGAAAATTGTCAATCGTCCCAATGGAAGAACAGAGAAAACCCAAAACTCAGAAAATCAAGCCTAATTTCGACCGAATTTCCTAGCTTTGCTCAATGTTTGCTGTGGCTGTCATGGCGTAGTGCATTTGGAGTCTCTACCGCCAGATCATGTAGTACTATTTTGAGGTTATAAGCAAAAAAAATGTCAGAATTTGTGGAGAAACAGCTTATAGGTTGAACATAGTTACCCCCAAAGGACAATCTCTTCCGACAACTAGGAAGAAAAAGCTGAATTCTCCGAAAAAGCCCAAGAACATACCATACTGGAAAGGAGTACTCAGTTCGTGTGGATATATTGGGCCCACAATTCGGTCCAAAATAGAATGTTTTTTATATTTAAGGTTAGTCTTCTTCTGGACTTATGTCAGCCAGTTTTGGTAGGACCTTACATTTTATTAGCGCGAGCATTGCTTACGCGCTTATAGCCCAGAGCTCGCCATTCGTTTCTTATCTTAGCCAACTGGAGACACCAACTGTAGCCAGGTCCTTCTTCATCCGAACAAACATTGCTTACGTTGGTCCATAAATTACATATTTGAAGGGACCTACAGTTTATTCTAAGCCGCCTCCGAACGGCCAATGAATTTTTATGAGGAGCTTTTATTTCAGCTCAGAAGTACACTCGGAGGACTTAACAGTCCCTGCCAAGTGGCGACCGCAATTAGAAAAATTAGTTTCCTATAATTTTGGATACTTCTCGAACCTGGACTTGAACCCAGGACTTCCGAGTTATAGTACGCAATGCTAACCACTCGGCTCTTGCGGCCGCCATTGGTCCATAGGTAGACGAAATTAGCTACGACTTCAAAGATATAACTGTTAACAGTGACGTTTGAGCCAGTAAATGCGTTGACAGACCCATTCGTTGCGCTTCTTTGACGAAAATGGAGAAAACAGAAATCAAATCGCGGTAAGCTCTATAGCACCAGCTTTAAGTTGAATGAATCACACGATTAGTAGGCACACTGTATGAAATCTAGTTTAATATCGAACAGCTCGGAGGGATCCTTACCGATTCAGACGGAGCTTTTTATGTTGCTCAGTGGCGTAGAGGCAACTCCTTTTCATGCTATCGAAGGCAGTCCTAAAATCGTCGAGGCAGTGATGTTCGCAGATCATTTTCTTACCGATCTTTTCCAAGACTTGGCGCACAATGAATATTCGATCAATAGTAACATATATTTACCAGGCCTAAAGCCACACTCATAAGGTCCTATAAATTCGCAGACGCAGGGCTTGAGTCTTTCATAGATTACACTCGATAAGACCCGAGACGGCTTATTTCACGATTATCACACGTCAGATTGTGAAATCTCCTTTTTGTACATAGCGCAGAGCACACTCAGATTTCAAACGTCGCACGTATTTTCATTCGACCGAAGTTGATACATGTACCGCACTTCGTGAGTACCGCACTTCGTGAGTTCCTTTTTGAGACGGAAAGTCATCGACTACCGCCGTTTTTTTATTCAATCTGCTTCGTTTACTTCCTATTTGAACTTCTTCATAATCGAGCAATGTAACAGTCATAGATTGGGGAATCGGATTAATCATCTACTGCTGTTTCATTTTCGCTGCCATTCATCAGGCTGTAGAAGCGTGCTCTCCGTAAGCTCACCTACAATAGTATAATTTTGATTTGAAATATTCTGAGAGTTACAACAATTTTTTCTTGGAATTTTCGAGCATTTCCGCTGTCGGTCAGCTACTCATTTTTTTCATACTTACATATTTCAGTCTCTCTCTCTCTCTCCATCTCTCTCTCTCTCTCTTTCTCTGTATGCAAAAACGTCTCGCTTCTCCCTTTAACTTTCTGTATCTCTCGCATGTACACATTTTTGTTCAGCACAGTACATCACAGTAAGTTTTTCCATGGAAAATGTGAATTAAAAATCTTTACTTGATGAGAAAAGTTATATGTTCTTAAAAACTCGTAAAACTTCTTTTGGGTAGTGGTTGAACCCTGCGTTGAAGCACTGAGCGAATACAGCGAAACAATACCTGTAAATTATCTTCATTCTTCCTCCCCTCTCTCATAGTGTCAAAGTATCAATTATTTCCAATACTATCACAAACAATTTTCAAAATGAAAAATATTTCAAATAACAATTACAAGAAATAGTAAAACAATAATAAAAACAACAAAAATGTGGTAAATGTGTAGCAGAAGAAATTTAATTTTAAGCTTGGTCACCACCGGTAAGCAATAAAAGCATGATTTTCATACTTTCTTGCTGCTTTCTTGCTTTGTTTCCACTTTATTTGCAATAAAATTGAAGTGTGAAAGAGAAGCAAAAAGTGAGCTGTACTCTATGCATTTAGATGACAACTTCAACAACATTCTTTTCATAGTTTTTTTGGTAGCTACAAAAACAACTTACTGTAGAATGTGGAGTGTATTTCCTCATATGTTTGAGGAATGTTGAATTCAAAAATGCAAGAATATATGTTTACAAGAATTTAGATGAAGAGCGTACACTTACACTCATAAAGTAGTTACCTTCAAATCCAAAGTGGGTGCGTATGAATGAATGCCGTTAGGGTCTGTTGAATATAATGGAAATTCTTCAAGCAGCAACTTTTACACTTTAGTGCGTCGTCTCGGCTGTAGGAACGAACAATACAAGTACAGCAATAATGGCAGTGAGGAGTTGAAAGAAAATCAACTAAATTCAGCAACAATATTACAACAATGCCGGCACACATCCACATGCATATATTGGCAGTAAAATCCTTAAACGTCGTCAAAATTAAAGACAAGTTTGTCGGCATAACAACGGATCAGCTGAGTGACTGACTAAGGCGGTGAAGCAACACCACCCTCACACACCAACAACTCGAAAGAAGTTAAGAAATGAATAACAGTAAGAAAAACGTCTTGTAAGTTTTTGTTATGGCTGCTGCCGCATACTGCTTACACTCATACATGCATAACTCATACCAGCAAAATCAACCGCTTTCTAAGCTTCTTTTGTTGCATAATTCTGTGAAGTGCGGAAAATTCACAACTTGTGCGAAAAAATAAAACTAACGTCTGGCTGCACATAAAAAAAAATTAACAACAGTAACAAAAATAACAACAGCAACAACAATAATAGTTTAGCAATACAAAAATGAAGTTTCTAAAAGTCGCAACAGCAAAAAGTTGGTTGGTTGGTTTGGCAACACTATAGTGGAACCAACGTGACGGCAGCAGCAGCGAACAATAGTGAAACGCGCTAAACAGTCAAATGCGTTGCAATGACAACAACAAACAATGAAAACAACAAGCAAATAACAACAAGAATGGCAACAGCTCTCGCTACAACATACAACAAACAATACCAGCCACACTATAGGGTGAGTAAGCCAGGAAAATAACTGAAATTTTTGTAAAAAAAAAAAATTACAAACCGTGGATCATTTCCAGCACAATTCGTATAAGTTTTTCATAAATTTCAAGTTCTAAAAATTTTCCAAAAATTGGTTAGCCTAAAAAAACTCAATTTGAAAAAGAAAACCTTAAAATATCAGCACTTTTTCCTCCCACGCAGTAAGCAATATGGCTCTAAATTAGAAAAAGACCAACCTTCTATCAATGCCTTAATTCTGGTACGCAACTTGGCTAGATATCAACTAGACAAGTCAACAACCAAATGATCTTAATATCATTTAATGGTTTGTGCCTCAACTGAGTGTAATTTAACCTAGACCACAACCAGCATTGCTACTCGCTGATATCTAATTATAAATATTTAGCCAAGACACACACTTGAGACATTGCTGCATAACGTTCATTGATCGGCGATCGTGCTAAGCAGTTTTAGTTTCGTAACTATATTCTAGAGGCACATTGTGCGCTGTTTAAAATGTATCCCATATGGTCTAGTGGCTAGGATATCTGGCTTTCACCCAGAAGGCCCGGGTTCGATTCCCGGTATGGGAAGATTTTTTTTCTAAATTTTTTATTCTTATTTAATTAAACAAATTTATTTCAAAATTTTTTTATTTACATTTTTATTTTATGTTGAAATGTTGAATTTTTTTGATTCATTTTTAGATTTTTTTTATTAGTTGTTAAAATTCTTACTTCATTTCTTCAAATTATTTAAATTTTTTTTTTTGAACTTTTGAACAATTTTTTTTTTGTTTTTTCCCTTGAATTTTTTTTCTATTTCATTTATATTTTTGTTTAGTTTTTCATATTTTGAATATTTTAATTTACTAAAAAAAAAATAAATAAAATGTTTTTTTTAAGATTCTAGAACATTTATTTCTTTAGATAATTTTTATTTTCATAAAATATTTACCAAAATCATATCAATTTTTTATTTTTATTTATTTATTTTTTGATAATTTGATATACTGTTTTTTTTATAAGTTTATTATTTATCTGCATTTTATATTTTTAAAATATAAATTTTTATAATTTTTTTAGTGGCTTTTAATATTAATAAAATTAAATTTCCACTTCACTTCCATTCCCCACACACTGTGCCACTCTGCCGTGCACTCAATACCACCACTAAACGCAAAAATCATTTCACGGCTGTCAAATTTTCTATTAAAAACCGTTATTTGGTTTCGCTGCTTACGCGTATATATGTGTCTATTGTTGTATACAAATAGCGTCTATAAGTCAAAAGTGATTGGCGGGATCTGTCAAAGTAGGTATGGTGGCATATGAAGCAGTAGCAACAAAGAGTACATATATATTGTTAACGGTGTATCAGTGACGAGGGATGAGCCGAAAAAGGCGTCCAAAGTCTGGTGTCGCGTCAAGTAAGCGCAAGTGTTTAAAACAATTGTTGCTTTTGTATAATGTGGGTTCGAGTTTTGTTCACCAAACTGTCGCTTAACAACAAAAACAAACAAAAAAAAACAAAAAAAGAAATAAAAAATAGCAACAAAAACAATAGCCAGTGAGTGCTAAAGAGAATAAATTAGACGTCTACTGGCTGGCTAAACTGAAGTTGATGGGTTGCAGTTGAGTTAATGAAGTTTTGCTGTAGGTATGTTTACAATATGTTTGCGTGTTCATTTTAAGGATAATTATTTGAGAGTAAAGCTTCCAATTTAAAGTGTTTATGAACCTTAAACACTTAAAATATCTTTAAGAAAAATTTATGGATTGAAAAGTGGTTTAATGCGCTTGAGCTTGAATTATTTATTAAAGTACCAAAAAAAAATATTTTGTAATAACATTGAAGAAAATATATATAGTTATTATGGAAAAAAAATTAAAAAGTTACAAGCTAAAATAATTAAAAACTAAATTCCTAAAAACAAAGTTGCCAAAAAATTACTGAAAAGAAATTGTCAAAAAATTAAAAAAAAAAAAAAAAAAAAAAAAAAATTGTCAAAAAATTAAGAAAAAAAATATTAAAATTATAATGAAAATTATAAAATTAAATTTAAAAAAAATTATTTTAAATAATTAATTATTAATTGTTAAATTAGAAAAAAATATATATAAAATAATTGGACTTAAAAATTGCAACAACAAAAATTTATAAACAAAATTAACAAAAAATGTTACAAACTTAAGTTCGAAAAAAATTAAAAAAAAAAATTTTCGAGCAAAATTTTGCGAAGAAAATCAATTAGAGAAATGAAATGAAAACATCGCAGAGAAAATAGAAAAAAATTAGCGAAACAAATTTTTATAAAGTAAAAATTAAAAAAAGTGGTATAAAAACATATCAGAAATAAATTACAAAAATAATATTTGCCAAAAAAAAAAAAAAAAAAATTTAAGAAATATTAGCAAAAAAAAAGAAGAAAAATTTAAAATAAATATTTCCGAAAATGATTAGTTAAAAAAATTATCAAAAAAATTTAGCATGAAATTTTATTAGAAAAAATACAAAAAAAAGAGCCAGCAAAAAAATTAAAAAAAAAATATTTTCCAAAAAATTATAAATATAAACAAACAAAAAATAAAAATATAAAACAATTAAAAAATTTTTTTAGAAATTAACAAAAAAAATATATGAAAAAAAAAATTTCAGCCAGAAAATTAAAAAAATTAACAAATAGATATATACAAGATTTCTGCAAAATAAAATTAAAAAAAAATATACGAAGAAAATTTGGTAAATTAATTTCAAAAAAATGGGAGTTGAAAATTTTTCTGCAATAAAAATTAAAATTATTAAAATTATCTAAAAAAAAATTTAAAAAAAAATGGCAAAGAAAGGTATCAGCAAATAAGTAAAAAATATTTCCGAAGAAAAAATTAAAAAAAACTGAAAAATTATTTGTAGCAATTCAAGACTATTTAACAGGTCAATTCGAAAGTGACACATAGATGGCGCTACTAGAATTAAATCCATATAGATTTTATTTAGCCCTAACCTTCAAAAGACGCATGTGTAAATTTGAAAGCTGTCGGATCATTAGTTTGTGAATTATAGCTTTTTGAGTGGAGCAACTTTTTTTTGTTGTGAAAAAATGGATAAAAAGGAATGGAAAAATACAGTTCAAGCAAAAACTTGGCTTGATGACGAGTTTGCGGATACACTCCAGGAAAATCAACCATCAAAGATTGGTATGCTAAGTTTAGACGTGGTGAAATGAGCACCGAAGACGGTGGACGTCAAAAAGAGGTTGTTGCAGACGAAAATATCAAAAAAAAATACACAAAATAATTTTGATTGACCGTAAAATGAAATTGAATCAAATAGCAGGTACTCTAAAGATATCAATTGAATGTGCACATCATATGATTCACGATTATTTGGGCATGAGAAAGCTCTGTGCAAAGTAGGTGTCGCGCGAGTTCACTTTTGACCAAAAACAATGGCGAGTTTATGATTCGGAGCAGTGTTTGGAGATATTCAAGCATAATAAACCCGACTTTTTGCGTCGCTATGTGACAATGGATGAAACATGGCTGCATCATTTCACTCCGAAGTCCAGAAGACAGTCATCCGAGCGGACTGCATACGATGAACCCGCTCTAAAGTGTGGAAAAACGCAAAAACATTCGGCTGGCAAGGTTATGGTGTCTGCATTTTGGGTTGCGCATGGATTAGTTTTCATTGACTACTTTGAAAAAGGAAGGACCATCAACAGCGACTATTACATAGCGTTATTGGATCGTTTGAAGGACGAAAGCGCCGAAACTGGGCCGCATTTCAAGGGAAAAAAATTACTTTTTCACCAAGATAATGCACCGTGTCACAAGTCAGTGAAATCGATGGCAAAAATTCATGAATTTGAGCTGCGAACTGCTTCCGTATCCAACGTATTCTCTAATATCTAGCTCCCAGCTACTATTTCCTGTTCTCAGATCTCAAAAGAATACTCGCTGGGAAGAAATCTTCGTCGAATGAAGAGGTGATCGCCGAAACTGAGGTCCACTTTGAAGCGAAGCACAAATCTTACTAAGAAAAATGGTATCGAAAAGTTAAAGGTTCGCTATAATCAGTGTATCACCATTGAATGGGACAATGCTGAGAACAAAAATTGAATTTTGCCAAAAAAAATGTGTTTTACTATGGTTGGTAGGGGACTTTTCAATTGACCTGTCACATAAACTAAGCTCCCCAATGTGAGGTTTCTTCCTTTTGTTATTGCGTCGAAAACACTCAACTCTCAACTAAATTCCAAATTACATAAAATCCCTGCAATCTAAATTATTCTTTGATTCTCACTTTTAATTACTAAATTTCCCACATACCTGGAGCATGAGTGAGTTAAAGTGACAGCAACTAAGCGAAAGTAAATAATTAGTGAGTGTGATGGCCCACTTTATTTAGTTGAGTGCATAAAAATATATGTAACCTGTAAAAACTATACACACTTACTTAGAGAACTGAATAAATGCATATGTACTTATGTATGTGAACAATTTCCACACTTTACTAATGATAACTTAGTGCAAAATGTCCTTGGGCACACCAGTCAGTCAGCTTGTCAGTAGTAACTCATTTGCTCACTCACTCAACTACACGCTACACACACTCCTCAGCCAGTCAGTGATGCCTGCAATGCCACTGAAACTTATGATTTATGCGGCAGTTAGTGAAATTGTCATAGAAAAGTGTTGCTGGTACGATGAAAAGTGTAACTATGACACTCCATACACATCCATATATGTATGTATGTATGTATGTGTGTCTGTAAGCAATGTTACTTTTACGAAAATTGCAATAATGACTAAATTAGTTGCTTAAATACACATAGAAATGATATAACTGTACACGCAGAGGAGTATAGCGCGAGCAAGTGGCATGAAATATAGGTCAAGTTTACACATGAGCTTTGGCAAAGTGATTAAAAACTTGCGATACTCTGTACGCTATACTCGTGCGTATTTATATTTGTTTCCATGGCATCCACCTGTCAGCTGTGTTGGGCTCATTGGGCGCATGCGGCAAAAGTTGTCTCACTAACTAAGTAACTTCGGTAACTAGCTAATAGGAAAATTGTCTCAATGAATGCAATTAGTGCATTTTTTCTTTTCTAAAACCATTCCTGATATGTATATGCAGGGTTGCATTTACAGCACTTTTTTTATTTACTAAAAATTTATAAATGAATGAAATTTGCGCTGCTCTGGTGCTCTCAGGCGCTCAAGTGGATAAAAAAAATATTTTAAAAATTAAATTTAAAGGTTTTGAAAGATTTTAAGGCAAAGGGTGATCCATTGTGAGGTTTCCAATTTTTTTAAAGTAAACAAAAACACAAAATAATTCAAATTTAATGACACACGCGTTATCTGACAAAAAACGGCTATTAAAAAATACATCTACTTGGATCACCCTTTCCTTCACTTTCACATAACCACATAGGCTTCTGTCAATCGTTTCTATTACTCACTGCACCCTTTGAATAGGCTCGACCAGTTTAGTTGGCTCACAGCTAGCTTATGTTGATCACTTCCCAATCAGTGCCCGATTCGCCATTACCTATGCCACCGAGGGCGCTTGTTGTTTGATAAATAATTAAACGAGCGTTAATAATGGAATTTTCTTTGCCACTTACGCGTTATCAAGCATTTTTTATAGTAAAAACTTTGCAACAATTTTACTATAATTAAATTATAGCACTTAAAAGTGCTAAAGAGTACAAGAGAGAGTTGATTTATTTGCATATTGACTTGTATTATTTTTATTTATGCTATTTTCGGCCTTTGCTACACATAATTTCTTAAGCTCCATATATCACCATTACCCACAGGTGTGTATATATGTACGTACATTCCTGAATATTGTGTGTCCACAAACTAAATTTGCCAAAGTTAAATCCAATTTGCCAACAATACCAGCTGTGGCTGCGGGAAAAATTCATATTCACACATATATACAAACATAATTATGTGTATAAAAACGTTTGGCAAATAAAAAATATGCTACTGTGATAGTATGTCAAATTGAGCACAAGAAGTACCAGTATGCAACTAGTATTTGTTGACTGAAAATCTGTTGGTACGAAAAAAAATTATTGAAAATTTTTGCTGTTTAATTTTTAAGTGAGCACATAAAAAAATAAAAAATATTTTTTTTTAAATATTTTGCGCCTAAAATTGTTTAGGAGTATTTTTGTAAAGGACGATCCAAGTAGAGATACTTTTTTCAATAGTCTTTTTTGACAGATCACGCGTGAGTGGTGCCAACCTGTCATATTATTTGCGTTCAATATTATTTGGCATTTCATCACGGAAAGATTTACGCCTGAACAACGTTTACAAACCATTCAACTTTATTACGAAAATTCACGTTCTGTAAAGAATCTGTTTCGCGCGCTTCGCTCAATTTATGGTCAACATAATCGGCCTACTGAGCATACTATTGGCGACACCATCACCCATCTTGAGACCCAGCATTCATTATTTGGTAATAATCGACCATTCGACCGAATAGACCACGTCCAGCCTGCAGTGAAGAAAATATAGCGGCCGTAGCTGATAGTGTACGCGAAGACAGAGGAGAGTCGATTCGGCGTCGTTCGCAGCAACTCGAACTGAAGTATGGAACGACTTAGCGCACTTCGAGACGAGATCTTAAATTGAAAGAGTACAAAATACAGTTTGTGTAAGAACTGAAGCCGCTCGACTTTCCCAAGCGACATCTTGAAACGTTCCGAGAAGATTCGACGCTTTCGTGCCAAATTTTGTTCACCGATGAGACCCATTTCTGACTCAATGGGTATGTAAACAAGCAAACTTACCGCATTTCGGATGAAGAGCAACCTGAAGACATTCAAGAGCTGCTATTTCATCCAGAAAATCAACGTTTTGGTGTGGTTTGTGGGCCGGTGGGATCATCGGTCCATATTTCTTCAAAAATGATGCCGTTGAGAACCTAACCGTCAATGGCGAGCGGTATCGCTGAATGCTAACCCGTGATGAGCCCGTGATCTCCGCGAAATTTGGTTTCAACAAGACTTCCCAAACATCGCATCAATTAATGGATTTATTGAGAGAACACTTCGGTGGGCAGATAGTTTCACGTTTTGGGCTGGTCGATTGTGTGATATCACACCGTTAGACTTTTTCCTGTGGGGATATGTAAAGTCAAAAGTCTATGCGGACCATACCGCTTCGACTTAGGACTTGGAGCAAATTATCACGCATGTCATTCGCCAGTTACCACTCGAAATTCTCGAACGAGTCATCGAGAATTAGACTCAACGGATGGACCATCTGAGACGTAGCCACGACCAACATTTGAAAGAGATAATCTTCAAAAAATAAATGCCAAAGAATGTTCTTTCGAATGATAATAAACATTCCCCATTAAATTTAAATTTTCTATTTTTTCTTTTGTTTTTTCATTAAAAAAATAGGGATCTCCCATTATTTTACGCCAAAAAACTGCTTAGGAGTATTTGGTGGTTGTATATTTTGCGAGGTTTTCTTTCCTTTTCGTTCCTGCAAATTAATATTCAATAATTTGAAAATTTAATTCGAGTACAACATATTTTTTTTCGACCACATTTTTTTTTTCGACCACATTCAAAGATTTTTATACATTTTGAACTATTATATGACTAGTATATTGCTGTCTAAAATCTTCAAATTTCACTCACCTAGCAAATCTACGTATTTCAAATAGCAGTTTTCTTTTGAGAAAAGCCATTTGAGTGAGTAGTTAAGCATATTTGACATACTAGTTGCGTAGTATGTAGTTCTTAACCAGTTCACCTTACTACAAGTATATTTCTTTACTTATGTATGTAACAAAGTGCATATTTCCTCCAACCAAAAAGCTTTGTCTACTACGGACTACTAATGGAGGCTCCACACAGACACACATACACACATACACACTCATGCTCGTAGGTACTCTCATATCGTAATATTAAACTTTCGCCACAATGGTTTGCTCACAAGCGGACTGTGTATGCATGAATATTTGCCGTAAGTGTAAAAAATATGCTTTATGCATGAATATGAAACAATATAATTTGTGTGTGTGGTGTGTGTATGTGTGTGCATAATAATATTTTCACATAGTTATGAAGCTTTTTCAAATGTTGTTGTTGTTGTTGGCATAAATTTGCAAATTGGCAACACGTGACATTGCACTGTGGCAAAGGATGAATTCGTAGAGCGACAACAACTGTGCTTCTATGTAAAAATGTGTGTTTGTGTGCAAGAATGAGTAGCAATCAACACAAGTAAAGTAGACACTCACACATTTGCATAAAAACGACTTTCTCTTCTCTGAGTGACATAATTTCCTAAATGAATTTGGTTTCGACTTTTGGCTTGACTCAGTGTTGCTTGCCTCAGTGCTGCCTGCCTCAGTGTTGCTTGCTGTTGCTTGCTACCTTTTGCCTTGCCGGCTAACATTTCACCTGGTTTTATGTAAACCAACTACTAAACGTAATTAAAAGTAAATTCATAAATGGTTTTTATGAGTTGTTTTTCCACATTACTTAAGCGTAATGTGTGTGCTTGGCCCTCAACTGTAGCTTTGGAGTAGGAATGGTGATGTATTGGAGATGAAAGAAGGCTGAGGTTTTGAATATAAAATTATATGTGTCGAGCTTCAAAGTAGCGGACTTGAATTGAGTATACTTCTTCTGATCTTACTGGTGAAAGAAGCGGCCAATATATTCCGTAGTTGTTAGTATTTTTCCTTTCCAACTTGACATGCTTTGAAGAAACCAAGGTAGAGCCAAGTTTCTTTCACTTTCAAAACACCGCTAGAAAGCCGGGTAATCGTAAATTTAGTGCTGAAATGCTTCATTCTCATCTATGCATGCTCTCAGCCTTCCTTAGTTATTTCAGATGAAATATCTTCTCCTTCATCTTCTTTGGGGTGGGCACGGCTTACGCGATTAAAGACTCATCAACAATAGCGCGCCATTCGTTCCTTTTGTTTGCAGTTTGGCGCCAGTTGGAAATACCAAGTGAAATCAGGTCCACCTTCCAACGGCCTGAAGATCTTCTCCTTCCTCTGCTTCCACCAGCGCTTTCATCCATTCGGACGACATAACCTCGCCAGTGTAGCTGCTGTCTCTTGATTTGCTGTCTCTTAATCGCTGTCGTCGTATAGCTCGTACAACTCATCGGTCCATCGTCTGCGATCTTCGCCATTTCTAACGCGCAAAAGACCATAAATCTTTCGCAAAATTTTTCTCTCGAACACACCTAAAGCTGACTCATCGGATATCGATATTGTCCAAGCTTCTGGCAATATATTTTTTAGAAAGGGAATGTTGAGCGACTTGTAGAGTCTGGTTTTTGGGCTCATCCGGAGAGTACTTTACTTTTCAATTGCCTACTCGGTCCAAAAAAGTAGCACCTGCTGACAAAGGTGATATGGATTTCAATTAAACCGCAAGGTCAGTATACCACAAGGTACCATCATGGTTCTCATTTTTCCACATAAGTTCCAATTATCAGGAAAACTCTTTACGCTCACGGCATTAAGGCCGGCACGTCTATAACGAGATCAGAGATTATGAGTTTCAAATACGCCTTTTACGGACTTGTTTGTTACAATCATATTTCTTTAGACTGGAGAAGGGTATCCGACTTGGAGTATTAGTCAGCAGGTCAGAGGAATATTCCTCAGGGAGCTGGAGTAGTAAAGAAAAAACCCGACGCTCACCAGCCTGAATGGGGATTTAAGTAGTCACCAGCTCTCTCTCTCTCTCTCTTTGCTCTCTCCGGGCACAGTTAAGTAGGTTTGCCTGCTCTTTCTCAAACTTTTGACCTTTGTTTGTGAAAATTAAAAGAACTCTTATTACTCAACTCAAATCTGTTTATAAAAAAATTATGCCATGCCCAAATAATCTTTTTACATTCAACCATCCTTCTCTCAAGCCATATGCCTATCATTTTCTCACGCCCACTCCCCCAAAATTCTCTTGTAAATATTTAAATGAAAAACGTACAAATTATGCAATTACCTACTCCCTGCTTCGGTGGTCACCTAAATAAATTTCAAATTTTCTACAGCAAATAAATTTTTCCAAATGTAATAAAGCCAACACCACACGAGCCACAAACTAACACCAACAACACAACAAAGAAACACCAACCAATATAAACAACGAACGCCTTGAAAAAAAGGACAACTTGCCACTTAAACGCCTCCGTAGCGTAATGCATAAAAGGGCTAAAGCGCTTTAACGGTAACACATAACATATGAGCTGGAAGAGCAACCACCACCACCCTCTTACCCTGTGCGTTGAGAAAAGATTAGTGTTGAATTCATTTGCCATGCAAAACACGTTGCTGGTGTAATTCGTAAAAACCAACAACACTAAACATGTCCGGTCATAGAGAATTGTTAACGAGTGATTTCCGTTCGACGCCGGCGTAAACTAACCAGAGCGTGTTGAAACAGCAGCAACAACAACAAAAAGCTGGGGGAGAAAAACAGCACAGTAGCAGAGAGAGAGAGAGAGAGAGATCATATTAAGCGACCAAAGCTTTAACCCGTTTAGTTGGTGTTGCATAACGAATGGATGATTGGATGCGGTCAAATATTGTATCGATATCCGTTGGCCGAGGGTTAGTGTGAATTGAACTTAATGGTGTTCTTGTAGCTGTGAGTGGCATATAAAAAGGCGTGCGCTTTCGGCTAAGGCTGAGTTGCCTACTAGAAACTTGCTCTAAAGGATTTGCTGCTATTTGAGACTCAAGTATAAAAAAAGAACGAGTTAGAGGCTCTCCATACTACCGCTACTACCGCAGTCCTTAATATGTTTATATCAAATAGTATTGAAGACAGAAACAAATCAAATATTTAGGCGAACATAAAAATAAATTTTGATCTAAAAGAGGGCAAAAGCAAAGAGAAAAAGAATGAGAAAAATGTTAAATTTTATGAATTCGCTCTCGATTGTATATTCAGATCAGGTGCACTGCGGATACTTCCATATGTATGGCATTTCGTTAACTGATTGACTAAAGGCTAAACGGTTTATACGTGCATACTGTAAAAGGTTATCGATACACCCAGCAAACAGAATTGGGAGGAAAGTAGTTAGAGAAGTTCTATAGTTACAAATAGTTAAGAGCAAGAACTTATGAAGGATCCGTTGAGTTGAGTAGATAACCTTCTGGAGCTGAGACGATTTTTGGCAGAACTCCTGCTCCAATCTGTGTTCTGTGCTTCTTGAAGTTCATCCCACAAATGGAGGGACTTATAAATAGTTTTTGCTAAACCACCCGTGAACAGCTGATTGATTTTTATGAGTAGCTTTCCTTTTCAAGTCAGAGGTACAATCGGAGGCCTCGATATTCCCTGCTGGGGTCCGACCGCAACTGGAAAAATTAACTTAGTTTTTTTTTAAATTCGATTCTCTGTAAGTTTTGATGTTGTAGCGCACAGGACTCGAAGGCTGATCTTTCTGATGGTAGTAGGAACTGCTAGCCACTAACCTGCATTTATTGTTCGTAAGTGATTTAGATAGTGTTCAATTACTCTACTTTTGACGAACCGGTCTGGAAGAAATAAATGCTTTGGTCCTCTAGCGTCCAGCATTGGTTATATCTGGTGAGTAGTGGGTGGCTTCTGACATTAACTTTTTACCGAAGACCAGTTTTGGCACACCGTAGGTAGAGGTATACCCGCATCTGGGTAAAAATGGTACTCCTTCTCGCCAGCTCGTTCGTCGCTCACTTAATTGGTTTGTGATTAGAACCGCCATTCAGTAGTTTTACTGATTGCAATAGGTTCTGCTTGAAATACTCTACAGTAGTTTCTCATATTCATATTGAGAGTTTATATATTGAGAGCTTCGCCGAGCTCTACGCTGTTATAGAACTTAGAGCTGGCTGTAAAGTTGGATATCTGGCTTTCTGTTCCAGAACATTGATGCTTTCCCATACGTCACAGTACGTGATACTTGTAGAAAACCACTTGTCGAAGCAGAAGTTGTAGAAGGTATAGTCCAACACTTCCATAATTTGCGTGATATATTATATACATCCATTCGTCCAAGGCGGGGTTAACTTTAGTTTATATCTGGTTATAGTTCGCTGCAAATTTTAACAAAAATGGGGAGAGTTAATAAAGCTTTAAAAAAAAGCTAGTGACAAAGCTCTCGTTATAAGGAAATTCTATCTTATATAATCTTGAAAATGATTTTTCGAATGTACTACAAGATTTCATTGTCAAGTAAAAGGGGTCTTACTACCGTTATATTTAGCCAGTGCACAATATTCGGGCTTATACTACCAAACTACTTGAAAACTTAACAGTCGAAAGCAGCCAAAATATGGGATCACTGAGTTCGAAACCATAAAACAAGAAACAAAGTTCGTAGTACTTCGTAAAACGGCAAAAAGAAAAAAAAAATTGAAATGGTGTAGTCATCAAATGGGAGAAACACAAGATTTCATCTGGGATGTAAGTGTTCTGAACTAGGAATAAACAGGCTACTCAAGAGTAAGGAAATGTAAGGCGAATGACAGCTGAGAAATAAGCTGAGAAATAAGCTGAGAAATTTTAAAATAAAGCAAAAAAATTAAAGAAAAACCAATGAAAGGACAGAAGAAGAGAGATAACAAAAAGAGTGAAAGCAGAAGAATGCAAATAGAAAAGATCTCAAAGCAACATAGTCTAAAACTGATGGCAGAAAGCCAAGAATAAAATAATATCAAGCGAATAAAAAACACCCCAAAGATTAAAAGTAAATAAAGAAAAAATATTATTTTTGCTTCAGTTTTATTTAAATTTAATTTTAAAAAAATTCAATCTGACCCAACATTTAAATAACTCTCAATATTTAAACGCTTATTTGATGCGCTTGATGTTGCACGGGACATCTAGATAACCGATAATATGGACTTCGTGGCAAAAAATAGAAAAAAAAGGAATTAAAGATGAGCAGAAACACTCATAGCAAGAGAGACATCAAGAGCTTTTTGAGACAGTAATTAGACCGGAGAGTAATACTGGCTCAATCTCTCTAGTTCAATCTATAGAATAGAAATTCAGATACAGCGTAGAATGAAAAGTTGAGGATAAGTAAAACAAAGGCCTATTGACTCGAATACACCACTTAATAAAATGAAGAAAGAATGCGAAAAGAGCAGACGGTGTATAGAGCTGACACATGGGAAAGCAGTTAAACTCAGAACGACAGTTTTTCTTGGCTGGTAAAAAAATATTTATTTAACAGTAGTCAATCAATTTACTGTTTCGAACCACCAACGCTCATTTATTTAAATTTTATTTCTATAATTTTTGCTCATGTTACAATGATTACCCCTTTTCCCACGAAATTTTAGTTATGCGCCTGTTAGTTTTGTATTTGATTTCCAGCGTGTAAATATTGGCACGCGCCAACAAATCGCCTGAGAGTAGAAAAAAAAAACAAATTCTCAAAAAGCGAGAGCGATAGAGCGTGAGAATTCGGGGCGAACTAGCAGCCGTGCGTGTGCGCTAAAACGCTCAAAGGTAAAAATATGCGGTTAAATATTATTTTGGAATATTATTTATTGGTTTTTTTCTCTCTAAATTTTTTTCTGCAATAATTTCCAAACACTGCAGCAGCAAATTTGGGTTTCTCTGTATGTAGAAAGTTAAAAAATTATGCCTGAGTTATTGGGTTGTAGATTATGGTTCACACCACATGGGAAATAAATTGAAAGCATAAATTGATTATGGATTTGTTTTCGAGAAATCCTTCAGTAATTGCGTCGGGAAGAACGTGTGGAATAACTATCAGCAGAAAAGCTTTGCTGGTTTCGAATTACAAGGAAGAAGAATTTTTTTGGGTTTGGAAGAAAAATTTGGGTTTAATTTCCTATTATATTGTATATTATAGTAAATATTGGTTATTTTTTAAGTTTGTGCGCCCCAGCAAGCTAGCCAACTCACGCTCCTCTAAAATTCCTGAAATTTGCTATTCAGCTGCGACTGGGAAACCATAAAACTTTATGACTATTCCCATTTATATATTGGGGCCGTGACTTTCGGCATAATTATTTTATGAGCTATGACATTAGAAGAAACGAATAAATTAAAAAAATATAAATATTGTAAATAAAAAATATGAAAGCACACACCCCAAAAGCTTTTCAGTGAAAGCTAAAGCTACTTTTGACCACCGATTTGTGAGCTGAAAAAAACACTCACAAAAAAATAATTGCAATTAATTTCAATATTTTGTTGCTTTTAATTTGTGTTTTCTTTTCTCTTTTTTTCAGTATTCTTTTGTGCGTTCGAATATTTTCTACTATTTTATCATACCAAGAAAAAAATTACAATTTCTACGCTTCTCCTCCTACAGTCACTTCTCATTGAGTCCACTCATAAAAAGTCCCACAAATTTAATCACTTAATTGTTTTATTCTTTTATTACCGTTTCCGTTGCGTCTGTTGCTATTATTATTATTATTATTACTTTTATTATTGTTATTAATTTAATTGCCTATTTTTTATGACTTAATTACTTAATGCGATTATTTGTGGGATTTGTTGTTGTGTGTTAGTTAGATTTATGCCACTTGTCACTTCTTTGTTGTTGCTGTTGTTGTTATTATTGTTGTTCTTTTTGCGTTACGTTCGTGCATGACGGCATGTGGCAGACCATTGACAATGTTTCCGCATCGAAAATTTTTTTTTTGGTCTGTGTTTTTCGAAAAATAACTTGAAATTAAAACTCGAATGTACGTACCATACGTTGTACCGTTAAATGTGAGTGTTGTTGTGGGCTACGAAGTATTTTTTGTAATATTTTAGGAGATTTTTCGAAAAAAATATAAGAATCAATATATCAAATATACCAAAAATCGTATGAGAAGATCTTCAGACTTTTTTTCTAAACTGAAAAAATCAAAAAACTGTTATATTTGTAGACTGATCAATTTTTAAGCATTTAGGAGACATTTAAGAGGTTTTTGTGAAGATTTAGAAGATCAAAAAATTGAATCTGCTGAAAATTGTGTAAGATAAAAAGCTGTTTTAACCAAAATTCTAACCTTAAAACTTCGCCAATGGAAAGAAAATAATATATTTGCCGGCCGACCTATTTTTGAGTACACTCACAACCATTTTATACCTGAATTAATCTCTTTGTCCTTACTGAGGATCATTTTAGGCGTTTTAATCTGTTCTCAACGGCGGCCGCGCGATAGCCGAGTGGGTAGCATTGCGTACTGCCATTTGGAAGGCCTGAGTTCGAGCCCAGCTTCAATCAACATCCAAATTTATAAAAAATAAATTTTTCGAATTGCGGTCGCCCCTCGGCAGGGAATGTAAAGCTCTCCGAGTGTATTTCTGGCATGAAATAAAAACTCCTCATAAAAATTCATCGGCCGTTCGGAGGTTGCTTAGAATAAACTGTGAATCCCTCTATTTGTTGATAAAAACATCAAGCCGCAAAAGCACAAATTGAAGGAGGAGTTCGGCCGAAAATCGCTTCAGCAATGATATTATTTAATCTGTTCTCAATATAAATGAGAAAAAAACCGTTGAATGAAGGAAACAAAAAGGATAATGTTTTTTCAAAATTAAAATCCTGAGCTGATCTCAATTTATTAAAAGAAAAAACACAGTCACACGGGGCGAACGAAAAGGGAAGTAAGATTTATGGACTAACAAAACAAAAACCGGTCGCACGGGACAAACGACATCCCAAGTTCGGATCCAATTCGAACAAGAGTGTCTGGAAAGAGGTCTGATGAGGAAACTTCTTTCCGAAATAGCTACAAATTCTATCACTCGCTCAGTTATTGAAATTTTTTCAATTTTCCCAAAACCAAAATATGTTCTGATACAGCTCTAAAAACTAATTAATGAAAAGAGTAGTGAATTTTCGTAATTATCAGCATAAATGTCAACTGAAAATTGACAAATTTCACTCAAATATTATTTATTATAATTTTACGAAATGTTGCACAGGACAATTTTTTTCCTTTATTACTTTTTAGTGGGTTTTTTTTAGTGAAAATTTTATTTTAACATATCTACAGTGGTAATCATGAAAACGTAACTTCTATACAACTAATTCTTTAAATAAGCCATTTCGGACCATGAATGCGTCCAAAAATATAATTTTATTGAAAAAAAAAAAAAAGAAATTCATAGCAGGACATTTGTGAAATATCAATAATCTGGATCTAGAAAAAAATTATTTTCAAATATTCACCTCAAGCTCGTAAATCATCGTTATTCTTCAATCATTTTTATTTCAAAAGTCTAATAAATATTAATTTCCACTCAATATTTCTCCAACTTCCCACAATTACATGAACTTTCGATGCGCTGATTACCAGCAATGTTCATTGCTGTCGCACGGGACATTGAGATGTACGATAGTATAAAACCAAAAAATTTGCCTTTTATTTACCAAACGTATTAAACTCCAAGTAAGAGCATGCGGAAAACTTTCTGCACACACATACGTACGCACATTCACTGTTTTTATTTACAAAAACAATACCTTAACAATTTAACAACTTAATTCAATAAACTTCGCTGCATGCAGTGCGCAAGCTATATGAAAGCACGCAGCAAACAAAAAAGCAACAACAACAAACACGGAACAAAGTTTTTTTTCTGCATTTCATGCAAACTCTTCAAACAACTACGCGTCTTAACAACTTTGCTACTTTCCCCCCTACCTGTGCCCCCTCCACTTTACAGCACTTTACAGCACTTACTCAAAAAATACAACCAAGTTGTTGAATCCGACTAGTAACTTCCGTGCTTCCATGCAGTACGGTGTGCATGTGTAATGTGTGTGTATGTTTGCCTACAGGTGCAACTGGCAAATGTCGCTCAACATCTTTCTTTCTTTAACCCTTTACTTACTTACCTACTCACGTACTTATTTGCTTCCTTGCAAAGTTAGGTGTTTTGTTTTTTTTGTTGCACACCCGTACATAGCTTTGCACATATTCGAAACGAAATTTGCCTTTCAACTTCTTACTCTCCTCAGTGTCAGGTACTTTCATTGTCTATCTGTAAATCTACTCGAGTAGCTCGTAATTCACTCGTTGCGTAGTTACTTTTTGAGTTTTGCATTTGTTGCATTAAGAATTGCATAAGGAAAGTCAACGTGCACTTATTGATGGTGTGGTATAAATAGACAGACATATGAAGTAGTGTAGAGGTAGTAGAAAATAAATGTTGCTGTGTAGTTGTTGGTAATTTTTCTTTTTTTTACTATAAATTCACCGCTTGAAATTCCCTTTAGTATTTCTGCAAACGTAGAGACCTTCTTTCTAAGTTTTTGTTCTGTCTAGGAAAAAGTAACAAAAAAGTTAACAAATTGGTTTATAAAACAAGAAAGTATGAAGTTCCGCTGAGGACCAAAGACGAATATTCATGAGCAAGTATTTTTAATAGATTTTTTTATTTTATTTTGTAAAATCTATCATATTTTAATTTTATTTATTTTTTATTTATATTTTTTATGTACATCATTTGTTTTCTTTCACTAAATTTAATGTATAATAAAAAAAAATATAATCTAATGTGTAGTAGAGGTATTTAGTTCAACAGCATTTTTTTGACAGATCACACGTGAGTCGTGTCAAGCTGTCATGTTATTTTTGTTCAGTTTTGTTTGGCATTTCATCATGGAAACCACTTATGCCTGAACTACGTTTACAAATCATTCAACTTTATTACGAAAATTCACGTTCTGTAAGTAATGCGTTTCGCGCGCTTCACTCAACTTATGGTCAACATAATCGGCCTACTGAGCGTACTATTCGCAACACCATCACCCATCTTGAGAGCCAGCATTCATTATTGGATAATATTCGACCGAATAGACCACGTACAGAGCAAGCAGTGAAGAAAATAGAGCGGCAGTAACTGAGAGTGTACTCGAAGACTGTGTAGAGTCGATTCGACGCCGTTCGCAGCAACTCGGATTGACTTATGGAACGACACACACATTTTACGTCGAGATCTTCAATTGAAAGCGTAAAAAATATAATTTGTGCTAGTACTGAAGCCGCGCGACCTTTCCAAGTGATATCGCTTCGCTCTATGGCCTCTTTAAAAGTTCCAAGAAGCTCCGACGTTTTCAAGCCAAATTTTTTTCAGCGATGAGAACCATTTCTGGCTCAATGGGTATGTAAACAAGCAAAATTGCCGCATTTGGGACGAGGAGCAACATGAAGAGATTCAGGACATTCCGCGACATTTGATTTCAACAAGACGGCGCCACTTCCCAATCAATGGATTTATTGAGAGAACTCTTCGGTGAGCAGATAACTGCATGTTTTGCAGTCCGGTCGATTGGCCAAGATCGTGTGATATCACACTGTTAGACCTTTTTCTGTGGGGATATATAGAGTCTAGAGTCTATGCGGACAATTCCGCTTCGATTCAGTCCGTGGAGCAAAACATCACGCGTGTCATTCGTGCCAGTTACCAGTCGAAATGCTCGAACGAGTGATAGAAAATTAGACTCAACGGATGGTCCATCTGAGACGTAGCCGCGACCAACATTTGAAAGTGACAATCTTCAAAAAATAAATGCCAAAGAATGTTTTTTCGAATGATAATTAATATTCCCCATTAAGTTTGAGTTTTCTGTGTTTTTATTTATTTAAAAAAGTAGGGAACCTCGAAATGGATCACCATTTATTTCATTAAATTTATAAATTTTTTTTGTATTTTTTATTAATCCTTTTTTAACGTATATAACATCTTTTATTTTTAGTTTTACTTAAATTCGTTTAATTTAATTATTTTATATTATTACGGTTGATTTCATTTAGTATTTTGAAATTTTATTTATTTTATTTTTAGTTTTTGTTTAAATTAATTTTGATTTGTTTTTATTTTTGTTTTTATTTTGTACAATTTTTTTCAATAAATGATATTATTTTATTTTTTTAGGGTTTATTTTATTAATTTCTTTTTTATTAATTTTTTCTTTTAATTTAATTTTAATTTTATTTTTTAATTTAATTTAATTTTTATTTTATTAAACTGTTGTTTATTCATTATTATTATTTTATTTCTTAAATTTATTTTATTTTGTTTCACGTAATTTATTTTTATTTAATTTTATTATTTATTATTTTTTTAATGATTTTCATTTTTATTCTTTTTTCAGTTTATTTAAATTTATTTTTTTTTTTAATTTTTTTTTTATTTCATTTAATTTTTTATTTTTTAAGTGCTTTTTATATTTTATATTTTTATACAGTTTTTTATTTTATTAATATTTGTTTTTCTTCATTAATTTTTTTTAATTTTGTTTAATTTAATTTATTTTTGTTTAATTTAATTTCTTAACTTAATTTTATTATTTGTTTTAGTGGTTTTAGTTATATTTTATTTTATTTATTATATATAATTCTTTTTTCTTTGTTTTATTCTATTTTATTTTACATTATTTCATATATTTTATTTATTATTTAATTTTTTTGTTTTATTATTTTATTTTATTTTATTTATTTATTTTAATTTTTTTTTTAATTTTTTTTGTTAGTTTTTTATTCTATTTTATTTCTACTTTTTACTCATTTACTTCACTTATTTTGTTTGTTCAATATTGAAGTTGATATCTTAGACTCTGCCCGTCTCTTCACTTGAACATCCTTTACTCCATGATACTCTGCACAAGACAATTATTTTTATGACTACTGTCAACTGCTGATGACATAATATATAAAATAAGAGAACACGAAACAGTAACAAGTGCTACGAAACCAAAAAAAAAGAGTCTCAATAAGAAGACGAAATAAGCAAACAAGCTTAAACATCGCCAAGCAGCATGTAGAAAAATGCAAAAAAGAAAAAGAACTCAAATAAGACAACAACAACAACACAGCAAAGTTAAGAAGCTAAGAAAAACACACAGATGCAAGATGAAAAATCAACATAGCGTAACAAAGAACTTGAGCGAACTGTATGTGGGAGAAAAGAGTCAAGTCAAGTGGTGTTGGTGTTGGCAAGCAGACTAAGCAGTTGCGTATACGCCAGAGCGCACCTCAAAACAGCTGTGGTAATGTGAAAAACACACACAGCAAGCACACGAAGCAAAAAAAAAAAAAACACGAAACAGCAAAAGAACTGTATACAAAACCAACTAACGGTAAACATGCGTTGAAACAACAGCAAAGCCACAGCAATGAATGCGGCAATGAGCAGCGTATTTTTGCTGTCACGCAAATTTGCATTTCGTAATTATTTGAGCCAATTAGAGGCAACTTTTGACTGAACGTCTCAAAGCATTTGCGGTACTGTGTGGGTGCTTTACTGCGTTTCTAGGAAAGCGTAGTTTTGAATTTTTTTTTTTTTTTTTTGCAAATGTATATGGCTGTGTAGCGCATCTAACTAATTTCGTTGATTGAGGTTGGCCGCTGTTTCCGCGCGCTCAACGCCAATGTGCGCAAGCGTTAAAGTTTATGGGCAACGCTGTTGCGGTTCAGGTTTATAAAATTTTATGAACGACTAAGCAGATAATTAAAATTTTCGTTTTTTTTTTATATTTAAATTTCGCGTTTTAAACTCATTGTGGTTGTAAAGGAGAGAGGAAAGTTGGTCATCTGTTGGGTAGAATGACCAGGGATATACGAGTATGAATGCAGATGCCAAAGTTGAACTGCACTGAAGACTCTATTTACGTGTATTTTAATTAGGTTTCCATGCATCATTTCGTTTATACTGCATAATTGTCGACAAGAATTTATTTCCGTTGTTAACAGGAATTTCCTTCAGTTTCCGGTTAAAGCAGGGTAAAAATGCATAAAATTTGTTTAAAGTGCAATTATCATGCTTATTTTGTTTATGTACTTTTAATTTATTTTTTTTTTAATGCAAAATTAAGAAATGGCTGCCCCGCAACAGACTCAGCTCATGTGCAGTGCAAGTTTGCTGTTTTACACCGTAAAATTGCATTTATTAAGGGGAGAGTAAATAATGCTGAAGAAAGTTACAACAAACAGCAATTACAACAAAATATAAACATGCACAAAAATCACAAAAAAGTAAATAAATTAATATGCAAAGAAACTACTAACAGCCACAACAACAACAAGAGCAACAATAAATAGCTGTTGCAACAACGCCACGTGAAGCAGCCGCCGAAGACAAGTAATGCAATTTAAGCATATTAACAATGGCGCAGCACAACCGTGCGGCGAAAAGCAACAGTAACAACAACCACACACGCACTCACATAAATATATACTCATATATATATATATATATGTGCTTATGCATGTCCCCACACAAAACATATTCGCTGACAATACATACATATGTTTGCTGCATGCATGTAAAGGATAATAAGCAGCAGCTGTATAACAACACTACAACAAAAATAACATAAAAACAATATTAACAACAACAACAACAAAAGGCAGCAAATGTAACATAAAGCTTGTGAAACTTTAGCAATTATGTTGTTATTCCTGGTAAACACATTTGTACATCATTCAACTCAACAAACATATATACATGAACGTACACACACACACGCAAAGGGGGAAACAATTGTTAAAGGGGTGCCGTAGGAATTGGAAGTGCGGACGACTTACAAAGTGCGTGAAATTCGATATTTCTCCCAACATATTCTTTAATTCCTTTGAATTTTTGAGCTAAAGACACTTGAGAAGACTCAAGCGCTTATCTCTCTGCCAGGGATTACTAAGGATTTTTAGGCAATCCTCTCTGTGTACTTCAAAATATTGTTTCGCCTCAATAAATGAGGTTTCAAGAAACTTTAAAAAGTATCCAAGAAGTAGAAACTGATTTTCTTTACTTGCTTCCCTCAAACTTTTGCAGTTTAACTAACCACGTAGTGGTCTAAAGTCCTCGAAAGCTATTTGTTAGCCTCTATATATATCAATCTGTCTCGAAGTCTGATGCTTATTCCATAGAGTAAAGCAGTTCATGAATAAAAATCAATTAATATAATGCCTTGAGTAGCTCTCAGAGAGGGTTTCGAACACGTTTTTTGCTCATTCACACCGAGACACTCAAGAGGTACGACTAGGATCAGCAAAAACTGTGTAGTTCATAGAGAAATTGTATGAAGAGCAAGTTCTAGGCGAAATAAAAGCTTCAAGCACTTCTTCCTCTGATATCTCTAGCAAAATTTGGAGAGTTAAGGACACCTTCTACCATATCTTTCAACCTCAGATAAATGAATCACTGAGTGTCCTCGAATTTGTGTTAGAAAACTCATTTTTACTTCACTTTGCATGCATAATCTTTCGTCTAAATATATTTTTAAACTTTAGAAAAGCCTTAAAACTCAAATGTTGGCTTTTTTACCTGCTCGGCTTAATCTTTCTTCCATAATTTGCCAGTGAAACGACATGAAACCATCCAGAGCTTCCTTAGTAGTCCTTTAAGCCTAGGTATATAACTTTGTCTTCAAACCCCATAGATATTCATAAATTTAAGCATTTCGTGATTAAGAATCAAGGGATATTATGTCTTAAGAAAGTCTCAGAGATGGTTTTGAGAGGGTTTTTTACTTAATCATACTGAGCGCAGGCTGACGTAGGACGAGGGTGCAATAATGGTGTGGTTCAAAGAAAATTTATAAGAAAACTGAGCTCAAATTGAGTTCAAACTTCTTGTTACATTTAGCATGATGCCCAAGCGAACTGGCTTGCTCTCATTATTTTATGAAAATGTAGAGAATTTGCGACATTCCTACTATATATACTACTCTGAAACCGTCCAAAAATTTTCTTTTCGCTGAGAGTAGGGTAATTTCTCTTATGAACTACATCGGAATTTCTCGAGAATATATGTGGCGGATACAATAGCCGAGCGGATAGCATTGCGTACTACCATTCGGAGGGACAGGGTTCGAGTCCAGCTTCGAGCAACATTCATTATAGAAAATTAATTTTTCTAATTGCGGTTGCCCCCGGGCAGGGAATGTCAACCGCTAAATCCATCAGCCTGTAGGTCCTTGTTGGTAAAAACATCAAGACGCAAAACAACAAATTGGAGAAGGAGCTCGGTCGAAAATCGCTTCAACGGTTACAAAGCGGCAAATATATATACGTTAAGAGATTGCACAAATCTCAAAGGTGTATTCCTACGTTTGATTTACCAAAGAATGATCTCTGAATATCTCTTTCTTTAGTTGGGATCAAAATTACCTAGTCTTCGACTGAATTGGCACAGGAAAATCTTACGCAAAGGTCCATAAATCTTCCGCAAGACCGTTTTCTAGAGACTCCTAATCCCGAGTCATCATGTTTCTTTGCAGCACGACAGATATTAGCCTTGTAGAGCTTTATCTTTGCTTGTCGAGAGAGGACTTTACTTTTCAATTGCCTATTCAGTCCAAAGTAGCATCGGATGGCAAGAGGATTTCTCGATTAACATTATTAATGGTTTCAAGGCTGATTCCTAGTTGGATGAAATTGTCTAGTACTTCAAAGTTATGACCGTCTTTTGACATGGGCGCTCGGACGCGAGTGCGTTAACCATTTGTTTGCTGAAAAAAGAAGTTTCATCTTGCCTTCGTTCCCTACCAGAACCATTTACTTTGCTTCCTTATTCAGCCTATTTTGGTGCCCACATTTCGTTGGCAGCATCTTTGAGTTATTTAGTTTTTTTTTTCTACTGAAGTCCTTAGTCGAGTTTTTGGAATCTTCAGTGAGTACTTCTCTCCTCCAGTTTAGAGCTGGCATTACAGCTCAACTTGTAGTTGCTATTTCCAACATCTTCGCTTGCCCTTTGTTTTGCTGCAGTACTGCACGCATTTCCTACCGACTCTGCTCATCTTTAGTTCCCTATTTATGTTCTTTTAAAACATATTAAACAAGTTTGTTTAACGACATGAGCGTATATTGGGTATGTCTGATACTCTGATACATGCTCTTGGGGTTTACGAGTTTTTTTTTCCCTCCTTTTTTCAAGTTGTGGAGCTTGTTAGACATGCTTTGCATTTTTTTTATTCTTTTATTATTGTTTTTTTTTTTACATTTATTTAATTTTTTTTTTCATTAAAAATTCCCCAAAAAAAAGAAAAAATTCGTATTTATGTACAATATGTAAATAGGAACAGTTTTCTTCGGGCGAAAATCCGCAATCTCTTGGTTTGCTCATCTTTCAGCTTACTTTATGCTCTTTTTGAGCGTAATTTCGTGTATATTATTGGTTTTCATTACTAAAATGCATATTATTTGCTACAGAAACATTACAAAATCTGTTGGCTTTTTATATATAAATATATTTTATTTATTTGTACACTCAAACATTTGACATACCATCATTTGTACTTACGCTTAATGAGTCTCTCTTGCTCTTAAACTCAAGAAAATCTTCTGCATAATCCACAGTTTCGAGAGTGCTCGATGCACAGCTCAGTTTGCCGCACTTTTGGGTTTTTTTTTTAATATTTTTGCTGCTCATTATGTGCATACAACAAGCATGATTTTTTTATATTTTTTTTGAGTCTGTTATTTTTGTATTTTTTTTTTTTTTTGTATTTCAGTGTCTGCCTGTTGTCCTTGTGTCGCCAGCAGCGCAGCAACTTGCATGTCTCAGCATTATATGGGTGCTTAACATAAAACTTGTGTTCTTGTCGCATAATTATATTATATATTATATTATGTGAAACAAATTTCTTACTTCCTTCCTCTGTTCCTCCCTTGCCACGTTGGATGAAATGCTTGCAGGCATAAAGAAAGGTATTTAAGGTGCTTGCTTGCTTGTTGTTGTTTTGTGCATGTGAAGAAAATGAAAATAAATGCATTCGCAGACTTCGTTAATGGTTGAAGGTACTTAAAATGCTTGGTAACGGTATTTTATAGTGTGCAAGTATATGCTGATACATACATATACAGTAAATTTTGTATTTATTCATTTTTTTTTTAATTTGCTGGGAATGAAAAGAATTTTTCGTTTCTTCACCAAATATCGCTGTCCCCTTAGCAAACTCATTTTCTCATAAGCAACTTTTATTGAAAGCAGAAAACCCAAGGATGTCCCTATGGCTGAATTATTCGTTGCATAATTGCACAAAAGTATTTTTGATTTTATTTTATAAGTTTTTTTTTAATGATTAATCAGAAAATTTCCATGACAAAATATTTGAATTTCAAGCAAATATCAAACATTAATGGGAATGCAATTTTATTCATAACCAGCGGTCCCAGCGCCATCTATTGTGACAATTATTCAATAATACATTTTGATTTAATTAATAAGGTATGCTCTGAACTCCAGTCAAATCTGTTGGCCTTCAATACAGTTTTCGGAAAAATCTGTGCCAAAAATCTGTTGAAATGCTAATCAAATTATTTATATTTACATAACCTTTAAATAAATCTAAGTTCAGCGCCATCTGTCGTAATATTTAAAAATCAATATATTTCAAAATCTCCGTACCAGCAGTGTCTAGCTGCGAGTAATCAATCGATTTCGTCAAATTACTGTCATTATTTCTCACTAATCTACTCCCATAACCACATTTGAAGGCTGCACTCTGCTTGCAATTCCTCGCAAGCGTTGCTGGTTCTATTTAGCTCACATACTTCGGTTAACTACATTCCTCACTGCAACATCTCTCTCTCTCTCTACCTCTTCCTCTCTCTTCCATACTCTTCTGTCAAGGAAATATATCCTCTGCGGTCATCTATAATCTTATATCAGATAAAAGGCAGTAGTAAGTTCGACCGGCTTGAAACCAACAGCCACATTTTGGATATTTCCTTCGTTGGATACTTTCCAATACTTGAACTTGATATCTGTTGTTTGCCATCCGCTTGTTTTTGCTTGTCACCAACAGAGCAGCTAAACCAAAATACACTCGTCTCTTGAAATCTTCTTCAACTGCACACAATCTGAACACTCTTACCACAAGCATGTGAAGAAACACTGAAGGATAGAAAATACTCATATATCACTTTGGTTATATAGGCGACCCCTATCTACGAGTATATATATGTATATATTTGTGTGTGTTTATAATCGTAAACAATTTCGAAATTTACTCGCTTACAGCGCCTTCGGTCTTCATACGATAACGTTTTGGTCAATTCACTCTGTCCGTTTGTTGGTTTTTGCCATTTCGCCTTTTAATCTGTGTTCACGTCCTTTTCTTTTGGTCTTTTGTATTGTTTTACGCATTTGACCATAAATCTTTTGTTCATTTTGACATTTCAATTTCAATTTTTTTGGCTCTTTACTTGCGCAAATGGAGTCCCACTGCTTTAAGCCAACTTCAACATATAGTTTATACTGGAAGATATATTGAAATATTAACATCGTTGATTTTTGATCATAACCTGATTGGTTAAACTGTTCGAAAATAATTATTGAATTTCTTAAATTGCACTTTAGAAAACGAAAAGAAGGATTTTTAGTAATTAAATATGCCAAGCGTATAATTTTTGTCCCCTAGTCTTTATTACCCATTAGATATATTCATTCGAATCAGGAGTCAAACCACACTCTGAAAAATTATGCTGACTGGACGTGAGCGCCATCTATGTGTATAATTTTTCACAAACATATTTATTTATTTTTATTTTTTGAATATTTTTCTCCTAAATGTTTTTACTGTCGAGTACATTTCTTAAGATAGAATTAACTATACATTACCTTTAGATGTATAGCACAAATCTTAGTAGAAGTGATCTATAAATACTAATAAATGAAAAATTTCGATCACAGCACCACCTATCGGTTGTTTTAAGGGATTTAATCTTATATTGGAGACAAATTTGAGAAATTTGTATTATTAGAATCGTTCCAGTCATTCTTAAGTGAAAAATAGCATAACTAAGGACATATGCGCATGTCACACGGGACAGCATAGCTCAAAACTGAAAAATTCAGTGTTCCAAAAAGTTGATTTTTCAATGTTTAACTCTTAAAAAACACTAAATTTGGTGCTAAAGTTGTTTTTGCTTAAATTCGCACTTTCAAACTCAAATTCGAAATACATCTAATATTCGCATGGGACAGAAATTAAGAAGTGAGACTTTCGTAGCCAAATTTCCAGACTTTTTTGTTAATTTAATGGATTTCTAATTGCATCATGCACTTTCTAATAGTGATTTGCTTGTTATTTCTGTAGCTGTAACTTTTTCTAGTAAAAATCTCATTAGAAACGTTCTATAGTTCGTAAGCGACCAAAATATTAACAATGGAATTAAAATCGGACAACTTTAACCTATATTTATCAGATAAAGCATAATGGAGATATGTGTTTTGAATTCTGTATACTAAAATAGAAATAAAATTTAATTCGGACCTAACCAGAGCGTCCTCAGGCCTGGTAAATCTATAATTGACCCGATATCCACCATACGCCAAATCTTGGAAACGAGAAATGATTCCATTAAGCTTATAAGGTTGCTACCCTGAAGCTGAAAAACATGAAAATCACCGTCAGAATCAGGAAGTACGAACGATATAGAGATCCGTTCGATACTAAAAGAGTTTTCAGTTAAGGCTACACCCTATCGTGTAAGTCTCTGGCCTAACACATAGATGGCGCTACTAGCTACGCGTGTATAAATTCGACAGCGGTCGGATCAACACAGTTCAAGCAAAAACTTTGTTTGATGATGAGTTTCCGGACACTGCTCCAGGAAAATCAAACATCAAGGATGCTAAGTTTAGACGTGGTGAAATGAGCGGTGAACGCAGTGGACGCCCAAAAGAGGTTGTTACCGACGAAAATATCAACAACAAAAATCCGCAAAATCATTTTGAAAGACCGTAAATTGAAATTAAATGAAATAGCAGGCAGTCTAAGGATATAAACTGAAAGTGTACATCATATCATTCACGAATATTTGGGTATGAGAAAGCTCTGTGTAAAGTGAGTGGCGCGCGAGCTCACTTTTGACCAAAACCAACGACGAGTTGATGATTCGGAGCAGTGTTTGGTGATACTCGAGCATAATAAACCCGAGTTTTTGCAACGATATATTACAATGGATGAAATATGGCTCCATCATTTCACTCCGAAGTTTAATCGACAATCATCCTAGCGGATTTTGCTCACGATTAACCCGCTTCAAAGCGTGGAAAAACGCAACAGTCCGCTGTAAAGTACTCTCTCGATGGTGCAGAAGCGTGGATTTGTCGACATCTGAAGACTCGGTGCTCGGAGTTTTCTAGCGAAAAGTTTAGTTAATGACTTATGATCTTTTACGCCTTGGCAACGGTGAGTGCCGCAGCTGATGGAATGATGTTTGTACGAGATATGACGACATAGATATAAAGTAGTTCAGCGATTTTGGAGACCGCAGCTACGCTAGCGAACTCATCTCATCTATATGGGCGATAACACTCTAGTTTTGAAAGTTTTCCACGCTATACTCCATGAAGTAAGTCGAGGAAGAGGAAGACCCTCACTTGGTTGTAAAGATAAGATGAAGGTCAGCCTCTTCACTACGGCTAAGAGAAGACACAAATAGAATGCTGTTGTTAACTCGGCTATAATCGAAAGCAGTGCGGAGGCCTATAGAGTAGAATAAGAAGGTTTTGACATAGGTTGAAAGGAGTTTTTTTAATAATTCCCTGTACTTTTCTAACATAATACTGTATCAGATCATTACTATACCATCTATAAAAGTACAATTCCCCTCTACTGGCACATAATTAAAGGATAAGAGTACTTTATTACAGTCGTAACATCTCAGACCAAATGCAAATTCGTCTTACAACGACACAAGAAATTTATTACAAATTCCCTCAAAGAATTGAAAAACGATTTACGCCATTTACAATCACTAAATGGGATCAGTAAACTACTCCAGGGAGAAAACAAAAAGCCTACCAAAAGTCAAGTGGCAAACACTGAGAGTTCATATGTACATATGTACGCTGATTGCAATGCTAAGTCATGGCCTGACAGCCGTGATATGTTGCACCAACAGCAAGAGACGGTCAAGAAACTTGCTCTCTTACTCCACATGTGATGGCATAAATTTCAGGATAAGAAGAAATTGGAAGGAGTGACAGGAAAAAAGAAACGAAAATAACATTGAACATATGTATAGCTTCCAGACGGCTGACAGTTGGCAGAAAGTGGACAGCAAAAAAAAAAAAAAAAAAAAAAAAAAATTGAAACACAAATGGCAAATAGCAAAGGAAGAGTGACGAAGCATGTGTGATTTTTACGCTAAATTTTTTAAGTGATTTTCTGATTTTCTTTGCATATTATTCCCTTTCCGTCTTGCCACCGCCTAGAGTCACAATAGTCAACTTGAGAGTTTAATGCTAAGGATTTGCCTTATGAATATGCAATTTTTTTTTTCTGGTTTCTGCGCCTATCACCAACACCCAAGACAGCTGTCGTCTATTAATAGAGTTTAAAAAAAAAAATTATTTATGCAAATATTGCATTTCTCAAGTGTGTGTGGTTGTGTACTCCGTAGTATGTTTCAAGGAATGCCATCTGTCAGTGCAACGCTTATGAATCAAAATCAAATAAAGTTGCTGACTTGCGGATCAAAAAACAAAAGCAAAAATTTGCATGTAAAAACTACGCAAGAATGTGTTTGAATGAAAAATAACAACAACAAACAACAACAACAACGACAACAACAACAGCTAAAACATAATAAAAACCAAACTGAGGCATTTTCACTTGACATTTGAATTTCTCAGCGTTTTACGTTCACGGCAATTCACAGACGAACAGCCCAACCGTTCAACAGAACAACAGCTCACCAGCCCAACAGGCTTATTTGCCATTTTACATGCCTTCAGCTGGCAGCGGCGAATAGTAAAAAATGTTTCTAGAATAACAAATGCAAAAACCTTATGTAAATATTGGCTGGTCAACTTTTTGTTTTGTTTATTAATTTTGTTATTCTTCAGCATTGGAGCGCAAGCCGGTAATATATGCAATGTGAGCACGAGGGACGTTCAATGTGTTCGTTATTATTTCATACTTTGAAGGCAAACCGCAATTCGACATTGGTTTGTATGAAGAATGTCGTCAGAAGACGGTTACACAGTTGAGGTGGTCTCAAGTATCTTCTAATTGCGCTTAAAAGCTTCAAAAAGAATTGCTCTTATTTACTTTATTACGTTTTCAAACCCGCCTTGCTCTGAAAGAACTTGGCTTTTCTTTTTCATGGCTTCGAACGAACGACCTAGTTTTCGTAAGTCTCGGAATGATAGTTGTGGTATTATTTTCGATTTTTTGTGAGAAGTTTTCCCCCTGCATATATTCTAAAAAGCAGGAAGACTCTGGTTACAGGGAAGCATCTGCATTTCTACTTAGTTCCAAGCCACAAAGGAATTTGGTATACAAAGTAATTGATGAATTGTCAAAAGTGCAATCCGTCTGTCGGCCGAGCTAGTACATAAAATAAGAAAGATTCTAAAATACTGTACAATGAAATTACCGAGAGAACTAGCACATGAGTCAGAGTGAGATGGATTTCATTAATCGAATACAAGACCGTCCATATCATGTGCCATGGCAACGAAAGAAAGCAAATCCACTTTCTTCTTACGCACTCTCGAAAAGAGTACACGACAGTTATAGACGTAGTAACAGGCAACAACCTACAGGCATCACACACAAGCAGAATGACTTGTGTTGCAAGTTTAGGTGGTCAGGTGTGAGTGAAATACCTCCTGCCGGTCTTGTCAAGAAGTCATCTTAGATGCTTTGACAACCTACACAATGACTGCTTACCGCTTCACTTCATTTGGTACTACAAAGGACCAACAGTTCTCTGTAAGACGAAACAGCCAGCCAGTATAACCCTATCTAACCTCCTCCAGCATTTACTGAGCACCAATATGCTATTTATCGAGAAGGTTAGGGATTTAATAGAGACAGAGAGTGAAAAAATTACTAGGACACTTTCGAATTCTCACTTTTCCCTGATCGGAACCCAGTCGTTCACTCTTCTAAGTGGCAAATAATATAAAATCTTATAGAAAACTATTCCTCGGTAAAAGAGGTTCAACTGTGATAATAACGTATAAGGTTTGATCCAGCCCTTGACTGGAAGCCATTGTGGATGTTAAACACTCAAGAAGTAGCAAAGGGATTGAATTTTAATGCTACTGCACTGAAGGCTAGAGAAGCCTTCATCAATATTATACCTATTTTAATATTTCGGTGCTTAGCAGAGGATGGTGGGGGCTGTCTTCTTCACTGGTTTTACTGTACCACAGAACAACCCCAATCCCACGATAACACTGGCTAGAGCGAAGATTCTGGAAGAAGCTTACTGTAAAGTCCAAGCCAATTATTGATGGAATAATCTTCAGTTTGCTTGAGAGCATAGTTTTAGTGAATTTTTTTTGGGACTGAGCTTCGATTGACAAGCCAAAGCTAGTCAAGTAATGACTGTCTTCCATTTCCATGGTGAAAAGTTCTCTTTTTTTGCAGTGCATTGTCTTTAGTTAGACACAGAGGGACTGTGGAAAATCTATTACCCAGACATGCTCTGCTCTTCACCAGCTCAGCAGTCATAGAAAATGTAAAGTCCCAAAATGTGGTAGTTCGAGCTTCATACCCTCATGTAGTGGTCTTAGCTTGTTTTGGCAGCTGACATACACTAAATGAATTTTCTTTTAATCATCTGGTGTGGCAGCTCTTCGCTTTATAAAAATCTTTATCGCTTCTGGGAACTCTAATTATTCCTTTTAGCTTACCTAAGCCTCTTGAGTATCAGTCACACACATCTCCCGTTGATATTGAAGATTCCTTAAGGTAGGTATTCAGATGGATTCAGAGGAGGTCTTCAGATGGATAGGTTCCTCAGCCAACCGCCAGTTTAAGCTTAACTACTCCATACGAACCTATCAAACGCCCTCGTTAGCTCACATTTCCCCCGGTGGCAACAGCGTACGGCATGTGGCGTGTGGCCTGTCGGCTGATTTTCCATTGCCGCACTGCAGTGTTTTTGTGTTTTTTGAAAAGTTCAAAGTTGTGTATTACTAGTAGTTTCAAGGCGCATGCATGCAATGCATACCCGCTTGTTATTGTTGTTCTTAATTTTGCATATGCATGACAAGCCCTCAAACTCGCGCCACAAGCATAGGCATACGATGCATATTGTGTTGTTAGTTTTTCATAAGAGCATGCATTGGCTTGCCATACACACACACACACATACACACACACACCCTGTTACTTACATACTATTTTAGTATATATGTAAATGCATATTTCACGTCATTGTTTGGCCAAAATGTCCACTTCCGCATGATGGAATGCCGGCATCCGCTTGTTTTGGCAGCTGACTCTACGTTCGTTTGGTTCACAGGTGAATTTGCCGTTGAGGCATGCAATGTTGTTGCAAAAACAAGTGTGTCTTTTTTTATATTTAATAATTTTTTTTAGTTTTATTGGAAGTTTTGCATTTTTACATTTTTTATTTTATCGTTTTTTTTTTTTGTACGACTTACAGAAAATTAATACTGATTTATTTTGCGATAATTTTCCTGTTCGAATATAATCAGTTTTTTATCGCTACATTTTTTATAACAAAATTTTCTGCTTGAATTAATTTAGCAATGGCTCCTGTCCTTAGGAGAATTGCATAAATATTCGGGCATTGGGTTAGAAAAAACCATTTGGGAATGGAAATTAATGCTTATCTCGAAACAGATTTTTAAAATATTAAAATGCAAATAAATTGCCAAATTATGTTTTGGTATTTTGCAAAAAAGTATGAAGTGAAGTTGAAGAATTTTTATTTTTGATTTCTAAAACAAGTCCTCTTACAAGATCGAAAAGAAATTTCAATTAAGTTTAATCTAAAATATTTCAGAAAATGCTCTCGGTTATTTGAGAAGAGATTTCGTATTTGTTCTCCCAGTTATCTCTTTATATATTTTATTGAACTCGAAAGGGAGGACAGCTAAAATTGTGTTTGTTTGATATTGCTTCCAGAGGTACTCAAGCACATAGACTTGGCCTTCCAATCTAAGTTTCCTTGTATATCAGTGATAGTATCAGCTGTTGCTTCGCTACTCAGCCCAGGTTGAACTCTAGAGAGGGGAAAGAAGTAAGTCAGAGTTTCAAAGAATAAAAAAGGTCTCGTTCGATGAATGGCATTTTTTTGGAATGTATTACATTGGAAAAGCATTCCAAAAATAAGTCCTCAATTCCATTTTCCGGCTTACCTATTTGGCTCTAGAACTACGCCCGA
The DNA here is from genome assembly GCA_030068015.2 of Neoceratitis asiatica. Taxonomy (NCBI): domain Eukaryota; kingdom Metazoa; phylum Arthropoda; class Insecta; order Diptera; family Tephritidae; genus Neoceratitis; species Neoceratitis asiatica. The sequence continues at coordinate 80,421,852 of CM061527.1, read as the reverse complement.
CCTGATAAACTTTCGAGTCTTTATAAGTTTTATTTTAAGATCTTCCTCTTAATAGGATATGGCCTAACGTAGTATCATACCTCAAGTAGATTATCTGTAGAGAAGGGGCTTGAGGCTAGGGTCAGGTAGGTCCAGTCTTAGTCATATTGGTCATCTAACAGGATTCCCGGGAAACGCGCTGATTGGGCCAGTGGTGGAGGGGTATTAGATGAGTCGGACTGAGTGGACATGCAAAGAGGTGGTTAGTGTCGTGCGGGGATTCATCGCCTGCAGGACATGTGTTGAATATTTCTGGGTCGAGTTTGGATAGGTGGGAGTTGAGCCTGCTACAGACCTTAATTGTGCCAAGGTTAAGCGGGTCTCTCGAGGCAGCTCGAGCTCTTGTTCTGCGGTGGGTGGCGATTGGATTCCGAGAACGCCATTCACAGGAAGAGAATTCACTAAGGTTTTAACGGACTCTCGGTGAATGGTGTTTATAGCCTGTCTGTACACCGTCCTGTCCAGTGGGTCTTATCTATATTGCTGCACGGAGTCCCGGTAGTCAAGTACTCTCTTCCTGATGTGCCTAGGTGGTGATTCAGCTTCCAATAAGTGCCTTTTGGGATGATGCCTAGGTAGCATCTCGGCAGATATTGCTTATACAGCATGACATTATGCTCCTTAACTGGGAGCATAGATGTTTCACTGTGTAAGTGAGGAGGTTTTCCGTCACGGTCCAAAGGGCGGCGTTCTAACATGCTTGTAGCTTCTTCAACTGCGTTTCGTTAACTGACAGACTGTCAAATGGTACTCCCAGTGACTTTGGATTATTTATGGTCGAAATTTTAATGTCATCGACCTTCACATTCAGTTCTAGCCAGTACTCTTTCGTTCTGCTGGTGAAAAAGGTCGCATTTCGTTGGTTGTAAGTGAAGATGTCGTACAGTGAAGAAGTGGTCAAGGTCGGTGAGATAGCAGTTTACTTTCGAACAAAGGCTACCAGTGGCCAGGATAGACGCCAATAACGAACCTACCTCAAATTTTATGAAATGTTCATCTTCTAGGTGTCGTGGCTTGAAGTTGTCATAAAATTCCAGAGATTTCTGTATCATGAAGCGTTTCGAGCTCAGAAGAGTCTATTGCCAAGCTAAACATACTCTTCTCACAGCAGGCGGTGTAGATTTAAGAGAGGAACATTTCGTAAAAATAAGGTAAAGAAAAACAACACAGCACCCTACCTTCAGCTGGGTATACTATTAAGCCGACATACTCTTCTATTCGGGTATACCAAGATGGCTTTGAAGAAAAGGGGATGCCTCTTTGGGTAAAACCTTCATCTGCTGCATGTAAAACTGGTAGCCGTAACTATATAGTCAGTTTCGTATGATGTTGATGCATCTATAGCTCTCCCTGATGCCCTTTTAATTTATTGATTTAGCTCTCACGGAGGAGCAAAGTCTTCTACCGGATTTTTTTAGATATTTTTTACTTTAGTTCCGCAGACATTTTGACAGCATACGCTCTTCAGATCACATATCAGACAACACAGTGGCGTTTAAAGTGCCTTTCAAGACAAGGTTTACGTCCTTTGTAAAAAAAAATTCAGTTTGACGAACTGGACTCGCCTGCAAGGAGGTTTCAGGCCTTCAAAATATTTGTTACTGCTCTTTACACGTTTGCGCCTTTGTTCCGTGGGATGAAGTTCGTTTTCGTTGATATGGCGCATGGATCTTCACCGAAAAGGTTATCCACATCTCCTACTTCAAGACTCGAGCGCGTAATGCCTTGGGTCAGTCAAGAAAAAGTATAATTTCGCGAGTTCTACGTTCTTAAGTCTTGATTTTTGACTGCAAAGAAGTCTTTTTGTGCTGTTGTTTCACGTATAAGCTTAGAGTTAGACGACAGCAGTCGTACTCTGACTGCTCTAGGTTATTCTCAGATGTAAATGGAAAAAGATGAAACTAAAACGAGGAGTTTCTTCAGCTGCAGAAAATCATTCTTAATTTCTGTGAAGATGTTTGGAGTAATTCTGAAGTTTTCAAAACAATAAATATTTCACAGAGAAGGCAAAATTTAAGTACTCACATTGAAATCTTTATGCCACCAACAAAAACTTCTACATCAAAGACAACAGGGCGTGGCGTGGCGCGTTTGAATGCTAAACGTCTAGTCGAGCGAACGTTTTTATCGCGCAGTCAATTTACTAGTGGAAAGCAATGAAAAGGTATTGAATGAATGAAAAGTAAATAAAAAAAGAAAATCACATTGCAAGCAAAAAATAAAATAAAAATTAAAAAATATAAAAAAAGAAAGAAAATAGAAAAAGTAAAAAAAATATAGAAGAAAAATGCAAAAATCTCTGGCCACTTACATAAGTACATTGCTAGAATAGCAAGCAAATAAACAAATAGCTAACAAACATCGAAGAAGAAAATCAACAAACTCACAGCTGCACACATACACAAACACACTCGCACACAAACACATGTATATATAGTTGGAGTAGCACTCAAAAGTGTTTGGCGTTTGACGCTTGGCGTTACGTTTCATTCACTTATGTTTATTAAAAAATTCCACAAAATAATACAAGTAAAAGTACAAACCAAAAACAAAAAGAACTGGAAAAATCAAAATCAAAAATAAAAGTTCACACAGCATAATACAAACGTTCAAAAACCGCGTCAGCAACATGACGACCACCAGCAAACGGCAACTGTTGTAACTAACACTTTGTGGGTGTAAATAATAAACACATATGTTGTTGTAGTATGTTAGTTATTGTACACAACAACAACTGCATCAAATAAATTGACTAAATTGTTGTAATAGAATCTCGCCTGTTCATGTGTATGTATGTATGTGTGTACACTTTGACTAGTGCAACATTTCCAATCAACCGCAGATTCGCTTTGGGGAAAACAGTTCATACGTACATACACATGTACATATAAACACATAGTCAAAGTGAGAAAACAAATTTTCATATGTTGTTTTCTATGTATTTGTTGCTATGCGAGTACTCATATGACGTTGGGTCAATTTGAAAAATTTAATTACAAAATGCAATGCAAAAGGGAAAAAATATTATATTTTTGATGTGGGTAAAAGAAACTACTACTATTTAAAGAAAAAAGCACGGAAAATTCAAATCTAATGGGGTATGTTTATTCTCATTCAAAAGAACATTCTTTGACATTTATTTTTTGAAGATTATCTCGATAAAATGTTGGTCGCGGCTACGTCTCAGATGGTCCATCCGTTGAGTCCAATTTTCGATGAATCGTTCAAGCATTTCGACTCGTAACTGGCGATTGACACGCGTGATGTTTTGCTCCAAGGTCTGAATCGAAGCGGGATTGTCCCCACAGACTTTAGACTTTACATATTCCCACAGGAAAAACTCTCACGGTGTGATATCACACGATCTTGGTGGCCAATCGACCGGTCCAAAACGTGAAATTATATGCTCACCGAAGTGTTCTCTCAATAAATCCATTGATTGATGCGATGTGTGGGAAGTGGCGCCGTTTTGTTGAAGCCAAATGTCGTGGAGATCACGGACTTCAATTTCAGGCATCAAATAACCGGTTATCATGACGCGATAATGGTCGCCATTGATGGTTACGTTCTCAGCGGCATCATTTTTGAAGAAATATGAACCGATGATTCCACTAGCCCTCAAACCACATCAAACCGTTGTTTTTGCTGGAAGAAATGGCAACTCTAGAATCTCTTCAGGTTGCTCTTCGTCCCAAATGCGGTAATTTTGGGACGAAATTGAGACAGCAAATTGAGAAGCAAAAACGTCGGATCTTCTTGGAATTTTTCAAGAGCTCATAGAGCGAAACGATCTCTCTTGGGAAGCTCGAGGGGCTTCAGTTCTTGCGCAAGCTGTATTCGGTACGCATTAAATTTAAGATCTCGACGTAAAATACGCCAAGTCGTTCCATACACTGCGTGCATTAGGAGTTTGCGACAGAAATATACCGCCGAGGACACTCGTTCTTCTGTCTTCTGTGGTCGATAGAAAAGAAAGCGCAATGAATTGTTCGAGATATATGAAAAACTAGATGAAAACGCGATACGAATACTCTAGTTTTGAAAGTTTTCAGTACGTTAGTCATCGGAGGAAGCAGATGAAGAGAAATACCACCACTCCGTTGAAAAATTTGGTGGCGAAGTACTTGCCTTCACTCGGTATTTCCAATAGGCAAAGAAAACCGGGAGCTAGCGTGCTGTTGTTACCTCAAAAGTGTCCACGCCAGTATTGGATCTAAGCCTGGCAAGTGGTTATATTTTAAGCAGATATCTGCAGGTCTTGTTTCAACAGAAAGAAACATACCGCTTCTTAGGTATTAATTTATTGTTCTAGGAATCATATAGTCTTCTATCAAACGCTTCCAATTGACTCCGATGCAATTTTTTGTTCTGAAACTGCCAACCTACTGTCCATCCTGTTTTTCTCGGACTCAAATGGACAATTTAAGTACAGTAACAAGAGACAGCCCAAAAAAAAACAGTCCATGATTCCTGAGAAGCTACTGATAGATTAGCATGGCTGAAAGTCTGCTTATTAGTAATGTGGAACCTTTTAATACGTCCCTTAGCCCTGACTTGTCGCACCTGGAGCAAAACTGTTGGATTCTCTTTCATTGTTGGAGGTGATGGTAAACTTTGAGATTGTTCGGACTATTGGATGTTACACACTCTACACTGCGTATTCAGCAAGTTGTTCTCGACTTGAATTCCAGTTTTCCACTAAGATCCTGGACTCTTATGGCTACGGATGGAGCTTAATAACACCATATTTCATTAGAGCACTGCAGAGCGCTGCTGCCCTTGGAATTTCTTGGATGATGCTTACCGCGTTTGATAGCCGAAAAGTATGGAAAGAGAATTCGTCGTCGTTACCTACCATTTTGAAAGTGTCGATACCGAAGGAAGGAAAACTTCACCAGAAAGCACGTACATGTGAGTGAGATATCATCTGGCTCATTAAGAAGTGTTAACAGCTTCTTTAGGATAGAAAAAATTGTTTCGAATCAGTGGGAGTTTGAAATGATACTTCCACAAACTTTTTTCAGTCGGAATATATATCCTCGTCGCTTACTGGAACTGCCGTGCCATTCTCTTTCACTTCCTACTTTGCCCGTCAAGCCAAAAGCAATGAATTTCTCCTTGAAAAATCTTTACTTAATAAATTTTCTGAACACATTTTCCCAACCACGTAATTATCTGCAACTTTTTCAGCATTTCAACATTTCCCTTTATAACCTAAAACCCACAATTAATACAACTTTTAATCCGGCAAGAAAAAAATAATAATAAGAATACCCAACCCAAGCAAATCTCTCTTCAGCAACTCAACTCTTCTCAATTTCACCAACACGTTTTCTTTGTTTCTCAATTTCACGCTTCATTTGCAAATGTCCACACGAAATTTCGAAATTTGTCCCTACTTTACATGATTTATAGCGAAAAGTTTTAAGCCACATTGTCACATAATTACAACCAAAAAAACAACTGCAAGCTGCCAAATAACAACATACAAAATCAAGAAAAAAAATTTACTATAACAAAAAACATATTCAAAAATTACCAATATACACGCGAGCTGCTAGGAAACAAAGAAATAAACAACAACAACAGCAACAACAATTGTATAACAACAAACACTGTTAAATGAACTTATAAAAGCCACATTAAAAGTCAATGAGCGGCTAATGGAATTAAGGAAATGGCGGTGAGCCGCCTTTATACTCCTATATGCATGTATAAGTATGTATGTAGGTATACAAAGTATTGTAGTTGTGCGCTTATAGTGTGTGACATGCCGTTGGCTGTTGGTTGTTGTCGGTTGTTGGCTGGTGACCAACTAAAATAAGCAACGCAAAATGCCCAATTTTAAATGTAATGCACGTAATGTCATTAAAATGTTCATTACGAATAATTAAGAAATTCACGTTACGCTATCTCACTCTTTCGCTTCCAATACGGCTCTCTCTCTCTGCCTCCGCAAAAGAGTTTACCATTTGGCCTTTTCGTTCTTGGAGATTTCCGTAAGTCACCGCAGTACATGCTCGCGCATTTATTTCTTATTTTATTTTATTTATTTATTTATTTTTTATTTTTTCTTTGCTTATTCTTCAATTTTCTACTGTATCGCTCGATTTCTTAGATCTACAGTTACCGCAAACATTGCTTAATAGAAGCTTTGCGCAGAAGTGAAAGACATTGAGAGAAAATATATTAAATAAAAAAAAATAAAAATAAAAAAATAAAATAAATGAAATAAAATAAAATAAAATAAATATAATGAAATAAAATAAAATGGAATATAATAAATAAAATAAAATAAAATAAAATAAAATAATATAATATAAAATAATATAAACTAAAATAAAGTAAAATAAAATAAAATATTTAAAAATAAAATAATATAAAATAAAATAAACTGAAATAATATAAAATGAAATAAAATAAAATTAAATTGAAATTAAATGAAATTAAAATTAAATTAAATTAAAATTAAATTAAATTAAATATTATAAAATAAAATAAAATGAAATAAAATAAAATAAAATAAAATAAAATAGATGAAATAAAATAAAATAAAGTAAAGTTAAATAAAATTAAAAAATAAAATAAAATACAATTCCAAAAAAAATTAAAAAAAAATTTAAACAAAATAAAATTAAATAAAAAAATTAAAATGCAAAAAATTAAATGAAATAAAATAAAATAAAGTAATATAAAAATAATAAAATAAAATAAAGTAAATATAAAATAAAAAAAATAAAATAAAATTTAAAAAAAAATTTAAAAAATTTTAAAAAAAATTTTATAAATTAAAATAAAATAAAATTAAATTAAATTAAATTAAAAAAATAAAATAAAATAAAATAAAATAAAATAAAATAAAATAAAATAGAATAAAATAAAATAAAATAAATTTAACTATTGAACCAGTTCTTTGAAGGCCCCCATATAAAGTATTTCACTTCTAAAATATAGAAATTAGTTGTAGACCACGCACCCCTTCACCTTCAATCAGTTTTTTCATCCCGCCTTTTAACTCATTTATGCTAATTCTCGAAGAGACAATTTGCAGGAGACATAATTAGCTTAGACAGACGGAATTTTTAACGATTTGTCGCATGCCAACCAATGTCTTTCTCCTAACTGCTCTCCACTCCTACAGCCTTACAGCTTCCCTGATTGTTTTTGTAAAGGAATTTGCCAGGAATTCAGGCTTAATTCACACAAAGCGACAGTGACTATAATAAAGCGTAGTGAAAGAGAGAGGAAAGTGAATCAAAACAAAACACTGGAGACAAAACAGTTAGAAGAGCGGGTACATAAGCGAAATTACTGCAGAACCAGCATAAAAGAACTAGTAAAAGCTGTGGAAGATAACCAGCATTTCCAGAACAACAGCAGCGAATAAATAATGAAGAGAAGAACTGCTGAAATAAGCCTTAGACAACAAACAAATGGCAAAAATACCGCTCAAACCCACTTTGTTGCCTACACTCTCTGTATAAAACCGACAGCACTAAAGACAATTAAACTCCTGCTGTTAACTAACGACGAGGGACACAACAAGCAACGTAAAACTATAATAAACAACAAAAACAACAACAAGAAGAAGAAGGGCAAAAGTATTTACGCTCGGCTAGGGGGGAATGGTTAGAAAAGGAGTCAAGAAAAATAAATAACTGAATCAAAATAACCGCGTCAGCAAGCGGAAATAAAATAGGGGACACATTCAAGCCAAACCGGACACAATCAGAAATCAACCAAAGGCATTTTAGCTGGGGTGACAGCTGTGTGAGGGTCGGGGGGAGGAATAAGAAAAATAGGATGATATGTTATAAGATATTTAGTGGTATTAAAAGACATGAAAAAACAGGAAAGGGATATGGGGGACCACCTCTGTGGATGGTGAGGTCAACACGCGTAGACTACATTACTATTCATTCAATTCATTTGGGTGCCGAAGGAACACGTCTAGGCTGTTACAACAACATTCACGTACTTACTCTTACAGTGTGCATTTTATATATTTTTAGACGAAAATAAAAAAATAAAAAATAAAATAAAATAAAATAAAAATAAATAAAATAAAATAAAATTAAATTAAATTAAATTAAAAAAAATAACTAAAAAAAGAATGAAATAAAGTAAAATAAAATAATTTAAAAAAAATTAAATAAAATTAAATTAATTTAAATTAAACCAAATAAAATTAAATTAAATAACACTAAATAAAATAAAATAAAATAAAATAAAATAAATTAAAATTAAACTAAATAAAAAAAATAAAATAAGAAGTAAAATAAAATAAAATAAAAAAATTAAAATTAAATAAATTAAAATGAAATAAAATAAAATTAAATTAAAAATTAATAAAGTTAAACAAATTAAAATAAAATAAAATAATATAAAAAATAAAATAAAACAAAAGAAAATAAAAAAATAAAAATATAATAAAATTAAATTAAATTAAATTAAATTAAATTAAAAAATTTATATATAATTAAACGAAATAAAATAAAATAAAACAAAGTAAATTAAAATTAAAAAAATAAAATAAAATTAAAAAAATTAAATAAAACAAAATAAAATAAAATAAAATAATATAAATTAAAATTAAACTAAATCAAAAAATAAAATAAAAAATAAAATAAAATAAAATGAAATAAAAAAATTAAAATTAAATAAATTAAAATAAAATAAATAAAAATGAAATAAAATAAATAAAAATAAAATAAAATAAAATAAAATAAAATAAAACAAAATAAAATAAAATAAAATAAAATAAAATAAAAATTAATAAAATAAAAAATCAAATAAGAATAACAAAATAATCAATACCAAATTTCAAGTAAAAAAAATATAAAATAAATAATAATAAGAAAAAATGCTTTTTGGTAGTTAATTTTAAAACAAGCAAGAAACCACTGTTCATCTCCTACCAGCAATAGCAAAAATCCACTGCCGAACCGGAAAAAATATACACCATTATGCGCGACGAAGCGATATTAAGCGCTACACTGTGAGGCTGCATCCCCAAACCACCTTCATCGACAACCCTACAACGGCCCAGGAAAAACCAACGGCACAGCGCACGCTAATCAAATCACACAGCACGTAATGCCCAACGCTGTAACTGAGTTGGGGACAAGCGTACAGAGCGAAACGAAACAAAGAGACTGCGAGTCCTTCACATTGGCATTCACTGGGTGATAATGAAAGTGATATGTAGCGAATGTGAGCTGAAATTGGAGTTGTAGTTGTCCACAAGCCATATCCCCGATTTTTTTAATTTTTTTTTTTTGGTAACTGAAATGCCGTGAAGTAATTTTCTAGTTTGTTTTAGCTTGGACGTTGGGTCATCATCAACAATAAACAATTCAGTTAAGCTACGCCTGTCTTATTAACGTTAATGATACACCACATTCTTCATCAAAAGACATACACTTATAAGCTTGTTGACGGTGAGGACCGTATCGGTACTTTTGCGCTCATTCCACTTGCTCTTTGATGCCATTTTTATACGTGTATATACATTTCGCTCGGAAGATGCTGCCTACTTTTTTGAGGAGCTGACACTTCTGCTTAATTTTCATGTTCTTCCTATTCTTCCGGACACACTGCTTACTCAAATTTCACTCTCTACTACTGTTAGTAGAGCGTAGAGCAGGCGGTGAGGACACACAATAATATTTAAGTGACACACTAAGTCAGTCAGCCAAAAGCATACTACTTGCCACTCACTGCGGTTGGCGGTAGACGCATTGGTTAAACGACGATACACAGCGTCTGGACCAAGTACATCTTCACTGTAGTTTTATTATTTTCACTTTTATTGCTCGGTTCATGGCTCGCACACATCTTTTGACATTAAATGTCAAATGATGCTCTTTTATATGCTTTGAAGAAGAGTTTCATTGTAGCAAAATTGGTTTCCTTGTATATAGTGAGCTCCTTTGTGGTAAGACGCACATTTCTATGTATGTATGCTGGTGTGGGTGACAGGATTCATATGTCAAATAAATTGTAATTAGTTGAATGAACTACTCCCCCCAATTACTGTACACTAGCTTAGCTTAAATTTTGATATATATTTCTATGCACTTGTAACGTTGCTACAGTGGTGGAAAGAAATTAAAGCAACATAAAAAGATTCTATATTTTTTCGATGAATTTTTAGAGATTTTAAACCAAATAGTCCAACAAAAAATTGGATTTTTGTTAATCAACCAACCTGCAAATTGTAGGCTTTGGGGAAACCAGTTTTCACTGAAATATCAACGAATAGAATGAAAAAGAACCACTTTGACTTTACTTATCAATATCTCTGAAACGGAAGTATTGCACAGTAGATTGAAAGTCGATTTCAGAAGCTTAAAAATACTCTTCACAAAATACAGCTGTTTTTTCACCACAAAATTGTTCATTAATAATAATATTTTCATCTTAAAAAAGGGAATTGGAAAGTATACCCGTAAACCTTTGGGAAGTAGATTTTAAGAACTCTCTCACAGCGCCACCTATCACTCCGGTTTTCAAGTAAAATATCTACATTTAAGGAACACATGGAATCGAAATGTAAATATTGAATATCTCGAGGCTTGTTATTGACCAATTAAATCTAGTTTTCGAATATATATGGAAAATCCTGATCTCTGAGCATGAAAATTAAGTCGCAATACAGTTTTTAAGACATTAGAATCTTTATTCAAGATTTCTTATTACGTATCACATATATTTTTTTAAATATTATCATAAATTATTTGATATTTTGAGTATTTCCCCTCACATGCTGACCCTTCTCCGCAGCTGATCTCACGTTTTCTTCCCAAGCAACACTCCTATTCATCGGGCAAAAAGATATCACCGCGTACCTTATCGAATTCCGGTGAGGCGCACGCATGGAACTTATAAACCTTATCGCAGTTATTAGCGCCACCAGCATTCATACATGAATTGACAATATCCATTAAACGCTGCTCACCAACAATTTCATACAGAGACTCCTTCATGGCCTGTTTATTGATGGCGTTATCCTTGTAAAAGACCAGCTTATCGTAGAGACAGTTCACATAACATTTCTCATTGGCGTTGGGATTGGCGACCTTAATTTTAACCAGATTGGTGGCGAGTTCATCCGAAAAGCCGTATTCACCAACACAAGCTTCCTTGGCGTGTTTCAGGTTAAGACGATAGGCAATCCAGGCGGTGAGCACCTCGAATTTCGCCTCTAGCTCCGGCGTTAGTTTCTTTGGCTTGCGTCCCTCGGTGGTGAGTACAGAGCAGCTAAGTAGCGCTGTAGCCAGCATGCAGCAGATGATTGTGGACTTCATTTTCAGCTGGTTTAATGGTTTTAGTGTTTAGTAGATCAATTGAATATTTGCACTGAATACTTTCCTAAGCACCCGATGCACTTTATATATATGAGAGCTTGGACGAACATTTTCTTATCAGTTAAATAAATTAAATAATTAGAAATATTGCAAATAATTACAACCAAATTTCACTGTAATATAATTATCAACAAGCAATTCAAACGGTTTCCACGAAAAATTTCATTCGTGTGAATGTAGGTTGAGTTTATAATGATTTTTGTTGTCAATACCTTCATAAATTAATTGTGCTATTCTAATGAAAGTCTGAATTATATTGCTTTTGTAACTGATAAGCGAAGCCTAGGTTTCTAACTATTTCCCTTAGTTAATAATATATAAGGAAATGAGTATATAAGTATAAAGCTGCTCAAGACATCAGTCAGCAAAACATTCAGCTAGTATTAAAAAAAAACAACAATTATCCTGTCAAAAATGAGATCTTCAATCCTCTGCTGCATGCTGGCAACAGAGAACTGTATCAAAAAAAGAGAGAGACAGCTGTGATTGTTAAAGCGTAAGTTATGAGTTTATCAAAGGTTTTTGAAATTTTCCAGTTCTTGATTTAGTTTTTATTTTATTTTTTAATTTTATTTTTTATTTTTTTGCTCACAAAATGTATGTAAAAATCCTTTTTAAAAGTCTCTTGCAAGAAAAGTATTATTACGCCCCCGGGTGGGCTCGAACCACCAACCTTTCAGTTAATAGCCGGACGCGCTAGCCAATTGCGCCATGGAGGCGTTGCTGACAAAGGATTTTAGTATGTATCATTAGTAGATAACAGCGATTCCTACTTGAGAATAAACCTATCATGAAGGAGGCTTTAACATTATATGAAACTCAAACCCTCAGTTATTTTATATTTCCAAAAAAAACTCACTTTTTACTTATTTTGATGGCAGTCCATTGTGGCAACGGAATGGCTAGTGGAATATGGTGGAGGCTTTTTGGAAATATAGGTTAGAATTTTTAGAGAAGCATGGCAAGCTATGGTTTGGTTAAATTAGAGCAAACCGAGCATAGAAACTGCCGCTTAGTGAAATTAGCACATAAACCTCATCTATGAGAGATCCTCTCTATTGGAATCTGTTGCTGGATAACTGGTTTTCCAAGAAGAAGTTGTCCGATCACCTTGAACCAGAGACAAAAGTGATAAAAAAGTTGATTTTAAGAAAGAAACTAAGCCTGAATACCCGTTCCGCTTAATTTACCATGAAAGGTGATGTTGTGTTGACTAAAAAACTTGAAAAGGCACTTTGCCGAAAGATAGTTTTACACATCTTGGTTTACTATTTCGAACTTAATACTTTTTGTAAATTGAAAACAAGTAGAACGGAGCTACAATAGTTTTTATAATTTTTTTTAAATGTTTACTAGAAAATATTCTGAATTGAGAAACAATGAAAGACACAAAGAGAGAGAAATGTAATAAATATAGGGTAGCATTGGAAGGTCCTCGAATTGGAATATCGATCATATTTACAAGCAAAAACTTAACCTTAACTCATCTTTAGTCTGGAGTAAAACAGGAAATTTTCATACAAAATTTTTATTTCGACTTCTAGCACATCATCGGTGAAATATCTGTGCTGCCAAACATTACTGATTCAGTTTTCATAGCTCTAATAAAGGTCTCTTTCAAGATATTCCACAAAAAAAACATTCGCACGGGACAAACGCCAAAAATCAATTGATCAATTTATTTGAATGAAAATTATTCTTGGAAAAAACTGCTTGGGATATATATTTTTTGTTGCACGGGACGATTGTTCTAAAAAAAATTATACGTTATTAGTATTCAGACCTTATTTGGACTAAAAGCTATTAGAAATTTAAACTAAATCGGACTTTTATGTCATATAGCTCCCATTCAACTGAAGAAATATTCAGATTTAGGATTTTTCGCTTCTCGTAAGTGCATACAATGTTGGATAATACCAAAAATTAGCAAACCAAATTAGTTTCCATATAAAGCAACAAAGTGCAGTCTTAAGGTGTAATAAAAAAGTAGAAATCGCCCCCGGGTTGGCTCAACCACCAACCTTCGGTTCACAGTCGAACGCGCTAGCCAATTGCAATGTCAATGTTTTAAGTTACGGAAGAAGAAGTTATAGACAGTTGGAATATAAATTAAAATACATGCAAATTTTCGTAGAATTAGTTGAGCGATTTTAAACGTATTAAAAAAATTCCTTCACAAAAAAAATATATTATTTAAAATTAAACAAAGGCTAAATGAGAAAAATTATTATTTTTCATCGAAATATTTAATTTTAAATTAGCGCGAAAACCATACAGATTTCAGTCATAAAATAATCTAATATTTTTAATGAGAATTTAAAAAAAAACAACAATAACATCAAAGTATCAAATGCATTGAACTTATTTCCTGAAATATAAACAAAAATCGTTGCAATTTACATATATTTAGAAATAAATTTATAAATGTAGACACGTGATAACAGACACAGAGGTGATTGAATAAAAGCTATATTCTGAATAATTCTCACGCTTATCAGATTTTGAATTTATTTTTTCTCTCTAAATGTTTTCAACTTATATACAAGTACAGTGGGGAAAACCACATATTAAATTTTTCACAATTTTTAAAATAAATATTATCGCTTCTTAGAACGACTGCCATCAATATTCTTTGACTAGTTTCGTCATTGATGTTATTCATATTCTACTACCAGTAACTTAAAATATTCATCTCGGCCAGCCAAAAAAATGGAATTAAATCGCAAACTTTTTCGCGCGAATATTTTTTAAAATTTTCGACTTGGATTAACTCCAATAGTGTTTCGATGAACTTAATTCAATCTTTGGCAATGAAGCTTCATCAAGTACCAGTGTTTATCTTTGGTATTGAAAAAGCAGTTGTTACTCCGGGAACTCTGGATGCTGTGCGCAAGCCGATGTTGCAAGATCGGTATGTGATCTAGCAAACGATTGGGACAACTATAGGCGTTAATGAAACCAGCATATATTTAATATTATATGAGCATTTACAAAACTATTTGTTTGCCAGTTTTTATTTCAAGATATCGGGAAAACCCACCGCCAAAAACTGAACACTCTGAACACCACGAAAATGCGAGTTCTCATACATCGGCTGAAGCTACTGCGTTTTTGAGCAGTCAAAACATCGATTTGATAAGTTCTCCTCCACCGTCTAGTTCTGATATGACTAAATGACTTCTTTTTATTCCTTTACGTGACAAATAAACCGGGAGGTCAACGTTTTTCGACACCTGAATAGGCGGTTGATGCTTTCAGAATGGATGTTTTGGAGATACCACAATCAGAGTGGCAAAAGTGCTTCAACAATTGGTTCAAACTCAGTCAAAAGTGTATAGATTCTAATAGAGAATATTTTGAAAACCAATAAAGCAATTTTCGTATATTAATATTTGTTTCAGTTCTCTAATCTCAAAATTTATAAGACAACCCTCGTATTTTTGTGGTATAATATGAAAACAGCGAGACTGAATTTTTTTCTAGCTTAAATTCTTGAAAACAATTTTCACTATCTCAGTTGAGGTTTGTCTGGAATTAATTTCGTATTTTTGAAAAAGGTTAAAAATTTCAATAGAAATATAAAATCGATCAAATGATGAGCATTTCATGCTAAAAATAACTGCATAATATTTATTGATTTCACATGAAGTGCAATTAATTAAAATTAGACCTCAAGTTGATAAGATTCGAAATAAGCGGGAATCAGAAAAAATTTTACGTAAAAAATGCAAACACAAAAGTAATGAAAATGAACTGATAAGATTTAAATATAATTTCATTTTACTTTGAATAATTCATAATCACTAATCGTGCTGCTGAAAATAAGAAAAATTTAACAGCTGTTGCAGCAATTTTCTGTGAATGCCCAGTTAAGTAGTTAAGCAATCAATTTTACAACTATATAAACTATCGCTAAATTAGAAATTCACAGTTCAGTTACATCTGTTAAAGTGAACAGTTAAAATATATTTATAATTATTTATAACTAAAGAATTTTTTTCCGCACTGCCCACACCTAAGAAAAATGCAATTCTGGTTACTACTCACCATCAGCGCTACACTCGCGTGCCACGCCAGGGCTGCCATAATACAAAATTACCATGATATGCTTGTGAATGAAATGGATAAAGAGATTGCCGAACTTTATAAGAGACAATATAGCTCGAGTGCCGCTGCTGAATATTTCCAAGCGCCACATGCAGTTAAACAAAATGTGCGAAGCAAAAGTTTGGACAATTTAAGTGAGGCCGCCGTTGAGTACTTCAGAGCGCCTGAGTGGTCTAAGCCCCAGCAACACAACGCTCAACCTTTTACCACGCAAGCGAGTTTAGCCGCTGCTGCGACGTATGTTAAAGCACCAGAGTTGCCGCGGAAAAGGCTTTCGCCAGCTGAACTTGAGGCTGCGGCAGCGGTATATTTCAGCGCACCCAAATTAACGGAACATAAATTTAAGAGCGACAGAAACGCAGCAGCGGCTTACTTTAAAGCGCCTGATGCGCCAAGGCATGTCCCTCACAAAACGAAACATTTAACGAAACTCGCGACAGCTGTCAGACGTCGAATGGGTGCCAGATTTGGCAAATAGTCTTTGGACGCACTGGAAGCATAAAGGCGATAAATTCAACGTTTAACTAAAATTTAGGGAAAAATACTTTTCTTAAAAAATGTCTAAGTACAAATTTTTAGATAAAATTTAGAAAAAATAAAAAAAATATTAAAACAAAATTTTGGTTAAAGCACAGAGTCATTATTTGTAAGGCTTCAGTTTTGTGAAGAAGACGTATGAATTAAGCTTTCTTTAATAAAAAAAATACTATAAATATATAAAAAATACTCTTTTCTTTTCGTATATTTATTTTTTTATTTTTTATTTTTATTTTATTTTATAAATCGCTGCTCAAATAAAGATTTTATAAAGAAATTAGTGTCAATTTCTTTATAAAATCTATCTATTTTTTTAACTCTTCATATGCTTAACTCACTCACTCACTCACCCGCTCTGTTCACTCTCACTCCAACTATAATTGCTTTCTTGCGCCCAACCACCGTTAGACGTGCATATCAACCTCACCACAACATGAAGATGATAATTCCATGAGAGCACACAAGTTGCGAGAGAGTGTCCCCTTAAAGGCATTTACAATACAAACAAACGCTTTTGTGTATATATATCATTCAGTTTGCCTGTATATATGTACATAAATTCAACTGATTTGTACTTCCGCACTTCCGCTAAAATGTCGCTTGCCACCACATGCTACCCCACCATCAACGGCAAGTAATCAGTTCAACAAAAATGTCATCTACTTATGCATATTGTACCAATATGTGTGTATTTATGTGAGTACCTGTAACACTGTACTCCTTAGAAAATTGTTTGTATAAAAAAAAAAAAGTTCGAAAGTATTTCACTTCCGTGCAACAAAAAAAACACACTCACTTCACGCAATTCAATTCAATTTGGTCGGCAACACCTGATGGTAAGAACTGTATTATAGACATATGAAGAAATCCAAAGCCGTACGCACACTTGAGGTAATTGCCATACATGTGGCATGAAGAAGATTTCTTCATACACTTATGAAAATATTCACAAATGTGATAATACTCTAAATATGCGAGGAGGAAATAAATGAAGCGAACTCGGGTTGAAGCAACAGCTGTTGGCAGAAACTTTTGTATTTTGTGAAAAGAAAATATTAGGCGGAGGTAGGCGGAGAAGAGGTGAAGTGAAGTCAAAAATTACTTATGCGGTTATAAAGTGGTAACGGAACTTGCTACCTTCATATAACAGGTGATCCATTTTGAGGTGCCCCATTTTTTAAAGCAAAAAACACAGGAAATTCATATTTGATGCGAAATGTTTATTATAATTCGAAAAATATTCTTTGGCATTTATTTCTTAAAGATTATCTCTTTCAAATGTTGACCGCGGCTACGTCTCAGATGGTCCACCATTTCGATCACTCGTTCGAGCATTTCGACTGGCAAGTGGCGAATTACAAGCTTGAATCGAAGCGAGATTTTTAGTATAGGCTTTAGACTTTAGACTTTAAATAACCCCACAGGAAAAAGTGTAACGGTGTGATAACACACGATTTTGGTGATCAATCGGCCGGCCCAAAACGTGAAATTATCTGCTCACCGAGTGTTATCTCAATAAATCCATTGATTGATGCGATGTGTTCGAAGTGGCACCATTTTGTTGAAATCAAATGTCGCGGAGATCACGAGCTTCAATTTCAGGCATCAAATAGTCGGTTATCGTGATGAGGTAACGTTCGTCATTGGAGGTTACACTCTCACCGGCATCATTTTTGAAGAAATATGGACCGATCATTTCATCGGCCCATAAACCACACCAAACTCTTGTTTTTTCTAGGTGAAATGACAGCTCTTGAATTTCTTCAAGTTGGTCTTCCTTCCAAATTGATCCAGAAATGGGCCACACCGCTGAACAAAATTTGATTCGAATCTTCTTGGAACTTTTCAAGTGGTCATAGAGCGAAGCGATGTCGCTTGGAAAGATCGAGCGGCTTTAGTTCTTGCACAAGCTTTATTTTGCACCCTTTCAGTTTAAGATTTCGACGTGAAATGCGCCAAGTCGTTCCATACGTCAGTTCGAGTTGCTGCGAGCTGCGCCGAATCGACTCTCCACGGTCTTCGTGTACACTCTTACCGATGGCCACTATATTTTCTTCACTGCGTGCTGAACGTGGTCTATTCGGTCGAATTTTATCCAATAATGAATGCTGCTTCTCAAGATGAGCGATGATGTTGCGAATACTACGCTCAGTAGGCTGATTATGTTGACTATAATTTGAGCGAAGCGCTCGAAACACATTCTTTACAGAACCTGAATTTTCGTAATAAAGTTGAATGATTTGTAAACGTTGTTCATGCGTAAGTCATTCCACGTCGAAATGGCAAACAATACTGAGCAAAAATAACATGAGAGCTTAAAACGAGTCACGCGGGATCTGTCAGAAAAAAGCTATTAAAAAAGTTCCTCTACTTGGATCATCCTTTATATGCTGACTTTCGTCATGTCGCACGGGACAATTATACTCATTCTAAGAAAGAATTTGTAAATTTTTTTCTATTGTCACAATAGATTCAGCTTAATTATTTCTACATATGAACCTAAGATTGTTTCTTGGAGTTTTTTTAATTCTAACAAAACAAGAAATTCTGATGTGAAAAAGGGTATGATATTTTTCTTGTTCAACAACTTTACCGTATTTTGAAAAACTCCAAGTGATTTGAATCTTTTAGTGGTTTTAGCATTAGTAGCACCATAAATTTCATTTGAAACTGAACAAAAATTATTTTGAATATTTTTAATTTAATTTTAAATACTGTCGCACGGGACATGTCACGCAGTTGACTGTTCTGATGAACAATTTTTAAACTTCTTCTTTAAATAAATCCCTAATGATATTAAGACTAATAGCTTTTCACAAATAAATTCTAAGTAAAAATAAATCACTTTCGACAATCTGTTTACAAACATTGTTTTCCATGCCGCACGGGACATTTTCGTGAGCAATAATAAGGAGTTAGAGTTCATCTTCCCAACAAGTCGGTAGCATTATAGATCCATTTTTTTTTCATTGTGAAAAATGTAAGAGCGCAAAAATAATAAATTTTGTCAAAGTAAAAATGATTTTTTCCGAAAAATCGAATCGTCAGATCTTTCTTAAAAAATATGCATAAAAATCTAAAATTTACAATAATTTGATTTAAGCAACTTTCAAGAAGTATGAAAAACCTCAAGTTAAGAAATAAATTTTCTCACAAAAACCAACAAACAAAAATTAGTGAAAACTTTATCCTTACAATAACAATAAAACACTAATGGTAAAAATATGTAAATTGAACACGCCCAACTCAATAGAATTACCGCACACAGAGACACTGTACATTGCAGTCTGCCTGAAATTTAAAAAAAAAATTTAATCCCAACGGCTGTCAATGCCGCTGTTTTGTTTATGCTAAGTGTATTAGTTTATTTGTTTATTTGTTTTGTTGTTATTTTAATTTTTCCATTTTTTTTTTTCATAAAAACTCAGCTACCCGCCCAGCTGTTGCATGAAGTCTCTTAAGCGCAATCAGCACATTTGTCGGCGAAAAAGTTTCAAATTCTCGCGTGAATGTGCGAGATATGGAAATCAAATCGAGTGGGGCCATCTTCAAGCGGCTATAAAAAAAAAGTTACCAAAATCAAACTGGAGGAGGGTGTGAGTGTGTGTTTATGTTCCCACTGCCGTTTGGCTGCTTTGCTCCGCTGTTGTTTCGCTGTCACTGGCGGCGACGCTCTTATCACTTCCACATGCTTATCATCGTAATACTCATGCGGGCATTCATTTAATGTTTGGAATTTTTTATTATTTTTGTTATTTGTTTTTGTATTTGTTAATTTTTTTTTTCTTCTTTGTTTTTACGCATTTTTTTCGATGCTTAGCTCTAGGTGTTTAACTAACAAATTGTGTTTGCTTCGCAGAGTTGGTTTTGTAGGAGTTTGTCTCGCTAAAGGCTCCCGTAGGTGCAATAATGTATGCTTCTTCTTCTTCAGTTTCATATTAAATTGCTGGAGGCAATTTTTTTCTATTAATACTATTATTCTTTTCTTAATTTTGCAATATAATAACTGTGGTAAAATAGATCAAAATCATTTATATGAAATATGTTTAGGGAAATATTTATTTTATTTTTATAATTATTATATTTTTTATTTTATTTTATTTTTATTTACCATTTAATTTGATTTAAATTTTTTTTTTGTTGTAAATTCATTTAATTTTTTCTTATAAATCAATTCAGGTCGTTTTTATTACAAAAAAACGTGTTTTTTATTAAAAAAAAAAAATCTTGAAAAGTATTTTCCGTCGAAAGCGACTACTTTTTCTCATTTCTTTGCCAATTTCCGAATACCATTTCAAAAAAATAAGTCCACTCTGTCTTCGGATCCAATCATTGAGCCAGTTTTTGATTTCTACATAGTTTTGCACCCATCGAAAAAGGCAGTAGTCGGAAGAACCAAGGTTAAAATCACCTTCTCATACCTCCCCGTAGTTTCGGGCCGATTTGAGCACAATAAACCGCTCATGTAGTCGATGATATCAATGGGTTTGCCCGGTTTTAGCAGCTTTTAGTACACCACACCTATCTGGTCCATCGCTAAGCGGTGCATGACCTTTGAACCGTGGATATTTTTCTTTGGTGTCGATGTAGACGTTGACGGAACAGCTTCACCAAGCTGTGTTAGTATTTCTTCTTCTTAAGGTTATCGTAGGAAATCCACTTTTCATCTCCAGTCATGATACGGTACGAAAATCCCTTTCTTTGATGTCTTTCAAGAAGCTGTTCCGAGGTGATCGCCTTTGGACATCTCTAAGCTTCAACTCGTAAGGCACCCGATTTCCTTGCTTTTAACTAAATCAAATTGCTTAAACCGAAAGGAAATTGTTGCCTGATCCACTCTCAATGATTCTGAGAGTACATTTTGCGTTTTTATTTTAGTTTGATTCAAATTGTTTTATTTTTTAATAATTTTTTATTTTATTTTATTTTATTTTATTTTATTTTATTTTTTCCTTTTATGTTATTTTTTTTTAATTTTATATATACTTTTTATTTTTTATTTTTTATTAAATTTTTTTCATTTTATTTTATTTTATTTTATTTATTTTATTTTTATTATTTTTTTCCTCCATTTTTTTGTAATTTAAATTGTAATTTTTATTTTTTTTTAATAATTTTTTTAATTGATTTTTTATTTTTATTATTCTTTTTAATTTTTTAAATTTTTCTAAGTTTTTTTTTTGTCCTTTTTCGTTTGAGAAATTTCTAAAAATTCAAGAAACAGGATGAAAAATTCATAAGCTGGCAAATTTGTCACTCAAAGTTGCAAAAAAAGAAGGTGTGTTTATAATAATAATAACAACAAAGGAGGTGAAAAATGGTGAATATGAAGTGCTAAAGTTTTGAGTAAGAAAAAAATCAAAAATCGCCTCAACAACAAAGTAAAAAATTAATAACAAAAAATAAATGCTATCGGGCAGAGGGAGAAAAATTGCATAAAAATATTATTATGAAGAAAGTAAAAAAAAATTGCAAAAAACAAAAGAAAAACGTTAAACAACTGCCTGGCTTTATTGGCAAGAAAATGGCAATTAATTATCCGGCCCAACACATGCGCATGCGAAGCAGTGTGTGTAGATCAAACAGGCAGACAGACAGAAAGCTGCTTGAGCATTCATGTGTGTGTGAGTTGAGATCGACGCTTGATGCCTTCACAGCATTTACAAAGCTTTCACATATGGTTTGTGCAGCAATGTGAGTGAAAAGTGATTAAAAGTAAACGATGGCAAGCAAAGTGTTGTTGCAGCAACCAGCAAACACTCAGAGGTAAACTGTTTCCTATACTCACACGTACGCACAGTGATGATTTTTTATTTTACCTATTTTTAAACCACAAGTTAATATTTTTTTTTTTATAAATTTTGCTCAGTATGTAAGCAAATATGGATTTGTTATAAATTTAATTTTTTCTAAGAGAGATTTAATTTTTTTTAATAATTTTTTTTTCTCTTTGGTTTCTAAAAGTAAAATTATTTTTGATTCCAAAATTTAAAAAAAATTTAATGTTAAAAAAATCACCTTATACGAAGACCGATGTAAAAAAAAATTATAAATATTAAATACATGCAGCTCGCCGTTAATTAAGTGTTAAAAATCGTGCCCATCCCAAACCCAAACTTATTTATTCAATTAAAAAAAAGCATTCATATTAAAAAAAAACTGAAAAAATGCGGAAAAAATGCGGTAAAATGTGAAAAAATATAAAAATAAAACCCCAACCAGGCACAACAATGCAAAGTCATCGCATTTGCCCGCCTTGCCGGTTACATGCATGCATTATTAATGCCACATACTCACGTAATCGCACAACAAAAGTTCGTTCGCGCATAACGGGCGTCAATTTGTACGCTTATTACTTATACATTCATTCACTCACACATTGCACAAGCAAATTAGGTGGAAAATGCGTGGAACGTATACGACAGGGCACACCGCGACGTGTGAATGGCATGAGACAGCGCGAAAAGTTTGCAAACACTTTGTTTGTGTGTATAGGTATGTTAACGGTAAAGCCCTTACACCTGTTTTTTTTTTACAACGGTTTTTGTTTTCATAATATTTTTACTCACACACACACGTACACCCAGAGAGTCCGCTTTGCCCTTTTTATTTACCATCAAACTGCTTAACAAACGTTTTGTCTGCTTATGCCACATGCACAGCATCAACACGAATTTAATACCAAAATAATTAAGTAATTTATTAAAATTAATATGCGCACGACAACCATAGCAAATGGTATGTATGCATATGTGTTGCGTTTATTTATGTGTGTAAATACCATCTCTTTCTTGTTTGTATGAGAGATTAAATTACACATGCGCCCACACCACAACAACTCCTGGCAGAGCAACTGTAATCGGTTATATTTGTAGTTGTAATCGCTTGTCACATGTCACGGAGGAGCTTAAGTAAGCTTCCGTAAGTAAGCGGTATGTTCAAAAAATAAGGTGAATTTTCAAATTTTGCGAGTTACGTGTATTCTCTTATAGAGAAGAGTTACTCAGTCCAGTACTATTTTAAAGTTTATTGTAAAGGGTGATCCACTTTTTAAAGGAGAAAACACAAAAAATTCAAGTTTAATGGGAAAATGTTTATTATCATTCGAAAGAACATTCTTTGGCATTCATTCTTTGAAGATTATCCCTTTCAAATGTTGGCCACGAATACGTTTAAGATAGTCCATCCGTTGAGTCCAATTTTCGATGACTCGTTCGACCTTTTCGACTGGTAACTGGCCTATGACACGCGTGATATTTTGTTCTAAAGCCTGAATCCAGTCGGGATTGGCCGCATAGACATTAGTCTTTACATATCCCCACAGAAAGAAGTCTAAAGGTGTGATATCACACGAACTTGGTGACCAATCGACCGGCCCAAAACGTGAAATTATCTGCTCATCGAAGTGTTATCTCAATAAATCTATTGATTGATGCGATCTGTTCGAAGTGGCACCATTTTGTTGAAACCAAATGTCGAGGAGATCACGAGTTTCAATTTCAGGCATCAAATAGTCGGTTATCGTGGTGCGATAACGGTCGCCATGGACGCTTACGTTCTCATCGGCATCAGTTTTGAAGAAATATGGACCGATGATTTCACAGGCTCACAAACCACACCAAACCGTTATTTTTTTTGGATGAAATGGCAGCCCTTGAATCTCTTCAGGTTGTTCTTCGACCCATATGCGGCAATTTTGATTATTGACATACCCAATGAGCCACAAATGGGCCTCATCGCTAAAAAAAAATTTGGCTTGAAAACGTCGGATTTCTTGGAACCCTTCAAGAGCCCATAAAGCGAAGCGAGGATGCTTGGGAAGGTCGAACGGCTTCAGTTCTTTCACAAGCTGTATTTTGTATGCTTTCAATTCAAGATCTGGACGTAAAATGTGCCAAATCGTTTCATACGTCAGTCCGAGTTGCTGCGAACGGCGCCGAATCGACTCTTCACGGTCTTCTTGTGCACTCTCAGCTACGGTCGCTATCTTTTCTTCACTGCGTGCTGAACGTGGTCTACTCGGTCGAATATTATCCAATTATGAAAGCTGGGTCTCAGGATGTGTGATGTATGGTGTTGTGAATAGTATGATTAGTAGGCCGATTACGTTGACCATAAGTTGAGCGAAGCGCGGGAGAAACATTATTTACAGGACGTGAATTTTCGTAATAAAGTTGAATGATTTGTAAACGCTGTTCAGGTTTAAGTCTTTCAATAATGAAATGCCAAACAATACTGAACAAAAATAACATGACAGCTTGACACAACTCATGCGTGATCTGTCAAAAAAAGGCTTTTGAAAAAATTATCTCTGCTTGGATCACCATAATGGTTAGACCTATTAGATACTATTCGAAAAGTCCCCCTCTTCATCAGGTTGCATTGATTTTGTGAGAATTTACTCTCGGAAGGCAGGGAAATAACATCAGCGAAGTGAGTTAACCGTAAGATTTCAGAGATCGTGAGAAGGAACGCCATCTTGTGACATTTTTCTGCTTACATAAGTGAACATCTGTGAAGTTCGTGGCTACAGTTGAGCACAGCAATAGGCAGGACTCCAAAATTTCAAATAGTTTGATGTTTATCGCTACTCTGCTTCTTCAGTTTAGATTTAATGGCATGGAAGAAAATGCTGTTAAAAGCTTCCGCTATGCTGGAAAGTGCAGTGCGGCTTAATACTTTTCCGTGAGAGTATTTTTAAGAAAGAAATGAGAGAGATGGAGATTAAAATATACCTTGGATAAAGTCATATGTGGAGTAGTTGTACAAAGAATTTATAAATTCTAACACGTACTACATGCTATGCTTAATCCTTATTGACATTTGTCATGATAAAATTCTATACAAAAATTCATAAAATTAATTAATTTTAATTGAAGATTAAAACTCAAAGGTGCTGTGTCAGATAAACATGATATTTTGCCACTTCCTACGCATTAAATGAGAATTTATGCCCCTGCTTTGATTGTATTTACGACTTGTATGTGCTTACAACTCTCATCAAATTTGAAACTCAACTTGAATCTAAAATTATTTCATTATTATTATTTGAAATAAATACCAATAATTTAAGTTTAAAGTACGCGCTGAGACGTTTAAGCTTGCCAAGCACGCACTTGATGGTTTAATGCATATACTCGTATGTGTGTGTACTTACTTTGTAAGCTATAAGCACCTTCTTTACAACTTAACTTTACAAACACTAACATATCTCTGCATGCACTTTGACATGCTTTGTGCGCTTATTAACACGTTTGGAAATTTTACAAGTAATTGTGTGGAATTGATTAATATTAAATGAATTGTGCGCACATTTGAGCGTATTATACTCCATCACACATACTTATATATACTCGAAGTACACTCATGCATGCGTGGATACATATTCTGAAATCATTTATAAGCTATGTTTGTACAAAGCTTGAGTCTATGTGGCAGCAAGCTATGGTGATCCCTTATCAGCGTTATCAGCGTAGTGCTTCTTCTTATTTTTTGCCTAAAATCATTTCAAAGTACTAGCAAGTACTAGAGAATCATCGGAGAAAGGACTCTACATCCTCCTTTTCCTCCTCATTCCACCTCAAATGCTGCTGCTGTAAGTGAAATTGTTGCCGAAGACCCGAATGTGTCTATTTCTCGACGTTCTCAAGTGTTGGGACCATGATTTTCTCAACCAATTTTTCTTCAACGACGAGGCACAGCACAGTCTCACTCGGTGAATAGATAAATACAGGCTATACAGGTGTTTACGGGTTATCAGGAAGAGAGAAAGGTCTGTGCATCCTCGTTTTCCTCTTCATCCCACCTCATCGCTTACATTGCTGCTGTAAGTGAAAGTGTAGTCGAAGAACCGAATTTCGCGACGTTCTCAAGAGCTGGGACTTTATTAAGGCATATTATGTCGTGGTTCGTTCTTACCTACACCTACATCCATAGAAAGCCCAACTTACACAACGAGTGAAACCAGCTTACTATTCACAACGCCATAGTTACGTCGATTAGGTGCTGGAACAGCAAACTGTGGACCGCAAGTTTTCCAACAAAACATTCTTTAGCGACGCGGCAAATTTCTCACTCATCTCATTCAGTGGATAGATAAACAGGAAAATTATCGCATTTGGGTATATGAAAATCCTCAAATAATTGAAGAGAGGTCATTTAATCCATTAAAAAAACTTACTGTTTGGCGCGCTCTTTGGTCTGGAGGTGTGATTAGGCCTTACTTTCTTTGAAACGATGAACGGCGAGACTGTCACTATCAATTCGGAGCGTTATTGTCTTACGACAACTAACTTTTATTGGCCTCTAATTAAGGAACACGACTTGGACAATATATGGTTCCAACAAGATGGCGCCACATGCCACACAACATGAACGAATATGGCTTTATTGCGACAGAAATTTCCCGGCCGCGTAATCTCCCGTCTTAGCAATGTCAATTGGCGACCGATATCGTGCGGTTTGAAACCGTTGGACTTTTTTTTTTTTTTGTAAGTCTACGTGAAAGATCAAACCAAAATTAGTCAAGTTATGGCTGAGAACTAATCAAGATGTGGCAAAAGGTGGTCGAAAATTACCTCAAACTAATCGAAGTTAGCAAAAATTCTCGAGGTCGTCATTTGAATGATGTAGTGTCTCACATATAATGCCAAGGTTCAAACTTTATAGTATTTACGTTAATTTTTTAGAATCCGCAAAATATATATAGAAATGGATTACAGCTAGAAAGCCCCGGTTAGCAGGCCAAAAAAACCAAAGTTTACAGAGAGCAGTGTTCCCACAGAGCAATGTTTGAAATACTTTGGTATGATGATAGATGCGTGGCTCAACTACTGAAGATGGCAACCCTAAAAAGGCTAATGGCTAACATTGGCAGATCTAGACAGAGCAAACGCGCCCTCTTGGCCTATGTTAGTCAGTCTACCCTAATGTACGCAACGCCTACATGGTTAACAATACTACAGAGCAAAACACAAGCAGCAAAGGCAACAGTTGCCTGTACTGACCTTATACCTTCAAACGTCATGGCCATTGAACATAAGAGAGTTTTCGACCAAGCCGAGGGCGCCGGTAGATGTCTAATAATTGAAGAGAAAAATCTGGAAAGACAAGCAAGTTAAAGGGAATCGCAGAAACGCTGGGACTAGACGACGAAGAGTAGATAGACACATACATTACTTACAAACTTCAAAGAGTGGGTATAAGCAAGACGAAAAAGATTATTAATTTTCGCAACACCTGACTGAACACGGTTATCTAAGGGAATATCTACACAAATATGGGCATGGCGATGGGTCGGACTGCGCTTTCAGCGGCAATGGGTGAGTGAAACGCATATACTTTATATGCCCGCGTTATAAGCATGAAAGAACGGAAACAAGGAAATTTATAGTAGAGCGACTGACTCCAGGAGTAGTATCGCATATGATTCGATCTGAACAAGTATGGAACGAACTGAGAGAGTGAAGTGCAACAGCACTAATTGAGTAAAGAAAAAAGGATTGGCAACATATCAGCTAGATGAAGGGATGATGAACAAGATGATGGTATAGGTCAACCGGCTAAAGCTTGTCCCACAAAGAAAATAAAAAGCCATACTGGACGGTGAATGATCCCAAATGAGATGCATCTTTAGAGAAGAGAATAAATCGTTTGCAATATGACGGTATTTTTCGAGGATTCTATCTCAAACAACAACAACAACAAAATAAATGACTTGGAAAATTTTCTCTCCGCACAAAGGTAGCGTTTATTTGTAATAAAAATATAATATTTTTAAGTATTCACACATAATATTGACTGAATTTAACAATAAAGATCACAATTTTGATACATTTATTGCAAAACATTATCATAATTGCAAAAATGATGGTTAAAATTTATACTTTAGACCCTGCCGTTGCCTCAAAAAAATATTCACCACTTCAAAATATGAATTTTTTAAATTTTCATTGAAAATTCTCCCAAAAAATCTTTGCATTTTTTAGTCATATTTAAAATAATTTTTTTTGTGCTTCAGGCCTACTTAGCGCCTTTGCTTGCCGCATTGATTTCAGCAATTCCACAGTAAATTGAATTTTCAATTTGTAAATATTAAAAATTAAATATCAACAACAGTGCGTACATATAAACTTATGCATTTACATATACAAGTATATATATATATGCACAGATTATTTCACGCAATCCTTTTGCCACGCTCGATTGTGCCTGCCTTTCAGCGAAAAAAAATTCCGCACATTCACTGAGCCATTCACTTGACGCGCTTTTCAATCAAGTAAAAAGGATTTGCCAAAACGCACACAAACTCACTCATATTTCCACTAGTATGTGCATGCGTAAAGTAATTTGTGAGGATTTTTTTTTTTTTTTTTTTTTGTTGTTGTTGAAATAATAATCAAAGCCTTAAGCCCCACACTGCCAACCAATTCGCACACACACTAACCACATTTGCATTCAGCGCGCTGAGATAAAAATTCTTTCGAAAGTATTTTACGCAAAATCATCACTCACTCTCACTTTACTTACATACATAACATATATATCTGTAAATATGTACTTTATACCTTTTTCATTTCATATTTCCAACTAAAAAGCGGCCACAAAAATTTCCATAGGCAAATAAGCATTTCGGTTGCTCTCAATAACAAAGATTTCAGCGTTAAGTTAGAATTTTTGCTCTTTCCCGCCTCATTTCACATGTCACTGCCGCTCGAAAACTTTTTTTATTTCGTACAATCGAGCAATCTACTGACAAATAATCCAAACGAAGAAAAAAAAACGGTAAAGCCCGGTTACAATGATGTTTGTATGTAAATAACAAAAACAATATTCGTGTAAACTCTTTCCGCCTGTATTCATTATTTTGTCTGTCTGTGGGCGGGCGTGTGGGGTCTTTACAACAGAGCTTACTATAGACTTTACGCTGATTGACAAGCAATCACGCGCACTCAATTGCTCACATGTCACCTTTTCATAACTCAACACGCGGTGAAGTATTGCGTTGCTTGAGTGGCGGTTGAGTGACAAAAACTGATAATAGCAATCGGTGGAACCCTTTGAGGTGGAATAAATAGAACTGGCTTGCAATTTTACCGCCTAACAATAGCTTTGCAAAGGAACAGTGTTGGAATTATCCCAAAAATTATAGATTTTCGCCTCGAAACTTCAGCCTGAAAGACATCAGAGGAAGGGATTTTCGCACCGGCTCATGACTCAAGATGAAAACTGGATATACTGCGACAATCCAAGAAGAAAAAATACTATACCAAGCCCTGTGCACCCGCTTCATCCTCGTCTAAGACCGGATGAAAGCATTGATGTGAAACGTAATCGACTACAGCAAATGCGTTTAAGCCACGCATTACGTAAAAAACGGCCAGAAGCGAATTAAACGTTGAGATGGGAGGTCGTGCCCCACCCGCGGTGTTCTCCAGGTATTGTTCCCTTCGACTACTGCTTCTTCGATGGATGCACAACGATTTGGGCGGTCATCGGTTCGGGTCTTTTGAGGAAAACGAAGAATGTCTCAATGATCGGATCCGAGGACAGAGAGGGCTCGTTTTCTTGCGATGATATTCGAAAATTTCCAGAGATATAAGGAAAAAGTAATCGTTTCCCATGGTCAATACTCTGAATGATGTATTTCTTTCATTCTTTTTTTAATAAAAAACGCATTTTTGAACCCAAAAACGAACCGAATTAA
Organism: Neoceratitis asiatica; assembly: GCA_030068015.2. NCBI lineage: Eukaryota > Metazoa > Arthropoda > Insecta > Diptera > Tephritidae > Neoceratitis > Neoceratitis asiatica. Next base: position 80,392,095 of record CM061527.1, on the reverse strand, counting down.
TTTGTACACTGTGATGTTGGTGTTGATAGAATTTTTTTTGGCTGCGATTCCCTTGAATCGACTTAAATGCTCTTCCGGATTTTTACGTCGGCATTTTCCGGCATTTTACGTCGAAATCTTAAATTGAAGGCGTACCAAATACACCTTGTTCAAGAACTGAAGCCGCTCGACCTTCCCAAGCGACATCGCTTCGTTCTATGGGCTCTTGAAAAGTTCCAAGAAGATCCGACGTTTTGGAGCCAAATTTTGTTCAGCGATTATGCCCATTTCTGGCTCAATGGATATGTAACCGAGCAAAATTGCCGCGTTTGGGACGTAGAGTAACCTGAAGAGATTCAAGAGCTGCCATTTTATCCAGAGAAAACAACGGTTTGGAGTGGTTTGTAGGCCGGTGGAATCATCGGTCAATATTTCTTCAAAAATGTTGCCGGTGAGAACGCAACCGTCAATGACGACCTGAAATTGAAACTCGTGATCTCCGCGACATTTGGTTTCAACGTTCACGTTTCGGACAGGTCGATTGGCCACCAAGATCGAGTGATATCACACCGTTAGACTTTTTCCTGTGGGGATATGTAAAGTCTAAAGTCTATGCGGGAACCTCGAAATAGATCTTACCACGAAATAAGGTATTGCCATCCGCAGCACAAGGAAATATGGACCTGAACCTGGGTAGCCTATCTTTATCTAGTGCTGGAGTATAAAGTAGATGACTTTATTCCTACTCACAATTCTTACTGCTTCTTGTAGATACTGACCATTCATGTCAGTAATGTTCTGTGTCCACTGCAATGGATCTGTAGCAGTTTGTTTATTGCCTCAATCTACTTTTACCGAAAAGAATTTCCTCAGTGGTGCACAAGAAAGCACAGTTTCTCTGCCTTGGTAGTCTCCTCAGGCCAGAGAGATCAGAAAAATCAGTCGTATATATATTATAGTGTTCCGATCTGGCCGGTTCCGAAAAATGATCTCATAAAATAAATTCAAATAAAATGAACCCATCTTTCATCTGGCTTTGTCTTGCGAGAGAGAGCCATATCGATCGCCAACGGTGACTAATGCTCGTGCTACCACATTTCACCGAATTGTTAACCTAGACAACCAGCCGTTAATGAAAATTATTAAAAAAAAAAGGAGCAGCAAGAACCGTGTTGGCCAAAATGGCAACAACAAATTACCAGTCAAGTTGTCAGTTCGCTAAGCGCATTTTCAGTTGTCAATGCTATTTGACATGGAGCATAGAAGCAACAATAACAACAGCAGCAACAACAACAATAGCTGTGATAGCAATAGAGCAGTAGAATTTGACAACTTCATTTGCTCAACCGCGCAACTGACAATACATACTCGGCGATGATTTTGTGGGTTGAGCATGGTTTCGCAAGGAGCGAGCAGCAGCGCGCGTACATTTCATTCGTTTCAATTCGCTGTCAGCAGCTTTGCTGCGATAAGCTTGTGTGTGGCACGTGACAGACGCGCAGATTTACTTGCGAATCGCTGATCATATATATACTTATATATATACATAAATAAGAGATATTGGATTTTTTTTCTTCAACCACACAAACAAATGTATCTGAGATTTTACATTTTACTTTTCTATATATTATGTTTTTTTTTTGCGTATTTTACACTTTCTTCTCGAAATTCTTTCGCATTACGTGTCAAAATTGCTGGCTATTGCTTGACATATTTGAGAAGTGGCGTCAAAATTGAGCATGCAATCATTTCCAGGTAATTGCACTCTTCAGGAAACTGCTATGTTCACACCTCGCATGAACCATCAATTTGGTGGTTGGAACTAATCCAGTTTTGCCACTTCTTGCAATTCGTGCATTCACGTTGTGAAAAGTGAAAGGTATGTTTGGGAATTGAAGCACCTAATTTGCCATTATCGATGTGTCGTAAGTGTCTTATCAAGACAATTGCATTTTTTTCTTTATGAATTCAAAACGTACTGGCTGCCTGAGAAGTGTTGAAGTGGGAAAAAGGAAAAGATTTGAAATTCAAATAAGCTTATTATAAAATTAATTCAAAGACACGATAAGCCTTTCTACACCCTTTCCTCCTATAGTCGAATCACCAGTAAAAATGAGGATTTAAAAATCCGCTTATGCTTAGAATCACTTCAAGCAAAATACCCTTGTCTCTTTTCTCCGTATACTTCCAATCGATTTTTGCAGGACAGACTTCCTTGCTCTGGTCTCAGAGAACTGCAAGACAGAGGATTTTTTCTTTGCAAATGAACAGCAGAGGAAAATCTTTTAGGTTTTATTATACCTATTGCCTCAAACAAACTGCTACAGATACTAAAGGTGCGAGGTAGAGGTAGGCTTAGTAAGTTCAGAGCCATTTTTCTCGGTGCTCTAGATGCCAGGTGGCATACACTGTGGTAATGAATGGAAAAATATATATTGGGAAATCCTGATAGCTGAATAGCAAGTCATAAGTTCGGGAATTATCGCAGTGTGACTGTGAAAAGAATAGATTAGGGGCTCAATAAACATTATTCGGAGCTTGGCCCACGCCAAGGCAGGGAAATCTGCAAACCTCTAAAATCCTATCAACATCAACACAGTATCCAAGTTGATTCAGTCCACTGTTTTTTGTTCAAAAAGTTATTTTTATTGAAAACAAGTTTAAAATTTCATCATTCAAAGTATTGTCCGTCAGAAGCGACTACTTTTTCCCCCATCTCTCATGTAATTTTCGAATACCATCTCTAGAAAACGAGCCCTCTCTGTCCTCGGATCCAGTCATTGAGTCATTTTTCGATTTCTTCAAAAGGCCCCAACCGGTGACCGCTCAAATCGTTTTGCAACCATCGGAAAAGCCAGTAGTCGTAAGGAGCAAGGTCTCGAGAAACCGGCGGGTGAGGTAAGACCTTTCATTTTAACGTTTCCAGGTAGTTTTGACCGCTACAGCCCCATCTTGGCCGAGGGTTGTCTGTTGCAGAATCACCTTGATGTGCCGCTCCGGCCATTCTTGCCGTTTTTCCCACTATGCACAGCAAAAAATGCATTATTTGAAGTCGAAAACGTTTTGCATCAATGGTTTCGCCGAGTTTCAGCAGCTCGTAATACACCACGCTCGTCTGGTTTCACCATATGTAGAGCATGCCCTTTGAACCGTGGATATTTTCCTTGGGAGTAGATGTAGACGATGATGGAAGGGGCTCACCAGGTTTGGAATAGTAATTTTCTTCTGGGGGTTATCGTAGTATATAAATTTTTCATCTCCAATCACGATCTCGTGCAAGAATCCTTTCCTTTGATGTCTTTCAAGAAGAAGTCTCGAGGTGAAAAATCGCCTTTCGACAACTCTTGGCATCAACTCGTATGACACCCGCTTTTCTTGCTTTTAAATGAATCAAAATTGCTTGAACCGAAAGGAAATTCTTTGCTGAGTCGCTTCCAAAGGTCCTGTGAGTTCAGTTTGCGTTTGGCATGGATCTTGATCCAGAAAAGCCTTCAATTCCTTAACTTCAAGCTTTTTGGGTTGGCTAAAATTTCCATTTTCGAAGCATCGAAACTACTCTTCGCATGACTTATCGGTCGGCTCACAATCACAACAAGCTTCAATTGGCTGAACACCGGACACTCGCAAAGGGTGTGCTTCATCCTCTTCTGGGCAGCAAATTCCACTTTGCTTAGTTCCTGGAAATGATATTTCAAGGGTGGATGCCCCATCAAAACACCTATAAGGATACGAAGCTCCCTTTACTTAGCGTTAATTACATTTTGGTCTGTCTGCAATGCGCACTGCTCCACAATATCTTCGTTGTACATCCCATGTTAGAAATGCTCCAGAACCTTAAGTATTCCTCTAGGGTCTAATGTTTTAGACAAAATTCGAAGGCACTAAAAGATCTGAGGCAGTCGGTAGTGACAGCGATGCCAGACGAAGCCGGCTCGTCCGCCTTTTCGTTGCCTTCTAAGAGTACATCCAAGCGAACCGGCGCCCGAGTGATGTTCATTATGTTCTTCTGTAATATTATGTTCATTGCCTCATTGCATATTCCCACATAGTTGGAATTTGTGTTGAAGACAGCGTTAAAGCCATTGATTTTGAAGCTACCATCTCTATTGGTAAGGTCACAGAAGGAGCCTGCTCCTTTGCCTAACCATTGCGCGAGGAAAAAGTTCACTTAAGGGAAAAAATTGACAGAAAACATTCTAGAGAGATTGGTTTCTATACATATATTTGCTCAAATACTTTTTTTGGTAGTCAGAAGTGCATGAGCACCTCGTTTTTGCGTTTGAACTCCTAATTAATGTCAAATCAAAGCTAAAAACTCTACTTCTTTACTTCGCCACGAATTAAACATGACAACAAGAGTGCTATTCATCAGTGCTTTAATTGTATAAAATTTAAAAAAAAAATTAAAAAATTATAATTTTTATGGCCCACTTTGAAACAATTTCAACTAGTCAGCCTTTTTATGCGTACCACCAAAAAAAAGTCCCCCAAAAAAAAGCCAACCCAGAAGTGGTTAACATTTCCAGCAAGTGCGACCAACTTACGAAATTCCGTTTTTTTAAAGTTCGCATATACAAAAATGAGCTTTCGAGTAGAATGCTTGAGAAGCTTTGAGGAAAAAATTCGAAAATATTTATTTTTCTGAAGAAAAAGAGGGTTCATTAAAAAACCCCCAAAAAAAAAACATTAAGGCTAACCGCGCCACAACCATTTTTTTAGCAAGAGAAGAAGAAATGAAAAATTAAATTCGCTGAATGAAGTCACAAAAACCAAATGATAAGTGAAAAACATAAAGAACACAAGAGGCAGCAGAAATTGTGAAAAATTATAGTGATTTGCTGCAAGTGGCCACTAGAAATATGAGTAAAATGTACAAAAGCAGTTTTATAATGAGCAAAAATGCAAGAAAACTCAGAATGAAAAAAATACCAAAAAAACAGAGAAAAAAGAAAATAAAAAATAAAATACACCAAAAAATGCATGAAATGCTGGAAAAAATTGCTAACCGCTGTTGCACATTGCGCCCGGAAGCAATGCGATTGCAATGGGAAAAATAAAGGCAAAAAAGCAAAAAATCAACTTGCCACAATTGTTGCAGTAATTGCACCGTTGCAACATTTACTCTACGCTCGCGCGCGCTTTTAGTATGTCATTACTTGAATTGCTGCAAAAATTTTATATTTATCTGCGCGGGGTGGCAAGTCGAGTGGGTGGGTAGTGAGTGGTTGGTGGGCAGCAATTGTAACCCGAGGCCATTAATGCCCGCAATGCGTACACGGTTGGCTCATTGAATGAAGGCAGAAATCTGCTTTGACAGTTGACTTTAAATATTTGCGATTTTTTTTTGACAGCTTAACGGTCATAAAAAAAGGTTTTTTTGAATACTTCAAAGAAAATCTTTCATGCATTAAATAAATAATATTTTTTTTTATTAATTTTGAAGCCTTTTGTATATCCTTTCTGTATCACTACTTGACCACAATTGTGACTGGCATTTTTGACATTTTCATTTTAATTACTATTCTTGTGAATAGCGCTATAATAATATGAGACTTTTTTACAAAAAGTGTAATTTTACTATAAAAAAAAATATTTATTTTTACATCCATTCCAGTTACCGAGCTGCCGTCCCCACCACAATCGCTTCACGGAGAGGTCTAAAGGGAACAAAGTCACTGTCGCACTGAACTTCTTTGCGGATGGATTGAACTTGACCGAAATGTCGGCTTGCAAGTTTTCTATCGAGAAGCATCCGTCGACGGGGACTCAGCACTGTCAACATGCCTTCTGCTAATGGGCAGGTAAGTCTTGAACTCAACAAACTCTTAAATAGCACCCCTTCACATGCGCGGTTGCGATATGCTTTAGGTACAAGTTATACCACGGAAGTTCAGGGACGCTCTTTTGCAACCCAAAATCAAAGCTCTTGCTCACAAGCTGAAAGTTCTGACTGAGTATTATCCCATTTGGTTTGGGGTGTTTTCGGATTCCCAAGTCGTCGAAGTTGTCTGGAAGAGAAGATAGAATCGTCAATGCACATCCTTATGAAGTCTATTGCGTTTGTGAGGCACAGCCTTAAACTTCTCAGATCGCATAAACTCGCCAGTTCGGAGGTGTATTAGGTGAACTTGTAGATTTGTGTCATGTCCAAAGCTATCCACGAAATGCAGAGTGGCTTAGTGTCTAGGGAATTTTATTTTTTATGACATCACAAAGGATGGGTCTTAAAAGTCTAAGTGGAAAGCTCATGGAAAAATTTTTTCAAATTAACTTATCCTAACCTAACCCATACATTTCTATTTTGTGCCCTTCAATATAGTCTACCTCAGATATATATGTATCAATCACCGAAACCATATTGATGTGCCCTTTTGTTATGTCCTCGAGCTCTCTCAAAGATCAAGAAAAACTTTCAGGAAGTCATATCTGGTGATAGCGGCGTCTGAGACATGATTATGGTGTTATTTTTTGAAAAATATTCTATTCTGACCTGATTTGACAGTTGCATTATCGTGTTTGAAAAAGTCTTGCACTGTTCTTCCAAACTTCCAGACTTTTCTTCGAATTGCTTCATGCAAACGGCGCATAACTGCAAGGTTAGGTTCATTCTTACCTCTAAAATCTTATGGTAAGTACTGCTGATAACACTAAAACCAGATAATTGAAGAAAATAGTGAACAAAACTTTGAAATTTGAACGAACTCTTGGAGTGCTGGGCTTTGGTTTCGATGTATACTCCAGTTTTTAGCAATTCGGAATAATTATTGACTTCATTCAAAAAATTTTGAACTAAATTTGAAACAAACTTCCCTGCCACACACTTACTAAAAAAAATGCATGGTATGAGTCAACCTAACTGTAAGAACTTCTCCCATACTAACTAAACGTTTCTCCAAACCAATTTTCTGTAACTTTTCAGAAATTTTTGTGGTTTGTAAGTTTGCTGGAGCACCCAGAGCGATCATCTCGACCTTCAACGTAATGCTTGCCCCACTTATGATCTTTTTTTGGGCTCAAAATTACACTCACCGAGTGGTACTGTAAGCATTTCAAGTGTTTTAGCGCACTTAATTGCATTTTTTGGCACAAAATTTTAGACAAATCACTTCATTCAGAAAGTCTCGAACCATGCCAAACTTTTCTTACCTTTGGTTCTCTCACAAGTCAACTGTGTTTGTTGCTCGATATATTTGAAAACCTACCTTATATTATGAACTGATTCCATATTTAGACGTCCCGTGCGACATGAGAAACGGCGCTACAATTACTACTTGTAGAGAACTTATCACATAATGAAGACAAATGATATTTTTATTATTAAAATAAAATTGAAAATATTATAGGAAGATTTCTGAACTTAGCCTTATATGATATAGAGCTGGTCCCGTGCGACAGCGTAAGTTTAAAATTGAACAGTATCAAACGATTTTTTACTATATAATAAATTAGTGATTTTTATCACATTCCTGCTCATTTACCCCGTTAAACTCATTAAAATCGCTCATGGCTTGCTACTTCTCTAACCACAAATTACTTTCACTCATTGTTAAGCGGCATTAACGCTGTCGGCACGTGAATACGAGAGTACGAGAATAAAGAGAATACACACACATATCCTACATATGCAAATCATTTCCTCGCATTTGCCTCATCGCCTATTGTTGCGTTTTCGATCTTTTGCTTTCTAATTTTCTCATTTTACGCTCTATTTCCCTCATCATTTCATTTGCTTTCTTCAGCTGGCTGCGCGACAATCCAACACTTAATTGCAGTTGCCAGTGCACACTGTGTGCACCTACCCTAACAGTGGTGCTCCACCTGCTGTATCTACACTAGATCACCATTGCACGCTAACAGCTCAGCTAATCCACTCGAGGGACACTAACGCCTTATGTCAAAGACTAATTAGCAGTTAGTTAGTGATTAAAAATGCTAAAATTCTCTTTGTGACCACTGCGCACAGCATTCAAATTGCATCCAGCCACCCGCAACCCTCACGGAGTGGGCGGCTCATCAATCTTCATGCGGCACTTTCTATACCACAAGGACTTCTCGGCAACAGCAGCGACGGCAGGTGGGAGATAGAAGGGAAAGTGCTTTGTTCGAATTTCATTTCCATTTACAATGATTGTCAACAATGAATATTGATTAGTTTGCCCTCGTAGCTTAATAAAGCAATGCCATCAGCGCTGATGCTTACGCGCTGTTGCATCTCCACTCCCTGCCTCTCCCCCTCCAACACATCTGCTCTCCATCTCTTTTTGCCATTAAAGTGCATTCAATTAATTTATTATTGCAACGCTCTCGATTGTTGTACTCATTCGTTGATATTTTCGAAATTTCATTGCTTCCACTGCTCCTAATTTGATAGCTGAAGGACATTTATTTTAATTTGTGTGCTATTTTACCGTTAACCGCCCGCAAGAGCATATAATCGAATATTTAGAATATGCACTTTCTCTAACAAAACTATTGAGTTTAACAAAAAAAAAAAATTTAAAAAAAAAACTCAAGCCAAGCTCTCCAGTTGTAGGCTGAAGGATGTATGTATGGCAGGATATTTATCACTAATTCACATGCCTGCACACAGTTTGCTCTTCTAATCTTTTTCCATATAGCGCTCACAGTGAATTGTGTCATTTATACTCGCTGGAGAAAATTCCAATTTAATTTTTTTTCACCTAAATAAATTTTTGAAAGCTTTTTCTTATGCTCTCATTTCATTACCAAATTGAAATTAGTAATATTGACCTGACCTTGTTGGCCTGGATACAGTGTATTAAATGAATTTCTAATTATAACTGGCGAAGGCCTTAAATGTAAGTGAATTAATTGGCAATGAGCGCAAGGCCTGGCAAATTCATTTGAATAAAAGATTTGCAGAAAATATCTGCTATCTCTGCATGAGTTAAATGTGGTTTACTGAAAAAAAATCAATTTTTCTGTAATTTTTAATTGAAATTGGTTGGTTACTCGCATTATGGAAGTTTTTGCAGATAAAGTTTTGAACAAAATTTTAGGCTCTCAAAACATATTTTGGCAGAATTAATGGTGAGAATGTGCAAGAATAATATATTAAAAATTATTGTGTAATAATTAAAAAGTCCTTTCTACCAGATTTATTTATAAAAACTTCAATTTTTAATCTGAAATCGCTTTTTCCAAATGTTGCTACTGCAGTGCCACCTAGCGCATAGCTTTTGCAATGTTAAATTCAAAGCTTCATTACAGCTTCAGTTTACAAAGAAAAATTTTGAACGTTTTATACTATTGCACAGCTATTTTCCAGCAGCAAATTCAGGATTTTTAGTCGCTTTTTTTAGAAAAACCGTTTCCTGGTAGTTAACACTCATACCCATTTATCCTTATATAATTTTGTATGTGACATATCCTACATTCTGATTGTTTACTCACAAAAATGTTCCTAAACAAAACTGAAACGAAATAAATAGCAAAAATATAAAGCTTTTTCAAAATAAAATTTAAAATTTTCATCACAGCGCCATCTGCCGTGTTTCAAACCCATCGAAAATATTTTTTTAGGAGACTCGTTACGGATTGTCCGGAAAGTATTTTTTTTTTTAAATATATTCAGATATATTCAGATTGATTTGAAAACATTCAATACCCATGGACATCCGTCCTCTCAAACAGAAAAATGTGCCTGAGAGGTTACTATATGTGTCGCACCATCCATCATCCTGAGCAAGTGTGCGTTGTTAGTTCAAATACCGCAGAGGGCAAGAGTATGCTGCAGTGCCTCTCTTTAGATGACAGCAATAAAATGTTCCTGAGTTGAGTTAATATGGCCACTTGCTTCTGACCAGCCAACTTAAGTCTGTCGCCTCACTGTCCCATCCATTCCATACAAGGTCCTTGTCATCTCCTCAATATGCGAACCATTTGGTACGTCTAATAAAGGCTCCGAAATTGTAAATGTTTGCTGTGGTGAACTCAAGGTAGCATCAGAAGAAGTGCTATTGCGTGGTGCTTAGTGCTGGATACTTACAAGGGTAATGTTCGGCAAGCTCTTCCTGTGACAAAAATCATTCGAGTGACGAGCCCTTTTCTTACTAAACAAGTTCTGTTCTATTCTGAACCAGTCTAGAAGGAGAAAGGAGAAGAAGAAGACAAAACAGTTTCTACTGGCTTTTATATCTTTAACATCTGTTTTGGCGGTGGACAGAGGTATATCCGCATCGTGTACAGAGTTCATAGTGTCTAAAATGGTTTATTCTCTCGCAAGCTCGTTCGCGCTCTGTGAACTGGTACCTGTGATCATATTCGTGCTTCATTTATTCGACGATCTGTTCAGACTGCTTTTAAAATTCATGTTCAAGCCGCCTGAGGGGTTAGGAGTGTACATACCACATGTAATTACATCAATGAGTTTTCAGCTGCCTGTAAAGATGGCTGCCGATATATGCTCTAGAACATCTAAATTTTCACGTTCGCTCCCGTTAGGGATTCTTGGGACTGGTATTTGATTCCAAATCCTTCGATGAAGTGAAAATCGAGTATTGTGTTAGGTCATTTTATTTAGGTATTTAGTATTACAAAAACTATCCCTACCAGGGTGTGACTTGACCCCTCTTTCTGTTCTATATAAATCCGTATATGGAGCAAGAACTTGATCTAAGATTAGAGCTTGAGAGTGAAAAAACTGTGTTAGATGATGGATAACTTCAACAGACAGCACACCTCTCGTCTGGTAGAGGATAGAGCAACCTACCGTTTCCCCTTCTTCGAAAGTCCTTCATCTCTCTTCGCTGAGTCACTATTCTCATTTCAAAAACTTGAAAGAAGGTTAATTCCTCACAACTGACAACATATACTTCACACATCATTCTATGTGACTGCCAGCCTCTATGAATAGGTCTTTTGAAAAAGCTTTTTTCGATAACTAAATGGATTTGCGATTCCTTGGTTTTCTTATGTTTCCAAAATTTAACAAAAAATGAGGTTGAATTCAGGCAAAATCTTAAATAATGCCCCAGCTTATGTACTATTTAGCATTTTTTTTTTAAATTTATTTGGAAGTTGCCACAATAGATGTCTCCTCGGGGTTGAAACATACAAGTCTCTTTAACCAGTCATAGAGAAGCACAAACTACAAAGTGACTGATCAATATTCTAGTGGACCTAGCGATGATATGGGTTACAAATAGGCTGATATAGTGTCCGGCATCTGCTTAAATATCTCTGGATACTCTCAACATTATAACTCTCCACAGCCGCACTTCAAATTTCCTTACCTTAACCAGCAAGCAATTATAATTTCGCTTTCAAAACGCGTATTTTTGTGTGCAAACAGCCAGAAGAGACAGACAGGTATCGGAGTAGTACTGTGTTGAAAGTCAAAAGGACCGACAGACCGTGAAATGTGTACAAATTAAATGGTCGCTCAATGCATTGACACTAACAATTGCGCACAGAAGCCAACGAGGGGGAGGGGGAAGCGAGTGATGCCAACGCACAGTTACAGCTAGTTGTCAAGGATATGACGGTGTTGGCGGTGTGACAGCAACGTTGGTGAAAAAAAAAACAAAGCAACCAAACAACCAAAAAACCAAACGAGCAACAGCAACAACAAACAAGAAGCAACAAACAACAGCCAACAACAATTACCATGTCAACAGCATAGTAACGCGTTGATTGAATTTTCGCAGCGCTGCAGGACGGTTGGTCGGTTGGTCGGTCGGTTGGTAGGTTGGTTGGTTCACTACTCGTACTACACAGGTGGCGAAAGCGAAAGGAAATTGTTGTATTGACAGTCAAAGGTGGTGAATTATGGTAGGAGTGCGTCGATTATAATTATGTAAATGTGTAGGTGTGCATAGTTTAGTTTGTAAATAATTTCAATTTTCAAGCATTTAACATTGTCATCATCAGCTGCTTCCGGCTCCTGCTGCTCCTGCTGCTCCTGCTGCTCCTGCTGTTCCGTTAAGTTAAGTGTTTGGCATTGTTTCGCAAAATCGCTGCGTCAATTTTCATACAGTCAACAATGAAATATGCGCCAAACAAAAGCCATACACATTTGCTATACATACACATATATATGTATGTATGTGCGTGTGTGTGTGTGTATTTGGTGCTCGCTTTCAGGCTGTTGTCAATGCCAACCAACGCTTTGCCATCATCAAAGGCGTTTTCCATAATTTTGTCGAAAAAAAATATTCCTGCCATTGTTATTGTTGTTGCTCAACATCATCACATGGTTGGTTAATTGTTTTGTTTTACGTGTTGTTATTGTTATTGTTTTACACTTAATTGTTTGTAATATGATAAGAGACGCAATAATGCTCAACCATGCCAGCATAGATCAGGACCCTCTGCCTACTCACACTCGGTTTTGTTGTTGTTGTTGTTGTTGTTGTTGTTGTTGTTGTTATTGCTGTTGCTGTACTACCCAACAAATGACACGCATGACAGCCACCTGTCCGCCATTATGGACATTCACTCAACCAACAGTCAAGCCCTTACCACATACACACTGTCATCTCTCTCCTTATGCTCCCAGACACCGACTCTCACCGCTTCACCGCTATTTATTCATTTACTCAACGTGTCCGGGCTTTTCGGCTTCAATTTCAATAACGGCATGCCAGGCCATTAAACACTTTCGCATTTCATAAAACGTGCATATTGACATTGAGCCTTCACTTTTGCTCTCTCTCTCTCTCCCCGCGTTGATCGCTCCGTCGGCGGGCATTATCTTCATCGTCATCATCATCATCATTATCGGTGTTGTTGTGTACACTGTAGGCGTTTTAATTTTTTGGGTGTGCGGTAAATAGCTTGAAAATTAATTACAGTTACTGCGTTCGGGTATTCATGGTGAGTTGCAGTGAGCTTTTGCCTTATGTTGGCGGTGGTAAGAAAAAAGGTGTTATTGCGTTTGTGTGTGTGAGTGTGCGTGTGTGAGTATCCATTTAAGGTCTTTAGTCTGTAGTTATTCGAAGCCTGAAATTGCATTTCATTCATTTATTGTATTTCCTCACATTCCTGTGCACACTTCGATGCTCCACGGGAAGTTGACAAATTTTATGAGTAAATTAAAAGCAGTTTCCCTGCAAGATGGCGTTTAAAGATTTATGTATGCCCATTTTTCACACATTTTTTACCTCTCATTGAGTTCAATTATGTCTGAAGAGTGTGGAAACTTGCATTTAGGGAAGTCAAGCGTATGAGGAAACCATTATGGTGTTCTTTTACGTAGATATGCAGGAGGTATACACTTTGAGTCTCCAATGTCCATCCTACTAATGGTATCTCAGCGCAAGAATTACATTCCAAGCTCGTGATTATTCAGTTGATGTCTTAGATGTAGAGTTCCAGCAATATTGGCAGGCCAACGTCTCTCACTACAGCAAGTGAGGTCTTATGATGTCATCTAGAGCATTCATAGCTGTAGTGAAAACCACACCGGAACTCGGAGTACCCATTAACGCTCGCACAAGGGTCAGAGAGCTCGACAAAGGTCTCATAACGTAGTACAAATGAAGAGACTACAGATGCGAAGAAATGACGAAGAGGGAGGGAACTAAATAATAATACACCAAAGCAAATGGGTTACACATTTTGACCACATTGCTGTAGAGTAAGAAGAAAACGGTGTCTACTATATCAAAAAGGGCAGATGTCTACGGCGTACAGACATCCTCCGCTTGCATCTCAAAAAGGGCAGATGTCTATAGAGAACAGACACTCTCCACTTGCCTACCTTGGCGAAAAGTAATGAAAGTTAGGATCTGAAGAAGTTGTAGCCCTCCTACTCGGGTAAAGCTTTCCAAAAATGAAACTTCATTTCTCAGTGTAAAAAAGAAGCGGCACAGAGGGCGGAAGCTATGCTGTATAACAAAATGGTAGCGAGGAGAATAGATATTGTTTCTCTGAAACAGAAAGCAGCGCAAAAGCTTAGCAGCCTAAGTCAAACCAGCCTTGCAACGAGCTTTAGAAGTACACGAACAAACCTAAAAGCATCAGAGATCGGTTCAGAAGCGCCACTCCCTATCGAAAAAGACCAGGAACCAATCAATGCAAGCTAAGCCTACCTTTTTTGAATTAGTAGAATCCAAGGAAGTAATAACAAGAGAAACTCTGAGGTAAAAGAAAGTGCTAACACTCAGGGTTGAGAGAGAAAGAAAAAAATGTACGATGACTTCCCTATGGGCACGCTGCATAGGGTAAGAAAGCAGCAATGAAGAGGGCAACAGCTTAAGGGTCTTACTCAATGCGAACAAGAAACAAACCACTGAAGTACATGCCCCAAGAAATCAGAAATCGGTGGGAGGCTAACAACCTTCCCCGAAGAATCGCCAGTTAAGAGCGCTGAGAGTGAGCTATATTTCCTTCGCGGAAAAGTCGATATACAGAATTCTCATAAGTGCTCTGCGCGAAACAATGAATTTCGGTGTGATTCCTCAGCACAAGTGGCTAAAAGTTCTAGGAAAACGAAATTCTTGACAAATTGCTGAGCGCTGATATCGAAACATTGCTACATATCTTCAAGAAAGTGTCGAATAACAGAATTCTCACACGGAGATTGGTTGATGGAAGGAACTTCCTTGTATTTTCTCAGCACAAATTGGAGGTGGGTTGGGGTGAAGACTTACTTTGAAATCCTAATTCTTGACGAGAGCTTCTTTTCCGGATAAAATCACTTCACCGTCTTCACTTTGATTCTAAGTACACATTCTGAAGATAAATCCTCCTTCGATGATATCCTGACATTGATTTTCCAAAAAAAAATGTTCCGAAAGGGAAAAGAACTTAAATGATTCGCGCCGAGGATATATTCCACACCAAGATATCAAGCTTATTAAACTCATTTCAAATTTTCTACTTTTTTCCTGTCTCCCGGCAAATTCACCACCACCATGAATGCAACTCCAAATTATTTCCGAAAAATTTCAAAATAAAATATCAAAAGCAATGAATTTTGTAAAACAATAAATCCATAAGCAAAGAATTTTCTGTCATTATAACCGCATCGTAGCCAAATGTGGCGACGGGCTTTTGTAAATCAAACAAAAACCTCATGTGGAAAATTTATAAACACTTGCGCTCATGAATGGATGGCCTTTGCTGGAATATTTCTATGAAATTTTTAAGTTATGCGCGCGAAAACCGAAAAACCGCAATAAAATATCCTATCAAATGCAGCAGCAGCAGCAACAGCAGCAGCAGCGCTAGTCCCAGCGCGAGCTCCGACAACAAATCCCGCATGCCAAGCGCTTTTACGAATCTCGTTATGCCGCAAATATGTTGCAAATCCCCAATCCCACGGGTTAATATGGATTTTTTTCATGTTTGTATGTATAAATTTGATATGTGACGCTATGTGTTGGCATGTGGCTGTTTTGCCGGTGGCGATTATTTGGCGGTTTCGCCAATTTCGTATGAAAATCTGTGGCTTTATTTATTGTGAATTATTCGCGCGGATTTTTTTTCAAAATTTTTTTTCCTTTATAAATATTTAGCAAATGAGTTTGGAATGAGAGCTTACTGTGGTGAATAAAAAATTTAAATATATATTTAAAAAAATATCTATATATAAAAATAGAATTAAAATTAAAATTAAATTAAAAAATTAAAAATTAAAAATTAAAACTTAAAAATTAAAAAAAAAATTAAAAATTAAAAATTAAAAATTAAAATTTAAAAATTAAAAATTGAAAATTAAAAATTAAAAATTGAAAATTAAAAATTAAAAATTAAAAATAAAAAAAAAATTGAATTTTTAAAAATAAAAATTAAAAATTGAATATTAAAAATTAAATTTTAAAATTATAAATTAAAAAATTAAAATTAAAAATTTAAATTTAAAAATTAAAAATTAAAAACAAAAATTAAAAAATTAAAATTAAAAATTAAATATTACAATTTAAAAATTAAAAAATTAAAATAAAAAAATTAAAATAAAACATAAAAATTAAAATATTAAATTAAAAATTAAAAATTAAAAATTAAATATTAAAAATTAAAAATTAAAAATTGAAAATTAAAAATTAAAAATTAAAATTTAAAAATTAAAAGTTTAAATTAAAAATTAAAATTTAAAAAATAAAAATTAAAAATTAAAAATTAAAAACCAAAAATTCAAAATTCAAAATTCCAAATTAAAAATTAAAATTTAAAAATAAAAAATTAAAAAAATTTAATTAAAAACTAAATTTAAAAATTAAAAATTAAAAATTAAAAATAAAAAATTTAAAAAAAGAAATAAATTAATAAATAAAAATTTAAAATTTAAAAATAAATTAAAAAAGTAAAAACTTAAAAACTTTAAAATTAAAAATTTATAATTAAAAATTAAAAATTGACATTTTAAAGTTTAAAAATTAAAATTTAAAACTTAAAAACTAAAAATTAAAAATGTATAATTAAAAATTAGAAACTAAAAATTAAAATTAAAAATTTAAAATTAAAAAATAAATATAAAAATTTAAAATTTAAAACTAAAAATTAAATATTAAATAATAATAATTAATAATTAATAATTAAAAATTAAAAAAAAAAAATTTAAAAAAATATTAAAGAAAAAAATAAAAATTAAAAATTAGAAATTAAAAATTAAAATTTAATAATTAAAAATTAGAAATTAAAAATTAATTACTAAAAATCAAAATTAAAAGTTAAAAATTCAAAATTAAAAGTTAAAAATTCAAAATTCAAAATTCAAAATTCAAAATTCAAAATTCAAAATTCAAAATTCAAAATTCAAAATTCAAAATTCAAAATTCAAAATTCAAAATTCAAAATTCAAAATTAAAAATTTAAAATTAAAAATTAAAAATTTTAATAAAAAATAAAGAATTAAAAAATAATGATAAAAATAAAAAGATATAGAAAAAAAATTAAAATAATTGTGAAAAAAATTTACCTTAATAAAAATTTTTTTTATCAACATCCAGTTGCAGTGAATGAATGCCACAGCATGTCATTTAACCAAAGTTCCCTGACATGCCAGGCGCATAGCTCTGCGTACCAAAAAATCCAACATGAGATTATAGTAAAAAAACAAAAATGAAATAAAATCATTACGAATCAACACTTTTCAGCCGCTCACTCGCGCAGCAAAATCATATGACCACAACACACAGATTTGCCGCATTATGGCTTCACTTTGGTACGCTTTCAACCTTCCGCACTCAACAAATCATACGAAGCAAGTTCGCCACCAGAGAATTTCAGCGTTTTCAATTTACCAACTTTTCAATGGCTCGCTTTTATGGAAAATTTTCATACCCAAATGGTGGCAGAGGAGGAAAAAAATATATAAAAATTAATTTGTAGAGCATGACAATGAGGAATATATGTACGAGTATGTGTGTGCGTAAGTAAGGCGGTCACCACAACTTTAGCTACTCCCCAGGTATTTGCGATTCGGAATATGCTTATGGAAAGTCCGTCACATAATGCACACGTTTATTTGAGCTTGAAATTTTTCTCTCACGTGAAATCACATAAAAAACTTCTTTTTTTTTCTCTGGTAATTTTCGAATATCATCTCTGAAAAATGAGTCCTCTATGTCCTCGATCCAATCGTTGAAAAACCAGTAGTCGGAAGGAGCAAGGTCTAAAGAATAAGGCAAGTGAAGTAAGACCTCCCATTTCAGCGTTTTCAGGTAGTTTTTAATCGTTACAATAGCGTAGGGCCAAGCGTTGTCATGTTGCAAAACCACCTTGTCATGCCGATTCGGTCATTTCTGGGCATTTTTGTGCAATGAATGGCTCAAACGAATTTCTTTGTAGTCTATAACGTTTCGCATCAATTTTTTCGCCGAGTTTTAGCAGTCTAACGGTGTGATATCACACGATCTTGGTGGCCAATCGACCGGCCCAGAACGTGAAATTATCTGTTCACCGAAGTGTTTTCTCAATAAATCCATTGATTGATGCGATGTGTAGGAAGAAGCGCCGTCTTGTTGAAACCAAATGTCGCGGAGATCACGAGCATTAATTTCAGGCATCAAATAGTCGATTATCATGGCACGATAACGGTCGCCATTGACGGTTGACCTTCTCACCGGCATAATTATTTGAAGAAATATAAACCGATGATTCCACCGGCACACAAACCACACCAAGCTGTTGTTTTCTCTGGACGAAATGGCAGCTCTTGAATTTCTTCAGGTTGCTCTTCACCCCAAATACAGCAATTTCGCTTGTTTACATACTCTTTCAGCCAGAAATTGGCCCCATCGCTGAACAAAATTTGGCTCGAAAACGTCGGATCTTCTTGGAACTCTTCAAAGGTCGAGCGGCTTCAGTTCTTGCAAAAGCTGCATGAGATATCGACGTAAAAAACGCCAAGTCGTTCCATGCGGATGTCCGAGTTGCTGCGAATGGCGCCGAATCGACTCTCCACGGTCTTCGTGTGCACTCTTAGCTACGGCCGCTATATTTTCTTCTCTGCGTGCTGAACGTGATCTATTTGGTCGAATGTTACCCAATAATGAATGCTGGTTCTCAAGATGGGTGATGATGTTGCGAATAGTACGCTCAGTAGGCCGATTATATTGAGCATAAGTTGAGTGAAGCGCGCGAAACACATTCTTTGCAGAACGTGAAATTTCGTAATAAAGTTGAATGATTTGTAAACGTTGTTCATGCGTAAGTATTCTCATGCTGAAATGCCAAACAATAATGAACAAAAATAACATGACAGCTTTACACGGCTCATGCGTAATCTGTTAAAACAAGGCTATTGAAAAAGTACCTCTACCTGGAGCACTCTTTAGAATAGGACATTTTCGAAGAGTAAAAAAGACCATGTTTTTGGCAGAAACAGTCGCTGGTGTACACTAATTATTGTTGACATATGTGAAACCTTTTTAATGAAAGAGGTACTCGCTTGCAAGTTGGGGTACAACTTGCAGGTGTGGCCATCTTTTGAGTACGGACCGAATAAATTTTTATGCGCAGGACTTTCCCTCATTACTTAAGCTTTTGTCGCGCATTATTTCACTGAAGAATATTTTGGTGTTTGCCCCATTAGCTGCGAGTCTCTTTCTCTACGCAAGCTAAACAAAAAAAAAAAACAAATAAACTAAAATAAATAAATTATTCATTAAATTTACATATCTATTGAATAAAATTTTTTTCCAAAAACTAATCCTTTTTTCAATCAGACTTCAGTTATCGGCTAATTTATAACAATTTGTCAGTTGCATAGTTAAATAAATTCATTTTCAACTTTTCTATTTATAAACAAATTCAACGTTGCCTGTATTTACACATACATACACAGCAACAAACACCAGCATATTTGCGAAAATACAAATGACCTGTGCTATGAATTTTTGGAAAATTTTCGTAAAATGCCTGCCAGCACTTGGATAAAACACGTTTGCAATGATTGCAAATTCCATTTTAATTGCAATGATTTAACTTCAATTTAAACTTTTCTCTCAAACCCAGAGTAGCACAGCAGAGCATAACACACTCATATACAACTCGTGACTATACATTTGTGTGTGTATATTTGTATGTAAATCAACACTTCTGATTCATTGCTCACCTCGCCGCCCTCCTACACATTTGAGGCTTGCAAATTTTAATAGAGAACTGAAAGGCAATTTGGGGGGGGGGGACTTTTGCGCACACCCTCACCCCAGCACACTTATACGAGTACACACACAAACACACACACACACACACAAGGTAGTGGAAAATAACCTTGCACTCAAACAGTCGGGGAGTTTTTGATTTACGTTCAGCGCGTCTATAAAGCTTATGCAATAAATTTATCAACTACAAAATTTTCGAGATTTGTATGGTAATAATTGTTGTAGTTGTTGTTTATTTTGGGGGGATGACGCTGCTGCTGTTTGCTGTCGGCCAAAAAGGGATTAAAACTTATCAGACAACACACAAAACGTGGCACAGCTTGAGGGATCGAACAACATAAGGCTACGGATGGTCTAACTACGTGAATTTATGCACTGGTGGTGTGTGCGTGTAGGTGGCAGGTGCATCAGCAGTGCTTCCAGGTACACTCAGACGTCATTTATCCTAATACCTATCTGTAGACATATTCTTTTTTTTTACGGCTGCGTGTCTCCAGACTGGCATGCAGTAGTTTCGGCAAACTATTGAAATGAAATGTAAGGGTGAATTTGGCTATGTCATTTGGTTTGAAGTTGTCATAAAAAAATGCTCGCTCGATCCAACTTTTAACTCTCGTGGTTGTGTACTAAGCGGATATTGTGTGTTTATTAATTGTCTGACAAAGGACACTTCGTTTAAAGCGGCAAATGAATGCAGAGGGCTGCTGTGTGGCGAAAATCATAAGGATTTTTGAACAAAAGCTATGAGCTGAAGGCTTCGAAAACTACTTTCAGTGCTTAAAAGATTTTAATTAAAATATAGATGTAAAGGGTGATATCCATTTAGTGGTTTCGAAAGTGCAGGACCATATTTTGGCAACTGTCGAACTTAACTTTCAAACAAAACAGGTTAGGTTTAGTTAAAAGGAAGGCTTCCATGAAAACCGATCACTTATGAACCGCACAATGCGTTAAAACCCGAAGACTTCTATAGCAAAAATTGTGATTCAAATGTGGCCACGTTTCGTGCTCTCAGAGGAGATTATGGCGCATATATTAGTCCAACCACCGAAGCAATTGGAAAAAATTTAAAGAAGAGACTGGACCGGTTGGAGATATTGCAAGGTCAGCGCATCATCGTTTTTGCTCGTCTCACCTCAATTATCGCTGCTGCAAGTGAAAGTGTAGCCGCAGACCTGAAGGTGTCTCTTCCTTGACGTTCTCAATAGCTGGGACTTTCTTACTTTTTCCTTCTTACTTACTTTCTTCTTATTTTGCATTAGGACCTACACCTGCATCCATATAAGGTCCAGCTCACGCAACAACTAAAGCCAGCTGATCATTCACAATAACGTACTTACGTCGGTTGGGTGCTTGAACAACACAAACAATGGAACGCGAATTTATCCAACAAAATTTTCTTCAGCGACGAGGCACATTTCTCTCTCGGTGGATAGTTAAGTAAGCAAAATTGTCACATTTGGGGCTCCGGGAATCGTCAAATAATTGAAGAGAGACCATAACACCCATAAAAACTCACTGTTTGGTGAACTCTTTGAAACGGAGGTGTGATTGAACCTTACTTCATTGAAGATGATGACGGCGAGACTGTCTCTGTCAGTTCGGAGCATTCTTGTCGTATAATAAGATAATAAGATCACGACTTGGACAAAATGTGCTTCCAACAAAATGGTGTCACATGACATACAACACGAGCGAATTTGGCTTTATTGCGAGAGAAATTTCCCGGCCGCTTAACCTCACGTCTTGGAGTTTGGATCTTCTACTTTTTCTACCACAACCAGTGTTCCTTCATTGAAAATCTTACAAACTAAATATATCAGTTAGCAGTAGCCTCATTTCGGTCAGAATCATAGTAAAATCGAACTATTCGCTGTACTATTCGCTCCTATATGAAAAGCTTACACAGCAGAACATAGACTCAAACGCGTCCGTTGCTCTCTTGTTGTTATTGTAGGAACTCTTCTAAAACTCTTCGTGCTCTTGGTTGATCGCAGAGAGTAGTTGTGAAAATTGCATGAAGTGCTCTCGGTTTGTGCATTTACGCTCATTCTTTGACAGAGTAAGAAGGTAAACTTAACTGCGAAATGGTCGTGTTCCGACGCCATATTACTTTTTTATACGGGAAATATGTTTCGATGTATCTTTCCATACTGTGGAAGACATCTTTAGGCATTGACAAAGATCGGCAGTATATTCGAATTTTTTTTTTGTCACGATTTCATGAAAGAGAGGTTAATCCTCCCTCCCCCGTCCCGATTTAAAAAATAGTAAAATTGTTTCCCCTTAAGATAACCACCATAGAAGTCAGGGCCAAACGCAGAATAATTATTCGGGGCAGGATGAGCGTTTTTAAGGAAATATATACATCAAGTTAAAAAAGCAGTTCAGTTACTTATGTATTCAACAAATTTCGGGGCAGGAAGAGGTTTTAACCCCTTAACATCCCTGGTAGAAAATGTCATAGGTCGCTATATTCCGCAGCCCTTACCCGATCTGAAGAAGTTCTTGGAAATTTCTTTTAAATATATACATACATACTTGGAGCTTTGCAAGCGCTGAAGTGACAAAGTTTTTGCGTCTTGCTGTTTTTATCAAGTAGCTTTTCTTTTCAAGTCGTAAACACACCCGGAGGGCTTGACACTCCCTGGCGAGGGGTGGCCGCTATTAGAAAAATTAATTTTCTATAATTGTGAATGTTGGTGGAACATGGAATCGAAGCTTGACCTTCCGAATAGCAGTACGCCAGGGTAACTAGTCGGCTATTGGAACTGAGAAGAATCGAAGTGTTATACCTGGATTTTTTTTCCTTTATTGAATTCTAATCTGGCGGGCAAGGCTGGTGGCTGCAAAGCACTCCTTCTCATATTGATTCGTCTCTAAGGCGAATCTTTTGCTTCCTAGCCGGAGTGTACCAGAGTAGTGGAAAGTTTTTTCTTTAGATATTCACACAGGTTCATCCTTTTAAATGGTTTCTGCTGTATAATTTTGCATTCTCTCGCTCATTTCAATAGTGTTTTAATATTTTTATAACGGTATTCTTTTGTCTTTATTCTCCCCTTCATTGTCTAGAAATAAGCTCATGTGTGAGAACCGTTCTTTCCTTTTTTTAATGCAATTACACACACCATTAAGTGTAGGATATATAAATTTGCAAGTATAACCTTTTACGAGGATAAAAACCGGAAAAGGTATTAAAGCAGAAAAGCATAGCCCCCACAGTGAGGGCAAAAAACTGGACTCCATTCATATGTATTTATATATATATATATATATATATATATATATATATATATATATATATATATATGTAATGTAGATAATATTTAAATATATATTTCCTCTAATAATATTAATGTAAATATATATTGGTGATATATCAGCAATAAAGGTGGTTGCTACACCGTTATTTACCTAACAGACCTGCAGTGCTTCAGCAGCTTCAAGAGTACATCAAAGTTAGTTACAAATAGCAAATTATTAGCTGAGACTGGCGGTTTGCACACTGCACTTAAGAGGCTTTCCACACAACACAACTCACAGCATACATACATGCATAAATAAAAACATACATACATGCATGCATGATCCACAATCCCCAACACAATTAAATGCATAGACAGCATGGTGGCGTGGCAGTAGTTGGGCATGTCGTTGTTGTTGTTGTTGTCTCATTACATTTGTCATAATTTTCCATTAGCTTTGTTAATATCAAAAGTCAACCAACAACAGTGCCGTTAACAACGTTATGATTATTGTTGTTGCAATTGTTCAGAATTAACTATTTTTATGCGGCGCAATCGAGATATATATGAAAGTACAATTACATGCATACATATACAGATGCACGTGAGTAAATGAATAAATGAAAATAATATTTGTAGACACATCAGTATGTATGTATGTGTCGCTGTACGTGCGACTTACATATGAGTAGTGACACCGGTCCATGGAGGTTTTAGATAAGCCGTCAGCCCTTAACAGCCAAGTCTGCACTTCATAAACAATAACAAAAACAAAAACAATAACAACAATACATATTTGTTGCCTTAGCATGACTCTCTAGGCGCTAAGCCTTGCCGGCATATTACATAACGCATGCATATAGATATGTATGTGTGTATATTTGTATCTATCTAGTGCTAGCAGCCTGGCTAGCAGCCCTCTTAGCACTCTTAATGAGTATTTATGACTTATGCAGTTGCACAATTAATCTCGGATTTTATGTTATTATGATTTGATACCCCTACATATATGCGCATACATACATACATACATACATCTATTTACATATATACTGCTTTCTGTTTAGTTGCTGGTATGAAAGTGCTGATGCGCTGCTGATTGGCTTGCCTTGTCTGCACTTTTGCACTGTTAATTTATACATAAGCACATATATGGAATATATGTAATTGGTGTGTGTGTGTGTATGTAGCGCCTTATTTCCCAGGAGCTTTCAAGTGGTAATACCGGCAAAAGTTTCCGTTTTCAGCATTGTCATTAGGACGTTGATAGCGGTAATGATGTGACTCATTCTGTATAGCACAGGGGCTGTTGTTGACTTCAAGCGTTGCAGGGTCAGCGCACTTAAATGCAACATAGATTAGACAGAAATCGCTAATTATTAGTAATAATTCACGTTACGGGTGGATATGGGTGCTTTAAGTACTTTTTATATTGTTAAAAATTATTTTTACAATTTTTTTTTTTTTTGAAAAATTGAAATTTTAGTATTTAATTTTGTTTGGTTTTATTTAAAAAATAAAAATAAAAATAAATTAAAAAGAATAAATTTTTCTCAGTTTAAATTAAAAGGAATATCAACTCGATAATGTTTTCTAAATTCTACCTTCTTGTTCTTAAATGAATTTTATCATTTTATGCTTACTTTTTTTGTGGTGGCAACCACGCTATTCATTCAGATGCGAAAATTATAAAATAAACTAAATTCAGAAGTAAAATCTTTACATTAAAAAACTAAATACATAGCCATTTTTTTCTTCTTAAATTTTTATTTTCAAAAAGGTGGCAACTCTAAAAGGCTATTTAGTTTACCAAAAACCTGTGAACGAATACTTAAATGCATAAAAATGGCATATTGTAACCTACAACAGTTTAGTGCAAGGAAAAATTAAGACAAATTAAAAACAAACTTCATGATGGCAACTCTTTTATGAATAAAATGTTACTATTGTATAAAAGCTATAATTTTGAAATTTCTAGCTTATCTTTACTTTCCAAAATATCAAAAGAAACATATATTTTTAAGTTTAAAAAAATCATTTTCAAAAGTTGGCAACCCTGTGACGTTATTTTACACTTCACACATTTTCAAATTATTATTTGAAATAGTATTATGAAACCTGCTATCGTTTTGAAAAATATATTATTTTTTGTATTAAAATTGTTTCCTATTTACATGATGGCAACTCTGTTTTCAATAAATTGACAATACTGCATAAAAACTAAAATTTTGTTAATGTTAACAAAATATTCCACAAACATGCAAAAAGTTGTAAAAAAAAAATTTTTTTTTGGAAAAGTTGATAACCTTGCGCATCTCAAAAAGCTATATGAATGAATAAATTTTATCAAGTCTTTCATGGTGGTAACACTGTAAAGAAATATCAAGAGAAACCCATATTTTTAAGTTAAAAAAACTATTTTCAAAAAGTTGGCAATCCTGTGACATTACTTACCACTTTATAAATCTTTAATTGATATTTAAGTAAGTACTTGCTCTGTAAAAAAATATATATTTATTTAAAATTTCTCTTATCTTCATGATGGCAGCCCTGCATTCAATAAATTGACGATACTGCATAAAAGCTAAAATTTTTATAACATTAGCCTCGGCCAACATGCGAAATATTGTAAAAAAAATTATTTAATATTTTTTTTTTTTTTTTTTGTGAAAAGTGGGTAACCCTGTAAAATTATTAAGCGTATCCGAAATATCTAAACATACAAATATCGCGTAATAAAAAATGTTTTCTTAATTTTGAAAGAAAAAAAATTCAATCCAATTATAACATATTAATTTTAAAAATTGGCAACTCTGTACTGCTGTGCATTAGTGGAAACAAATTTTAACACGAGTAAATCGAAATTATGAGCGCTGAGTAGCTGTAGTCTTAACGAAAAAAAATATTTTGCCAATTTTTAATTTTTTTTTTTTTTGTGGTAATTTTTCAATGCTGGCTGCTCTGGCATTAACTCAAAAATTTAATTTAAAAAAAAATTAACCTAGAAAATATAATTTTTTACTACCAATATGAAAATATATTATATATCATGCTCTATTCATTTTCTATTTTTAGCTAATTATAATTGTTTATTTTTTTTCCCCGGAAAACATGGCAACTTTATAGCGTGAGATATATTTTCGAAGGCTATAAGGTCAAATAAATAAATTTTGAAAATAGTTTTAAAATAGAGGCTGGTAAATGTAAATATTTTGAAATTTTCGAATATGGCAACCCAAAAATTCAAAGAACAGTTATTGTTAAACAATAACAAATGTTGAAGAGTTTCATTTATTATTTTATAATTTTCTTCTAATATTTTTTGCAACTAAAAAATAGCGACAATCCTAAATGTAAAAATTATTAGATATTTATTAATTATATATTAAAATAAAATAAAAATTATTTTTATTGCAATAGAAATAATTTTATTGAAAAAAAATTCTTGTCAGAAGTGGGATTCGAACCCACGCCCTCAGAGAGGACCAGAACGCTCCATATGAAAACCTACTATTTTAGTAGTAGGCAAGTTTGCACTTGAGTCTGGCGCCTTAGACCGCTCGGCCATCCTGACAGATAACGGTAGTGCAGCTAACGAGGTTACCGTAAAACAACAGCTGTTTAGTTTATTTATTTTTGTAAATCTTTAGAATATATAAAGCATTTATTGGTATTTTTCAATACAAATTGTTCAGTTTTGTATTTTTAATTATTTATATTAATACGATATAAGAAAAAAAATTTGTTGCAAAAAAAACAACAAAAAAGCCACTTTAATGTCCCACTCTCTATGTTTCCCCCCTCTCACTCTCTCTCTCTCTCTAAGTCCTTTTGACAAAGTACACATTTCCATAATAGCTAAAATTACTAACGCTTAAAAATCAGATATATTATGGCCGTAAAACTAAATTAAAAAACAACAAGCCAAACAATCCAAAAAGCGAAAAAAAAGTTGAGAAACATGGAAAAAAATTAAATAAAACAAATTACCGCTAAATTCGTAAATATAACAGGCAGAAAAAAAAATCACGGCACTATACTTTTAACAAAAAATCCACGGCTAACAAGCGCTTACGCAACGCGCTCGAAGAAAGTAAATGATAAAGGCAGTAGAAAAAGCATTGTAAAGTGGAAGGTAAATATTTATATGGGATAAAGCAGGAGCAAAAATAACAAAGACACTTGCCTTGAATTTTTCTCTAAGTAGCTAACGGTGTTGCAGTAGACTAAATACGAAGCAACATTAGCTTAAGAAATAAAAAATACGAAAAAAAAACATTAAAAGCCAGCTTTGTCTTCAGCGAGCGAGATTAAGACGACAGTCAAGACAAATAATTATGTGCGGGATTTTCGGCAAGAGTGAACAGTGTAAGACAGTACTTAAATTATAATTTCTTGTGCTGGATTAAAAACATTTAAGGACCAGAGCAGGAGTGTAGATAAGAAACCAAATAAAATTTATTTGTGTGTGGGTGGAAAAGAAACCATTTCTAAAAGCGTGAATGGCAATGCCAAATCTCTTTCTTTCCATCTTGCTAGAGCTAAAAACAAGAGAGCGTAAGTAAACGAAAATAATTTGCAATGAAAAATTGCCATGGAAATACCGTCACTTTTATGTCCCGTGCGAAATTCATATTTTATGATTTTTTAAAAACTAGATAAATTTTGGAGATGTATACGAATGATATTTTTATAAGCTAAAATTCGTCTCAAATAATAAAGATATATATGGATGGTAATCCATTTCGAGGTTCCCTACTTCTTTAAAGAAAAAAAAACACTGAAAAATCAAATTTAATGGGGAACGTTTATTATCATGCGAAAGAACATTCTCTGGCATTTATTTTTTGAAGACTATCACTTTCAAATTTTCGCCGCGGCTACGCCTCAGATGGTCGATCCGTTGAGTCCAATTTTCGATGACTCGTTCGAGCATTTCGATTGGTAAATGGCGACTGACACACGGGATGTTTTGCTCTAAGGACTGAATCGAAGCGGGATTGTCCGCATAGACTTTAGACTTTATATATCCCCACAGGAGGAAGTCTAACGGTGTGATATCACACGATCTTGGTGGCCAATTGACCGGCCCAAAAGGTGAAATTATTAGCTCGCCGAAGTATTTTCTCAATAAATCCATTGATTGATGCGTTTTGTGGGATGTGGCGCCGTCTTGTTGAAACCAAATGTCGTGGAGGTCACGAGCTTCAAATTCAGGCATCAAATAGTCGGTTACCATGGCACGATAACGGTCGCCATTAACGGTTACGTTCTCACCGGCATCATTTTTGAAGAAATATGGACCGAAGATTCCACAGACCCACAAACCACACCAAACCGTTGATTTTTTCTGGATGAAATGGCAGCTCTTAAATCTCTTCAGGTTGCTTTTCGTCCCAAATGCGGCAATTTTGCTTGTTTACATACCCATTGAGCCAGAAATGAGCCTCATCGTTGGCAAAAATTTGGCTCGAAAACGTCGGATCTTCTTGGATCTTTTCAAGAACCTATAGAGCGAAGCAATGTCGCTTGGGAAAGTCGAGCGGTTTCAGTTCTTCCACAAGAAGTATTTTGTACGTTTTCTCAACGTAAAATGCGTCGGTCTTCGTGTACACTCTCAGCTGCAGCCGCTACATTTTCATCACTGCGAGCTGGACGTGGTCTATTCGGTCGAATATTATCCAATAATGAAGGCCGGGTTTCAAGATGGGTGATGGTGTTGCGAATAGTACGCTCAGTAGGCCGATTATGTTGATCATAAGTTGAGCGAGGTGCGCGAAACACATGCTTTACAGTGAATTTTCGTAATAAAGTTGAATGATTTGTAAACGTTGTTCAGGCGCAAGTCTTTCCATGATGGAATGCCAAACAATACTGAACAAAAATAACATGACAGCTTAACAGGCCTCACGCGTGATCTGTCACAAAAAGTAGGTGGATCAAATTTTATTATAAATAACGACAAATTTTTTTTATTGCTGCTTTCTTGGTTCAAATACCAAAAGATCTCGTGCAACATGAATGAAAGCTCACAGCGGGAGATCTCAGATTTCCCAGATAACAGAAGTGTTAACTTTTTTCATGATAGGGAAATTAAATTTTCAATATCGGCGCGCTCTCTCCCTTTCTCTCTATCTCTCTCTCTTTGTCTGTATCTCTCTCTCTGTCTACTCTCTCTCTACTCGCTCTGAAGTTAAATCTGGCAAAAAGAGAACTAAAAAGAGAAAACAAATTTTATTTGCTGGATTTCTGTATTTTTCCGAAATTTACAACCAAACACCACGGTGATTATCGCTTTTAGTACTATTTTACCATCAGTTTACTACCAAATATACATCATTATTGCGCAATATATATTACTTAGAGCTGTTGGATATTTAATGTCTACTGTTAGCAGTTTTCTCTCGCAATTGCTTTTTTTCAATATTTTCTTTTCATCATTTGCACTTTTTATGGTGGCGTCCTTAAATCATTAACTCAACGTTTAATATACATACTTACATACATACATATATGTGTATGTGTTTAGTTGTGTGCACATATTTTATTGTCTCGTTCGTTAATCTCAACGCCAAGGATTTAGTTCTATTTTATAATTATCCTGGTGGATTTCGTACGTCACAAAGGCAACACTACAAAAACAATAAAAATTACAACGTAAAAAATCTGTATGTATGTATATATGTATGTAAACACACAAAAAATGCAAGTAAAAGTATTTAGTAGCAGTTTTCTTCTTCTTCTTCTTCTTCCTCTTCTTTTTTTGACGTATTAAATGAATTGCGCAATCCCAAAGCCGCACTGCCGTGCTTCTCAGTAGCAATAAGTCCCACCCGCACTTTGCTCACGTCAACACACACTCACATTGCAATTTTATTGTCTTTTTGTGGGTTTCGCTATTTCGACTATTTGTCTGATTCTGCGTTTGTCTGCTAAGTATGGTGCGCTCACCACTTCCTCACTCTCCACCACTGCACGACTCCCTTTAGCTTACGCTGCTTGACTTTCGTTACTATGAGCTTTTCTATTTTCTGTGATTTTTTTCTTCTTTTTGGTGCTCTCTCTACGTCTACTCATTTCTGTTACTTGCTTTTCGCTGTCTACTTTACAACAACAACAGCAGCACAACTTAAGCGGCTTTAATTTGCCAACAGGGATTTTTAATTATTTCACTTTATGTATTTGATTTTCCACCAGCACACACACACACACATACCTTTAATCCAACTCAGTTGCAGCTCCCCAAAACACATTGTTGGCTGGCCTCGTAAGTATTTTTGGTTGTTCCAGTGAGTGAGTGGGCGGCCACAATTCGCATTGTACTCGTATTAGTGTTCGGCGTGAAGTTTTGGTTTTGGTTTTGTACGTGTCAGGGTTGCTTTGATTTGGCTGGCGTACTTTTGTGGCTTTGTTCTCAGTTAGTTGATTAGTGCCGAAGCCGGGCGTCTGGAGTATTGGGCGTACGTAGTGAGACTAAAGAAATAGTATTAGCGTAGCCTTGAATGGGTTTAGTGTGCGGGACAATTGATTTTCTTTTTACGATTTACGATTATTTTTGACATAGGCCAAACTAAAATTAAGAGTTTGAGGGATTAAAAGCAACTTTTTGTAGCGGAATTATGCGAAATTTGTAAGATCCAACATTCCGCTTTCAAAATGAATGCTAATCGATCCGAAATCTTTTATTAGAGAGAAGTTAAAGCTTTCATATATATTTTATGAGCTTTCATGTAAGCCAAAATTCAAGCTTTGAGCTTTCATTTACTTTTATTACAGCTTTATCTTCAGTCTTATAGGCGTCAACGCAATTTGACGACATTTTCACATATTATCGCAAGCCTTCGCTTTCTATAAAAAAAATTAAGGCTTTCGCTTATTTTTTATGAGCTTTCATGCATGCCAAAATTCAAGCTTTTAGCTTTCATTTACTATTATTATAGCTTTATCTTCAGTCTTATAAGCCTTAATGCTATTTCACCACATTTTCACATATTATCGCAAGCTTTCGCTTTCAATAAAAAAAATAACCTTTCGTATATATCTTATGAGCTCTCACGTCTGTCAAAATATTTTTCTTACTATTATTGAAGTTTTCAATACATTCTCATAAGTCTTAATGCTATTTCATCACATTTTCACATATTTTCGCAAGCTTTTGCTTTCCATGAAAAAAGTTAAAGCTTTCGTATGCTTTTTATGAGCTTTTACGTGGCAAACGTGCTTTGGGCTTTGAGCTTTCACTCTCGAACTTGATGGCAGTGTGTTTCATAATATTTATTATTAATATCATATAAAAGCAGCTCTGGGTAAGAGGTGTTTTTCCTGTAATAAAACTTCGTAATCGAAAAGGAGTAGATGAATCCTTTTTAAATACCGAATATAAAACATTGTCAAAGAGAAAATCATTTTTGAACATAATCTAAACGTTTTTAACACAAAACCATAATATAATTTTCATTTTTACACTCAGTACTACCTGTATAGTGAAGAAATGAAAGCTTTAATTTAAGCTTATTAAGCTTTCATGTACAATTTCTAGACTTCATTTTGTAAACTCAAATTTCCAAATGTGATTTGTAATATCCATTTAACTAAGTTTAAAGGTATGGCTATTTTTTTACTAGAAAACAGCACTCTTTATCTGTAAAACTCTCAAAAGGTTTAATGAAAATGAACCTCTTTCTGTTTTGCAACCATATTCTGTGAAAATCTTAGTTCAACTCTTATTTAATACTAGTGTATGTATCTTCTTATAAGCACAATTTGCTTACGTACAGCTTTCAAAAAAGTTTTAGAGCTTTCAAATGAAAATATTGAGCTTTCACATACAACACATATGCACGCCTTTCTTTAGCCACAACTTAAAATAATGTGAGAGAGAAAGTAAGAGAAAATTTAATTTGAATTTTGAGCTTCCACTAATTTTCTGAGCTTTGAATACCTAAAAAAATTAATTCAGAAAATTTAGTTTGCTAAAGTCAGTTTCTTTTTCTTGAAATGGTTTCATTCAACTTAAAAATATGTGAAAGCTTTCAAATAATTTTTTTAGCTTTCACAAGGAGCTTTTAAAACTAAAGAAAAATAACACAAGAAATTCTTTTTATACTCGCTTTTTTAACATATAATTATCTTAAGCTTTCACACAAATCGTGTGAGCTTTCACTTTTACTTTCATGCCAAGCTAACTCACAATATTTAAAATTAAAATCACAAAAAATAAAATCTCTTACCACAATTTCTGAAAATATTTTTTCATTAACTAATAAAAGCTTTTAGCACAAATATTTCATTGCGCTAAACGCATAATCGCCTGCAAAACTTGAAGCTTTTGCGTTTCGAAATTCTCTAACAGCTTTCCAACTTATTTAAGTGTGATAGCTATTTAAATGACTTCGCTAAGGGAAAATTTAACGAAATTTCTGCCAATCAAATTTAATTTCAAAACGACTTTATAAATTACACAAAAAAGCACTCAAAAGAAATGTTGAAAGTTTCCAAACACCAACTTACCATTGCCACTTAAGACACATAAGACGAATTTGTTTAAATGCATTTCTGTGGAATTTTTTTCACTTTTCTTTTTTGCAACCAGTGCTGCAAAGCTTACGCTGCTAACGCTGACTTTGCACTGATAAGACACAAATTAAATTAATTGCATACACTTTTTGTGTACGTGTGAGGGGGTGAATGATGAAGTCTTCTGCTTCTTTTGCTGGTGTCTTCTAAAACCATGAAAAAAATACGAATATGAGGCAAGTCTGGTGCAAGTATGCAGTGGAGTGCATATGAAGAGGACTGGGATATGTATGGAAGTTGAAGAAAATGCAGAAGAATTCCTGATAGAAAAAATTCTACCATATATTAGTGGTTTTTGTGTGTGGCTTCGTTTAAATCTAATTATTTTAATTACACCTTTGTGGGCCACGGAAGGAAAAAAAGTGAAAATGCAAGCAAAGGAGAAAGTGGTAAAAATAACGGTTAGCTCTTGTGAGCAAAGCGTATATTGCAAATATTCTAATTTTTAAATTTCCTCACACTAACCGTTAGATAATTTTTTAAATAAATTAATTATAATTTTTTTGTTTTTAAAACAAATACCTCAGCAACTTGCTCTCATACACCGTGTTATGCTCTTATTATCTTTATATACAGCAAATTTTTTAAAACTTTACCATTTCCTATGCAAAGTTTTTAATTTTCTGCACCACTTGCGCTACAAAATGCGCTCAAGCGCTGAAAACTAAAAAAAAATGCACGCTCGCTGCTCTAACACACGCACACGCACAAATTAAATAAGTAAAATGCATTGGACGCTTGGGAAAAAAAATGAAATTGTACATACCGGAGGCTGGTGAACAGTATGCAAGGCTTGTTGAAATAGCACGTTTGATATGCGCGAAATTGTAATATCCGCCACATTGCACACGCTGCTGGTGCATTGGCGCCTAAAAGTATGCTGTTGCATGCACTCAAGCGTGCAATGCATTCAAAGAGATACTAAAGCTGGAGAGCGCAAATGAGATAGTGGAGAAAATGTATGTAGTGGTGAAGGAATAGCGTTCAATGTGTGCAAAGTGTGAGTTAATAAGTGAGCTTTCACATAGCTGTGAAAAGCTTTCACCTTAATTAATAGAGCTTTCACATAAATTTAAAGAGCTTTCATCTGCCTTTGTAAGTTATTCATCTACAAAAACAAATCGAGAGAAAAATAAAATATTTGAAGAAAATATAAAATATTTGAAAGAAATAGATAGAAATAGATTATAATGAAATGAGCTTTCACTTAGGTTAGGTAAGATTTCTCATTTGTCTATATTTCATAAAATTTTCTGTGCAGTCGCGTAGTGAGAAAGAAGTTACATCTGTATAAGACTGTGTATTGAGAAGAGAGCTTACACTTCAATTTGTTGGATTTTTCTCAAAGTTTATTTGTTTTTGTCAGCTTTTACGACTATACAAGAACATCAATCACGTTGAGTTAAAAGCGAATAAAACTTAGTGCTTTCACTTCAGACTCATAAGCCTTAATGCTATTTTACCACATTTTTTCATATTTTTGCACGCTTTCGCTATTTATATAAATATATTATTAGAAAAGCTAAGTGAGAATGAAATGGTGAGTTGTAGAAAGAGCTTTCACTTAAGTTGGCTGGGTTTTTCAAAATTTCATCATTTTTGCCAAGCTTTTGCGGTTGTACAAAAATTTAGGGAAATATCTTCGGAATAAATGAAACTCCGTAAATAAAACTCCGTCTAATAGAGCTTTTTCTACAGACTATTAAGTTCTCGCAAAATTTTATGGAGCTTTTACATATTTTTGGCTTTCTCGTTAATATTATAAAAACATTAAATAATTTTGCCGAAATTAAATATTTATTTTCTGTATTTAAAAGTTTTCACCAAAAAAAAAGCTTTCATAAAAGTATTTGTTTTAGATATTTTCTCTTACGCTCTCAAAAATCTTTACGTTAGAAGAATTTTTTTTTTACTTTTAATATATTAATTTGAGTTAAAAATTCCACAAGCCACCGTCAACATCTCAGCTTGCTTCTTCATACACTCCAAACTTACAACTTTTGGCCATTGTCGGCACCGATTATTTTGAACTGTTACGATATCCTTTTGGCTTCGTTAAGTTTAATGTGAAAAGGCTGCTATCATTAGGCGTGGCATTTGGTGACTGCGACACTCATTACAACACAAAGACAGTAACAAAGAAAAATTAACTTTTGAAAAGGGTAGAATGCCTAAAAGTATGCTTTGGTAACATTATATGCATGCCTGCATCAAAGTGACTGACCAATTCCCCCTCACTGCTACCTCTTCTTCTACTCAATTCATAGCGCTCCTTAGCAGCTCTCTAGCGGCGCTTTCGGCTGCTAAAGAAAATGTTTAATATCTTTTTTATCGCAACCTAAAATTCTTTATTTAATTTGTTTGACGCCATTTTTATTGTAATTTTTTTTTTTTTTGCTTCACGCGCTTGAGTGCATTTTTTGCCAGCGTACGTGCGTTAAGTTTAATGTTTCAATTCAAATACACTTCTCCACCCTCGACACGCTTTTTATGCGTAGCAAATACAGTTGCGAAAACCACTCGAGCATCTCAAATTATACGCAGCTGGTGACAGTTAGCATGCAAAAATTGAAATTGATTTCCGTTTCAAATTGCGCTTTCCCGCTGAAGCGTAAGCATTTCTTTTTTTTTTTAATATGTTGAATGAATCTTTTTTTTAACACTTTTTAATATTAAAAAGTTCACATTCTCTCTCATTACAAGTGGCGAAATTAAATTAATCGAAATAATTGCAACATCTTGCTGGACAACAAAAAAGGGTTAGCATTCATTTGTATTGGTATTTTTTTGAATATTTTTGGTGCACATTGTAGTTAGGCGAAAGCACAGATGGTGCTTGAAGCTACCGAGCTTGTTAAAGTGTATTATTTTTACAGATATAATGAAAAAGTTATTCGATTTTCCTGAACTACGTTTGCCATGGATGTTTCGAAGCTTTTATGAAAGCTCTAATTTGGACTTAATACGAATTTTGTGCAATAATTAGGTAAAGAAGTCAGATGTGTAAAAAATTTGAATTAATATAGAAGAAGCTTATAAAGCTTTCACAAAATTTTTATGAGCTTTCACACAAATTTTGGGAATTTCCTCATATTTTTACAAACTTTCACATTTAAGGAAACAAATCGAAGAAAAGTAATTAAGTGCGAACGAAAGCATGTGTTATGAAAAAAGCTTTCCTTAAATATAGCTAGACTTTACAGAAATTGCAAGTGTTTTCGCCTGTTTATGTATATTTATTCATCCGAACATACAAATAATGAAAGAAGCATGAAAGTGCGTGTTTTTAAGAAAGCTTTAACTTGAATTTGACAAGCTATTTCACAAGTTTAACATATTTTTGCGTGCTTCCAACAAAATGGAGGCAATTAAGTAAAAAGTGCGAATGAAGCTTTCGGTGGAGTCTAATCTAAGTGAAATTTTGGAGCTTTCAACTTCAACTATTTACTATATTAGTTGAATTTTCTTGGATGGAACGTGTTTAGTTTTTAAAAAAATATGCTCTCAATGTGGTAAAATAATTAATTAAATTAATAAAGCTTTCATCAAGTTTTGTCAAGCCTACCACATTCGAAGTGGTTTAAAGCGATTTTAGTTGTTTTCATATTAATCCAAAAATCTTTAATGGTTAGAAATTTTAAGACTGAAAGCCTCGATTCATTTATAAGCAAAAAATAGTGAAATTTATTTGTTTACCTTCATACTTAAAGCTTTCATTATTGGCCTAGTAACTGCTGTTTTCTTTCATCGTATATTTTCCCGATTTTCGTGATTTTCTTCACAACCATAAAACTCCTATTGCATTTATGTGGATTTGGGTGTATTTGCAGAGCTTTCACTTCATTTAAAAAATATGTATTCTAGGTAAAAAGTTTGATCTTTTATTTTAGATGATTTTACGTCACTCATGAAGCTTTCCTTTTGTAGTCTTTGGGGTGCAAAAGCAATTTACAGCAGTTATTCACTCTAAGCTTTCATTTGTGAATATTTTTTTATAATATTCGATTTTGAGCGATTTTAAGCTCAGAGAGTAGAGCTTTCATTTACTTTTATATAATTTCACGCCATCAAATTGAAAGCTTTCGCATTAAAAGAAACAAATACATTATCAAATATGTATTAAGCTTTTCAACTTGAAGCTTTCTCTAGCTGATTTTCGAACAGAAGCAAGTGTGGCTCCACTTATTTTTTTTTTCAACATTAAAGGAAGCTTTATTCAAACGTAACAAAGAGGAGGTACCTCTGAACCCCTTACCGCTATACCTTTTTCCCGTAATTTCTCACTTTATGGATTTCCACCTAAACGCAACTTAATAAAATAATAATTATTATTATTGCGAGTACTGCGAGGCACACTTATTGCAATGTGACAGCTGTCACTGACCCAAGCCACACACTTACGCACCTAATCTACCACCAGTTACGCCCCCACCCTACCGAGCACACGCAATTGGCAATCCAACTAAGCAAGCTCTGACTCTCGGTCAAGATGTAGCCGCCAGTAGGCGTTATAACCCATTTCTTACGGCACAATTAACTCGTTTAATAATTTTAATCGAAATTATTACCGTATTTTATGAGACTGCTGAAATTGGCTAACACAACGAAGTATGCAACAGCAGAAAAAAATGATAATAATAAAAGAAAAGCTCAAGGCCTACCAAAAAAAAAAAAGTGGCGTGAAAGAAGTAGAAGTAAAATATGGTAAAAGCGAAAAACGAAAACGCAAAAAAGTAGCCAGGCAAAGTCAAATTAATCGTGAATTACTAAAGAATGAAATTAGCAAAAGCCAAGCGTGCTGGATGGAGAGCATAAGAAAGTCGAAATGTAGTCAGCAATAGCGTTTTGACTCAGGGTCAGACTT
This sequence comes from Neoceratitis asiatica, assembly GCA_030068015.2. Taxonomy (NCBI): domain Eukaryota; kingdom Metazoa; phylum Arthropoda; class Insecta; order Diptera; family Tephritidae; genus Neoceratitis; species Neoceratitis asiatica. The sequence continues at coordinate 80,354,857 of CM061527.1, read as the reverse complement.
TTATTATTATTATTATTATTATTATTTTTATGATTTGTTGGACACCTTTATCGAAATTACAGAAATCGACCCTTTTTGCCCACTACAAATACACTTCTCTTTTGTAGTGGGTAAACTGCGGCATTTCGACGCAATGATGCTTATTGCGTTACCGTTATTGACTGCAATTGCTTTTGTTGTTATTTTCTGTGGGGCAATTAGGAATTTGGAATTATTTACCAACGCTTGCCAAGCACCTAAACAGTTGAGCGAAATTAGCCAATAACCGACTAAGGTCCGGTGTAGGTAGCGTGGCGCAGGAGTGAAATCGACCAGTGTGTCAGTGTGTTAGGTGAAATTTTAATTGTTCCAAAGCAATTTATCGTAAAAACGATAAAAAGGATTTTACGAGCTCAAATCCCGTGATTAAAGGGAAAGTCTGTAGGTAAGACAAATGTGAGCGGGAACTGTAAAAGCATGCAGAAGCTCAAAACATACAAAAGAAGGGGAGAAATAAATAAAGTAATATGAAACAGTGTTTGAGTAGCTGGATGGGGGGAAAATGGTTGTTGTAAAATATTGTAAAATCAAAGAAAACTCTCCTACTTACCCTTTTGAAGCATGGCCAACGAGTGGTCTCTGCGTGAGTGGGCTAATGCTAATAACAAGTTGAATTGTTGAGCTTTGTAATTTGCACAGATTCCAATTACTAGTAATCGAAAGGCAGTCAGACGTACATATATTTATTATTTATAAAGAAATTAAAATTTGTTGGCCAACAGTTTGTTGCTAATGAATTGTTAAATTGTTTGAGGGTATAGTGTGAAAGAAAAAAAAAGAGGGAGAACGAAATTTATTATATTACAATGCCACTTCGCTTCGTTCGCTCGGCAGATTTCAAAGGGAAGAAGTATGTTCAAATATAAAGGTAAATGAAAGTATGTAACGAATAAGCGCGTGGGTCTCTGAAATCCCCTTGAATGAAAGCTAAGATAAACTTGGTTAAGGAGAAAAGCTCCGACAGGTGGCGCTGCAGTGAAGTTATTTAAAAAATTACATTATTTATAGAAATTTTTGGGAATACCTTCAATTTTCGCCACCAATTTCTTTTATGTCTTCTTTTGCTTGAAAATGTGCGCATCAATTGAGTCATTTTAGTTCCACTTAAATTTAAAAAAATATCAGCTCTTTTCAAGAGGAAAAAGCTCCGATAGATGGCACAAAAGCGAAGTTATTTAAAAAATTACATTATTTATAGGAATTTTCTTACAAAACTTCAGTTCTCGCCGCCACTTTCTTTATCCGTCTTAAAATATATGCCTCAAGTTGGTAATTTGAGTACTGGAAAAATTCGATCGAGTCTATATCAGGGTAATATCTTGTATGTCCGAGCGCATTTCTTGAAATTTTGAGCTGAAATACGCTCTCAATGATAGCGTGGTGAGATGTGGCTTTATCCTGTTGCAAAATGCATGAGTTTCCTTTCCACAAAACTGCTGTTTTCCTACGAATTTGTTCAATTTGCTCTTCCAAGCGAGGCATGTGGCTCAGTGAACATTATTTTGGTTTTTTATCGACTTTAACTTGATTTTTCCATCTTGGGCTCAGTTGGAAAATGCCTTTCAGCGCCCTCTATGAGATTGAGTTTCGTTTTTTTTTTAAATAAAATTAAAGCCTTTCGAAACTGCTACGAATACAATGTCTAAATAAGTGTTTAAAATTGTTAAAACTGTTTCGAAAAACTCAGAAATTTGATGTATTATTAATTATGATTTTCAGTCACCATTTTCATCACTTTAAAGATTTTAGCTTTAGTCGAAGAATTTTATAACGTAACCAGACAAGGACCATAGTCCTATTGAGCAGGCTTTGTAAACGAATGATTTTCGATACTCAATACTCAAAATTTTACTGCATTTTTAGAACTGGAGATAAGATAATCATAAAAATGGCTACTTTCTTTACGGTTTATCTTTATAATTGCATATATTTTTCCCTCAAGTGTGATTTCAGTGTGATTTCATGGTTGCTTTCATGCAAACTTTTTCTGTAGATGGCGCCATGGTCAAGAGATTTTAAAAAATTGGACTGTCTGTCTGCTGTAAATAATTTTTGGAATCGCTTTTTAAAGAGATTATCAAAATATTTGAAAAATATGTACTAAGAATCAACTTTTGATGATTTTAGAGTAAATAAAACTACGAAAGGTCAGTTTAGAAGAAAAAAGCTACCCCAGATGGCGCAACAATCGGGCTTTAAAAAAAAAACACTATTAAAACTGAAATTTTGGTCGAAATTAGTCTCGTACGATGAAAGTATGATCTTTTGCAAAAACTCGAGCCGTAAGGTGGCGCTAGAGTCAGATGTTTTTTTTTTTTTTAAATGCTTGCTCGTGAGCTCCCAGTAGGTCATTACATTTCCAAAATGTATTTCTCGAATACTTCCTCCAGGACATTATACAGAACATAGTGTAGAGAAAAAGCTCATATTATTACAAAAAAAAATTTTTTGTTCAAAAATCAATTTGAAATCAACACTCCCTAAATATTTTTTATTTAACGCTTACTGCGCACCGCCTACGTTAAATAATTTCTTAACGGTAATTGAATTTGAAAAGTAGCATAAAATTTCTCAAAATACAAGTATGTTTTCCAAGAAAATTTTCCATTGAAAATTAAATCTATGTACTTTGTCTTAGTATTAAAGTACTTCGAAGTGCACGATGATAATTTCTGCGCAAAAAAAATCTTAAAAATCAGCTGAACCATAAAAATCGCAAAGCCATGAAAGCACAAGTGCAGCGTGCCGCTAAAATAAATGTGCGCAATGGCAAAAAGCTAAAAAAACGTGCGGAAATTTTCGAGTAGTGGAAAATTTATAGAAAATATAGAAGAGGGGTATGGTATGGTATGGCACGGCACACACTAGCAGCAGGCGATGCGCGCTATAGCAACGCAATATAGGCGAAAGCACTTGAGTATCATAAAATTAAATTCTATCAGCGTAAATTATAGAAGAAGAAGAAGAAGAAGAAGAAGAGGAAGAAAAATTGACAGAGGCTTAAGAGAAGTCGAAATAAATTGTTGAAAAAACGGCACAAAAATTAAGAGGACTCTTCGTTGGGAATATGGAGAGATAAAAAGGCATAAATAAGAAATTAAAAACTGAAACAATTCAGGCGTACTAAAAAGTTGAAAAATGAAGGATATTATTAAAAAAAATTAAATAAAAAATAAAAATTAAATAAAAAATAAAAATGAAAACAAATAAAAAAAAATGAAAGCACGTCTCCCCCTGAAAAGCAAGTCCTTTGGAATATAGAAAAATTTTGAAGAAAAAAATGAGCAACTGCTTAACCAACCATAAGTGAATAAGGCATCGGGTATGTAGCAACTATGTACGCGTGCTGTGTGCTCAAAAGAGGCGTGGCAATAATAAATTTAGCAGTTTTGCTCCAACATACAACTCGTATCGGCAGCGCATACGTGCAGGCGCTGCAACAGTCGCCACTTGATTTTGGCAAGCACAGCAGACAACAGGCTGTGGCCAGAGAAGACAAACGACAGCCAGCAACTGCAACACGTAATGGAATAAAAATAAATAAACGAAACATTGGCGAGCCATAAGCCAAAGTCAAAAGCAAAAATTATGGTTACAAACGAGATAGTGAAGAAGATAAGGCGGCAGCGGCAAGGAAGCAATGCAATAATGACAGTTGCAGCCACAGTTAAAGCTCACTACTGGCAAAGCAGCGACTGCAGAGTTGCATTTGTATTTTTTTTTTTTTTTTTTTTTTTTGTATTATAACTATTTTTTATTCAGAAAAGCACGTAAGCTCAGCCAAAGACACGTATTTGGGCAAGTGTGAGACTTATGTTACGTGCGTACGTGTTTGTAAACAGGTGAAATGGAGAAGACTGAATAATTTGTTTTTATTATTATATTATACGGACCACTCAGGTAATAGAGGGTTTGAGATAGAAAAAACGCAGGTTGGCAGTAAAAATCGGCAAGAGACTATAGAGGCTTACGAAGATTTATAGTTTAAAAATTTTGGAGCAGAGTTGCCAAATATTTAATATTTTTTTAGCCAATCAAGGCACTGAAAAATGGAAAATAATAATAAATGTAGATGAAAAATTACAGTAGAAATTAGACAATAACAAGTAGACATACATATATATGATAGAAATTATTTTGGAGTAGGGTTGCCAACCATTTATGTTTTTATTTTATTTTATTTTTTTTGTATTCTAATATGAAGAAAATTATAATAATTTTTTCAAATTGATGTAAAAAAGTTTTTGTATGAAAACTTTTAAGGCAAACTGATTTTAGTGGAAAAAAATGTTTTGAAGGAATAATTGCCAAAATTTTTAAATATTTTGACTCAAATAAAGGCATTAATTTAAAAATAGTAAGAAACACTTATATAATTTGAAAAATACTACAGTAATACCGGTGAATTGGAAAGTCCCCGATCTGGCACATAGATGGCGCTACTAGAATTAAATTCATATGAATTTTAAATCAGCCCTAACCTTCTAAAGACGCGTGTATAAATTTGACAGCTGGTCGGTTGGTTAGTTTGTGAATTACAGCATTTTGAATGAAGCGACTTTTGTTATTGTGAAAAAATGCATAAAAAGGAGTTTCGTGTGTTGATAAAATATTGCTTTTTGAACGGAAAATATAAAGTTGAAGCAAAAACTTGGCTTGATGACGAGCTTCCAGACACCGCCCCAGGAAAATCAACCTTCAAGTATTGGTATACTCAGTTTAGAGGTAGTGAAATGAGCACCGAAGACGGTGAACGCAGTGAGCGCCCAAAAGAGGTTGTTACCGACGAAAATATCGAAAACCCCAAAAAATGGTTTCGAATTAAGGCCACTCACTACTCGCAAAGAAAATTCAGAAATGCGCTGCTTAGCATAATTTTTTTGTCAGTACATTAACCTTCCGGACAAAAAATCGATGTTACAAACTCATTTCGCTTACATTTTTTTAAATTTTATTAAAACAATTTTAGTCTATAAACCAAAAATGTTGCAATGTGCAATGTTGCATTTTTGGAGAGAGTTTTTTCTTGTTTTTTAAGGAAATTTTCGCTTTTGTCTAGGAAGATTTATGGTAAAATTATCCGAAGAAGAATTTCCGAACTGCTTGAACACTCTTTGGATCTTTCGAGAAGGTTTTTTGACGAAATTCTTGAAGTAGGGTTCAAAATTTCACTGCTAGGTGGTAGCTAATGGTTTGAAGTGTTCGAAGAAATGATTTCTCTTGAAATTTCATAAAATAGTTCTGAGCTTTTTATTTCACTAAGATATATTATTTTTTTTTTAATTTTTGGCACTTCTTTGAAAACAACTTGTTCCAGCATACAAAAACTATGTGAGGTCATAAAAAAGGGAAAAATTAATTTCTTATGGTTTTTGAAATGTATGTATCTGCTTTCAGAGCATATTAAATAGGCTCCGTCCGATTTTTGCTGCTGCACACTGTAATTCATTAATATTCCAAGCAAAGATTATTTAAACTACAAACTTGCTACGCCGGTCATCTTTTGTATTATTTTACAAAAATTTTAAATAAATTTCAACACAAACACACATCCAATAGTCCCTTTTCCTTATGTTAATTAACACTGATATGGGTTTCAAATTTACAAATTCCCAAATAAATACATTTGTTGGTCTTAAGACTTTGGACTTTTTAAGACTTTTATGCAAAACTGACAAACTGAGAGCGGGAGAAGGAGGAAGAGAGTGGGAGAGTGTGGAATTTACTTATGTTCTGCTACAACTATGACTTAATCCCTAAATGATAAGGGATCTTTGTGACAAGCCAAAGTAAATGCTGCTTGCATACGTAAGGAGTCAAAGAGGCGAGGCGGTTGGAATCCTTGAAACAATGCCAGCGCCTACGCTGATAGCTAAATGAAATTAATACAAAAGCAACATGAGTAAAAAAAACAAAAACAATACTCTGAATAATAACGAAGATAGTTCGGGAAAGAACAACAAAAGCAATAGAAAAAACATTAGAAAAACAATAAAATGTAACCGAGCATAAGTGATGCAGTGAAATATTCAAATTTGATTAAAAGGCAAAAGTTATGCAAGAATTGTATATAAATACATAGCATATAATATATAAACAAACAAACCAAACCAAACTGACCGCAACGAAACGAACACAGCAAGTATATGAGTGCAAAAGTAAGGCAAAGTGGAAAACAATAACAGAAAAAAAATTGGAAAATTAAAAAAAATTAAAATGAAATCTTAAGAAACGAGAACAAATGTTATCTTAGAGTTTTCATGCGGCAAGTAAATGGTTTGCGTACTGCCTTTGCTTACTTAGGACACGCATATCCTTCTTTGCATGCCTACTAAGGCCTCACGTACTGCTACGCTTGTTATTAATGTTATTATGAATTCAGGAAAATTATTCTAAATAATTTGCTCTTACCGCCCTGGAGAAGTTTTCCTCTTGTTTTTTTTTTAAATGTAAGAGCCTCGTAAATAAAGTGTGATCCATTTCGAGGTTCCCTACTAGCTACCCTACTACCTAGAAAAAAAAACACAGAAAATTCATACTTAATTGGAAATGATTATTATCATTCGAAAGAACATTTTTTGGCATTTATTTTTTGAAGATTATCTCTTTCAAATGTTGTCCGCGGCTAGGACTCAGATGCTCCATCCAAGTGAGTCCAATTTTCGATGGCTCGTTCGAGCATTTCTACTGGTAACTGGCGAATAACAAGCGTGATTTTTGCTCCAAGGCCTGAATCGAAGCAAGATTGTCCGCATAGACTTTAGACTTTACATATGCCCACAGGAAAAGGTCTAACGGTGTCATTTCACACTATCTTGGTGGCCAATTGATCAGCCCAAAACGTGAAATTATCTGCCCATCGAAGTGACCTCCTAATAAATCCATTGATTGATGCGATGTGTGGGAAGTGGCGCCGTCTTGGTGAGATGCTCACCGCAGTGTTCTCTCAATAAGTCCATTGATTGCTGGGATGTGTGGAAAGTAGCGCCACGTTGTTGAAACCAAATGTCGCCGAGATCACGAGCTTCAATTTCAGGCATCAAATAGTCGGTTATCAAGGCGCGATAACAGTCGCCATTGACGATTACTTTCTCACCGGCATCATTTTTGAAGAATCATGAACCGATGATTCCACCGGCTCACAAACCACACCAAACCGTTGCTTTTTCTGAATGAAATAGCAGCTCTTAAATCTCTTCTGGTTGCTCTTCGACCCAAACACGGCAATTTTGCTTATTTGCATACCCATTGAGCTAGAAATGGGTCTCATCGCTGAACAAAACTCGGTTCGAAAACGTCGGATCTTCTTGGAACTCTTCAAGAGCCCATAGAGCGAAGCGATGTCGCTTGGGTATGTCGAGCGGCTTCACTTCTGGCACAAGCTCTATTTTGTACGCTTTCAATTTAAGTTCTCGACGTAAAATGCATCGAGTCGTTCCAGACGTCAGTCCGCGGTTGCTGTGAACGGCGCCGAATCGACTTTCCACTGTCTTCGTGTATACTCTCAGCTGCGACCGCTATATTTTCTTCACTGAGCACTGGACGTGGTCTATTCGGTCTAATATTATCCAATAATGAGTGCTGGGCCTCAAGATGGGTGATGGTGTTGCGAATAGTATGCTCATTAGGACGATTATGTAGACCATAAGTTGAGCAGAACGCAGAATTTTCGTAATAAAGTCGATTGATTGATTGAACATGGTTCAGGCGTAAGTCTTGTCATGATGAAATGCCAAAGAATACTGAACAAAAATAACATGACAGCTTGACACGACTCACGTGTGATCTGTCCAATAAAGACTATTGAAATAAGTACCTCTACTTGGATCACCCTTTAGATGATGATGATAAGTTTTGGCTAGAGCGTTAAAGCGGCTTCCAATCGTAACACAAATCAGCAGCATATTAAAAGTTTTCACTCAAATTTGCGCTTGAACTCACACAAACCTGGCACCCATTCTTAGCGACTTTTCGATACTTTACTGCCAACGCTACACAGTTATCAACTTCATCACCTACCTCGTCTACTTTTTCCTTGTCTTTCAATGCTTCCAACATTTTCTCGTATTTTCTTAAATATAAATAAATTATGCATGTTTGGCAAATCTTGGCAAAACATTGTCGTAATCGTTCGTAGAACATGCTGCTGCTGCTGCTGCTACTTCTGTTGCTCCTTATGTGCCTCAGTCTCTACAGCAATATTAGGAAGGATAGGAAAAGAAAGTAAAGAAATACATGCAAATTACAAAGGCGTGTGGTGTTCATGCCGCATGTCGTGCTGCTGCTTGCTTCGCCATACATACATTCACCATTGCTTGGCATCCTGCTGACAGCCAAATACAACATAAGGATAACTCTAAATCCTTGTATAAAACTTATGCGTATCGAATGGACAATGGCGTTGAAGCGGTTGGTCAAACTGTCATTTTGTGTGTGTGTGTCTGTGTGCATGAAGCTTAATAAAATTTGTTAAATTATTTGCATTTACATATAAATACTTGGATACGTACAATCGAAGTCTCCTCCTTGCTTGGGCTATTCGATTTCTTACGGTGTATGTATGTATGCTTGTCTTCTTGCCTAACATAATTCTATGGATTTTCACAATAAATGAAAATTGTAAATTAAATTACATTTTGTTATGCCAACACATGCATATGTATGTACATATTGTGAGTGGACTAAATGATTTTTAATTTTTTCTGATTTGTTTTTGAAATTCTGTTGACATTTTACTGACACAAGGCTTAAGGCTTAATTGTTGTTTTTTCTGTTTTGAAATATTGTTTTTCAGTATTTTAAAGTAATTTATGGAAGTTTGTTTGCTTAGTGTTAGGGTCGGCAGGACTTTTGTGTAATAATTTAAAAACAGAAGCAAAAGGAAGTGCAGACAGTGAGGCGAATTTTTATTTTTTTAATTTTTTTTAGAGAGAGCCGAAGCCTATCTCTGCTGCACTCAATCTTTTATTTGCTTCTTCTAATTTTTTCGGTCACCGAAAGGTGTCATCTGAGTAGCAGGCTAGCGAACCAGATACAAATGAATAACAAAAATGCAGCATCGGATGCCTGGATGGATGGAAATAACGCCGTTGGATACGGCGATACAAAAGCGTCCAAAATTTCTTCGAGAACCGGTCGACGTAGTCGATAAAGTCAACACAGGCTCACTCTAGCAAAACGTCCTTGCCCTACCATATACTTAAGAACCAATGATAAGCCACAGCAGGGGAAGCACTTACCAATAGCGAGGAAAAAATCTACTCGCCTGGAGTGAAAAACCAAACCATCTGTTCTGTATCCCAAATGGAATGTTTAGGACAATAAAATTCAGAGTAAGGGTGTTAACAAAGTCGTCAAGCCCTCCGTAAAGACATATAAGGGCTGATGAGTAGTCTTGGAGAGGCTAGACGCCGTCCTTGTCACACAAGTGAAGAAGATCATAACAGATCAATTGGCCTGACACATAGATGGCGCTACTAGAATCCATATGATTTTTAGTTAGCCCGAACCTTCAAAGTTATGCTAATTTTAGACGTGGTGAAATGAGCACCGAAAACGTTGAACGCAGTGGACGCTCGAAAGAAGTTGCTACAGGCGAAAACATCAAAAAAATCCACAAAATGATTTTCAATCACCGTAAATTGGAACTCAGTGAAATAGCAGGCACCCTAAAGGTATCAACTGAACGTGTACATCATATCATTCACGAATATTTGGGTATGAGAGAGCTCTGTGCAAAGTGGGTGCAAAGTGACCCAAAACAACGACGAGTTGATTATTCGGAGCAGCGTTTGGAGATGTTCAAGCGTAATAAACCCGTGATTTCGCATCGATATGCGGCAATGGATGAAATTGTTATGGCCCCCAGCGACTATTTCCTGTTCTCAGATCTCAAAAGAATGCTCGCTGCGCAGAAATTTTCGTCGAATGAAGAGGTGGTCGTCGAAACTGAGGCTTATTTTGAAGCAAAGGACAAATCGTACTATCAAAAGTTAGAGGATCGCTATAATCAGTGTATCATACTTGAAGGGAACTATGTTGTATAAAAAAAAATTAATTTTGCCAAAAATATTGTTTTACTATGGTAGGACGGGGACTTTTCAATATATATGAATATACACCTTCATATGTAGTACGAAGTTTTATTTTTAATTGATTACTTATCTGCAAAAAAATAATCAACAAAATAATTTTTTCTATTTGTGATGAAGAACTATCAAAAAATGTTAATATTCTCAACACAAGAAAGTACACAAAAAAGTGCACATTTAACAAGCCTACATAAGCCAATGACAATAGATCGCCTCCGTGGCGCAATTGGCTAGCGCGTTCGGCTGTTAACCGAAAGGTTGGTGGTTCGAGCCCACCCGGGGGCGTATTAACTTTTTATTATTTCTTTTTTTTATACTTATTTTTAAATATATTTTTTTTATAACTTTTGCTATTATTTTTATTGAGCGTACAAATTAATTCGGTTCGTTCTCAAAAGATGGCTTCAAGAAGTTTTTCACATTTGTCAACTTGGTTTTTAGCCTCATCGAAAATGTTTATGGTAAATCTGTGCTGACCAATAAGTCATGATTCAAAAGTGATGATATTAGCGTCGAAGGCAAAGAGCGTCCTGGCCAACCCAAAAAGTTCGAAGTTGGGGAATTGAACGCTTTACTGGAACAAGATTCGTACCACACGTAAGCTGAACTCGTAGAATCATTGAAACTGACTCGGAAAACAATTTCCTTTCGTTTAAAGCAATTTGAATTCATTCAAAAACAAAGAAATATATTGTTGTACGAACTGAAGCCGAGATATGCCAAAAGACGATTTTTCACCTCGGAACTGCTTCTTGAAAGACATCAAAGGAAGAGATTTTCGCACCGGTTCGTGACAGCAGATGAAAAGTGGCTATACTCCGATAAATCCAAGAAAAATAACATGCCAAGCTTGGTGAGTCCTTTCCATCATCGTCTACATCGACATATGGTGGTACCAGGCAGGTATGGTGTACTACGGCCTGCTAAAACCGGGCGAAGTCATTGATGCTAGACGTTATCTAATACAAATAATGCGTTTGAGACGTGCATTGCATGAAAAACGCCTAGAAAGGAACGAAAGGCATAGGAAGCTGATTTTACAATATGACAACGCTCGTCCTCACGCTGCTGTAACAGTGAAAAACTATTCTGGAAATCCCGCCATATTCTCCAGATCTTGCTACGTACGACTACTGGCTATTTCGATGAATGCAAAACGAGGTGGTGAATCAACGGTGCGGGTGTTTTGAAGAAATTGAAGAATGGTTCAGCGATTGTATCGAGGACAGGAAGGACTCATTTTTTAGAGATGGTATTCGAAACTTATGAGAGAGATGCGAGAAAGTAGTCGCTTCCGAGGAAAAACACTTTGAATTATGTTTTGTTTTAATTTTTTTTAATAAAAAACAATTTTCCGAACACAAGAGAACTTTTTTTACATCCAATAATATTTCATTTCGAATTCCGTCGCAAAATATTAACTCCAATGAGAGAAAAATTATTTTCGACATAACTTTTTTGAAGCAACTGCCCACTCAGCATAGGTGGGCATCTCAAATATTTCTAGAATATTTTAGAAACCTCTGTTAGAGTTGACAATTCAACGGAGATTTTTTTTTTTTTTGAGATCACAGTGTTTGATTTAAAATTAATTAAGGCTTTTTATTATATTTAGGAATTTTTTTATTCAAAAAAACAAAGAAAAAAGAAAAAATATTAGCCACCTTGCACTCATTCCAGTACCAGAAATCTCCTCCGTCAACAAGTTTTCTACAATTTTTCCATTATTAATAAACATTTGTTGCCTTGCCCGTAAATGAGGCGTAAATTGATTAATAAAACAAATTGCGCAATTAACAGAAAAGAAAAAATTGAGCAGAGAGTGAGAGGGAGAGAGTGAAAGAGTGAGTAAAAGTAATGAAAGTTCGAGCTAAAGGACAGATTGGTAAACATAAACGTAACGTAAAAGTAATAAGTCAAAGTAAAGAAGGCGAATTTAGCAAAAAATCAACAAAAAGTTCGAAAGTGTGTTGTACATATGTACACATAAATTGATTATAATCGAAATTTCGAAATTGTAATTACAGAATAACTTTGAGCTATTACCAAGCAACACAGCAAAGCAAAGAAAACGCAAACAAAGCGAACGAATTAGGAGAAAAATCAACAAAGAAAAACCAACAAAAATCAGTACAAACACGAAATTTCATATGAAATTATCAAGTTCAAAAGTTATGTAAGCAAGCGTGTTGGCCGAACCGAAAATCAATCAAACAAAAAAAATTTGTTACGTCTTAATTATGCCATCATTAGATGGCGAAGCGATAAAGAAACCAAAATTATTGTTGTAGTTATCAACGAAAAGTTGATTGCGGTGTAAGGAAGAAGAGAGTGGTGAGTTCAGTTAAACCAACCGCATTTAGTCAGCCAAGCTGTCAGTTGCCTGTGCAACAACCACCCAAAGGATAATGAGTGGCGCATAATTGAACAACAAGCGTTCTTCGAAAGTGCTACACAAAAAGTTTGCTTTTTGGCATATTTTGAGGCGTAAAAGCAGCTTGAAATCAAGCTGTGTAGAGTAATGGTAGCGCAAACCACGAAGAAAAACCCTGCTAGAACCGTAGCAAAAATAATAATCAGCAACAAATTTCTGGTCGATCGATAAGCAGTAATGAGTATCGTCGCAAGCTGCTCCTGCCTTTTTTTTTTGAACACACAAACTTAAGCAAAGTAGTAGTAAAGTGTAAAACTTTTACGAAGATATTATTGGGAAATCTTTAGTTTTTTTTGTATGTTTTGTATGCGTTTCACTTTCTCAAAAGTATTTAGGCAAGTGTGGGGAAAGAGAAAAAGTTTTCACTTTTGCCCCTCCCCCTGATTATAATGAAATTTTGGCAACTGATTGGTTTATTCGCTGATAGTGAAGGTTGGAGGGTTAAAATTCATTGGAAAAAGAAAACAAATTTCCACAAAATTTCTGCGACGGAGAAACAGATTTTAAGTTATTCAATGATTGAGAGTGGGAAGAGAGTGAGAAACTCAGAGAAGCAAGCCAAATTTACTAGGTCCTCAGTTTTCGACCAAGTACAATAAAAAATCTGTAGAATTCACTTGTAAAATAGTCCCCGCCTTGAAATTCGCTACTCGCTGGGCCGAAAACAACTCTGCAACTTAGTAAGAGATTACTAAAACTCTGATAAAGGGTGAACCCAGAAAATTCAAATGTAATAGGTAATGTTTATTATGATTCGAAAGAACATTCTTTGGCATTTATTTTTTGAAGATTATCTCTTTCAAATGTTTGCCGCGGCTACATCTCGGATGGTCCATCCTTTGAGTCCAATTTTCGATGACTCGTTCGACTGGTAACTGGCAAATGACACACGCGATGTTTCGCTCCAAGGCCTAAATCGACGCGGAATTGTATGCATAGACTATAGACTTTACATATCCCCACAGGAAATAGTCTAGCGGTGTGATATCACATGATCTTGGTGGCCAATCGATCGGCCCAAAACGTGAAATTAGCTGCTCTCCGAAGTGTTCTCTCAATAAATCCATTGATTTATGCGATGTGTGGAAAGTGGCGCCGTCTTGTTGAAACTAAATGTCGCGGAGATCACGAGCTTCAATTTCAGGCATCAAATAGTCGGTTATCCTGGCGCAATAATGGTCGCCATTGGCAGTTACTTTGTAACCTGCATCATTTTTGAAGTATTATGAACCGATTATTCCACCGGTACACCAGTTTTTCCTGAATGAAATGACAGTTCTTGAATCTCTTCATGTTGCTCTTCGTCCCAAAATGTCGGAGTTGCTGCGAACGGCACCGAATGGGCTCTCCACGGTTTTCATGTACACTCTCAGCTACAGCCGCTATATTTTCTTCGTTGCGTGCTGGACGTGGTCTATTCGGTCGAATATTATCCAATAATGAATGTTGGGTCTGAAGATAGATGATGGTGTCGCGAATAGTATGATCAGTAGGCCGAAAGAAAATTCATTAAACCCTCGTTTTATGAAATTATCACGATTTCAACGCTCTTTCACTCTCCAGGAAAATAGTTCTTGCTTGAAGAGAAACCTCACCAGATTTAAGGATGGAAAGTTTAAGTTTTTCCGCACCAAACCGATTTCAATTTCCAGAATTCTGCAAAAACAGCTGACTTATCAAACTATCTCTCTCTCTCTCTCTCTCTTTCTGTCCTTCACTTTCCTTAGTATTCCACTTCTGATTTCATAAGCCTTCCAAAAAAAAATTGCCTGTAAAGACCTATAAATTGTCTACTGCTCCATTGTGTGAAATCTGATACGTCAAGGCTTGAAAGAAAACCTTTGAAACCAATCACCTACGATCTGTCATACTGTTTCACGAATGAAATTGAGTTTTAAAACCCAACAACCCTCTGTAGCTATTTTCTGGGACGTCCTTGTCTATCTATATCCTCAAGAATCATTAAATCTCCACTATCTCTCTCTCTCTCTCTTTCGATATGCGTAAAAAGCAAATGCAAGTGACAACACTGTGTCGAATTTCAAACCAACTTCCGCGTACTCAGAGTATTTAATAATTTACAAATAAATGTATATAACACTAAAAAGGCGTATGATAAAACTGGCCAAGTTAAATGAGTAAAGTTACCAAAGTAACGCAAAGAAGAATGTGGGGACAAAGAGGGGAAACTATGGAGGCTACGAAAGTCAGCGAGCAATTTCAATAACATTTCCTGCGCATATCGATGAACATAATCAGGCTTCGCATAAAAAACTACATGGCAAAAGTAGAGATGAGTACCACAGGATATTCCACAAAAATATGTAACGAAAGCGAAAATATGTAACGAAGAAAAAAACACTGCGAGTAATGAGCAAGAAAATTGCAAAATAGGCAGAAAAACTTTTTTCTTTTTTTTTTGCAGCGTAGCATTTAATGATGGTCCACCAAAATGAAGTCATGGGAGGAAAAATTCAATAAAACAAAATCAAATGAAACAAAATGAAACAAAACGAACCAAAAATAGTAACAAAATTGAAACAAAAAAGATACTTGTGCATAGAGATAGTAACTATTATAAGAGTTGGCTGCTGATTATGGCAGAAATTATGAGAAAAACTTCGAATAGTTCGAATTATGTTCATTTGAGTATAGGGGGGAAAATAGGTTACGAAACTAACGAGGGCAACGAGGAAGCATGCACTAATACTGGGAAGTATAGAAAACTTATTTTTGTTGCTGTATCACTTGATTGTCAGCATTATTAGCAAGATTATTGCGCAATCTACGCAAAGAGGTTGAGAATTGTACTGAAGTGAAGACATTCAAAAATAAATGGTGAAAGTGAAACTTAAGCACATTTCATGGTTGATTAAATGCCTGCAACATTAGGCGCCATAACGACGGGTCTCTCTGTTATTGAAAACTACTTCAAGTAGCATGTTGCAAGGCATTTGGAAAAAAATACTATTATTATTGCTGCTTCTTTCGATATTTTTTTATATGTAAAAATGTATGCCATTGAAAGCTGGTTGACCAAAAACTCTCTCACTCCGCTCTACCAGTTTCATTTAAGATCTTCTATTGAGATAAAAGAACTTTATATAAACTAGAAGAAGAAATTAAAAGAAGAAGAAAGGCAAAATATTATATGGAAGTTTTCAGCAAATCGTACTGAACAATTATGTTTAGATATATTCGAAATCAAATTACATTTTTAGCTGTTTATTTACAGTCAAATAATTAGTGTAAAGATGTGCTTAGATGTTATAAGTCCTCAAGGAATTTTCAACAATAAAACAAACATCGAAACTTAGAAAAGAAATAAGATTCTCTTGGATCAAAAAATTTTTTTTGAAAAATTTGGATTTTACTGTTTAAAAATGTAAGCATTTTTAACCTTATTTCAGGCTCTTAGATTAAATTTCACTCACTGTTGCATGGGGCATTTTTTTCGGGGCTGTTTTTTCAACGGTGGTTCACTATTTGGCAAGCTCTCGTACCAGTCATACCAGCAATTGTGAAAATATATTTAAAAAAAATTCCCAGCTGCCTAATGTCCCATGCGACAGTTATTAAAAATTAATTTTAAAAAAGGAAGAACGTGGCATGTTTCTGGGGTGAAAAGCTTTTATTATTATTTTTCTCTTTCCTAGAGACTTTCAACTTCTTCGTATAAACATTTTGTCCAATAGCAACCCTACTAAAATTTTCCAAAGAATAAATTTCTAGAACACAGTAAAGCTCGAGCGACTTTCTGAACATCCCTTTTGAGTGTATTTTCGCAGTAAGATTAAAAAAAAAACCGATTAAAATGTTCTACGAAAGTACTGGTACATTAACTTTAGTCCAAAGTATGGAAGAACCAATAGAAGAATTTATACCAATTGGACCAGAAAGATGGTCCATCCGTTGGGCCGAATTTTCGATTACTCGTTCTAGCATTTTGATTGATAACTGGCGAATGACACGCGTGATGTTTTGCTCCAAGGTCTGAATCGAAGCAGGATTGTCCGCATTAGACTTTACATACCCCCATGAACGATCTTGGTGGCCAATCGACCGGCCCAAAGCGTAAAATTATCTGCTCACCGAAGTGTTCTCTCAATAAGTCCATTGATTGATGCGATGTGTGGAGAGTGGCGCCGTCTTATTGAATGTCGCGAAGATCACGAGCTTTAATTTCAAGCATCAAATAGTCGGTTATCATGGCGCGATAATGGTCGCCATTGACGGTTATGTTCTCACCGGTATCATTTTTGAAGAAAGATGGACCCATTGAGACAGAAATAGGTCTCATCCCTGAACAAAATTTGGCTCGAAAAAGTCGGATCTTCTTAGAACTCTTCGAGAGCTCATAGAGCGAAGCGATGTCACTTGGGAAAGTCGAACGGCTTCAGTTCTTGCACAAGCTTTATTTTGTACGCTTTCAAATGAAGGGCTCGACGTAAAATGCGCCAAGTCGTTCCATACGTCAGTCCGAATTGCTACGAACGGCGCCGAATGGACTATACATGGTCTTCGTGTACACTCTCAACTACGGTCGCTGTATTTTCTTCAGTGCGAGCTAGACGGGGTCTATTCCTACCAACCCAGAAGAGAGTAAGTCCTCTACATAAAGACTTTTAGCTGAAAAATATAATTCCAATAAAATTTCATGAATGAAAAAATTTAACCATTCTTCAACAACCAACCGCTTAAGCTTTTATCTGAGGCAATAAATACACAATTCCGTTAATTCAGAAAAGCCTCAAATACCAGTCTCCTGACACTCACTACCATTTGAAACCCACTGATATTTATGAATAATAATATGCACACAGCAGCATATGCCGCTGTTTTTATCTTGCTTTCCAGCCTTCACTTCTGCTTCTGCCTAGCTGGCTTCGCTGTGTGTCTCTGGCGCCTGTTTTAATCCTTTCAGCCTGCAATTGTGCTGGTCGTTTAAATTTCTGTGCCGCCGCCACTTGCAAATGCCTCATTCACTCTGCTTTGCTACTTTATTGCTTGCAACCTCTGCACCTTAGAATTTTGCATGCTTCAGAAGACAAGCTTTACTGCCGCTGACTGCTCCATTGACTACACGCTGGCAACTCTGTGCTCTGTGCTGCCGTATGTTTGTGGTTAATTTTTGAAAAGTGGGTTTTGTTCATGCTTTGCTTGGGTTTTTTTTTTTTTCTTATTATGATTTTGCATATGGGCAATTTAACTTTGTGATTTGTGAAAATCTTTACCGCAATTATTCACTATTAAGTGGAAAATTTATTATTGTCAATTTGTATCAAAAGCCGGACTTATGTCTCATAAAGTTTTTATGATTGGTTAAGATATGGAAAGTTGTACTCGAATAGATATTGAAGGAAATTTAGTTGATTAGTCAGAATGTTGAATAATCTTTCTTTTTTACATATATTTTACGAAAACATTTCCTCCAAACTCTTCATATTTTCAATCAGAAACAGGGAATATTAAACTCCCCGCAGTCAACCAAACGCACTCATTTCTCATTTCTCATTTCTCTTATTACCAACAGTTCCTCTTAATAATGGTTAATAAGTAATTTTAGCAATTATGCAGAAATATGTAAAATATTTTGTTTTTCAATATTGTATTTTCAAAATATTGGACAGCAGAGATGAGAGTAGTGAAAATAACTGTAAATAAATAAATTGCTACAAGCAACATTATAGTATAATCAACAACAACACAACAACAAACCACCATCATGCTGTAAAACCGAAAAATTCAATTAAACTGTGGAGAGCAGTCAGCAGTAAAGAGATAGAGAGAGAGAGAGAGACATAGAGCGTGGCTGAGTAAGCGAGTGCGGTATAAAGTGACGAACGAAACTTTTTCAATTAAAATACTGCAACCAAAACAATTCCATGCCATTTATTTATGCAACAAATAACAATTGCCTTGCATTGGGACAAGCAATAATAATTTCGAAATACATATAATGAATGTGACAGAAGAAGAAGCTCGTGGCGTGGGGGTGGACCTCTCATTCTCTTTGGGTGCACCTCTCATTCTCTTTGGAGTTTTCAGCATAAAGAGAATGAGAGGTGCGTGGGTTATAGAGTCTGAGGGCTGGAGATATTTATGTGCCATATAATAGATTCGAAATTCTCTGATTAATTTTTCTGTTTTTTCCATTTTCAAAAGCTATTTGGGGACAATAATTTATTCTGAGTAAAATTAAACCTTTAAAGTAATGAGAATTTTGTCAATTTTGTTAAATTTAATACATAATAGACAGTGTTTTAATATTTTCGATATGTCGCATGGGACAATTGAACACTTTCGCACGGTTATAAAAATATGTTGTCGAAATAATAAAATTTTACGCAAATTTTTTCGATACGAATATGTACAATTGTCCCGTGCGACATGGTTTAATATGTAGCATTTAATTACCCCCACATTTAATGGTAAAGTTGAATTTTGCTTGTTTATCGTTTCGAGGATATTCACTAAGAAAAAATACCTGATATTCGCACGGGACATAAAAAAATAATTAAAGCTTAAATGAGTAGTTCAATTGATTTTTAATGCATTTCAGCGTTTTTCTAATCTTTCTAGTTCTTTCAAAAACAAATAGTTCATCTCAAGGCTCTCCAAACAGACGTTCGTTGCAGTGATGATCTCATTTCTTAAACGAATCTTTACCATCCATCTCTTTGCTCAGGTTTGCAAGCAAGAAGTAGTCAAAGTAGGCTAAATCTGGAGAATATGCTGAAGAATGGAGTATGTTAGTTCAATATTTTATCGCCAAATACAATCCTTATAGCCTCAAATCAATATCGAGCTTCATTTCATTTTCACCGGTGATCATTTCAAGATTTTTGAAGATAATCCATGTGAATGGCAGCCCGTTTATCCCAGAAAACTGTGACGTTGACCTTGTTGGACGATATATAGGGCTCGTTCAACCAACGAAACCAACTTCCCCGATTGTTCCTAGCTTTCGGCTGTGGTGTAATGGCACCGTATTATGTCCACACCAACGAAATGGTGCAAAGGTTGATTCGGTTTTCAACTGAACAAGGATAAATACTTCTTTGATGCGGTCACGCGTTTTTGTTTATGACAGCATGTGAGTAATTGGGGCACCCAACGTTCGAAAAACTTACACATGTCCAAATATTCGTATAAAATATGTAGGACCAGCTAAGTTGAGATGCCGACAGTGTGAATCACTTCACAGATTTACATTTTCCAATTGACAGTTTCTAGCGTGAGAACTTCTGTTAGGCGACCTGAGCAGTTGTTGTTGTGAGCGGTAGGTCCAGCCTTAGTAAACGCGGGAGTCCTATGAAACGTACTGTTTAGACAGGTTCGGACCAGAGCGATTAGATGGGTTGAGTTAAGTGAGCATGCAAAGAGTTGGTTAATACAATGCTTGCATTTTGCGCAGGTCTGGACAGTTAGGAGTTAAGTGTACTGCAATGTCCAGACCCGAGGACCTAAACAGGGTCAAGTCGCCGATATGAACACAGCCTTTGGCCTGATAGAAGTCGGTACGTAAAACCGGCTGTCGTGATAGCTGACTTGAACGTTTGTCACGTCTTAAGCTGGTGCGACCACAAAAGATCTTCTCTTAACCATTGAAATTGATTTATTACTGATAAAATATCTCTGCTTTCCTGTCGCACGGGACAAACATTATTTTTTTCAAATCTTTCGTATTTTCGTAGCATTGATTGATAGTTCTGTCCTTTGCATGTCGCATGGGACAACTAGTTCTAAACCCACCACTTTGAAATTCGAAATACAAAGTTGAAATGATAAAGACACTTCAAATTAAAAAGTTCTTTATTACATTTCTTTACTTTAAAAGTGCATTTCTGTTTAAGAAAAGTTTTTCTTATTAAAAAAAAGATTACCTTTGTCACTCAAACTAACACAAAATGTAATAAATAAATTTTAAAATATTCTTATTTCTCGCAATTCTTGCTTTTTTGGTACTCAAGCACCGTCTTACCACTAGATATGCAGTTTCCTGCATGCTATCATATACTTACAGACATGTATTTCCCTCTTCCGGCCTTTGCTGCACTCTGCCACAGCTATAATCAACATGTTTATCATGCAACATGCCACATTTGTATAACAACTTGCAACATTTGCATGTGAGTGAGTAATGTAATTTTTCTTACCACATACCCAAGTGCATACAGTAGTAAGAAGTATGTAGATGCCAAGATGGTTGTTTTTTTCACGCAAAAACTGACAGTTTTGACATTTGAAAAGTTTTTCCGACACTACACACAGCATATGACTGTCAAATTTGCCACAGTCACAATGTCTGTTGGTTGGTATGGCTTGGTTTGGAAGGATATTGTGTTACCTATGTTAGCTACCTACGCTCTGACCTTGCAAGTGCTCACAAGCACAGGGTGTCTAAAGAAAGGTGTATAAATATGGCTTGACTCCCCTTCTTGCCTTTGGCTTTCGCCTACTTCGGCTCCTTTCCTTAACCCATTTCCCCAGGTGTACGTGTATTTCATACTCATAGTTGTTGTAATTTTTAATATAAATATTTCCTGTAGATTTTGCGCATTTCTTACTGTCTCATATTGCATTTATTATGTCATATGAATTTCATATGCAACTCTGGTGCGTTTTTTCATGCCACATGCTACTTGCAACTTATTATTTACTGCTTTTTTCACATTTAAGTTCCGTCTTATGCGTGAATATGAGTTAAAATTGCGAAAATTCACTTGATTTTTCTATCTATATGGCGAATAATTTGTCTTGGCATATCAAATAGCCAATCAGTATGCGGCATTTGACATTTAAGACGCTTAATGAGGGATGCAGCAGAACACTTTAGACACTACGCAAATGAAATTTTCAAATATATAAATCTTTCGGCAGTTCTCAAACGCATCCATCATGCCAACCACAACACAAATTATCTTAATGTGCTCATCAATAAGTGGATATTTTATTAAGATTGCTTAACACTCTCAGGATATTACGATAAGCCATTAAAAATTTGCGCTCCCAAAATTGCACATAAATTTTGCAATAATAGTAATCAAAACCGTAGTAGCAAATACGAGAGCAAACCACAAAATCCCCATAGGCTAACCGCAGGCGCGCTACTTGCAGGAGCTGCCGCCGCAGGAGCTACCAAAGTAATCAAGGAAGTTGCCGTAGGAGATTGGGTTGCGCAAACCCATTAGGTCATCAATATCAATTTAAAGTAGATAGCAGTGCAGCTGAACTACCCACATAAAACCAAAAGGCAACAACAACAACAATGCAAAAATAAACCAGTGAAATTGCCAAAAAACGGCAAATAATCATAAAAAAATAGCACAAAAATTACTATTAACGAATTGCTTGCCACAGCAGCAACGCAGACGCCAAGGCAGCAGAAGTCGATAACCGACCGACCGGCCGGGTAGTAGTGTATGAATGAAACGACGAGTTCACATAAATCTAAACGCCCAGTTTTTCGGATGAAAATGCGCAAGCTGTTTTCAAATTAAATGTTCCAAAAATACGCTGCTGACTATGCGCGCGTGCCAAAATTGCTTGCTGGCCACACATTAAGTCGACACAGGCGGCGGCGTTAAGGCGCCAAAAACAAAACAAAAAATACAAAATAAAATGGCCGGACAAAGTCAATAGCCGATAGCCATAAAATGGCACGGCAAGTGATAAATTGGAAATGAAGTGTTTCCTGTGGTGCAATGCGAGCGTTTCTTAGTCGAAATTAAATGTTAAAAAGGTAAGGAGGGTGGCAAATAAAAAAATAAAAAATGTGGGTACTATAAAAATGCTGTTTTAACGCCAAATATTCAAACATATAGATCGGAAAATATTATAAAATTTTTATAACCTTAAAAATGGGTTTCAAGAATTTTAATTACATATAAAGAGTGCTTTGGAATGGAAAAATTATTATAGAAGATTATCCAGTGGTTTCAAAAGCGCAGGGCTGTATTTTGGCAGCTGTCAAAATTAACTGTCACACCAACTAGGTTCTATTCTAGTTAAAAGTCAGGCATTTTTGAAAAATAATTGCCTAAAAACCGTATACAAAGCTAAAGTTGTTGAAACCTACTAGAGAGAAGGTTATGGTGCCTATAATCGTCCAACTACTCAAGAAATTGGTCAAATTTGAAATAAATTTGAAAAGACTGTATCGGTTACAGCTATTTTAAGGTTTGTGCATCATCGGTTTGCTCGTTCCATCTCAAATATCGTTGCCGTAAGTGAATGTGTAGCCGAAGACCCGAATATGCCTGTTTCTCGACGTTCTCAAGAGCCGGTACCTTCTTACGACTCATTTCGGCGCATTTTGAATTTTGGAAAACAGCTGATCATTCACAACGCCAACGTAGATACATCGTCTGGGTGCTTGAACAAGAATCCCAATTTTTCCAACAAAAGCTTCTGCAGCGATGAGGCACATTTCTCCTTCTGTGGATACGTAAATAAGCAAAATTGTCTCATTCGGGGCTCCGAGAATCCTCAAATAATTGAAGGGAGGATATTCTTATTCTTCTTCTTTGACGTAGGCACCACTTACGCGATTATAGCCTAATTCGTTTCTTCTCTTTGCTTGTGGCGCCAGTTGAAAATACCAAGTGATACCAAGTCGCTCTCCACCTGATCCTTCCAAAGGAGTGAAGGTCTTCCTCTTCCTCTGTTTCCGCCAGCGGTCACTCCATCGAATACTTTCAAAGCTGGAGCGCTTTCATCCATTCGTACGGCATGACCTACCCAGCGTAGCCGCTGTCTCTTGATTCGCTGAACTATGTCAATGTCGTCGTATAGCTCGTACAGCTCATTGTTCCATCGTCTGCGGTATTCGCCGTTGCCAACGCGCAAAGGACCATAAATCTTCCGCAATACTTTTCTCTCGAAAACTCCTAAAGTCGACTCATCGGATGTCCAGGCTTCTACACCATATGTCAGAACGGGAATGGTTTGGTTCTGGTTTGCCGAGAGAGGACTTTAATTTTCAATTGTCTACTCAGTCCAAGGTAGCACCTGTTGGTGAGAGTGATTCTGCGTTGGATTTCAAGGCTGATATTGTTGGTGTTGCTAACGCTGGTTCTTAGATAGACAAAATTATCTACAACTTCGAAGTTATGACTGCCAACAGTAACGGGGCAGCCAAGTCGCGAGTGCAATGACTGTTGATTTGTTTACA
This sequence comes from Neoceratitis asiatica, assembly GCA_030068015.2. Classification (NCBI taxonomy): domain Eukaryota; kingdom Metazoa; phylum Arthropoda; class Insecta; order Diptera; family Tephritidae; genus Neoceratitis; species Neoceratitis asiatica. The sequence goes on along the minus strand of CM061527.1, from coordinate 80,331,117 downwards.
GTAGATATTTCGTTTTGTCCTCGTTCACTACCAGATCCATTCGATTCGCTTCTTTGTCTAACCTAGAGAACGCAGAACTTACGGTGCGGTTGTTGTGACCAATTATATCAGCATCATCGGCATACGCCAACAACATACGCCTTCTGTTGGCGAAGGGAAGCCATTACACTCAATAGAATTTACAGTCTGGTGCGCTCTTTGTTCCGGAGTTGTGATTGGACCTTACTACTTTGAAAACGATAACGTCGATACTGTCACTACCAGTTAGGAGCGTTATGGTCCTATGATAACCGACTTTTTTGGTCTACATTTGAAGAGCACGACTTGGACAATATGTGGTTCCGACCATCCTGGATCCGCATGCCATACAATACGAGAGAATATAGTTTTTATGTGAGAGAAATTTCTCGGTCGCGTAATCTCTCGTCTTGACGATGTGAATTAGGAACCGAGATTGTTCGTTTTGACACCGTTGGCCTTTTTTCTGTGGAGCTACGTGAAAGACCGTGTTTATGTGGATAAATCTTTAACTCTTGAGCACTTGAAAATCAGCGTTCGTCAAGTTATGGCTGAGATACTGACCAATCATGTGCCCAAAAAGTGGTCAAAAATTACCTCAACCACATCGAAGTTTGCAAAAATTTTGTATAATAAATGTGCTCTAGTATAATTTTCAGTCACTTAATATTATTTTTAAATAAATTTGCCTCAAACAAATTTTCAATCCTCACTAAAGTACGCTTTGCAACATCGTTTTTGCGAAAAATAACCGCTCTAAACATCAATAATTCCGTGAAGGATTTTCCTAGTACAACTTTTTCCTACATTTTCCAAGAAAAATGGGATTAAATTAATAAATTAAATAAAAACTTAACTATTTTACACAGCAATCGTTCAGCTTTGAACCTAACCTCAAATAAAAATTACTAAAAATTGAGTAGAAGAAAGCTGTATATGAAGTACCACAAGAAGAATAACTGCACACGTGCGCTCAGTTTCCAACTACACACACACTACCCAAACTAGACTATCGAAATCAATTACTTTGGTATGCCATAAAAAAAATCACCCTCATCGTACTTTATGGCCACTGAAACCGCAAAGCCCTTTTTTGAAAAAAATACAAAATAAATAAAAATGCCTACCATACATACGTACATTTCTAGTACTGTCTGCTGGAATTTTCGGCAGCTCAACAATTTTTACCTTCTCCTTCTCCTATTGAACTCCACTCGCTTCATTGGTTAACTGTAAACAAATGGGAAATATTTCAATAATATTAAAAATTTAGTGCGGTCCAAAAATATAAATTACTCTGTACCCTGAAATAAAATAGAAAAAAATATATATGCTCTGCTGTAGGCGAGTGAAGTAGCACAGCAAAAGGTTGATAATAACGGTAAATGTGCGGTAAAAAAGTTGCACACTCGCACTGTGTACTCATATTTTGCCAGAAAAAGAATGTAGTTATCTGTAGTCATAAGGACTATAAGTTGGAAAGGAAATATTTTTATGTGAACTCCATCGCCAACACCACTCCTCTCACATTCTGTGGCCTCAATAAATTGATATTAAATATTTTAGATAAATGTGATATTAAAAGGCCAGCAAGTGCAGAAATATTTAGTGAATAAACCGAGGTATTCAAAAAGAAAAAATATATAATGATCGGAAAAAGAGAGAAAAATCAATATATATCTCCCTATGAATGCTTTGAAGAAGCGAAAGAAAAGAGTAAATTTTGTGTCTGAAAACAGGAACAAAAAAGAAAGTCTTTGAGCTTGTGTATTCCTGCGCATATTTCCCACAAATGAGTAGATAAATATAACTTTCTCAAAATATATGCGCTGCTTTATCAGCTATTTATTTATATAAAATTATTTCAATATCTATAAGAGACTAGAAGACACACAAAAGAAAATATTTCCCTACCAAAGCTATTTACGTTTTTTTTTTTACTTTCATCCCAACTTGGTTTCTAACAAAAATTTAAATACAGCCCTGCTGAGAGCAGAGAGAGGGAGAGCAAAATACCAATACCGCAAATATTAAATTTCTCCCCCCTTTATCTGCGTCTGCCTTCATTTCCGGCTTTGAGGGATATGAAATATCAGAAATCATTACTCAACTACCTCGGTGCATCCTTTATCCATTCACACACATAAGACTATAACACGCACATACATAGATGGATACAGTGCGCACTTAAGCCCAACCGCCCATTATGTTTATTCTGCCTTTTAAAATAATTACAATGAATGATGAACTTAATAAATTGCATTCGACTTATCATACGCTCGCTTGCTCTATAAAACACATACATTCATATTTATAAATTTCTACTTGCATATTCATGGAAATTTCACTCATTTCTTATCATTTAATGAATCGGAAATTAATAAAGCAACTGGTTGAACTGACAACTTAATTTGTTTCTGAAAAAAAAATCTGAAATTGCAAAGTTTTAAAAGCGTAAATGGCCATACACGCAATTATTAAATGAAAATCGAGTTAATATTTTCTTACAGGTGGTGTAAAAATAGTTGAAATATCTCAAATTTAATTTATAGTTTTTATATTTTATTGGCTTTTTTAATTTAATTTAAATTATTTAAAAAGAATTGTATAATATTTTATTTCTTTTTTAAAATGTATTAAATTTTCTTATATTTATTTTATGTTGCTTTACTACTTTTACTTTATATTATTTTTTAAATTTTATTTTTTTATAATTTTTTTATATTTCATTTTTTGTTTTATTTTTTGTATTATATTCTATTTTCATTTATGGTTTTTTCATTTTAATTTCTTTTATTTAATTTTATTTAATTTTTCTTTTTTATTTATTTATTTTTTTAATCTAATTTTTTTTATTAATTAATATTTACTTATTTTATTTAATTATTTTTGTTTTAATTTTTTTTTTTAATTTACATATTATTATTTTAATTTGATTCATTTCATTAATTTTTTATTTTGTTTTATACTGATTTAAGGGGTTAGGCGACTCTAGAATTTTCGGAAAATGGATTTTTTCCCCCTTCAAATGATACATTATGGTCTCGAACATGTAATACCGAAAGATTTTTACAGATAAAGATTTCTAAATGCCCCATTTTGGTTATCTAGTTGAAGCGTCTGTTTCAGTCAGTAAAGCAAACTTAAAACTTTATCTCAAAACTGCTTTTTTCGACATAACTCAAAAAATGTAGAACCGTTTCACTTGAAATTTTGACAACATCTTCAGAAATACATTATCTTACATATATTTTTTTTGTTTATTAACAAATTTCGAACATTTTTTAGGCCAAATTGTTACTTTTTCTTTTAGAGACCCGCCATTTTGTTAAAAAATGCATATATTGAAAAAATGCTACGTACTTCTGTAGCTATTGCTAGTTACAAGCGGAAACCGTTGAACAACTTATTAAAATAAAAAAATTACAGTAGCTGTGTGTCCGGCCGTGGTTACAGAAAAAATGGAGATATCCTAGGGAGAACGATGTATATCCGCCATTTTTAAATTGATTTTACTTAAAAAAAAAAACAATAGTTATAAGCAGCTAATTATATGTTCAATAAATGCCTTTTGTCAAAAATCCGATTTATTTAATAGTTTTCACGAAAAAAAATCTCAAAAAAGACCTATTTTGTGACTCTAGAATAGCCTAATTTCTTAATTAATTTATTTTCTTATATTTATTTGATTTTTCATTTCATTTTTTTCATATTTTTTATCTGAATTTATTATAATTTGTTTAATACCATTAAATCTATTTCATTTTATTAAATTTTTTATTTTTTTTTACTCTTTATTTTGCTTTAATTCTGAATTTTATTTTATATTTTTATATTATTTTGTTTTTCAAACTTTTATATATATTTTATTATTTTTTAACATTTTTTTATATAAATTTTGTTTATTTTGTTTTATTTTTTATTTTTTTAAATGTTTTATTAATTTTTTTTTTCATTTATTTCGTTCCTTTTTTAATTTTTTTTTTCATTTAAATTAGTTTTATTTTTCTATTTTATATTTATTTATTTTATTTTTTATTATTTTTTTTCTTATATTATTTTAATTAAAATCGAATTTTAATTAATTTTAATTCTATTGAAATTTTTTGATTTTTTTTAATTTACTTCTTGTATTATTTTTCTAACTTTTTTGTATTTCTTTTTTTTTAATTTTTTTTGTGTTGTTTTACTTCATTTAATAATTTTTTATATATTTTCTTTTATTTTTTTATTTTTATTCGTATTTTTTTCATTTATTTAATTGTATTTATATGTATTTTGTTCTTTATTTCACTCTATTTTCTTTAATTTTTTTATGTAATTTTTATTTATTTTATTTTATATATTTTTATCTCATTTTTTCATATTAATTATATTTATTATTACTATTTTTTTATTTTACTTGTATTATTATTTATTATATTATAATTTTTTAGTTTGTTAAATTTTTCAATTTATTTTTATTTATGTTATTTTATTTTTATAAAAAAATAAAATGTATTCATAAAAGTAGGGAAGACCCCAGGGTTAGTGCAAGCCACCCCACACAAAATTAGCAAATATTATATGCGCAAGCAGTGTGGCGCAGGAAGCGCGCATAACTCCGAGGTCAGAGAACCGAAAATTTGCGCTGCTAGTCCCTTGGCTATTTTTTATTTAATAATAAAATTCATTTATTTCTCAGTATGTTTAACAGTTATTGGATCTAAAAAACTTTATATTGCATATAAAATAGATGAATGGATGTCTAATTGGGAAAACTCTAACCAAAAAACGTTTATCTGGACACTGGTAAGACTATTTTAAAGGCATCAAAACCAAAGTAACCAAGTTTCAAGCATAAAAAAACGAGAAGAAACACAGAAGACGCGGTGCAAACTTTTCTTGTTTATTTATTTATTTATTTTTCTTCAAACTGCCGCTTCATCACTAACAAATAACAGTAGCAGAAATTTAAGCGGCTTTAAGCGAAACCGGCGAGGCTCCCTCAGTAGCAAGGCTTTTAAATGAGCGGTGAGTACCTTTATTACACCTCATTATGCCAAACAAATGTGACACCATGAAGGTGTGCTGTTACAGCGGCGACGACCAGCGCCAACGGACGAGCTCGCAAATATGCGCTTGTTTATAAGTATACATACATATCTATGGTTGTACCGCGTAATTGTTGACCGTCATGCATGAGCACATGATGAGGCATCATTATTTATGCTTACCACAGCCACTGAGCCCGACTAGCGTATACACTGCTGAGCGACTATTGAAATTCATGGAAAAATTATAAAGCTGCAGTGTAAAAAGAGCATAGGAAGGCTGGAGCCTCTATAGAGTAGATATCGCACAGTAGATTAAGGTTATTTAATCAAAACAGCCTGAAGGTGGGTGAATTAAGGTGGGAAAAAAGTGAATGAAAGTGAATGTGAGCTTTGATGGCGCACAAATGATGAGCGGCATGCGGGCAGCTGGTCATTTGTGGTAATGAGCGTTGCATGTAAAATATCTATACACCACCAACGTCGTTATTGTTTCCTTGCTGCCTTTGCAACTAACCACAGCCTCCAATGTGAAACGGAGAGTGACTTATTGACCGTGCGTTGCTTGTGGGTTAAGTGCTGCCGCTGCTGTTGAGTTGATGATGGCAAACGGCATGCAATAATATGCATTTGTTGTTTTTATTTTCGTACACTGGCATGCCACACCCACACGTTTGCTTAATGAAGATAATATGCTGATGATATGCCACCACAAAGGTAGGCGGTGTGATGGGGAAGCGCCAGAGTCGCTGATGATTTCCATCAGCATGTGGCCGCAGCGTTGCGGTGCGCCGACCAGCAGCGCATACAAACATAAAATATGGCTGTCATACACATACATACACATACACATACACGTAGAGTATTGAGTCACAACGCCTTTGGCATGCGCTTCAAATGAACTGTAGCTGACAATAAACTCCGCATAGAGTTGCCAAAGCAACAAAAAATAAATAAAATGAAATAAAAAAATGAAAATAAAATATATGCGCTGGTATTTAGTAGTGTTGGTGGTGCATACAACAACAAAAACAGATTATTTAACAGACACTTACAAATGTGTTGTCATTATTTGCCTGACCAGCTTGGTGCACGTTACAGCTTCTGCCCACACACATACGAGTACATACAACTTCATCACGCGCAAATGACTGGCGAGCAGTCAAATAACGTTTTGCTACACAAAAAAATGTTTGAAATGCTTGCGAAGATACCAAGTATAGCCTAGCAAGGATACCAAGTATAGCCAAACTACTCTACCAACTCTATACATACATACGTTAGCTCGCCTTTTACAGGCTCGCTGCTGCTGGCTTCTCCACAAATAGTTTGTCTACTAGTGCAAAAGCTTGCTTGTTGTGGTCTGTACGCCTATAGCAGCTCCGAAAGTCAGTCAGCTTCATTCACACATGCAGAGCCAACGGACCTCCATAGCCAGCGCTTAGTGTGGCAGGCAGTCAGGCTGGCACACAACCCCACATACGTATACAGTCGTGTAGTCCATAGTATATCAATTTTTAGCTTAGAAATAGATTGTTGGTTATTTTCTTTCTAATTTAAGCCATCACTTTTGACCACAAACGCAAATGTACCGTGCAAATGAGTAGTGCAATGTGTGTGGCTAGAGCTACATAAATACATATATGAAAATGTATATATGTATGTATTCTCCACATACAAATCGGTTAGAGTCTGGCACAACTCAGTTAGCAATACTTTGCTAAGATGAAAAAAAATGCAGTTAAAGCATACCCAACATGCGCAACATCGCTAGTTATTTGTTTTTACTGTTACGGATTTCTAAAAGAAAAATTTATTTTCGTTTTGGTCGTGTTTTTAGATGATTTTAGAAGATCTCATTACCTAGTGACTTCATAAGAAATAAGAAGAGCAAAAAATAAGTGCTAAATTTCCTGCTGATCCATACTCATGAGCACTTCTGCGACAATGAAAGAGCTGATTAGGTTTCAAAAACTTGGATATTCGCACGGCACAAATGTTAGATTTATGATTTTCGTAGGCAACTTTTTAAAATTTACTTTCTGAAATTTACAGGAACGTTTTTAATCTAATTTTAGCCACTGTTGCACGGGACATTTTATATTTTAGTTACTATTTGTTACTTTTTTATGGAAAAGGGTTCAGGAAAGTTTTCTTAAAATGCAAGTGAGAATTCAGCACACTTACCACAAAGTCTACTAGGCATCTAGATTTGTTTTTAATTCGCAAGCGTCTTAGCAAAGTTTTCAGTAGAGGGCCGGTATCAAGTAGTTGCTAATTATTTGCATCCAAATGGTACTAAATCAAAAAAATATATTTTTCTATTTTTCTGAGCGGTTTTTATGCAAAGGGTGATCCAAGTAGAGGTACTTTTTCAATACTTTTTTTTTTACAGATCACGCCTGAGTCGTGTCAAGCTGTCATGTTTGGCATTTTTGTTCAACATTGTTTGGCATTTCATCATGGAAAGACTTACGCCTGAACAACGTTTACAAAACATTCAACTTTATTACGAAAAAGCACGTTCTGTGAAGAATGTGTTTCGTGCACTTCGCTCAACTTATGGTCAACATAATCGGCCTACTGAGCCTACTATTCGCAACACCATCACCCATCTTGAGACCCAGCATTCATTATTGGATAATATTCGACCGTATAGACCACGTCCAGCACGCAGTGAATGAAATATAGCTGACGTAGCTGAGAGTGTAGACAAAGACCGTGGAGAGTTGATTCGGCGCCGTTCGCAGCAACTCAGACTGACGTATGGAACGACTTGGCGCATTTTACGTCGAGATCTTAAATTGAAAGCGTACAAAATACAACTTGTGCAAGAACTAAAGCCGCTCGACCTTCCCAAGCGACATCGCTTCGCTCTATGGGCTCTTGAAAAGTTCCAAGAAGATCCGACGTTGTCGAGCCAAATTTTGTTCAGGCCCATTTCTAGTTCAATGTGTATGTTTACAAGCAAAATTGTCGCATTTGGGACGAAGAGCAACTTGAAGAGATTCAAGAGTTGCCATTTCATCTAGAAAAAAAACGGTTTGGTGTGGTTTGTTGGCCGGTGGAATCATCGGTCCATATTTCTTCAAAAATGATGCCGGTAAGAACGTAATGGCGTCAATGGCGACCGTTATCGCGCCATAATAATCGACTATTTGATGCCTGAAATGAAAGTTCGGGATCTTCTCGACATTTGGTTTCAACATGACGGCGCCACCACACACACATCGCATCAATCAATGGATTTATTGTGAGAATACTTCGGTTAGCAGATAATTTTACGTTTTGGACCGGTCAATTGGCCACAAGGATCGTGTGATATCTTACCGTGAGACTTTTTCCTGTGGGGATATGTGAAGCCTAAAGTCTATGCGAACAATCCCACTTCGATTCAGGCCTTGGAGCAAAACATCACGCGTTTCATTCGCCAGTTACCAGTCGAAATGCTCGAACGAGTCATCGAAAATTGGACTCAATGGATGGACCATCTGAGACGTAGCCGCGGCCAACATTTGAAAGAGATAATCTTCAAAAAATAAATGCCAAAGAATGTTCTTTCGAATGGCAATAAACATTCCCCATTAAATTCGAATTTTCTGTATTTTTTTTCTTTTGAAAAAGTAGGGAACCTCGAAATGGGCTACGTGTTATAATTAAGTAGAATATTTTAGGGCTCCACCAAAATAATAGAGCAACCATGAAAATCGTCAGAGCAAGCTAAAAATTCTAAACCTTAAATATTTTTAAAAAATATGTACGTATGTATATAGTTTAATTAGAATTGAGATTGAAATTGAAAGAGAAAGTTGAATAAAATGGACTGGAACTTGGAAAATGTAAATTTCGGAAATATTTTTTCATTTTATTAAAAAATATGTACATATATGTGCATAAAGTTTAATCAGAATTAAGAGTAAAATGGTCAAAATAAACTTAAAATATGAACTTTGAAAATATAAAACGATTTTTGAAAATTTATGTTTTGAAAAAATTACCAAAACTAAAAATTTTATTTAAGAAAAAAACATTCCACGAATAAGTGTGGTGGGTGAAAGTAAATACATATGCAAAAGGGCTTGAGAGTCTTGTGATATCATTCCAACGATTTCTCTATTCACATTGAAATGTATGCATAAGTATACATGCACAAACATATATATACAAACATATACTTGCTAACAAATATTTTCAATTACACACTCGTGCAAATATCTCATTTGTGTTACTCGAACATTTTCATGTGAAAAATTCTGCCATCAATTAGTTTGTAAAATAGGTTAACATGCACTAATGACGTTTTCCATTCATTTTCACTATCAACGACTAAACAAGCTAATACTTTTTTCTCTATAAATGCGGGAGTACATACTCGTACATATGAAATTGTATTTAGATTGAGTATACCCTTTGCCTGTGCAAGGACTTTTCTTGTTATAACCGTCGACGAAACATATTTATGTACTTGTATGTAGTACACATGTATGTATGTAGTACACATCCAATATGATTTTCACTTATTACACAAAGTAATAGATTTGCTGTCAGGCACTCATATGAATATCATCATCTGAACGAACACAGACGAAGCGCAACAATTTGACTTTGGCCATGGAAACACACACACACACACACACATTTGTTTCTGCCTGTTTGACTTTTGACCCAGTTCGCTTGAAATAATACAAATTTTGAAATGAGATTGTGGTTTTTGGGCATTGGAAAAATTAAATAAACTAGATTAATGTATAAATTTTGTGGTTATCTGGCATTTATGGAGCAATTTAAAACTGTTAAGGGTAAACGGAGAGGGAAACTTAAAGATACATCAGCGGTGGTGGGTGTCGAATTAATATTGTGATAATTTATTCTGTGGGAATTACTTAGGCAATGAAGCGATTAAATTAATCAAATAAATTGGAATAAATTCGGAGAAATGGAAAAACACAAATTTAAAAAAAAATAAAATAAATAAAATAACAAAATAAAATAATAAAATAAAATAAATTTATAGTAAAAAAAAATAAATTAAATTAAATCGTTTCCAACTCATTGAACTTTATTACGAAAATTCACGTTCTGTGAAGATTGTGTTTCGCGCGCTTCACTCAACTTATGATCAACATAATCGGCCTACTGAGCGTACTATTCGCAACACCATCACCCATCTTGACACCCAGCATTCATTATTGGATAATATTCGACCGAGTAGACCACGTTCAGCACGCAGTGAAGAAAATATAGCGGCCGTTGCTGAGAGTGTACACGAAGACCGTGGAGAGCCGATTCGGCGGCGTTCGCAGCAACTCGAACTGACGTATGGAACGACTTGGCGCATTTTACGTCGAGATCTTAAATTGAAAGCGTAAAAATACAGCTTCTGCAAGAACTAAAGCCGCTCGACCTTCCCAAGTGACATCGATTCGCTCTATTGGCTCTTGAAAAGTTCCAAGAAGATCTGACGTTTTAGAGCCAAATTTTTTTCAGCGATGAGGCCGATTTCTGGCTCAATGTGTATGTAAAGAAGCATAATTGCCACATTTGAGAAAAAAAGCAAGCTGAGGAGATTCAGGAGCTGCCATCTCATCTAGAAAATACAACGATTGGTGTGGTTCGACATTCCCACACATCGCATCAATCAATGGATTTATTGAGAGAACACTTCCGTGAGCAGAGAATTTCACGTTTTTGGCCGATCGATTGGCCACCAAGATCGTGTGATATCACACCGTTAGACTTTTTCCTGTGGGCATATGTAAAGTCTAAAGTCTATGCGTATAAACCCGCTTCGATTCAGGCCTTGGAGCAAAACATCACGCGTCTCATTCGCCAGTTACCAGTCGAAATGCTCGAACGAGTCATCGAAAATTAGACTCAACGGATGGACCATCTGAGGCGTAGTCGCGGGCAACATTTGAAAAAGATCATCATCAAAAAATAAATGCCAAAGAATGTTCTTTCGAATGATAATAAACATTTCTCATTAAATGTGAATTTTCTGTGTTTTTTCCTTTAAAAAAATAGGGAACTTTTATCAATTTTATTTGATAAAAGAAAATAATATAAAAAATAAATATTAAATTAACTAAGGCAAAATAATATTCAAGAATATAATTTAAATTAAGTAACATTAACTAGTTAAAAAGATCAAAAAAAATTAATTAATTAATTAAATTAAATAAAGATAAAAAACTGAGTAAAATTAAATAAATTTAAGTAAGTGAGAAAAAAACGAAAAATTTATATCTTTAAAATTGAATAAAAAACTATTTTTTTATAATATAATATAAATAATAATTAAAAGTAAATTAAAAAAATATATATGTGAACCAACTAGCAGAGCAAGGTTTCGATCCTCGGACCTCTGGGTTATGGGCCCAGCACGCTTCCACTGCGCCACTCTGCTTACACACCGTTATTCGGCTAGTTAGCATGTATTTACTATAGCATACCCGCTTTTTTCGCAAACACCCCGCTTCAAGTTTGTACACAAATTGGTTATTTTGTGCGAGCTCGTTGAATATTCTTAACTGGTTTCAATGTTTCTTGGCACAATTTTTAGCAAAGAGGAACGAACCCTTTTCAATACCGTTTTTTAAGGAACATTATATTCCCAAAAGTCCTATTTTATTTAGTACTTAAGAACATATTAGCCATTTCATTTGCCAAAATTTGGTGAAATTCTAAAAATTTAGCTACTCAACAGTACTAAATACATAGCTGCTCCCTCCAGCATTAAAAATATTTTATTATCCATAATTAAAATTTACTAAAAAAAAAGTGTAATTAATTTGTTTTGTTCAAAATAGTTGGTAATTTTCTGCCTCGTTTGCGTTTATGAATAGGCAAGCGTTAATCAAAATCACTGTGTGAACAGCCTCAGAAAAACTTATAATTTCCAAATCCTATTTAAGCTCGTTTGACATTAAAATTAAAAAAATATATATATAACAGAAGGCAAATACGTGAATGTGTGTAGGTTCATAAATATAAGTGAGTCCAGAGGCGTATCTGACATAGTTGGGAAAGCAGGCGCTCCTCAAAGTCTGTGACAATAATATAATTTTAAAAAAAATTTAATTAATTTTATATTTAAATCTTTTATACTATATTCGTTAACCTATGAAAATAAAAATAAAATATTTTTGCTTAGAAAAACAGCTTGAAGTTGCATATAAACGAATAATTTTGTTATCAGACCTGCCAATTTATCCACGCCTGTAAGAAGTATGTTGTCTTATTGCTAATATGCTTTCCCACCACTTTTTAAAACGTTGTTTATGCGCTTGGATAATGCCTAGTGTTGCTCGGATAAGCCGGATAAAGCATTTTTACTACAAAAAAGTTATAAAGAGTTTCAATACAAGCTAATTTGAGGCTCGGATAATAAATTATTTTTCTGGAATAAGCCGGGCAAAGCATATTTATTACAAAAGGTATAAAGTGTTTCAATAAAAGCTAGTTTGAAGCTCGGATAACAATTTTTTTCGGGGATAAGCCGGATAAAATATTTTTACTACAAAAAAATTGCAAAGAGTTTCAAGGCAAGCTAATTTGAATCTCGGATAACAAATTATGTTTCTGGGATAAGCCGGATAAAGCATTTTTACTACAAAATGTACAAAGAGTTTCCTTACAAGCAAATTTGAAGCTCGGATAGCAAATTTTTTTTTCTAGGATAAGCCGGATAAAGCAATTGTTATAAAAAAAATTACAAAGAGCAAATCTGAAGTTTGGATAATAAATTATTTTTCTGGAATATGCCGGACAAATCATTTTTAATAAAATAAAGTTTCAAAGAATTTCAATACAAGCAAATTTGAAGCTCGGACAACAACTTATATTTTTGGAATAAGCTAGGTATAGCATTTCTGCTACAAAAAATGCAAAATGGTTCAGTACAAGCAAATTTGAAGCTCGGATAATAAATTATTTTTCTGGGATAAGTCTGATGAAGCATTTTTACTACAAAAAGTTTACTACAAAAGTTTGAATACAAGCAAATTTGAAGCTTGAATAAAACGAAATTTTCTGGGATAAGCCGGATAAAGCATTTTTACTACAAGAAATGCAAAAAGTTTTAATAAAAGCAATTTTGAACTTCGGATAACAAATTATTTTTCTGGGATAAGCCGGTTTAAGTGTTTTTGTTAAAGAAAGTTGTCTAGAGTCTTATTACAAGCATTTGTGGAGCCTGGATAATGAAAAATCTTGCTCGGATAATGGCTTTTTTGTTCATAAGTTCATCTGTGATTCGTGGTAAATTATTTCAGTGCTTAGATAATTAATTTCCCTCTACATTTCATTTTATTCAAATAATTCCACTTAATTTCTTAGCAAACTACGCCACCGCCACTCTTTATATTCACCATAAAGCATAATAACTATGAATACACCTCTCCAAGTTACATACACTTACCGTTATATTGCTTATGTGTCTTGTGCATTAGTGTGAAAATCTATTATTTTAATAAACTTAGCTAAAATTATTGTTGTTGTTGATATAGTAGTTTTCAGTGCGATTTTGTCACCTGTGCGCGACTTTCTGTGCGTGGGTGTGTGTATGTATGAGTAGCTCTAAATATATTTGCCACCAAATTAATTACATTTAATGTATTTCAATTTGTGTGCTCAACTCATTTAATTTCTCAAACAAATTATAAACGAAAACAATGCCGCGCTCCCAAAACACCTAGAACAATAACAACAGCAGCAAGCAAGCTGTCGGGCGGCGGCAGACAGCAGCATAAACTGCGTGCCACAAACAAAATGTGTGAAAAGTTGTGTGACGGCATTTAGCAGCAAATTTGTATACTCCCATGTGTGTGTATGTATATATGTGTATGTATGTTAACACACACACACACATACACTGCATTAAATTAATTGTATTTGCCATTTGTAATGCTGGCACAACTGTGACGACAGCAAAGAATAACAAACTTTCACACAAAAAAATTGAAACAGAAACGAAAACAGCGAGGAAATTTTCCCCAAACCACCGCCGACTCTACCCACCTCCACCACAGCGTCAAACATTCGCCAGCGCCGCTATTTAGCTGAACAACAAGAACAACAACACTTATGAGTGAACAACATTAAACAATATTCAGTCAGAAGTCAACGAGCAGGGGAAAAGCAACAAGAACAACAACAATGACAACCAAGAATAACAACAGCAGCGCGGCAGCAACAGCAACAGCAGCCATCAACAATCACAGCAGGTTGCACGCAATTATTATTGCGACACGCTTCCGGTTTTCTAATTTAACCCCAAAATGCAGTAAAAGTTGACAACAACAAAAACAAAACAAACAAAAAACCAACAACAACAAACAGCAACAACCATTTGCGAGGGTGTTAAAGTGGCAACAATGGCAAAACAGTGGCAGTAGCAGCAGCAGCAGCAGCAGCTAGTGGCAAGTGGCAAGTGGCAGGTGGCAGGTGGCAGACAGGTGAGTCGCTGCTGTTCCGTTGTTACACAAAATTAAAATTATGCAAAACATAAAATCTGCTTCAATTTGGTGACATAAATGTGGTGTGGAATGAAGGGTGGTGTGGGCGCCAAAGCTGAGTGGCGTGGAAAAAGCTGCCGCTAAAAGTTCATTTAAATAAATTAGAAAATATGACAAAGTGCTGGGAGCTCGCTGTTAGTGTTGTTGTTGTTGATGTTGTTGTTGTTGGTTTTTGTTTACAGCTTGCTGTTTTACTCATTTTGTTGTTGTTGTGTTTTTTCTTGTGTGGATGCTGTTGTTTCTGGTCTGGTTTTGTTGCTTTGCGTTGCGGTTAAAATGTCTAAGATTTGTTGTGGTTTTTTTCTCGTTGCTTTTATGCCTTTTGCTCATTTTATTGTTGTTGGTTCATTCAAATATTTTCTTTAATTTTCTGCGCTTAAAAAATTTGTTGCCTTTGTTTTTGCTCTAATTGTTGGCACTTGTTTGCTGTCAGTAGCACCTTGATGTCGCGGAATTATGAGCGAAGGTAGATGACAAGCCATAGGCGGCGATAGAGAGGCATGTGTAAGGGATTAAACAAAGTTCATGCTGCGATTTTCAAGTGACCAGTTCTCCAGTTTGTACACCCAGATAGTAAATTTACAAGGGATAAGACAGATTATAATTTTTTCTTATGCAAATAATGACTATCAGCTGCATTTATGTTAATTTTAAGGTTTTCAATGAATTATTTTGCTGGGATAATCCGGATAAGTTGTGTTTCTGTGGTAAAATGACCAATGTATATATAAAAGGCAATTTTGGAACACTAACCAAAAAAAAATTCCATGCATTTCTGTTAATTTTAAGGTTTTCAATGAATTGGTTTGCTGGGATAATCCGGATAAAGTATTTTTCTTTTGTAAAATGACCAAGAGCAGTATAAAAAGCAATTTTCGAACTCTAACTAAAATAATTTCGCCTTGGATAAAATTAAAAATATTTTTAAGCAACCGGATAATGAGTTGCTGTGCGTTCAAAGAACTGGCAATTTATTTTAGTCAGAAATTATAGCCCAAATCTATATTAAAAGTGATTTCTAAGTGGAATAAATTAATTTTGTTTGCTCGGATAATTCGGATAATGTGTTTTCTTTGAAAATATATATAAATATATATATATATATATATATATATACAATAATAATTCAATAATGTTTACAAAGTATTTTTCAAACCTGGGATAACACATTTTTCGCTCGGATAAGTCGTACAATATATTTTTTGTACTAATAATGATTAAAAATGTTGAAAAAAGCTAATTTAAAGCCCAGATAAGAGTTATAGATGTGCTCAAAATAATTCCTGAGAGAACATGCAAATCAAAAACCTGAAGCTCAAATTCCGTTTTAAAATATGTATATTCTCAGCAGAATATTTAGTGATAGCTCACTTCTATAACTTTTCATCACACCCTTATACTCTGCCACTGTGCTCGGTACGTAGTTTCGCTTGCCTTTTTATTGTTCTTAACAAAAAAACAATTCAACGCAGCAGCACTAAAATTATTTAAACCCATTTAACATTTTCACTATTAAAACTAAAAGCACTTAGAAATTACTCTTTTCACATTCCTCCATTTTCTCTCATTTACCTGACTGACAAACCCTTAAGTGTGTCAAAAAGGGTACACTGAACTGTATACATCCCCAAAGGCAACTCATAACTGGTAAATAAAATATAAAAAAACAACCCTACATTCCTACATTTCATCATTTATTTATTCATAAATTTTAACGGATATGGTTGAATCCTTTTTTTCACACTATTCTTCACGCGTTCATTGTTGCTCCCTTTGGGTCAAACACCAGAGCTCAAAAGGCAAAAAGGTATGAAATTGTGGATATGTAAAAGCGGAAAGCCACAATAAAAATGAAATTAAAAAATGTAGGGGAGTAATTTTTTTTTAAATTCCTAGAATTGGGCATTGTTTGGGTAGCAAAGGGGTTTCAAAAATACAATAACATACATCGTAGGTTTAGAATAGCAGAAACAGAACCGGGTAGGTAGGGAAAACCTTGAAATTTGATAAAAATATTTTTTAAACACTGTTTCGGTTTTTTTCCTCTTTCTTTTTTCTTAAATTTTTATTTACTTCAACTTGACTTTTATTTAAATTTAAAGTATTTTTTTTTATTTTTTTATTTATTTTTATTTTTATTTTTATTTTTTTTATTTTTTTATTTTTTATTTTATATTATTTTATTTTATTTTACTTTTTTTATTTTTCTTTTATTTTGTCTTATATTATTTGATTTGATTTAATTTTATTTTAATATATCTGGTCTATTGTGGTCTCTTGTGGCATTCGTCAAAACGTCAAACCTCTGAGCGTAACACATCCAGCAAGCACATGGTTTAGAGTTTCGCTTCTGATATTGTATCTACGGCATCTGTCTGCAGAAGCATTTACGTCACGAATTACATATTTGACCCAATTTCTAGTGGCAACGACTCCATCTTGCATTGCAAAAATAGTCCCATCCGTTTCGACGAATATTGCTCTGTTTGTGAGCCATAAGTGCGACAATTTTTGGTCGATATGCGCAGTTTATTCGAGTATTTTATTTTATATTATTTTATTTTATTTTATTTTATTTTGTTTTAATTTATTTTATTTGATTTTAATAAATTTTGTTCATTTTATTTAAATTTATTTAAATTTTTTTATGTTATTTTATTTTATTTTATTTTATTTTAATTTATTAATTTAATTTTTATTTTATTTTTTTTTATTTTATTTTTTTTTTAATTTCATTTAATTTATTAAATTAATTAATTTATTTTATTTTATTTTATATTTTATTTTATTTATTAAATTTAATTTTTTTAATTTTTTTATTTTATTTAAATTCATTTTCTTTTATTTTTTAATTTTATTTTAATTTATAAATTTAATTTATTTTATTTTATTTTATTTTTCATTTTAGTTTATTTTCATTTTATTTATTAATTAATTTTTTTTTAATTGATATTATTTTATTTTTTATTTCTTTTAATTTAGTTTTTTTTACAATTTAATTTAATTTAATATTTTTTTAACTTGTATTTTTTTATTATTTTTTTTAACATAATTTTTTATTCAATTAACTAAAATTAAAAAAAATTATTTTATATAAAAATTCATTTCTCATAAGATAGCAGAACAAGGTTTCGATCCTCGGACCTCTGGGTTATGGGCCCAGCACGCTTCCACTGCGCCACTCTGCTTGATGGTGACCGTTTGTCAAATGCTTCATACAAGCCAAGTGTGTATAGTGTTGTCTCTTTCAAAAGTAGTTAGCTTACGCTGTTACTAGTGACGTAGTTTTCAATTACATAATATGTAACAGCTGCGAGCAGGAGTCAGTCATAACAAATAGTAATAATAATTCGTCTATAATGTGAGTTAATTAAAAACGTTGTGAAAATGTATGTAAGTACACATATAAGTTAATACTAGTATATATATATGTATGTGGGTAGCAATATATTACTATTAAATTATGGAAAAAAAACGTGTTTTGCATTCAAACGTTTCTGTGCGCACTGAGCTCACTGACTATTTTATACAAATAAATGGCATTTAAAAACCTACAAAAATATATTTTATATATTATGTGTATTATGTGTGTGTATGTTGGCTAAAATGGCATATTATATTTATTATTGAAAACAATTCATTATCAGCAACGAGTTAATTTGTAATTAGAATTACAAATTAGTCTCTTATCACATTTCAGTTTATCGCTTTGTATACAAAATATATATAAAAAAAATTAAAAAAATATCATATACACTAGCATAGTGTGAACAAAAAGTCAAGAAATACAATAACAAAATGTTTAATAAAGCAATAGAAATAGAATGGCACGAATATTAATGGTTATTGGCAAGCTAAAAATCGCTTGGAGAGCAGGAAAAAAATTAAATATGATATTGTGTGTTAATTGTTGGATTTTTTACAGTATAGGCAAACCTAAATCGCCGGAAACGCCTGCTATCTAGTACTTAATATATTTACGCCTACATATATGTATGTGTGTATGTATATAAAATAATAATAATAAATTTGTGCCTGCTGCGTATTCATATATTAATTGCTACACTTATTGTGGATAAAAGCATTTAAATAGTGCTGAAAAAAGAATTATAAACACAATGGTGCTATAACATAGGCAGCAAAAGAGTAAACAGCAATTATTCTATATAGACATTTACATAAATTTAATATATTTTATCGTAGCTGAGCTGAATTGCGGCATTTAATTGATAACTGCAGCGTAAATAATTTGCATAAACGGGCCATAAAATTAATATTGAATTATTTGCATACAAAAATATTAAATAGAATTTCGGGATTTACAAGCGAACAAGTATTGAATTTTTGGTAGTTTTGGTTTAATTTGAAAAAAATACTTTAATATGCTTAAAAATGATAAGTTGCGAGTCGAATTTTTTTTTCATAATTACTAAATTTCGGGATCCCGAATTTTTTTCACTTTACGAATAATGAGCACCAAAAAAATTCTGCTTTCGGTTTCCAATGCACTATATTTATTTAAGCATCATATTATTTGCATATATGTATATGTAAATACTTATAATCACTTACATACCCACATGCATACACAATATTTATTAATAATTATAAATGAATATGTTTTGTAATATTTTTCGATTAACGCAACGCTTTACGCTTTAGCGCATCAACACAACACCGCACAATCACAAAACACTAAAGTAATTAACGTTTAAATTGAATTTTTGCACACAAAGTAAATAAATGAGACGTAAAGTGCACACAAACACACACACACACACACATGCATGTATGCATGCATGCAGAAAATAATGTGCATAGATAGAGGCTTTTATGATAACTCACAAACACACTCATTTACATTTTCATTTCACATACATATGCACATAAATGTAGATATTAATTTTCCATTTCCCACGGGCATTGCGTCGCTTACGCCTCACACCTTCTAAATGATTTTGACATTGTTTATATTGTATTTATGCATTACCCTATATATATATATATTTGCTATTGTTGTTACTATCATTGTTGTTATTGTTGTTGCATTCTGCTTATCACACATTATATAATCGTTGGCTTTTATGTTCGCGGATAATTAAACCAACATAATTAATAATTGATAATTGCATATGAATATTTATACGTCGTGGCTATCAAAAAAAAAATTATATATGTGTGTATGTAAGTAATGTGTGTATAATAAACTAAAAAAAATGATTAAAGACTGATTTTAAGTGAAAAAAAATTTAAAATTAAAAAAAAAAATTTTTTTTAATATTTTTAAAAGTCACTCGAGCAACTTTTCGTTTATTTATTTGCTTTTATTAATTTATTTTAGTTAAACTAAATAATCAACTCAATTGTTCTCAGTTCCCGCATGAAAAAATTTCTAAAATTCACCTCAAGTGCTCACAATTGACAACTGTTATACCTTATACCGTGCAAGTTCGCAGCTAGGGCAACGGCTGTGGTAGGCAGGTCCATACTACAACCGAGGCATCATTGATCCGGCATTGTGTGGCTTGTGGAAATTCCTTTTTTATTATAAAGTTCGGCGGCACGGAGTGAGAAATGTGCCTCGTCGCTGAAGAAATTTTTTTTGGAAATAGCGTAGTCCACTGTTTGTTGTTCAATCGTTGGGAATGGGCATCTGGCTTCAGTTGTTGTATGAGCTGGACTTTATATGGATTTAGGTGTAAGTCCAATTGCAAAATACACTATAATGTCCCGTTAAATTGTCCCAACTCTTAAGAATGTCGAGAAATGGACACATTCGGGACTTCGGCAACACTTTCACTTATAGCAGCGATATTTGAGGAGGAACGAACGAAACGAGAATGCACAGGCCTTCAAAAATCTGTGACCGATCCAGTCTCTACAAATTTCTTCAAAAATTTACCAACTGCTTGAGTAGTTGGGCGATTATGTGCACAATAATCTCCTCTTAAAGCACGAAACGTGACGAAGTTTGAACAGTTAGGCTTGACAGATGTCAAAATACAACACTGCACTTTCAGAACAACTAAATGGATAAGCCTTTACACCTGAGGGATCAGTGGTCCATGGCTGTAAATCTATATATGCTTTACCTAGACCTATTTCGTTGATCTTTTATGTTTCCGAGTGATATTTGGGTCAAATATGCTTTGTTTTCTTATAGTTGAACATCCATCTATTCTCAAATTTGTTTAAATTATAGAGGAAACGTAATACCGATATTTCCTAGTAAGTCAATCAGTAGGTGCTCTCGACCTGGTCAACTCGTCAACTTTTTCTTTACCGAAAGTGTTCCGATGGCTGAACACAAAATATTAACGAGACGTCGATTTGACTTACCAGCGAGCTTTAAACCCTCCTACAATCATTGATGTTTTTGTCAACCGTAATGTCAGCAATACTGCCTGGCTATTCGAGGGTTTAGTTGATTTCGCAGCTATTCATAAGAGCACTGCAGGCTTTTCCCCGCTAAGAAGGTGCTCGCTGAGAGAGCGAGATCTTAAGTTCCTGTGTCTCCCAACCGCTTCCACTCTGCAGTCTACTATGCACCCTTCAGTATAAATTGAGAAAGTATTCTCCCTCGGCGAGTTAGCGGTTCAATAATTTACTCACGGCAAATCATGCCCGTCGTAAGAGGCGACTAAAATCTAATATTTCCCGCGACATTATAGTTTTTATACCGGAACGACCCAGATTTTTATCTGGCCAAAGACTGTAACTCCCACAATATTTCCCGAAAATTAATTGGGGAATACTTTTGTGGTTACTACAACAACAGCAAGGTAGACCTCTGTTCGTAACAAGATTTCTTAGGTTCTCAACTATATTAGGCCATAAATGCCTTCAACCCTCCGGAATAAAATTTAATCTGGTTAATGTACAGATCAAATTTGTTGCAAGAATTATACGACTTTCGCAAGACGGGATAACCTATCTCTCTCCAAAACTTCAATTTCCGGCTTTTGCAGACCAAGCGATTTTGTGCTTCCTGCATTTCCAGAATATGGATATAAACCGCGTTCCGAGGAAGCTATGTCAAGCAGCCGTGAGGGCTGCGCAACCCCTCCTTATCTATGTACCTGCCAGACAATGCTTCTTATGCCAGTTGAAATCCTAATGGAGAACCGGTTTAGAATATAGTAGAGATCTTCTCCCACTCTCTTCAATTAACAGGCAAAACTGAGTACCCACAGGGCATGTGGTTTCTTCTTATTTCAGGTGAAGGATGATCTTAGCTTAGTGTCCCCGAAGAGAAGAAACGACTGCCTACGACAATCAAAAAGAATGGGAACAAGAATGGCTTCCATTGTGGAATATACCTGATCGTTTTTCATCTAATTTTTAAAGTTTCTCTGCAACACTAGTCTTCAAAAACACACTTAGTCTTCTCATCAGGGTTCATTTGGCAAACTGGGAGTGATCTTTTCTTAGTGAATTTTTTTTTAGTTGGACCATTTATGGCCGTGAATCTATACACAAGAGTAAGAAGAACACCCACAGAACTGAAACATTTTAGCACCCACTCTCTCTCAGCTTGATTCCGCCAGCTTCAAGGCTCAAAACTTAATTTCTACCAAGATTTATTCTTCATTGTCTCAACTTTTGTTCATTCCAAATCTTATATTCTAAAAAAATATAATTTTCTTACTTTTATGTCAAATAATTTTCAACTTAACCCCACAAAATGCCAAAACTCCATCCACCGAAATCACGAAAACAAATTAAAAATGCATTTAACTCATAATTTGTTTGTGTTGCTGACGCAAAACTTGATGCAGTTCATTATTTGACCAAATCCTTGGCCAAGCGAAAGGAAATTAAAGTTCAAAAGAAGAAACGCGCAGCAAAGTAACAGAAAACAAGTCATGAAAACCAGAGGAAAAAACCAAAAAACACAAAAAAAAAAAAAGTTGGTTGTCAAAGATACGGAAGTTACAAGACATACAGATGCGGATACATTTACTGCCCACACTGGAGCGGCCAACATTGCGCCAGGAAGAGAACCAGCGTGGTGGTGAAACCGGCAGGAAGACATTGGCTTAGTTGGTGGTGGCAACATAGTGTGATAAATTCAGACAGATGAACAAACTTGGACGGCGAAGTGCAATTAAAATAATTCGGACAATGGTTTTAAACAAAAGCAGGACAAACAAGCGACGGGTTAATAGGGGAAATAACAACAGTATAGCAGTGGCAACATAGAAAGAACTCTTGAGCTTGTTGTAATCGTAAAGTTGCAACAGTGAAAGCCACACCAACAGCAGGAGCAGCAGCAACGCCAGCAAATAAATCTCATTGGCAAAGTATGGCATGCGAGCCGAGAGAGATGAGAAATATTTGTAAAAGAATTTCGCTGTTGGACGATCAAAGGGAGCTGAGATGGGTGGGTGGTTGGTTGCTTGTTTGGTTGAGGGCTGTGCAGTGCAACAACATAGAACAAAGAAACTATGCGAAGGATTGTCGAGTGACCAGTGCGCATAAAATCCTGAGAGGAAGCAAAAGCAAAAACTGAAATAAAAATAAAAATAAGAAAATAAAAAAATGAAATAAAAATTAAAACTGAAGCGGCGGAAAGCTTCGGCTTGTGCATAAACTTTATGAACTGAAATAGTTTACGAACAATAGCAACATAAAAAAAACACCAGCAACAACACACTGCGAAGCAACAGTAGTGTCGTAATGCCACATACCCCTGCGCACCAGCGCACCAGCGCACGAAGGGTTAAGAAGAAATCTGTAAGATGTACGGCCGCGTAGTCAAGAAAATAATAGTTTAAGTTTCGCACCCTCCCAGCGGAAGAGGGCACAAAGTTGTGGCAAAAGTTCAGTATGTTTCGTTGAATCAGTGATAAACCAATGGCGCAAATCACTGTTGCCATGGCAACGCAGGTCAGAGGCCACCACAGAAATCCAGCTACTAGCTGACCGAGCAAGAAGCAAGATAAGTCTTGATTGTGTGGGGTCAAGAAAACCGCTGTAACCGCAATTGAAATAGTATAGAGCAAAGATGATGCAAAGAAGAAAACAAGAGTTTCAAGGAAGAGATCGCCGAAATAGTAAAAAAAGGAGCGATAATGAAACACATAGTGAGACTAAAGAAAAAATGTGTTGGCAGCAATAATGAACGAGCAGTAAGCCAAGTCGGCCATGCAACTCTGTGGTTAAACGTAGTAGTAAATCAAAATGTAATAATAAAAAGTAATAAAAAGAAAAATGGAAATCGCAACTTTTAACTTTTGCTAGAAGCTTTCACTTTTAAAAATTTTATAAGCTACAAAGTGAGAAATATGGTTTGCTTTCATGAAGAAAAGCTAAAAAGCTGAAAGAGTGACGGCTGAGAATAAGTGCTGTGCCGTGGCAGTAAATAATAAAAGTGATTAGCGGTTGAGGAAGTGAGCGCAAAGCTTCAAAAGTAAATTTAATCTCAGAATTAAAATTGTGGAAGCGAAGGTTTTCACGCTCTTTCATCTCCAACTTACATGCGTTTTCACATATTTCCATGTGTAGTGTGATTCTCCAAGTTCTAACCAAGCTTGACTGTCGATTGAACTGTCATAAATAGTTCTCTCTTCTTCTTCCTCTTCTTCATTGACTGAGGCACCGCGATTATAGCCGAAACAAACAATACTCCGTTGCTGTAGAATTATCGAGTGTTACCATTACCTGTCGCACAGTTTCTTACACTATTTTTACTCACTCCTTTCGTCCTCTCGCTTTGTTTATCTGCAAATACGTCGCTCTTCTCTCTTCACCTCTCGAAATCGATACCATCCCGCACGTCGACCGCAACGTTGCGAGTTAGGCAGTCCGTTTTCTCTCCACCGCACTCCTCATCGTCATCGTATTTTTCTAATACCGTTAAAAACCAATTGTTTCCGAAGCATTGGTACGTAAGAAGTTTGCTATTCCGTTCCACAGCTCCCATATATCGAGTTAATGATGAGTGCTCTCAGAGAACGGGTAGGGAAGTCAAATAGAAAGCCCAGCTGGCAATCTGTTGTGATTGCAGTTTTTCAACGTCGAACCTTCCTAGTGTGTGTTGACGGGCGTACTTTGCTGCAGAGGTAATGTTAGGTCGCTGGAAGTATTCCGCCTAACACAACAACATGACAATTTGGTTGCGTGATTTTCATTTCGGTGACACTCATGCAGAAGGTCGATCAACCTCAGCCTCAACCCGTTTGAGAAGGTTTCATCAGACAGTTGGAATTTTCTGACTGTTGGGCATTGAAAGCGCCAAGCATGGCTGAGCACAAAGATGATCTATGTGGACTTCTTTCTGTTTTCTAAGCTCTCATAGCCAGCACCCACCTTCTTCCATACTTGCCCTATCCATTGTACGGCGATAATGTCAACCTTTTCTCTTATGAGGACATCAACCGGCTGGGTAGTGAGACCAATCCACGTGCGTACCCCCCAATCGTGATCCTTAAAACATTTGCCATCAAAAGTGAGATCTCTCATCCGAAGCTTCATGCTTCTATTTTACATTGAAGCCGACTTTTCAGCCCGTGTGTTTTAAGCACTAAGCAAAATCACAGAGGATTCACCTTCTCACTGTAGCTCGCCTTCAAACGGTTGTTGGTTGAGTACCAAGATGATGCTTCTTAGGGCAAGTTCCGATTATTTTAACCAGTTTTAGGTTAGAGAAGCCATATGATAGAGAGTAATCTTGTCTGAAACCTCGTTTAATATCGAATGGCTTGAAAATCTCCTTCCCGATTCCGACTGTACTAACGATAGTGTTCTCC
Source organism: Neoceratitis asiatica (assembly GCA_030068015.2). NCBI lineage: Eukaryota > Metazoa > Arthropoda > Insecta > Diptera > Tephritidae > Neoceratitis > Neoceratitis asiatica. The sequence goes on along the minus strand of CM061527.1, from coordinate 80,305,800 downwards.
GGCAATTAGTACACCTCTAAAAGTTTTCCAAGAATTCCAAAGTCGTCAAAGGAGAGGAGGTGATATGTCTCGATATTTTTCTCATCATCAGATAGGTCCTAATATGTGATATAGGATAGGCTCAACCCATTATAATTGGCACAGACTGTGGGTTCCCCTTCTTATGAATTTTCGGGTATGCTTTTGTCCGCCCATTGGCTTCCACCGCTGTTGTATTATTCAAGCAAGCGGTTTACTTCTGCTTAGCTCCACTTCTTGTACTGCTTTCAGTCTACAGATCGTATTCGCGGCACAAATATTCATGCTACCAATAATAAATTTGTCGTTTTAGCAAACTTTACTGTTGGAAATGTCATTCAAGAGGTTGGTGAATCGCCTTCTCATCCTCTCTCACCCTGCTTCCATACTTCTTCGCACAGTTTAACACTCATCGCTCATCAGTTGTTCATTTGTTGCATGTGCGTAAGTCGGAGCATGTTTTATGCACCTCATTGAGGTTACAAAAAGTGCGAAAGTGCAAAGTCAAAGTCGTCGTCGTCGTCGTCATCGTTTTAGAAAACAACGCAAAGACGTTCGTTCACTCACTCACGCAACCTTGTAATGCGCAGATAACTTGACTTAAGAAGTTTTAAGACCAAGTAAGAAAGTTTCGACTAGAAAATAAATAAAAACACAACAATAATAAGACAAGAGAACTGGAAAAAATGTGCGAGAAAAACAACGCGTTAAATGATTTAAGAAAACTTGCAAGTTGCAACTCGCACTGAGCGCGGTAAGCCAGCCACACAAAGAGACAGACAGACAGATAAATAGACTGCAAAATAAGCGCAAGTTTTTAAGTGGCAAATAAACTAGTGGCGTGTTGACTGACAGATTGACTGAATGCTGGTTGTCAGGTGGATTTAGTACGATCTTGGGTTTCTGTTTATTTTCTTTTTATTACAAAAATAAATTTAGTTGAATAAAATAAAAGTAAACGCAAAAGACTAAATCTTGTGGTTTGCGGGGTTTTTGACCTCTTTCCTACTGCAACAAGCAACTAAGACACACATAAGCCTCACCAATGAGTAATTTATTCGACTGAGGGGGTAGCGAAATGTCCTTTCGCGAACTTGGTATATGTCGTAAGTGAAAGCAGGGGTGTTTAAGAAACTAATATATCAGAGTAAGAGCCTAACTCAGTAGTTGTAGTGTCACAATAAAACAGTTCAGTTCACTGGTTCCACTACAGTGGCTCCAATACTTGATTCAAAGCAGTTTTTTTTTTTTGAAAAAAAAGTCTTACCAACGTTTGCCTTGGCATTTGATCCGACAGTGAAGGAGTTCTGGACAACATTTAAAAGAAAAATAATAATAATTCTTAAGCTAGATATTCCTTATTCAGAAAAATCCTTCCAATTAAAAAAAAAAAAAGATTCCTCGATTGCTCTTACTCAAGTCTGATTTACAACTCTTCAAGAACACTCCCGGCTAAAGTACCATTTTCTCCCCATAAAAGCATCACTTATAGTGAGAAAATGAATGCATTTATAGATTTAACCAAATTTACGGCTCGAAATGGACTCAAATGTGTTTTCGGAAAATTCATAAAGAGACATAACCGAAAATTCGAAAATTTTATTATATTCTTCAACAAACCCCCCCCAAAAAAAATTATATTTGAACAAAAAAAAAATACTCCAAACAAACTTCAGTGAACAATGTTGACGTTGGAGTATTTTTCAATTATTGTATGTAAATAATAAAATATCAACAGTGTGTGCAAGAAAACAACGGTCAACAAAGCAAAATATACAATTATGCAATTGAAAAAAATACCAAAAAGAAAAGAGAACAAGAAATACACAACACATACAGTAGATACTAAGTAATGAAAAACCCAGCAAATAATTTTAAAGTGCTTTTATTGAGGCGAGACGATAAAATGCCTTGCCAGTGAGGTGAGCATTACTCCGCTGATACTCTAATTTATTTCCTGCAAAACCAAAGGGAATGTATTTGAATTGTTTTTTGAAATTTTTATTACTCTAATGACATCACTTGGAGAACAATTATTTCAGCTGGCATTTTTTTCTGAAATTTCTCAGTGAGCGGGAGTCCATTGCTTTATTTCTCTTTTTCTTCTCTAAATTCTTTTATAGTTCTTTCAAGAAAATTTAGTCATTTAGTGCCAAAAGCACAGTTAGACATTTTGAAATGCTTTCATTGTGAATAGAAGAAAAAGTGCCTCTACTGGAGGTGAGTATTAGCCATCGCTTCTTTAATCGAATACCAGGAAGTGGTAGTAGAATGTATTTATTTGATTCATAGTTTCTTTTTTTTTAACTTATATCTTCTCTAAGTAATTGCAAAATAACCAACATTTGAGGTAATTAAGTGATTCCAAAACGCCTTCTCCTGGGATAACTTAGAAAACACAAGAGATGCTGTGCATATATATTTCAGACTCCATTTTTTTTAACTAGTTTCATATAGAATAATGTTCATATATACAATATATAAGTACTGGAAGCCCATAGTTTTCTTTTTTCTTCACAAAAACGTGAAAGAAATTTGGAAAACCTCAAAGTCAAAGTCATCAAAAGGTGGTATTAACTGATTACAAACCACATTACCATGTAATGAATTAGAGAACGGAAGGCATGTTGTATACACAAATTTATTAAATTTTGCTTATAAAGGGTGGTCCAAGTAGAGGTACTTTCTTCAATAGCCTTTTTACATGTTATTTTTCTTCAGTATTGTTTGGCATTTCATCGTGGAAAGACTTACGCCTGAACAACGTTTACAAATCATTCAACTTTATTACGAAAATTCACGTTCTGTAAAGTATATGCTTCGCGCGCTTCGCTCACTTATGGTCAACATAATCTGCGTACCGAGCGTACTATTCGCAACACCATCACCCATATTGAGACCCAGTATTCATTATTGGATAATATTCGACCGAATAGACCATCTTCAGTAAGAGGTGAAGAAAATATGGCAGTCGTAGCTGATAGTGTACGCGAAGACCGTGGGGAGTCGATTCGGCGCCGTTCGCAGCAACTCGGACTGACGTATGAAACGACTTGGCGCATTTAGCATCAAGATCTTAAATTTAAAGCGTAGAAAATACAGCTTGTGCAAGAACTAAGCCCGCCTGACCCTCCCCAGCGACATCGCTTCGCTCTATGGGCTCTTGAAAAGTTCCAAGAAGATCCGACGTTTTCGAGCTAAATTTTGTTCAGCCATAAGGCTCATATTTCTGGCTCAATGGGTATGCAAAGAAGCAAAATTGTCGCATTTGGGGTGAAGAGCAACCTGAATAAATTCAAGAGCTGCCATTTCATTCAGAGGAAACAACAGTTTGGTGTGGTTTGTGGGCCGGTGGAATCATCGGTTCTTATTTCTTCAATGCCGGTGAGACCATAACCATCAATGGCGGTTGTTATTTCGCCATGGTAACTGACTATTTGATGCCTGAAATTGAAGCTCGTGATCTCCACGACATTTGGTTTCAACAAAACTTCGCTACTTCCCACACATCGCATCAACCAATGCATTTATTTAGAGAACACTTTGGTGAGCAGATAATTTAACGTTTTGGGCAGGTCGATTGGTCACTAAGATCGTGTGATATCACACCGTTATTTTTTTTCTGTGGGGTTATGTTAAGTCTAAAGTCTATGCGGACAATCCCGCTTCGATTCAGGTCTTGGAGCAAAAAATCACGAGTGTCATTACATTTGAAAGAGATAATCTTCGAAAAACATATGCCGAAGAATTTTCTTTCGAGTGATAATAAAAATTTCCCATTAAATTAGAATTTACTGTGTTTTTTTTCCAGAAAGTAGAGAACATCAAAATGCATCAGCCGTTATGTATATATTTTCTTTTATGTGTACTCAATATGTAAATAATAATGTATAAAAATTGGCAACAAGTTACGTGTGCAATGCCGCAATATTGTCAACGTCACTAGCCGTTCGTGATCGATGCTCAACAGAACGAGTTGTTGTTGTTTTGTTGTAATACAAGTACAAAAATAATTGGTATGTGCACCATATTGACGTCAAGCAGAGTGATTTGTGCATTAAATTAAAATAAATAAAATATTTTCAATTTACAAAAGCCGCGGCAGCTGCAAGGCCAACAATACGGAAACAATACGGAGTGTATTTGAGTAATTTTAAGATTTAAAAAGGAAATGTTATAAGGTGTTGACGTTGAAAAAAATATATATATCATGTTTTGAATGCATATAATTTTTAAAACAAAAATAAAAACTTTAAATTTACATTTTTACATATATATTTATGTTTATTAACCTTATTTTGATAACCAATCTGGTTATACGAATTTTTTATTTTTTTTCATTTATATTTCATTATTAAGAAATTTTTAAGTATTAGATACTTTCACAACTACTTTAAGGCACACTAAAAATAAGTAAATTTTACGCTTCACACAACGCTGCTCACGTCCAACCCAAATACGCCTCCACTGATGCATACATGCCGTCACTGAACTCCTCATCGTCATCATTGAATATATCACCCTCGTCCACTTTGCCCAAATCATCTATTAATATTACTTTTTTTTTGCGCCAACAAAATGTATATGAAAATAAAATTAATTTAATAAAAATTTGTTGTTTTTTTTCACCACTAAAATATACAACAACAACAACAACAACATTACAACCATCCATAGCAATCAAGCTACACTAGAATAAACAATTTTGACGATCAACAACAGTAGGTACAGTGTGTATAAAAAGTGCACAACATAGACTACAAGAGACTACAGTGTGTACAGATTGTGTGTGTGCTCATATGTGATGCGTGTATGTGTATTTGTGTGTAAAGCGACACAGTTACAGTGAGCGGAAATACTCTAAAGTTGTTTACTTGCACTGTCGGGCCTCTGTTGTGGCGGCGGTAATTTTAGATCACGATGTGGCGGATAATTTATATTCGCCGGCAGGTGGGGCTGATAGACGATCGTGGGCAGGCTATAAAGCGAGGTAGAAAAAAATGTGGTGAGTTAAGTTTAGGCGAATTTTTAGTAAACTTAAGTTTCTTTCAACTCCCTTTTGGCCTCACCTTGTTCTGTTGACACTTTTCGCCTCTCTTACTGCTGCTGAAATATTTTCTTTCTCTCTTTTATTGATCGCCTCTGTATTGACCGCCTCGAGTATGGGCGTCAAGTTGGATTCTTCATCATTTTCCTGCACTTTTTTACGACGATCTTCCATATACTGTCTGATGAGAAGATCTATTTTGTCGTCAATATCATTGACCTAAACAAGTAAAATAGAATAAAATACGTTAGAACGAAATAAAATTATTAATTGTAATAAAGCAAAGCCGAAGCACTTTTCGGCCGAGCTCCTTCACCAATTTGTGGTTTTGCGTCTTGTGTTTTTTACCAACAAACAGTTTATGCTAATGTAGAACTCAGATCTAATCACTTTTTTTTTAAATCAACTTACTTGTCTCTCCATTTTCACTACTCTGGAAGCTAAACATATTTTTGAAGCATCTTTGATTTTCGGCGCACGTTTACCGCCTAAAATAAGATCCAATCTGTGGAAAAAGGAAATAATTTTGGCATTAAACTACTTATAGTCTCTAGATTCCTGATTTCACTAACCTCGCATGTATGTTTTTCACACGCATCAGAAGATCAGCATGACCCGCAGCATATTGTTCTAGAACATCCTTTACATCGTAGGGTTTCAGCGCTTCTTTGAACTTACGACGCGCTACCATAAGCTTTAGCTGGATATTACGCATGTAAAATTATGATAAGAAAATTAAATTATTGATAAGAAATGCAGAAAATATTGATTTCGAGAAAAAATTAAAATAAAATTTCAAGTTTCCGAACCCTTGAATAGCTCCGAAAACAAAATCTCTACTCATACCAAGCTCACCATTCTTATAAATCTGATTGCAATCTTATGTTTCTTCATAAGCGTATTGTGCTTTGGCGTGTACTCTTCATCTGGTGGATAGAAAAAACATTAATTTCAAAGCACTTCAAATGACAGAGGAAGAAAAACAAGTCTAACCTTGACTATCTCCCGCCTTGTCGTTGAAAACCGAAAGATAACGACTCGATTTAGCCGATTCAATGTGTAATATATCCGCTGGAGAATGAATAGTTTGACTACGGCGACGACGACTGGGCAGACGACGTAGAGGACTCTGAACTTTGAAGCTGTGGGGAAAGAAATAATATATAAAAATCCCTGAATATAGAATAATTATGAAGAATTCTGCTAATTAATATTTTATAGAAGTTTTCAAGTCAACGACCGAACAGCTGATTCTGACATTTGTCATGAGTGAACTGTCAAAGTCTGTGACAGCCTTCGTCAGTGTACACAAAACACAAGAGTGAGAGAGTAGAGAAAATATAAATTACACTCACGAGCTAGTTGGACTGGGCACCTGTACAGGTATTTCGTGTATTTTCCACGTAGCCACCGCCGTGGAATTCTCATCCGCTGCATAATAACGCCACACAGATTGTATTAATGTAGCCGCCGGCTGATAACGACTTATCATATGTTTCTGCCGCTGTTGCTGTTGAACTTTCAAAGCGAAACCGCTACCCAAGATACCCTAGTAAGTGGTGAGCGTGGAGTATTATATATGTATATTTTAGTGAATATTATGAGCTTTTCCCTACTTACCGCAGGTAACGCAAAGAATGAGTAACTCAACAAGGTCACGATCGCGCCAATAACTTTACCCTGCCATGTGACGGGCACGGCATCACCATAACCAATAGTGCACATTGTTATCTGAAACAAGCAGTACAGAGAGAGACATTAGAGGCTCTACTACTAGCTTTTGAATATGGATTTGTAAGCTCTAAATAACATACCACACCCCACCACAAAGCTTTCGCGAAATTGCTAAATTGCTCATTAACATCACGCTCGACTAAGTAAACTAGAAAAGCGGAGAATGTCAAGCCGAGAAAGCCGATGTAGACCGAGGTGATCAGTTCCTGAAAATAAAAGAAAACACATTCGATGGTTGAGGAATCTAAATTGAAATTTTGATAGTTTCCGGCATCACCCACCTGCCTGTGCGCATAGACAACGCTACCCAAAAGTTTCCAGCTGCCACCACGTCGATCCATGCGTAGCATGCGTAAAATTTGAAAGAATCTCAACGCACGTAAAGTGCTCGTGGCGAAAACGCGACGTGGTGCGCATTGTGCCAGAGCAACAGCGGAAGCGGCAATAGTTATGAGGTCTATAAAGAAGAAGAAAATCAATATTTAAATTAAAGCATCAAAGATATATTCGAACCAACCTATTAAACAGAATGTGGAAGTCATGAATTTAAAACGACCCAAGAAACCCTGATAACGCGAACGCACACCCGCCGCCCACAGGCTGTAAGTAAATTGAGAATAAATTAAAATCCTCCAAAGCGTAGACTTAACTACCTACCGCACAAGGAATTCCAGCGTTAACCAAAACACCACCAACACCTCCATGCGATATAACGAGAATGAAGCCTCGCTTTCATAGACGGGAATTGTGGTGAATATACTTAGCACTAAGCAGGTGGTAACCAGCAGAAAACTGCAAAGGAAGCAGTTAATTTGTGGATTTACTTGGTAAATATTTCAAGCGAAATCAATAACTTACACCATTATGTGATAGGAGATGGCGAAGACGCCACGTGGTCGCTCCAAGAAATTGTAGACACGTCCCTGTATGAGCCGGTAACGTGCATCGCGCCGATGTGTACCGCGTGTGTAGTTTATAGACTTGCCCAGCAGCGACATTCGAGGTATAACAAGGCGTTGCGATGGCGGCCGATATTTCTTCTTACATAATCTGTGGAAAGATTTGTGGTGGATGGTATAAGTAGGGGTTTCCAAGCACAACAATTATATTTAAATGTATAAAAAAAGAAAAAAAGAATGAGTTTTCTAGAGTAATTCTAGTTAAAATGACAGTCAAATATAACAGAGACGAGATACGTAAAGTCATAAAGACCATTCGAGTCATGAAAATGTCATAAACTTAAAATGGGATACCTTAAAAAGCTTTCAACTGTTAAATCGTGCAAGAAAAAGTTTGAAAAATGTTTCAACACTATTTTTTAACTGATAATTCTTCCAAGAAAGATTTCTGGCCATCAATCTAGTCATTGAACCAGTCTTTCAGAAAATGTGAGATAAAGGTTAGAGAAAGTATAATTATGGCGATCGAGCTACGGACTTAAATATTATCTTATCCTAAACAATCTTTCGTAAGACTATTTTCCGTGAATTATTCAGTCTTTTTTTCGTGTTTTTTTTTTAGAATTTATATTAAGCTGTAGCTACTTGGAATATTTGGGAATTTAAAAAAAAAAAATTTTTTCTTTACTTTTTAACTGGATAATTGCTGAAACAGTCTTTGGTATGACTTTTCTCCCATAAATTATTCAAAATCAAAGTTTTTTTTGAAGTTTTTAGGCTCTTACTTCTGGATTTTTTTTTTACCTTACAATTTATTTATTTTTCTTTACTTTATTAACTAGAGAATTGCTAAAACAATCTTTCGTAAGACTATTTTCCTGTAAATTATTCAAAGTCAATGATTTTTTCAGAATTTTTTAAGCTCTACTGATTTTTTTTTGGATATTTTGACATTATTTACTATAATTTTTTATTAATTTTTGTATCTTGAGAATTGCTGGAAAAATCTTTCGTAAGGCTATTGGCAGTATATGCATCTGAGCCGAACTTGGGACCCCTTGGATTTAGCTTTTTTATGGTGAATTCTTTGTAAGTCAGAGAAGTAACATTTCAAATTCTGTTTTTAGTCAAAGGATCAAAGGTATAGGCCTCAAAGCTCTGATCTTTTATAATTTGTTGTTGTTGTTGTTGTTGTTAAGTGACTAACGTGATAGCTAAGCAATTATCTCTGAACCTGGGAACATAACTATTAGTAATGAGATGTCGAACGAGCTTGCAAGGAAAGGTATGTCCAATCCACTATTGCTATTATGGAAAAGTTTCGCTGACGCTAATACAAGATGGAAGAGCATCAATTGGCAGCATGTGAACAGGATAATGTTACCGACATGAGATAAATGAAGATCAAGAAAGCTGATCTGGCTAAAAATAATAGAGATATCAATAGTTATGGATGTCATTACAGGATATATTCTATTGGGTACCATGCAGAGACGCTGAGCGTGCTGTTAAGCAGCCACTGCAGGAGTTGTAGAGAGAAAGAAGAACATGTAATCGTAGGACACTTCCTTTGTCAATATCACGCACTGTGGAGAAGTCGGTTGAGGGCTCTATGCTCTCAACATTTAGAGACAAGAACGAAATAGCGGGAGTAAAGTTAAGTCGATTCTTCAATTTTGCCAACTCCAGACATTGGTTGACCAGCTTATGATCCTCAGTGATATCCAAATCGACTCGTTCGTTGGGCTAAGTAATATATATATAAAATAGCTGCTGAAATGATTTTAGGCCGAGCTTCTCCTGCAATTTAAAGTAGTAGTGAAGTATCCTTTAATGTTTTTCCAAAAATGGAGAAACCTGTTGTTAATTTAAGATCATCTTCGAACGGCCAAAGGCATTTACTATTTTATATGTATATTTTTGGTAGAAGTTCCATCCAGGTTGTCGATATCTTCAATCCAGCCGTTTTTTTTATTACACAGGCTTGAACTCGCACGTTTTCCAAAACATTGTATGTGTACTTTTAAGCTTGAAATTTGTATATAAAAAAAAATTATTGACAGCACATTTCGTTTCACATATCATTCTAGCAACAATTCTAGATAATAAAAATCCAATTCGCTACTGACAGCGAAATATTGTATTAAAGTCGCTAAGGAGTTGATTAAAGTCCTTGGAGATTTTTTTTTTTTTAATATTGTGGAAAAACTTGCCCAAATTTGAACTTCTTTTCATAAATTTTGAAAGATTCGTTGTTCTCATCCATATAATCATTGACTTTCGACATTTTTGCACTTTGTTTTCAAAAAATAAATACTAAAAGCTGATTTTTTTATTTTTTTGTTTTTATTATTTTTTTTATATTATTATTTTAGTTAAATTTTTTTCCATTTAAAAATGCTTTTATTTTTTTTTAAATTATTTTTTATTATTTATTATTTATTTTATTTTTTCTTTAAGGATATTCGTCTTATTTCTTAATATTTTTTATTATTAATACGTTTTTATTATTTTTTTGCTATTGTTTTTCAATTTTTGTTTTGTTTTTGTATTTTTTTTTTTGTCAAGAAAAATATTTTTGTCAATTTCTCCCAATTTTTCCCGCCTTTTAACTCCTTTTAAGGAGCAAAGCTGATTTTTTTTGTTAAAAATTTGTATTTCCACACACTAAATACTTCTTGTTAAATTGTAAAAAACTATAAAACTTCTTTCTCTCAACCGTCTTCAGTCTTCATTCAAGTACAATAGTAAAATGAACTTCTTGAAGGCTGCCGTCATTCACACTTACCCCATCACAGAAGGCCCAGCCCTCAAATGCATAATTCGTCTTCTTCTTCTTCGATTTTTCACACACCTTACTACCTATTAGCCATCATATATGATATTGTATGATATTGATATGTCTATCTAGTGTTTTAACCGGTGTTCTTTTTTATGACCCCACCAAACCCTTTCAGAGCAGCTCGTCAAAATAGATAATTTTCATTTATTTACTCAGATCAGTGTATGTGACATTAAAATGTTAAATTGAAAGTAAGTAAGCATTTTGTTATATATAATATTTTTATCTATTTTATGCAGACAATTAAAAAAAATTTTTTTTTTGCCTCACTTTTTATTATTTCAATATTTATATTGCAAAAAGTAGGTGAGTTCTTTATTGAAATGTGAAAAAAAGAAGGTTTGGCGCGGCGGTTTGCTGTTGATTTCGAAAAAATTCCATCTTTGACAAATTAAATGCATTAATAAATTTCTTTGCTCATCTGCTCGCATTTTCGATTTTTTTAGTTGTTTTTGGTGTTGTTGTTGTTAATGATAAATTTTTATTAATATTTATATAATAACTTTTTTCTTTCATTATTCACTCAAGCAGATAGCGAGCTGTCAACACTTTTTATTTATTATTCATAGGAAATATTTAAATTTTTTTTAATCATTTCGTGACAGCGATGATACAACTTTTCAAAATTTAAACTGAAATTTTAATCGCCAGACGACAATGCAGCATAGCGTGCCGGTCTGTCGCTAGTCTGCATGGTAGGGTAAGGTCTAGAGCAAAAATTGCTTCACTGACGGTTACGGAGAATATTTTTTGGGCGTAATGAAAATTTAATTAAACAGAAATTGAAATTAAAATCAAATTACCTTGTCTATCTGATATTAGAAATAAATAAAATACCAAAACATAAAAATTAAACAAATGCATAACTTGCAAAGGAAAATCTTAAAAATAGAAAAATAAAAAACTTATTGAAATAAAAATATGTGTTAAGTAATTATACAAAATATTAAAATGATTTAATATATATATATATATATATATACATATATATATATATATATATATATATATATGAACGAGTATATATTAAATTTAAGAACAAATAAGAGGGTTTAAGTTTAGAAAGAGAAATTAAAGTAAGAAAAGTTCTTGTCGGACATTAAACAAATTAAGCAAAAAAATAAAATAAAAAATTTTATATGTAAAATGCCAAGAAAAAAAATATAATATAAAAAGTAAAAAATATTTAAATCTAAAATATATTAAAGTGACTTAAAATAAAAAAATAAAAGGCAACAACGAATTTAAATTATAACAAGCATACAAGATAAAAGGGAACTGAGAAGATATTAATTTAAATATAGATAAATAATGAAAAAATGAAATATGATTTTTCTCATATGCGAAAAAAAAATTAAAAGAAAAAAATTAAAAAAAAAAATTAAAAAACTTCAAATAAAAAAATTAAAAAAGTAATATTAAAAAATATAAAAAAATTATATGTGAATAATGAAAATTGAGCAAAAATTGAATTTAGAATGTTCTGGTAAGGCAAAAAACAATTGTGAAAAAAATAAATAAAAAATATAAATAAAAATAAATTTAAATTTAATTTTTATAAAATTATAGTATAAAAGTGTTAAAAATTAAAAAAAGGTCTGAAGTAGGATGGAAAATAATTTAATTTAAAAAAAAATAAAAACATAAAAATTAATTCAATAATAAAAAACCAAAAAATAATAGTCAGAAAGAATTCGACAAAAATTACAAAATATTTAAATACAAAATAAAAGATATAATGTAAAAAGGAACATTGTCAAAGCTGGAATTCAAAAACATGAAAATCTCTAAATAAATTCAAAAAATTAAATTTATAAAAAAATAAGTACAAAAAATTATTCTAAAATTAAAAATTAAAAATTTTTGCTTTGAATTAAATTATATATAATATAAAGATTTCAAAAAATATATGTTTGTTAAAAAATCAAATTATATATATTTTTTTCAGGGACAAAAAAATGCAGAAGTTGAGTTCAAAAAAAAACATATACATAAATATTTATAAATAAATAAACGAAAAAAAAATATAAAAATTTAAAACAAAAAAGTCTTTATTCAAGTTAAAATATATTAAACAGATTAAGAAAAAGCAGAGCTTACAGGAATTAAAATTATTAACATAAAATATTAGAAATATAATCACTGAAATACATAAAAGTAATACAATTAAAAAACCAAAATTAAATAAATATAAATAAAAATTCCTGTCAGAAATGGGATTCAAAAATAATAATAAAAAATAAAATATAAAAAAAAATAATAAAACAAAATTAAAAATAAAAATAAAAAAGCTTGCATACATTAAAAAATATATTTTGTACAAAAAAAAAATATTGCAAAAATCGTGAGATGTATGTCGATTTAAAGAAGAAAAAAATTATTTAAAGTAATCAATATACATATATAATATAATTATGAAGAAAAACATAAACGAATTTCAGAAGTGGACTTCGCAAAAATATAAAATTAAATATACAAAAAAAATTAAAAAACATTAATCAAAAAAGTTTTTTCTCAAACTAAAAAATATAAATGAAATAAATTAAGAAAAAAAGCGAGAAAGCCGAAGATTAAAAAAAACTAGTTATTAACATAATAAAATTTAAATATTTAGTTTACAAAGGAAAAAATTGGAAAAGTAATTATTTAAATACGAAAAAAAATTAAAACATAAATTAAATCGAAAAACTAAAATAAAAAAATAAAAATAATTTTGTCAGAAGTGGGACTCGAAAAAAATTACTAACAGAAAACAGAAACTTATTTCCAAAAATTATAATTTAAAATAAAATTATATGAAAATTAAGAAAAATTAAAGAAAATAAGGTAGAGATTAAAAAAATTGTTCATAAAAAATATTGAATTCAAGAAAAAATAATATTATTGAAAAAAAAAAACGTAAACAAATTTTTAACAGCCAAAAACAAAAAAAAATTGTCAGATGGAGATTTAAAAAATAAATAAATTTGGCCTATACGAAAAAAAATTAGAAAAAAATCTAAAAAAAAATCAACATTCAAATTCGAAAAAATTTAAAATAAGTAAAAATCTAAATTAAAAAAAATAAAAATTGCAAAAAAACTCTTGTCAGAAGTGGGATTCGAACCCACGCCCTCAGAGAGGACCAGAACGCTCCATATGAAAACCCACTATTTTAGTAGTAGGCAAGTTCGCACTTGAGTCTGGCGCCTTAGACCGCTCGGCCATCCTGACACTTGCCACCGTTAAGTCAAAGTGTGCACTTATGCTCAGCGTGAAAATTTTAAATGGCATAATACTTTTTTATTTTTGTTTGTTTGTCATTCTATGCAAACAATTGTATCTGCTGAAAAGTGACTCATAAATATGCAATAAAAAAATAATATTTGGTAGTACAATAACAATAAAATGAAGAATAAGCATTATCATATGTGCTCAAATAAAAATTTTCTTAATTATACAATTAAATACAATATTCATATTTAATAATGTTGTTTTTGAAAAGAAAGTGTATGAAAATAGTTTGAAATATGTAGTAAGAGTATGTATGTATATAATATTTTGTTTTTTTGTAAGTAATTTGAGTTTAAAAAATGGTTAGTTTTATAATTGATGTCCAGCATTTTATTTTATTTATAATATTTTATTTATTTTTTTTTTTTTTTTTTTTTTTTGAAAATATGTTTTTTGAGCTCATGTTTCGATGGTGGAATACATTAGGAGATGCGAATAAAAAATTTAATATTTTTTTGTAGGAAAATTTGTAACTTTTACCACCTACTATATACTAAGGCTTCACAATTTATGTTATCAGTATAGGAATTTAGCGAACCAATCACCTTACGCTGTCTGTTTTAGCTTCACCCCCCACCTTCAGTTCATCATACTTGAAATTTTATCTTATGCTGTACAAACCAATAAATTTACATTTGAAAAAAGAAAAACTTTGTGATTGATTCTCTTGCCAAAAATATCTAATTGAAAACCAAACGAAAAAAAATTCCATTATCAATTAATTTTATAAGCCGCAAATGACCTTAGTAAAAGATTTAGCATACACTTATTCTCTCGTAAATAAACATAAAACACTTCAAATAAGGCTATAAATCTAGCGCCCAGCATGAAACCAGATTGCTACTGCCACACAATGGGTTAAGGTTGGTTGCCCACTTGAGAGTAATTTTTCTGTTTTTTTTTTTTTTCACACAAAAAATCAATTGTTTCAGACATTTTGCGAGCGAAAATTCCAATACAAATCTATTTGGAATTTGAAAAAAATTTCAAATATTATATCTAATATTCTTAAACTGTCACTCTTATACGGTGGCAAACGGCTCTCAGTGGCAAGCAAACGATTAGATGAGCATGTGGATGAATGGTTGGTTGTGTGGGTGGGCACAATTATAAATATTAGCGGTGTGTGCATGTGAGTGGCACGGCACGGCTGTCTGTTGTGTGTAGACAGCAGATTATCGTGCTTTCTTCGGTGTATAAAATGTGCGATGCAAATGCTTTGGGCACAATCACTTGACAATTTAAATAAATAGGTGAACAAGTTATTTCAAAAGGAATTAATAAAAACACATAATTAAACAAAAATTAAGCACGAAGTTAAAGGAAAAAAAACTAAGTGGAGTAAAGTTATTAAGTTCGAGAGATCTATTAGACCAACCAATTAACTTGAGAATTAGTTTTGAGTTGAAATAAAAAATATCTAATAAAAAATTTTCAATTTAAAAAAAAACCGAAATAAACTAAAACTGATTTTTATGAATATTTCTCATGAAGTTATTTAAAATTCAAACAAAAGTGTTAAAATAGTCCTTTTGACTGAAAAAAATATCTTTTTTTTTTAATTATTTGCTTCCAATATTAGTACCAGCCAACAATTTAAAAAAAATTTTAAATAATTATTTTTATATCTGAAAATGTAAATTGTAGTTAAAAGTTCTTTTGCGGTTTCATAAAAAGTAAATAAAATTTTTACTGTTAATACACAGAGATTATTAAACAGTATTTCTATTAATTAAAAATAAAAATAGTGGCCTTTTGGAAATATATATAATAATAAATATGGGAAATATATAACGAATATAGTAAATTTATTTTTAAAATAAAAAATTTTTTTGTATTTTTATCAACAAAATTATTTAAACTTTAGAAATATTTATTTAGTATTATTACCAAAAAAAAATTTTTTTAATGATGTTCATTTAAAAAAAAAAAGCATGAAAACGAAGTCTTTGATAGAAAAATTATCTATTACCTCAAAATATTCGTATTTTTTTATTAAAAATAACTTTTTTTTTAAATGGCGTTAGATATATTAAAAAAAAAATATCAAAAAAAAAAATTCGAAGGAAATAGAAATTTAAATTTTTAAAATATTTCCGTTAATATTAAAATAGAAAATATTTAAACAAAAAAAGTAAAAAAATCGAAAGAAATATAAATAAACTATTTTTAAAACAAAAATATTTAAACAGTTAAAAATAAATAAAAAATTAATTATTAAAAATTTTCGGTTTAATATTTTTAATAAAAAACATTTTAACAGAAAAAATGTAAGAAATATAAATTTACAATTTTTAAAACATTAAACAATTAAAATTAAAAAAAAAATTTACAAAATAAAATTAAAATTTCGAAAAAAATATAAATTTACAAATTTAAAAGGATTTCGGTTTTATATTAAAAAACAAACATTTTAATAAACAAATTAGTATATTTCAAGCAATTTTGTTTTAAAATGTGAAAAAAATTTCAAGAAACAAATAAGAAAATATATAAATATAAAAAAAAAAATATATAAAAAAAAAAATATAAAAAAAAATTTAAATAAAGTAAAATAAAAATTTTAAATGAAATAAAAATTTTTTTGAGACGATTTCGTTTTTTTTCGTTTTTTGCCATTTTTAAAATAGTTTCGGTTTTTTATTAAAAAAAAAAACATTTAACCAAAAAAAAATTTACTACTTTTCAAACAATTTCTTTTTAAAATGTAAAAATAATTCAAAAATAAAAATTAAAATATTTAAATAAATTAAGCTTTTTTAAATAATATAAAAAATTTAAAAAATTTTTTTTTTTAAATTCGTTTTATAGAGATATATAAATTTACAATTTTTAAACAATTTCGATGTAAAATTAAAAAAAAAATGTTTAAACAAAGAGGATAAAAAATTCGAAAAAAAATATAAATAAGAAGCAGTTTTTGAAACAATTTCCTTTTAAAATTTTACTTAAATTTAAAAAAATTACAAAGTTACTAAATTACTTTTTTTTCAACATTTATTTTTTCAAATAATATAATATTTTTCACATATTTTTTCCAAAATTTAATTTTTTTTCGCCTAAAGAGTTTATTTGGTAGATTGTATTACATTAAAATTTGCAATCTTCAAAATTTTGAGCAGCAATTTTTAATAAAAAAAATATATAATTTTTAAAAATAATTAAAAATAATTTGGTATTAATTTTTTTTTTTTATATTTTAGAACAGTTTATAAAAATGGACTCTTAAAAAAAGTGTTCAAATATTTTTTCTGATTTTTTTTTCTTGATTATGCATTAAATTTAAATTATCTTCTTTATTACTTGCAGTTTTTTTGCATTTATTATTAATAATATTTAAATTTATTTATTTTATTTAATTTAAATTTATTAAGCTAGAGTATAAAGTTTTTAGCAATATTGTATAATTTTCTTTAATTATTTCAAATTAAATTAAGTTAAAATTATATTTAGAAATAATAAAAATGTAATCAAAAATTAAACTTTATTTTTTTAATTATATTTTTTAATTGTGTGCATATTTCCCATAATTAAAAAAAAATTTTATTGATTTTTATTTAGTTTCATTTTTTATTATCTTTGCTATATAAACAGATATATGAATTTAAGTGAAAAAAAATGCATTTTTTTACTAATAAAATATTTTTCACAATCTTGAAAATTATCAGAGAATAAGAAACATTCTATCGAAAATAAAAGATAACAAATTTTTAATAAAAAAACACCTCTTTGTACTTTTTTTATTATATATATTAAATCTATTTCTGGCCAGCCGCCGGCTAAGGCTAAGGCCATTTTATACATAAATCACTTAGATTTATGTTTTTTCGGCAAAGCGCGCCAACTTAAATACTAATTTGCCTTACTAAAAATAACTTAAGCAAAAAAATGCTTACTCACCACTTTCAGGTCAGTTGATAAGAACAGCACTTGGTACTGGTTGTTTGGGAAAAGGTATTTCGTAGATTTTGATCTTTCGCGCCAATATTTTTTTTTTTTAATCTTCAACCAACATCAATTACAATACGCAACTAATTCCATTTACATAAATTACAATTTTTCCTCTATAAACAAAAGCAACGCAAATCATTAAAACTAAATAACTTGCTTACCCGATCTACTCACTTATTTTGTTATGGAAAGCTCAAAACTACAAAAGCGACTTTTCCACAAGTAAATTTTCCTATTAGTTTTCTTCCCACAAATGATACACACACACACAGAAGAATAGCCAAATGGTTTGGCGTCACCTAAGGCCATTGGCAACAGGCAGCGAAAGCAACACTCTCAGCACAAGTAAGTGCCTCAACAACGACGAGGAGACACGACATAACAAAAACGTCGTCGCCTCAACCTCCATACAACCAACTATTTAGTAAACAGAAGAGGCTAAACATGCGGGCGGACATTCTATGAATTGCCGAGGCAAACCAGACGCTGAAATGGGGAGAAAAAAAAATATATATATATACTATCTATATAAATAATAATAAAGAAAGCAAAATATAAATAAATATGTGTGCTACATGAAATATTTAAATTTATTTTGTAAAACAAAAAAATAAAAATAAAAATTTCGGAACGAGCGTAAGTAGTATTCCCAGACCCACGCGAATAGTTTTTTTTTGTTCTTTTTTTTTTTCTTTTTTTTTTTTTTGAAGATAATTCTATTTGTCATCACCTTGTTGTAGTTTTGTATATTCAATTTGCTTGATTTGTATTTTACTTGATTACTGTTGTCTGTTTTGTGGTTGTCTGTAATGTATTTAAAATTAGCAAATTTTTTTGAAGCAAATAGAGTCAAACAGACAAAAGGAAAATGTGAAATTCATAGAAAATGAAATTCATAGAAAAAAAATTTAAAGAAATGAAATTAAAAAAAAATTTAATCAAGAAAACTTTCATAAAAATATTCCTTTTTACAACCAAAAATTTTTTTAAATAGGTAGTAAAATAAATATATATGTAAGATATTGAATTTAATAAAACATTAAACAAAATTTAATTAATAAAAAAAATTTTAAAGTTATAAAAGAAATTTATAAAAAAATTCTAAATTAAAGAAAAATATATAAAAAACATTTAAAATGAATAAATATTTTTAATGATGAAAATATTCATAAAAAATTATGCCTTTTAATAGTAAAAAAAATATTAAAAATGTAGTAAAATAAATATATACGTAATATATTAAATTTAATAAAAAATTTAATAAATATTAAACAAAAAAATAATTTAAAAAATGTTATAAATGAAATTTACAAAAAAAATTTTAATATAAACAAAAAATTATAAAAAAATTAAAAATGAATACATATTTAATAAAACATTAAACAAAATTTAACTTAAAAATAATTATAAAAATATTTAAAAATGCATTTAAAAAAACTAAATATAAAAAAATTCTTGTCAGAAGTGGGATTCGAACCCACGCCCTCAGAGAGGACCAGAAAGCTCCATATGAAAGCCCACTATTTTATTAGTAGGCAAGTTTGCACTTGAGTCTGGCGCCTTAGACCGCTCGGCCATCCTGACATTAAGCACTGGATGGTCAAAAAACGCACTTCAATATAACTGTGATTAGTAGTAGAAAAAAGATTTCATTTTTCACCTTATAAAAATAAATTAAAAGAAATTAAAAATCTAAATTTAGTAGTTGAATAGGTTTCTACATTGAGAAAGGAAAGAAAAATAATATTTTTGAA